>CM024690.1:23088702-23688702 GCA_014182735.1 Corymbia maculata
GAATCAAGGATAAATGAACATATATACATACACAAACAGCACATAGAGAAAGCACACCCAAACAATAGCTTGGTATGAAAATTACTTCTTGTTAGTAGTATTTAGAAGTACGGAAGTGCAACAAATATGCAAATGATCCATCAGTAATTCATTGCTATTCTGTTGCTTAAACCCCCCTGGAAGAATATTTCGACCATAGATCCAATCTTAGAAATATGAGCTTGGAACAAGGGTGGGAATATTTTCCCACATCAATATTCAGCACTTAACGCAACAACATGGTATCGATATACCAATAGAATGTAAAGCAAAACCTGCTTTTAAAATGAATAATCATACTCAGATCACTAAAAAAACGAATAAGGGAAAGGAAGACAGGTAGGAAGCTAGAAATAAGCGTTCAGTCAAGCACGGTGGTTATGTACCATAGATCTCAACATGTCAACATGCTTTAACAGTGTTCCTCTGAGATTGAGAAATCTGAGTTTGATCAATGGATGCCCCTTTCTGACTCTGTATCAACCAAAATGCAGTAAACAGTCCATGAGATGAGAGTATGTTTAATGAAAGGCGGCTTTAGCATATTAAATCAATTCATGGGTTACAGCCAGAGCACACGTTCAACTGCAAAGAAGAAGCTCCATTCTTTCCAAATTGTCACTCATACTTAGCTGATCAGTGTTAGACTATTTTTATTATTACTACTACTCTTTTTTTTTGGGGGGGGGGGGTGTTCTCTGTGCAGACCCCTCCTGCAGAATGGAATGAATCTCAAGTTAGATCTGTAAGTACATGGCATGTAAGATATTATAATTAAGAAATCTCTGACCACACAAAGTGACCATTACAGAATAGAGATATCTCTCATTATTTGGGCATTTGGTCTAGTGACTCTCTCTCTGGGTTCGAGAGGTCTGAGTTCAATCCTCCAATGCCCCACTTCCTTTTCTCTTCCTTTTGCTCAACTCATTATGTCAACACATACTTCCGACTTCAATTAAATTAACTCAGCAGGATCACTGGATACAAGCAAAAGAAACATGTTTCTTTTGGATAAGTTACAAAGGAACATATTAACATACATAAACAGAAAAGAAAAAAGATAACAGCAACTGCTTGCAAGCTCATTCTTCTGTGAATGTACTTGTCAATAGCAATATGTAGTAGATGATAGGTGTCTATGCAACTAATTAATCTCCAATTACTGTTATTTCTTGCCAAAACTTGCCCAGAAGAATATATCATCTGTAGATTACATCTAAAGATGAATGGGCTTGAATGAGGGGGCAATGTGTAGGAACCTAGGCATAAATATTGTCTGACCGTACAAGTTCACTCCAACTGAACAGAAATGAGTCTCATCATCAGGACATTTGATACTGGTATGATTCTTGCTTTGGGCAAGAGAGGTCCTGAGAATTCAATTCTCAGAATGCCCCAACCTTTTATTATATTACTGTCATTGACTTATTGGGTCCATACATACTTATATACTATGCAGAATAGGATAAAGGAACAAACGAATTAACCACGAACAAACATAGAGAAAGCATGCATGGATGACAGCTTGCAGCCTCTGCCTTTTCTTTTCAAGTATTTCTCGTTAGAAGCATTTAGTGGTACAGAAGTGCAATGGAAATGATACTGATCCACTGCTAATTTACTCTTATATTCTTGCTAAAACCCTCCTGGAAGGCAAAGCAAATAAGCTATAGACTGGATCCAAAGAAATATGGGCTTAGGAATAGGACATAAATGGGCATGAATAAACTATAATCAAACACGCTAGCTACATCTTGACAGAAATAAAGCCAATAAACAGGGCATTTGCTCTAGTGGTATGATTCTCGCTTTGGGTGCGAGAGGTCCTGAGTTCAATTTTCGAAATGCCCCATATTCTTTTAGTTCTTTTGCCCAATTTGTATGTTAAGTTAGTGGTTAAACATCATAAAGTATTCAGAATCTGCACATCCAGATTTATGGAGGCTAAAAAAGTTCATTTAATTTTTGGAGAAGTGCTATCAACAAAATTTAGCAAAGCTCAACTTCTAGAAATATGCAATTGATCCATGCTTTAAGATATTAGTAGATTATTGCACACATTGTAGTTCCTCAATGAATGATCATAGAGGATCTTAAAGAGATGTAAACTTTAGATGACATCATACAGGAACTTAAAAATTGAGCATTTGACAGTCATGTAAATGCTCAATATTATCAGTGACAAATCTGGGAATTTGATGTAGTGGCATGGTTCTTGTTTTAAGTGTGAGATGTCCTGCTTTCAGCTCAGAACACCCCCATATATGTTTTTGGTAACCTTAAATGCATGAAGAGAATAGAAAAGTCTTATCACATTTCAGTGCATGCAGTTACTTTTCAAGCTAGGACATGAAGTAATAATGAAAAATGAAACCCACATGGATGCAAATATGCATGCATACACAACACACAAACTTATTCCAAACAAAGCCCGACAATGATGCTTACATCCTATTAGCGAATTCTATTTTCTCATCAGAAGACACATTATGCGTGTTATTAAGTAGAATTGCCTCAAGGATAAAATATTCCAACCTCTTATACGCTGTCAGCAGAAAGGAGAGAATTGTACTTGAGGATTTAGAGAAACATTACAGCCTAAGGACTGAGAACGGTATGCAAACTGAGCAAGAGGAGGCTAATCAATCGATCATTTGGTAGTAGAATAATGGCCAGCTTGGACTGTGACCTGTCTAAGTTCTAATCTGAGAATGTATCTACTTTTGAGTTCTCTTCCCCTCAGTTCATCAAACACTCAAATTTGACAGGAAGTCAACTTGACAACTCCAGCTAAATTTTGATGGTTTCATAATGTTCAATGATCGATATATACGAATGAAGAAACTATCTAGCATAGGTAGACGGGTAGGTATCAGAATGCCAAACAACAAGATACTTTACCAATATTCTCATTACCCTCGAAGTCAACAATCAAATCAATCTTATCGCGACTGGGAAAGTCCACATTTTAGAAAAGGCAGAACAACACGTGAACCCTCTACGATCTTTAGACAAAGTCAATCGAATACGTTTCCCATCTGGTCAGATGACACCAATAATAAAAAATAAACCCAACCAAGATGGCAAGCTCCTGAACCACCCTCTTACCAGATAACTACATGGCCTTTCCTCTTCTTTGCCGCCGTAGGCCACTGAATGACTGAACTCCGTGACTCCATTTCGGAAGTGGAAATCGCTGATCGTGGAAGAAACGAAAAATCAATTAATCAAATCCCAAGTAAACGAAAGGAAACAAGAATCGCGGAGGAAACTTCCGGATTCAAGATTATGGAAGAAACCCACTCACTACCTTCACGATATCTAAAGACAACGTGCCCATTTTCTTCTGAAATTGCGCACACACGCAGGAACGCATCAAAGTATCAGAACTCAAGAAATTAGAAACTCCAAAATCAGTGCAGGAGTCGAGAGGACCCAAGAATCCGTCCATCTCCAGCATCCGCACTGGCACGGATCCGTCCAATCGTATGTGGGACGAAAACGACCCAAGAATCCAAAGAAAACCCCAAGATGCTCAAATTTGATCAAGATCGCACAGCGCAAGACTCATTTGGGTTCCAAGAAAGCAGGAGGAAAAGTAAAACGGAGCAAAGAAATCTTCCTCCTTTTCCTCCTCCTCCTCTCTGCGATGCGAAAGGTTGAATTTTTGAGGATTTGGAGGGAGCGACTCCATTCCCGCTAAAGATTAGCCAAGGAAATATTAATATTATTTTCCTCATAAATACTTTTTCTTTTCTTTTTTTAATTTGAGGTTTTGGAACCGTTATTAAGAATGATTTAACGGTTCCCGATGTATCCTAAACGGCCGACATTAATTCTTTCCGAGGGAACGTTCATGCTCCAGCGGCTCACTCAACGTGTTTTATCATAAACGTTCCTCCGACATGAATGGCGTCGGGAACCCACTAGGGAAGATTATAGAATAATCGAGATATAATAATGTGAACGGAGATTTTGTTAACAAATGTACTCTAATGTAATCGGACTCGATGTTCAAAGCATCGGTTGTACTTGACATGAGCGTCTAATTTGATCACAAATTTTTTTTTATTGATTATTTAATGGATAAGTGTATTAAAAGTTTTAAATTTTATTAATAAAATATAATTTAGTTCTAGAATTTTTAAAAAATACAATTAAATCTTAAAATTTGTTATGAAAATGCAATCGAGTTCTAAAACTTTCAAAAAATATAATTAAGTTGTAAAACTTGTCAAATTTGTCAAATTAAGTCTTTTATTGATAATATTTTTGAAGTTTCGAGACGCAATTGTATTTTCGTGAGAAGTTTTAAAACTGAATAATACTTTTAAACATTTTAGGATTTGATTATAATCTCGTAATAAATTTTAGAATTTAATTACATTTTTTGAAAGTCTTAAAACAATTGTATTTTCGTAATAAGTTTTAGAACTTCTAATACACTTGTCCCGTTACTTAGTAAGTGTCTAGGTACTCATCAACAAAATCTTATAAATAAGTATGGAAGAATCGAATTTGAGATTTTCGAATTTAAATTCCATATATCGTGTTTTGTTGCTAATCTTCTATAAGATGGTTGTCTTCTATATGTGCCGATGTCATCTTCCATACCAAGATTGACTATAATACTAAGTACAATATGAATAATCAATATTTCTAAAAGGTCCTTTTTCGATGGCCAGAAAATCATTTTAAACCAGTAAAGTCTCGATCTCATGAAACAAAATAACATGTATATATGCCTCGAACATGAGATTATTTGCATTTACCAAAATAGGGAATTGAATATGTTTGGAATAAGTTATGCTGAACAAAGTCACATGCAAATCTATCCTTCTCCCAACGTAAGGTTTGTTTGGTATAGTTGTGATTTTGTCATGGTTGTACCGTTCCCAAACTATATTGTGAAGTTGTATGCATTTTAAAATTGCAGCACTTCAAAAACTAGAGTGGAATAAGTTCCTAACGGCTATTATAAGCCATTATAGTGGGGAGGCGTTCACCAAAAATAACCACATGAAAAGTTGCAATGCATATGGAAAAGTTGTGTCAAACAAGTTCAAAATTAAATCTTTCAATAATTATACAATTATTAAGACCTTGAATTTTGGTAAGTCTAATAGACCTGAAGCCTGTATTTGACTCTGATTGGGAAAGGCTTTCCAGAGGGACTTTGGAGCCCTTAGCCAAATGTTTTTGGGTATTTGACAAGATTTTTAGGAATCATCTTGAGGGTAAGTGAGCTTTGGGAAGGTTGAAAGCCTAAGACAGGTCCTAGGATGTCTCAACTTTTAGCTTTCTCAGCATGAAAGTCCTACGTCTAGTAATTTTTTTTTCCAAAGCTACCCTCACCAACTTTTTTGATTTTTCGATTTTGCCCTCATTAAACTGTGCATCATTTTCTTTGTGTGAAGCCAACTAACAAGGTTTGCGAAGTGTAAAGTGGTTGCCTGATCTTGGGCGATCCTCGCTAGAGTCACAGCACCAATGCAAGGGGCCACGTGACCCCCTATGAAGGTCGTTTGGGTTACTTTTCTAGGGTCACGTAACCTCGGCGAGCGGTTGCATGACCCTTGGCAGCCCTTGCCAAGAGTTGCTAAGGGCCACCTAAGGTCACAGGATCTTAATGACGATTGTCGGTGGCCTAAACCCTTCGCCGGCTCTAAGGAATGGTTTGAGTTGTTCCTTTATTTTAATAAAAAATAAGAAAAGTCATTTGCAAGAATATTTTTTCCGAGTACTATTTTAACCAGAGTTGCTTTACGGTGAGCTTTTAAATTACAATTTTACAAATACATTTTACATTTTGAAAAACTCCTTTTAACTTATGTTTTGTTTGTTTTATGGAAAATATGGCATTTTTGATTTTTTTAAAGTGATTTTTTTAAAAGAAAATTATAATTGTTTTTAGTATTTAGATAAAACCTGAAAATAAATTAGAAGATATTTTCTGTTGTTTGATTTAAAAAATCTTATTTAATTTTCCTCATGAAATTGCAAAAAAATTAGAATTTTTTTTTTTTTTCTTTGTTTTTTCCCATTAAAAAAGAAAGAAAATAAAGAAAATAAAATAAAAAAATCAATATTTTTAAAAATATGTAACTAAGAAAACAACGTTTCATTAACTAAGGATTTGAGCCCAAATGCAAGAACCTGCATACAAGCCTTTATGGATTCGGGGTTTGGACACTAAGACTTCAAGGGCCTAGGTCTAGCCTCAATGGATCTAAGCCTAGGTGCCAAATACCTAGTCTTGAATGTTTAGACATGGGAAGTAGCATTGGTTTCCTATGTTTTAGTGTAGAGTTTTGCGTTCAAGTATAGATAACTAGTCATATTTTGAAAAATATTTTCTGATTTTTTTATGATGAAATTATTTTCTTAAATTTAAACATAGGTTTTTCGTTAACTAGGAACCAAACACTAGAAAATGAGGTAAACATTTTCCACGAAACTAGATTCGTTTGTTTCGCACAAAATTTTGGGAAAATATTTTCCTCATTTTTCAATATTTGGATTGCATAAAAAAATGAATCAATGAAATATGTTTTTCAACCAAAACTTAAATTCGATAAAATGATCTTTTCTTTATAAAATTGGAATGACTGTATCAAAACTTGGATTGGAAACTCTATGTCTGGGTATAGGAACCCCAAGCCTCATTCTTAGGCCCTTGATAGCGGGGTCAGGTCCTCGATATTTTTGACCAAACGAGATTTTTTTTTTAAGAGGTGGAAAATATTTTCTAGTTTATTTTTAAGTTTCAGTCAAGTATTAGAAAATATTATTATTTTTTGAAGAAATGACGTTTTGAAAAACATTAAAAAAAACAGATAATAAACGGAATCTTAAAGTCTTTTCCAATTTTTCCTAGGGCTTCTGTCAGTAAGTAAAACCAGCAAAAGCAGAAGCAACTCCTCCGCCAGACACGACAGAGAAAGGAAACATCCTGGAAACAGCAGGACCTCCGTATTTATTCCTCGTCTTCGCTGGGTCATAAACACACGCACACGCGACTGCACACACTGCAATTACATCGCTACGTCCTCGCTTCCGCGCTGCAGTGGGGGGAGCGTCTCTCGGTCGTCGTGTTGCTTGCGTTATCGCCTCTTCTGAATCGCCATTGATGTTGTCACCTGAAGCTCTACACTTGCCACGCACGTACAATTCTCGTTCTTAAAGCGAGTCCCTTCATAACTAGTTGTTCATTTAGATTCTTCTTCTATTCTCTCCCTCTGTCTCGTTTTTGCTCGTGCTGTGCGTCCACGGACGCGCAAAGAGACGACAAGCGTGAAGGCGAAGAACACAGGGAAGGATGGGTATACTGTTGACGATCTTCAACGGGGTTCGTCTGTTCGTTTCAACCCTGTGGGATCTTCAGGAAATGCGCTTCTCCAATATCTTCAACGACGTCAGCTCCGTCGCAGCTACCATTATCATGGCGGCTGTCTCTTGCGTTTTAGCTGCCAGACGACTCTGAAGAGAAGAAAGGTCCCCTTCTCTGTTCTGTTCTGCTCTCTTCCTCTCGCCCTCTTCCAAGTAGAGGAAGATGCGTATATATCAGTGTACATTTAAAAGTTAATGATAATTAGTATCTCCTTGTTACTTGTTAATTCAGGAAATCCTCTTAATTGATTTGCAGTTTGTCGAAGGACACACCTTTTTGAAGTAGCTATTAAGTAACCCAACAGGTAAACTTTTGCAGCTAAGATGCACAAATCATCCTCGTAATCAATACTAGTATATCGAAAATCTCTCTATTAAGAATTTTTTCTTTCGTTTTGGCTGATGTATAGTGATTTTAACTGTTGCTATTGGGGCACCTTGACATGCTAGTGCCTCGCTTCAATGTAGTCCTTCAATTCGGAGCAGGCAGTGGTTGTTGAAGTTTCTTGAGCCATCATCATTGATGGCTTGAAATGTGCATGCATGCCATGTGTTAGTGGCAAGAGAGCGACGACGACGCCGCATCGGCATGTTAGTTTTTTCTCGGTAATTTGATCTCTTCATGTCGTGAAATTGCCCCCATCAACTCAATATCGCGAAGCTCGAATGGAAAGAAAAAAGAAAAAGATAGGAGAGCCCTTGTACAGCGATACCACAGAGTATCCTCACGAAGTGAGTATCTTAGAAAGCATTAAATAAAAAAAGGTGATTTTTTTCTTTGGGCCGATAAGAACGAGGAACGCGAAGGGGGGAGGGGGGGGAGTCACAAGATTGATCGACAAGTTGGAAAAGTTGAAATTTGTGGGTCGTATTCAAAAGGGTCCATCGTGTTTCGCGTTGAAACTAGTTCGGTGAACCTGAGTTTGCATCTCCAGTTTTACAGATGAAGGATTTACTATCTGTTCAAAATCTTCATAAAGTATTTAATTAAATATTGTATTGATTTCGGTAAGCCGAACAAATGAATTAAACATCAGCTTTGGGCTCTAAAATCTCTCGATCGAATTTTATTGTCCAAAATAAATCAAATTACATCAAACCAAACTTCCATCAATCAGACGCGAAGAATTAATCTCTGCTGAGATGTCTCTGTTGGAGCCACCTCAAAGCCTTGAACAGCATATGAACTGTTTGCCCCTGGCTGAGTGACCGTCACTTGGTAATCGCCATGAAAGAGGGAGGCCTCCAAGGCACCATCCGGGCCAGTCGTGCCTGACAATACCTGCCCGCCCCCGCCCCATTCCTTCAACAGCTTGTCAACCACGTCGCCGGTTGGCAAGTTGTTGAAGTTGTTGTCCGTCAGACACATCCGGTAACACCCCTCTGGCTTCCATGCGGTCCACATTACTATCCCGTTGATCTTTGGATGAGCGTGCGCCTCCCTCAACACCTGCTCCAAGTACATTGCCTTCTCAGGCAATGCAACAGAAAATTTTTGTCAAGATTACCATCCAATTATAATATGTGCGATCAAGTACAGTGTTCTCCTGAAACTTTGGTGACGACAAAAGACGTGAAATCCCTCACCTGATTTGGTCCACTTTGCACGTCGAGTTCAGTCAACCAAATTGGCAATCCCAAAGCTCCAAGAGTGTCAATGGCGGATCTCATGTAAGGGAAGTCGGGCACATTGAAATGACCCTGGATTCCGATGCCCAAATTCCCGCAGCCCGCAGATTGAAGGTCTCTTACCTTGTTGGCATACGCGGGTGCTGAAGCTACCGGGTCCCTGCTATCCTCTATCGTGTTAAATTCATTCAAAAACAAGGTCGTCGAGGGATCAAAGAATTTGGCCGTTTTATAGGCGTTAGCAGATGCTTGTGGCCCGAGCTTGTCCTCAAAGAACGATCGGTGCACGTTTTCATTGACCACATCCCATCCGATGACCTGGCCCCTGTACCTCTTCATGATAGAGCTTATCCTAATTGTGACGGCTTTGGAGAGCTGGCTTGCCGGGAGGGAAGGGACCCATGAAGGCTGGTGCCCAGGGTGTTCCCACAGCACGTTGTGGCCACGGACTGATATGCCGTGTTGCTGCGTGAATTTGATCAGTGCATCTGCTGCCGTGTAGTCCTCATGGCCTTGGGACGGCTCGTTGGTGTCCCACTTCATTTCGTTCTCAAAGGCCGTGACTATGAATCTGGAAGTGAACCAATTTTGGTATGCAGTGTTCGTCAGAATGATCTTGTTTACAGCACTACCAAAGGGGAAGCTTAGCTTGTTTTGTACAATAGAGATGGTGGCCTTAGCCAGAGGCTTGTCTTGCTTGTCCATTACATGGATTCTGACCTTTCTTTTATGTTTCTGCGAATCATCCAGCGACAAGACTGAACATCAGACTGGTTTGCAGTCACTATGGCTAGATAATTCTCCCCTCAGATTGAAATTTTAAACCCTGAGAAAAACATTACTATACAAAAGGGATCGCAGTACTCATGCTAAATTTGTAACTCCTCAATGCTTTGCTCATGATGTGATCTCCACTCTTCTGTTGTGAACGGTTGTAGAGAGACGCTATCAACCCATATCTCAACTGAGGTGTCTTTGGTCTGAGAAATTATGCTACTTTTAGTACCTCTAGGAATGAAAAAAAAAACATTGACGAACGAGGAGGTTTTCACGTGTAACCGAGCAAATTGCATAGGAAACAACATCAGGAACAAACAAGTCCTTTAAAGTAGTCAAAACGGAGCGAACATAAAGAGTCAGTCACCTCGAAGTAAAGCTCAGCTGGCCCTGATTCATCAACAGTGAGTCCACCCTTGATCATGGACCAGCAGTTCGATTCAGCTATAACGGCGCCAGCATGTTTGAACCCCCTAATCATCTTAAAAACAGCCCGTACTGGGATCTTCCCCTCGCTCACCTGCACCCACGCTGCATCAAGGTCGACCCAGAGACACAGGTCAGCAAAAAATTCAAGCTTGCAACACGAAAAATGGTTGCGCCATGTTCATTCATCGGGCTTCACCGAATCCCTCTTTGCGGGAAAGGATTAACAAGTCCCCATGAAATTCAATATCCACACAATCGAAACAGAGAAAGGAAAAAAAGTACCGGAAAAAGTGTAGAGTTTGTCCTTGTTCAAGTAAATCTTCTGGGAGATACTGTCATGTGAGTCACACCTGCTATGAGCTACATTGAATTCGTTTCCATTAGAGACTCTGTGGTCCACTTTTGCATTCCCAAAGGCGGACCATGCTCTTAACCCACGATTCATCTCTGGGTTCTTGATGATCCCTCCATTATACTGAGGCTTATGAGGGAAAGGCAAGCACTGAAAAAGAATCAATCAAAAGAAAAACGCTGAATTGAGCTCAGAGTCAGGAAGACTACTGATATGATTACGATTGGTGGATGAATGAAGAAGCTTGCCTCAACACTGGCTGTGTAATCATATTTCAAAGCATTGGCTCCAAATCCTGCAGAGAAGAAAGCAATAACTTGTCACCTCCTTGGTGCAGACCAAATCGCAGTGAATGACGGGAAAAGGCATTTCTGCTTGAGCAGTTTATCGCAGAGGCAGAAAGAGTATCTTATGAAAAAATAATTTCAAGCAGCAAAGCAAAGCGTCTGCCTATACGCGACTAGCCAGAATCAATTAGCTTTGAGTTTGTGTTGACATCATGCCAATTAATTCACATGAGAAGGATTATATAATCAGTGAGCGTATGCTGCACGATTTTTCGGACATTCCCTTTTTCGGCATTTTGTATGTTAGAGTAACAGAAAACATTTAACAAGGGAGAACCTATTAGTCTCTCTTTTCCCTTTAATATACTCCAAAGATACAATGAAGGGGTATGCTCACTGAAAGTCTTCAAAACTTATTATGAAAATGCAATTGAGCCCTAAACCTTATAAAAAATACAATTAAGTCTCAAAACCTGTCAAATTGGTGCAATTGAGTCATTCTATTAACTTTATCTAATTTGGCTAATGGAATGTGGCTTTTTTTGATATTTTTCTTTCTTCTATGTGGCGATGATGTGACTAAAATAATGTAGATTTAGTCTAAAGTAGATTTTAAGACAATATTCACTTAAATTAGATTAAAAAAAAACTGAAAAAAAAGAAAGACAGAGAGAGCCCGATGGTGACAACAAATCTTCTCGGCGATGGTGGGGCCCTTCGCCCCATTTCACAAGGCCCCCTCCCACGGTTGTCGGAGGCCTAGCTACAATTGCTAACCATTCTTCCATTGTCACTGGCCCTTCTTGGGGCATGTTAGCCGTCGCCACCTAGTTCTTCTTCTTAATCTTTTAAAAAAATTTATAGCTTATTTTTAGTTTAAGTAACTATTGTATTAAATACAATTTTTTTTCAAAATTATGTCATTTTAGTCATGTCATCATTACATAAGATAGAGAAAATAAATCACATCAGTATTTTTTATCAGTTAAATTGGATGAAATTAATAGAATAACTTGATTGCACCAATTTGACAAGTTTTAAGATTTTTAGTGCACATATTCCTTGAATTAGAGAAGGGCCGAGGACACCACAAGACCCTCACAAAACTATGATAGATGGAGCATACCGTATGGATCTCCGCTAAAATGAGTCTAGACAATACGTATGTATCCTCTTCCCTACGTTTTCCCGGAAGAGGAAAGAGAGCAAACCTGACAAAATGATCGCACATACGATGAGCGTGTATGCTGGTCTGGTCACGGCAGAATCACAATGCCAAAAGCCCATCATCACAAACCAACCACAGAGAGAGACGGAGATATATTCAATACAAAGGAACAAGGCATGCAGACAAACAGAGGAGATATCTATTGATAAAGTAGGAGCAGTGTCCCGACTCGAGCTCGAAAGAAACCCATTTGCTTATATACACAACACTGCATGCAAACATGGTTATCTGCACGTAGAGGTGTCAAATGGGTGGGTTGGGTCGGGTCGAAAATGGTCTGACCCATATCGACCAATTTAACCCGTTTTGACCCATTTTCATGCAATATAATTTTGATGACCCATACCCAACCCAACCCATGCCCGACCCATACCCGACCCATATTACTAACACATATTAATATTTTAACTTAATTTAAGAAAATCTACTCCCACTTATTTAGTCCACTTTAAACTTTTCACATATAAAAATGTGGATACCTCTAAATTGAAATAGTTTTTGGAAAATAATTTTAAAAAATGATTTTTTAATTATTTTTTAAAAATTGAATTTTTTATTATTTTTAAAAAATTGAATTTTTTATTATTTTATTTTATTTTTTCTTTCTTTTTCCTTTTCTTTTCCCTTTCTTTTCTTTTCTCTTTTCTTTCTTCTTCCTTCTTCTTCCCCCTTTTCCTCTACTGGTGTCGCTCGACGGTGACTTGCCAAGACGCAGGCCAGCGAGCCCGAACTCAACCAAGGCCGACGAACTTGAGGTTCGGTTGATCTAGGCTCCACCAAGGTCACTAGCAGTGGTCAAGCTCGAGTTCGCCCGGATCTGACAAGCCACGAACTTTGATGTGGCCAGCGAGTTCGAGGCTCGTCTACTTAGACTCGGGCGAGCCGTGAACTTTGTTACGGCTAGCGAGTTCGAGGCTCGCCTACCTAGATTCGGGCGAGCCGCGAACTTTGTTGCGGCTAGCGAGTTCAGGGCTCGCCTACCTAGATTCGGGCGAGCCGCGAACTTTGTTGCGGCCAGCGAGTTCGGGGCTCCCCTACCTAGATTCGGGCGAGCTGCGAACTTTATTGCAGCTAGTGAGTTTGGGGCTCACCTACCTAGATTCGGGCGAGCCGCAGCTTGGCCAAGGCCGATGATCTCGCGGCTCGCCTGTCTAGATCTAGGTCGAGCTCTGATTAGCGAGCTTAAGGCTCATCAGTCGAAGCTCTGTTGCGGCTTGCCTGCCCAAATCTAAGCGGAGCTCCAGTCGGTGATGGCAAGCTCGGGATCGATGATGGTGATGGCGGCGTGATGGCGAGATCAGCAACGGAGGTCGAGAACGCATAGAGGAGGGGATGGAAGGAGAGAGATAATGAGTCTACCCTCAACTCATATTTGACTCATATTTAACTTTCACTCGACTCATATTTGACCCATATTTAACTTTCACTTGACCCATATTTGACCCGTATTTAACTTACACTTGACCCATATTTGACCCATATTTAACTTTCACTTGACTCATATTTGACCAATTTAACAAAAAGTGAGTCATTATATGGGTTTATGACCCATATTAACACCTCTATCTGCACGTCTGTAAAAGCCCCGACCTAAAAAGAGAAAGAAAAAAAAAACACAAGACAAAAAAGATTAAAAGGCCGACATCAATTGTTAAAATAAGAAAATGAAGAAGGAAACGTGATGTTGAGCCAACCCCAGGCAATCATGAACCTGGCTTGTGCATTTGCCTTTGTGTGATTATGCCTTTATATTCCTACCTTTGCAAGGTTTCTTGATTTAGTTTCCATGAAAACTGTGCTTTCCTTTTTTGCTTAAAAAAGAAGGTGCACATGGCAACTAGTGTGTTGCCCACCATATTTCGGAAAAATTACCAAAATAGTCATAAGTCTATTTTAATTTTTCTAATTTAGTCATAAATCTCTTATAATTGTGCCAATTCAATCAATGTGGTCAATTTTTGCCAACCAACACCGACGTGGCAATTTTTAATTTTTTCAATTTTTTTTACTCTCTTCTCTCCCCAACCGGTCGCTAGCCAAAGGCATTGGTCAATGAGGCTCAACCTCACCAGCTAATGGCAAGGCTCACCCCTACCGGCCATTGGCAAGGTCAACCTCACCCAATAATGGCAAGGTTAGGCCAACCTCACTATCAATTTAGTGAGGCTTTGCTGAGCAATGGTGTCTCTCTCTCTCTCTCTCTCTCTCTCTCGTTCTTCCTCCAATCGGTTTCTAGCCAAAGGCATTGGTTGACAAGGCTTGACCTCACTAGCTAATGGCAAAGCTCACCCCTACCAGCCATTGGCGCAGTCGGCCTCACCCAACAATGGCAAGGTTAGGCCGACATTGTTGTTGATTTGGTGAGGCCTTGTTGAGCAATGGCGATGCTTGACCTTACCATGGTTAAGCAAGGCTGAGGGTGAGGTTGAGCATCACTGTCAATCTGCCAAGGCTAAGCCTCACTAGTGGCCAATGAGGGCAAGCCTCACAAGCCAACGCCTCTGGCTAGTTGCTCAGAGGAAGAAGGAGCAAGGTCGAGGGTGAGGTTGAGCATCACCATCGATCTGCCAAGGCTAAGCCTCGTTTGTGGCCAATGAGGGCAAGCCTCACAAGCCAACACCTTTGGCTAGTTGCTTGGAGGAGGGAGGGAGAGAGAGGGGAAAAAAATATCATTAAAAAATTGACATGTTAACGTTAGTCGGATTACTAGCGTCCATGTTAATGCCGGTCAGCCAGAATTGAGTGAATGGGCTGAATTAACATAATTACAAAAGAGTTAGAATTGAATTGACAAAAAAAAGTTTAAGTCTAAATTGAAAAAAATTACAATAGGTTAAAGACTATTTTGGTAATTTTTCCCATATTTTATCCAACTTCCTTCCTCTCTTTTGGACATTATAATCAAAATATAACCTTTGTTTACCATACTAGCATGTTCCGTTACTTGGGAAGCTATATCAATAACATACATTTTACCATCTAGACATACATGATAATTTGGAATGTTTTGCCAATAATTTATCGTCTACTCTTTATTAGAAAAAAATTCAAATAAAAGGTTGAAATGAGCCAGTTTTTTCAAAAGAGAGTTGTCTCAAATAAGACTAAACGACCAACTTAATTTAGGATAAAACCTTAAGCTCATTGCTAGGCCAAATCTTCGGCAGTTGAGATGTACGGGCTCTCTAGTCGATGAGGATTTGGCTAGGTGATAAGCTCAAGAACTTATCAGACATGAAGACTTAATTTTTGCTGAGAAGTCTTTATTGGAACTAGAAGTGTCAAAATTGGTCCTAAATCCATATTATGACTTATTTTTAGTTAAATGGGTCAAATATGGGTCAAGTGAAAGTTAAATATGGGTCATAAATGGATTTTAGAAGATAAAGCAAAAATAAAAATGAGTATTAATATGGGTCAGATATGGGTTAAGTGAGTTATTAGGTAAACCATCCTCTCTTTCCTTCCATCCCCCTCCTCCTCTATGCGTTCTCGACTTTCGTGGTCGATCCCACCG
This sequence comes from Corymbia maculata, assembly GCA_014182735.1. Classification (NCBI taxonomy): domain Eukaryota; kingdom Viridiplantae; phylum Streptophyta; class Magnoliopsida; order Myrtales; family Myrtaceae; genus Corymbia; species Corymbia maculata. The sequence continues at coordinate 23,104,353 of CM024690.1, forward strand.
TCACGCTACCGTCACCATCACTGATCTCGAGCTTGCCATCGTTGGCTAGAACTCGGCCTGGATTTGGGCAGACGAGCCGTGAGTTTGCTGGCCTTGGCTAAGCTCCGGCTTGCTTGGATTTGGGCGGGTGAACCATGACAGAGCTTGAGCTGGCAAGCCTTAAGCTTGTTAGTTGGAGCTCGGCCTAAATCTAGGTAGGCGAGCCACAAGGTCGCTAGCCTTGGTTAAGCTAGCCTTGGTTGAGCTGCAGCTTGCTTGGATTTGGGTAGGCGAGCCCTAAACTCGCCGGCCACAATAGAGCTCAGGTTGGCGAGCTCGAGCTTGACCACTGCCGGGGACCTTGGGCTCACCTAGATCGGCTAGGCCTCAAGTTCAGGCTCTTCGGCCCATGTCTTGGCCGATCGCCGTCGAGTGGCACTAGTAGAGGAAAAGGGGGAAGAAGAAGGAAGAAGAAAGAAAAGGAAAAGAAAAAGAAAAAAGAAAAGAAAAGAAAAGAAAAGAAAAGAAAAGAAAAATAAATTTAGTTTTTTTAAAAATAATTAAAAAATCGAATTTTTGAAAAAAATTATTTTCCAAAAACTATTTCAATTTAGAGGTATCCACATTTTTTATTTTATTTACTAATTTTTCATTATTTAATTTAATTTATAAATTTGATGTGAAATTTTTATTCAAATAATTTATATGTGAAAAGTTTAAAATTGATTATACGAGTGGGAGTAGATATTCTTAATTTAATTTAAATATTAATATGTGTCAGTAATGTGGGTCGTTTCGAGTATGAGTTATCAAATTACATTACATAAAAATGGGTCAAAACAGATTAAATAGGTTAATGTGAATCGAACCATTTTCGATCCGAACTTGACCCGACCTACCCATTTGACACTCCTAATTGGAACCACCTCGAGGCCTTAAACAACACATGGACTGTTGGCCCCTGGCTGAGCAACCGTCCCTTGGTAATTGCCACGAAAGAGCGAGGCCTCCAAGGCACCATCCGGCCAGTCGTGACTGACAATACCTGCCCACCCCCGCCCCATTCCTTCGACTGCTTATCGATCATGTCGCCGGTTGGCAAGTTGTTGAAGTTGTTATCCATCAGACACATCCGGTAACACCCCTCTGGCTTCCACGCGGTCCACAATACTATTCCGTTGATGTTTTGATGAGCGTGTGCCGCCCTCAACACCTGCTCCGAGTACATTTCCCTCTCAGACAATTTCACCAGAAAAAAACTTGGCAGGATTACTATCCAATTATAATATGTGTGATCAAGTATGGTGTTCTCCCAACCTCGGAACTCTAGTGACGACAAAAGATGTGAAATTCCTCGCCTGATTTGGTCCACTTTGCATGTCGACTTCGGTCAACCACATTGGCAGTCCCAAATTCCAAAAGTGTTAATGGCGGATCTCATGTGAGGGAGGCCGGGCACATTGAAATGAGACTCAAGTCCAATGCCCAAATTCCTGCCGCCCGAAGACTGAATATTGCTCATCTTGTTGGCATACGAGCTAGGTGAAACTGCCTTGTCCCTGCTATCCTCTATCGTGTTATAGTCATTCAAAAACAAGGTCGTCGCGGGATCAATGAACTTGGCCGTTTTATAAGCGTTGGCAGATGCTTGTGGTCCGAGCTTGCTCTCAAAGAACGAGAAGTGCAGGTTTTCATTGACCACATCCCATCCGATGACCTGGTTCTTGTACCTCTTCATGATAGAGCTTATCCTATTTGTGACGGCTGCGGAGAGCTGGCTTACCGAGAGGGAAGGGACCCACGAAGGCTGGTACCTGGGGTCATCCCACAGCACATTGTGGCCACGGACCGATATGCCATGTTGTTCTGCAAATTTGATCAGTGCATCTGCTGCCGAGTAGTCCTCTTGGCCTTGGGATGGCTCGTTGGTGTACCCCTTCATTTCGTCCTCGAAGGTCGTGACAGTGAATCTAGAAGTGAACGATTTTGGTATGCGGTGTTTGTCAGGATATTCTTGTTTGTGGCACTACAAAATGGGAAGCTCAGCTTCTTTTGTACGATAGAGATGGTGGCATTAGCCAGAGGCTTGTCTCGCTTTTATGTATGTTTCTGCAAACATCAAGTGACAAGACCAAACATCAGACTAGTTTGCACTATGGCCAGATAATTCTCCACTCCAATTGAAATTTTAAACCCTGAGATAAGCCATTTTATCCAAATAGGATTGCAATACTTGTAACCAAATTTGTACCTCGTCAATGCTTTGCTCGTGATGTGATCTCCACTCTTCTGTGGTGAACGGTTGTAGAGAAACGCTACCGACCCATGCTGAGGTGTCCTTGCTCTGAGAAATTAAGCAACTTTTAGTACCTCTAGGAATGAAAAAAACCTTGAGGAATGAGGAGGTTTCCACGAGAATCCAAGAAAATTGCGTAAGAAACAACATCAGGGGTGCATCCAATTAGGAATAAACAAGGCCTTTGAAATAATAAAAAAGGAGTGAACATAAAGAGTCGGTCAACTCGAAGAAAAGCGCAGCCGGCCCTAATTCATCAACAGTGAGTCCACCCGTGATCATGGTCCAGTAGTTTGATTCAGCTATAACGGCACCAGCATGTTTGAAACCCCTAATCGTCTTAAAAGCAGCCCGTACTGGGATATTCCCCTCGCTCACCTGCACCCATGCAGCATCAAGGTCCACCCAGAGACACAGGTCTGCACAAAAGTCAAGTTTGCAATGCGAAAAAGGTTGCACGAGGTTCATTCATTGGACTAACAAAATCACTCTTATGCAGGAAAGAATCAACAAGTTCCGCGAAATTTAATATCCGCGCAACCAAGACAGAGAAAGGAAAAAAGTACCGGAAAAAGTGTAGAATTAGTCCTTGTTCAAGTAAATCTTCTGGGAAATACTGTCATGCGAGCCATTCCTGCTATGAGCTACAATGAATTTGTTTCCATTAGACACTCGGAGGTCCACTTTTGCAATCCCAAAGGCGGACCATGCTCTTAACCCACGATTCAGCTCAGCGTTCTTGATGACCCCTCCATTGTACCGAGGCTTATGAGGGAAAGGCAAGCACTGCAAAATAATCAATCAAAAGAAAAACTCTCAGAATTGAGCTTGAGTCAGGAAGACTACTGACATGACTCCAATTGGTGGAAAGAATCAACAAGCTTGCCTCAACACTGGCTGTGTTATCATATTTCAAAGCATTTCTGCAGAGAAGGAAGCATTATTTTGTCACCTCCTTGGTACAGGCCAAATCGCAGTGAATGACAGGAAAAATGCATTTCCGCTTTAGCAGTTTATCGAAGAGGCCGATATTATAAATAAATAATTTCAAGAAGCAAAGCAAAAAGGCTGCGTACATGCGACTAGCCAGAATCGATGAGCTTTGAGTTTTTGTTGACATCTTGCCAATTAATTCACATGATTAGGATTAAATAATCAGTGAGCATATGCTGCACGGTTTTACGGACATCCCGTTTTTCAAGATTTTGTATATTAGAGTAACAGAAAACATTAAACAAGCAAGAACCTATTAATTAAAAGTCTTCCTCTTTCCCCTTTACTATACTCTAAAGATACAACGAAGGAAATATGTTCATTAGAAGTCCTAAAAATATGTTATGAAAGTGTGATTGACTTCTAAAACTCATAAAAAGTGCAATTAAGGCCAAAAATTTGCTAAATTTGTGCAATCGAGTCCTTTCATTAGTTCCATCCAATTTAGCTAACGTAAAATGTTGATGTGGCAGTGACATGGTTAAAACAATATAGTTTTGGTCTAAATTAGAATTTTAATAAAATATTTACTTAAATTATATTAAAAAAAAAACTATATAAAAAAAAGATAGAGAGAACTAGGCAGCAAGGTTGGAGGGTTGTGAACCTTGTTGTCACCACCCACCATCACTAAGAAGGACCATCAATAATGAGGGAATGGTTGGCAGGGTCAATGAGCCTTGGCTAGGGCATAGTGACCCTCATCGACAATAGGCAAGGGCCTATTAGCCCTAGGCTAGAATGGGGCAAGGGCTGGTGACCCTCGCCCAATTTAGGGGAGGGCTGCAACCCTTGCCCAGATGTGAGGGAGGGCCAACAGACCCTTGCTTGTCATCGGTGGGAATTGCAGGGGGCTGGCAACCCTTGCTGACCATTCCCCCATCGTCATCAACCCTTCCTAGTGATGATGGAGCATTGTAGCCTCTACCACCTTGTTTGTCTTTTTTTTTTTTTTTTTTTTTTTTTTAAATTATCTTATTTTTAAATTAATTAAAGTAAAAACTGTGTTGAAAATCAAAAATAGATTAGAGCAACACCATTTTAGCCAAATTGGATGAAGTTGATAGAACAACTTGATTGCACCAATTTGACAAATTTTAAGCTTAATTACACTTTTTGTATGTTTTAGGATTCACAATTTTATGACAAATTTTAGGACTTGTACATATCCCTTTAGTAAATTAGAGGAGGGCTGAGGATGGAACCTACTGTATCGCCACTAAAACGAGTCTAGACAATATGTATGTATCCTCTTCCCTTTGTTTTACCAGAAGAGGAAAGAGAACAAACCTGACAAATGATTGCACGTATAATGAGCGCGTATGCTAGTCCGGTCATGGCAGAATCACAACGCCAAAATCCCATGTATTCAGTACTGAATTTCAGTACAAAGAAACAAGGCATGCATACACACAGGAGATATCTATTGGAAATGTAGTAATGTCCCGACACGAGTTTGAAAGAGACCCATTTGCTATATACACAACACTGCATGCAAACATGGTTATGTACACGTCTGTAAGATCGCCGACCCAAAAAGAGGGAAAAAAAAGACAAAAATGGTTAAAAGGTTCATATCAATGGCCAAAATAAGAAAATGAAGAAGAAGGAAACGTTGACAATTTATGTTAAGCCAGCTCTGGGAAATCATGTTCCTGACTTTGTGCATTTACCTTTGTGTGATTTGCCTTTGCAGGGTGTCTTGATGTAGTTTCCACGAAATCTGCTTTTTCCATTTCTTTTATATTCTTGCCTGAAAGAAGGCGATGCGACTGTGCATGTCGCCTACCATATATTCTCTAGCTTCCTTCCTTTCTTTTGGACATTACATTCAGAATATAATCTTTGCTTTCCATATTAGCTTGTTTCATTACTTGGGAAGCTGTATCAATAGCATACATTTTATCATCTAGACATACTTGATAATTTGAGGATGTTTTGCCCATAATTTATCGTTTACTCTTTATTAGGGGGAATTTCCAATAAGAGATTGGAATGAGTATATTTTCTTAAAAGAGAGTTGTCTTGAATAAGACTCTAAGGTTGCGTTTGGAAGTTAGTATAAAATTCAAAATAGGATAAAATTTATCTTGTCTTGCATTTTGTCCCTACTCAAGATAGGATAAAATTAGATATAAAAGAAATATAAACCGGATAAAATTATCTCGTGGGGAGGTTAGATAAAGGTGGATAAAATTTCTAATGTTCATAATAGGAAAGTTAAAATTCTTAAGTAAGAAACTTCTTAAATTAACAACATTAAAATTATATTTCAATATAAATAATATTTGAATTCTAATATAAGAAATTCAAAAAGAAAAAAAAACAAATCGGTCATTTTAATTTAAAATTATTTTTATTTATATATTTGAATATAATTATATTTTATAAATATATAAATATAAACATATATTTAATTTATTACATATTTTAGTTATTTTATTATCTAGGTATAATAGTGCAATTTACTATTTAATAAAATTTTATTAGAGAATGATGGAGGGGAAGAGAGAAAGAAAGAAAGAAAAAAGAGGCAAATTAAAAAAGAGGAAAATAAAATAATATATAAATAAAAATAAAGTAGGCAAGAGTGTTGTGGAGATTTATATTATCTCCATTTGTAAAAATTTTGTTCATTTATAATAATATATGTCATTTACACCAAATAATGTACATAATATAATCTGAATATATCTGATTTTATTATTGCAAACATCAAATAGTGGATATGATATAGTTAAATTTATGAATTTCATATCATATCCTATATAGTTCTATCTAGCTTATAAATTCGAACAACTAAACATATGCGGTTAGGATAAAATTCAAAAGATGAAAAAATTTATCCTGTACTACATTTGATGTTTATTCAAGATATGATAAAGTTGAATATAAGAGGATTATAGACTAGATAAAATTATCCCACGAAGGAAGTGAGATAAAAATGAATAAGATTTCTAATTTCATAATAGAAAATTAAAAATTATTAAATCAACAAATCTAAAATTATATTTCAATATAAATAATATTTGAATTATAATATAATAAATTTTAAATAACAATTTGGTTTTTAATTTAATCTTATTTTGTATTTATATATTCGAATTTACCATTATTTTATAATATAAACTCAATAATAAAAAAAAATATTATTTTATATTTTAGGTATTTTAATATTTTATGTATATTAGTATATTTTTCGATTTAATAAAATTTTAATAGAGAATGATGAAAGGGGAATAAAGAAATAAAAAAATAATTTAAAAAGAGAGTAAAATACAATAAAAATAAAATAAAAATAAAATAGACAAAAATGCTGCGAGAGATTTTTATCATATGCATTTGTAAAATTTATGGTTTATTTATATTAATATGCCTTTTATATCAAAATATATATGACAAGATGCGAATATATTTGACTTTATTATTGTGCAATAATCAAATAATGGATAGAATACAATAAAATCCCCTGAATTGCATATCCTATCCTATTCAATCACAATGAGAAATCTTGATGACCAAACTTAATCTAAAGTGACTTAACTTAGTCTAGGATACAATCTCGAGCTCATTGCCTGGCCAAATCTTTGCCGATTGAGATGAACGGGCTCTTCGGCTGATGAAGATATGGCCAAGCGATAAGCTCAAGACCTTTTCAGATACGAAGAATAAATCTCTGCTGAGAAGTCTCTGTTGGAGCCACCTCAAGGTCTCGAACAACATATTTATCGTCTTCCCCTTGCCGAGTGACCGTCACTTGGTAATCGCCATGAAAGAGCCAGGCCTCCAACGCACCATCCGGACCAGTCGTGCCCGACAATACCTGCCCGCCCCCGCCCCATTCCTTCAACAGCTTGTCAACCACGTCGCCGGTTGGCAAGTTGCGGAAGTTGTTGTCCGTCAGACACATCCGGTAACACCCCCCCGAATTCCACGCGGTCCACATTACTATTCCGTTGATCTTTGGATGAGCGTGCCCCTCCCTCAACACCTGCTCCAAGTACTTTGCCTTCTCAGGCAATGCAACAGAAAAAACTTGTCAATATTACTATCCCATTATAATGTGAGATCAAGTATGGTGTTCTCCCAACATCAGAACTTTGGTGACGACAAAAGATGTGAAATTGCGCACCTGATTTGGTCCACTTTGCACGTCGACTTCGGTCAGCCACATTGGCAGTCCCAAAGCTCCAAGAGTGTCGATGGCGGATCTCATGTAAGGGAGGTCGGGCACATTAAAATGAGACTCGAGTCCAATGCCCAAATTGCTGCCACCCAAAGATTGAATGGATCTTACCTTGTTGACATACGCGGTAGGTGAAGCTGCCCCGTCCCTGCTATCCTCTATTGTGTTATATTCATTCAAAAACAAGGTCGTCGAGGGATCAATGGACTTGGCAATTTTATAGGCGTTAGCAGATTCTTTTGGCCCGAGCTTGTCCTCAAAGAACGAGAAGTGCAGGTTTTCATTGACCACATCCCATCCGATGACCTGGCCCTTGTACCTCTTCATGATAGAGCTTATCCTATTTGCGACGGCTGTGGAGAGCTGGCTCGCCGAGAGGGAAGGGACCCACGAAGGCTGGTACCTGGGGTCATCCCACAGCACAGTGTGGCCACGGACCGATATGCCATGTTGCTGCGCGAATTTGATCAGTGCATCTGCTGCCGAGTAGTCCTCTCGGCCTTGGGATGGCTCGTTGGTGTACCACTTCATTTCGTTCTCGAAGGTTGTGACGGCGAATCTGGAAGTGAACCAATTTTGGTATGCGGTGTTTGTCAGGATGTTCTTGTTTATGGCACTACCAAATGGGAAGCTCAGCTTCTTTTGTACAATAGAGATGGTGGCATTAGCCAGAGACTTGTCTTGCTTGTCCGTTACGTGGATTCTGACCTTTCTTTTATGTTTCTGTGAATCATCGAACGACAAGACCGAACATGAGACTAGTTTTCAGTCACTATAGCCAGATAATTCTCCGTTCAGATTGAAATTTTAAACCCTCAAATGTCCAAAAAGGATCGCGGTACTTGTAACAAAATTTGTACCTCCTCAATGCTTTGCTCATGATGTGATCTCCACTCTTCTGTTGTGAACGGTTGTAGCGAGACGCTATCGACCCATATCTCAACCGAGGTATTTTTGCTCTGAAAAGTCAAGCAACTTTTAATAACTCTAGGAATGTTAAAAAATCAAAATTTGAGGATCGGGGAGGTTTTCACGGGCCATCGAGCAAATCGCATACGAAACAACATCAGTAGTGCATCCAATTTGGAACAAAACAAATCCTTTGAAGTAGTCAAAAAGGAGTGAACATAAAAGAGTCTGTCACCTCGAAGTAAAGCTCAGCTGGCCCTGATTCATCAACAGTAAGTCCACCCTTCATCATGGACCAGCAGTTCGATTCAGCTATAACGGCACCAGCATGTTTGAACCCACCAACTGTCTTAAAAACAGCTCGTACTGGGATCTTCCCCTCGCTCACCTGCACCCATGCTGCATCAAGGTCGACCCCAAGACACAGGTCAGCACAAAAGTCTAGTTTGCAATTCGAAAAACAGCCTGCAAGGTTCATTCATCGGACTTCACCGAATCCCTCTTATGCGGGAAAGGATAAACATGTCCCCGTGAAATTTAACATCCATGCAACCGAAGCAGAGAAAGGAAAAAAGTACCGGAAAAAGTGTGGAGTTTGTCCTTGTTCAAGTAAATCTTCTGGGAGATACTGTCATGTGAGTCACTCCTGCTATGAGCTACAATGAATTTGTTTCCATTAGAGATTCTGTGGTCCACTTTTGCATTCCCAAAGGCGGACCACGCTCTTAACCCACGATTCAATTCTGGGTTCTTGATGATCCCTCCATTGTACTGAGGCTTATGAGGGAAAGGCAAGCACTGAAAAAGAATAAATCAAAAGAAAAACTCTCAGAATTGAGCTCGAGTGAGGAAGACTACTGATATGATTACGATTGGCGGATGGAATGAAGAAGCTTGCCTCAACACTGGCTGTGTAATCATATTTCAAAGCATTGGCTCCAAATCCTGCAGAGAAGAAAGCAATATCTTGTCACTTCTTTTGTACAGACCATATAGCAGTAAATGACGGAAAAATGCATTTCAGCTTCAACAGATTAACGTAGAAGCCAATAGAATTACTTATGAATAAATAATTTCAAGCTGCAGAGCAAAACGTCTGCCGATACGCGACTAGCCAGAATCAATTAGCTTTGAGTTTGTGTTAACATCATGCCAATTAATTCACATGAGAAGGATTATATAATCAGTGAGCATATGCTGCACCATTTTTTCGGACATTCCCTTTTTCAGTTTTTTGTTTGTTAGAGTAACAGAAAACGTTTAACAAGTGAGAACCCATTAGTTAAAAGTCTCTCTCTTTTCCCTTTAATATACTCCAAAGATACAATTAAGGGATATGTTTCTAAAAGCTTGTTACGAAAGTGCAATTGAATCTTAAACCTTGTAAAGAGTGCAATTAAGCTCCAAAACCTATCAAATTGGTGCTATCGAGTCATTCTGTTAACTCCATCTAATTTGGCTAACGGAATGTGGCTTTTTTTGATATTTTTTGTCCCCTATGCAGTGATGATATGACTAAAATAATGTAGTTTTAGTCTAAAATGGATTTTAATACAATATTTATTTAAATTAAATTTAAAAAATAAACTGAAAAAAAGAGAGAGAGAGCCTAATGGCGACAACAAATCTTCCTAGTGATGGTTGGAACACAAGGCCCCCTCCTGTAGTCGTCGGGGGCATGGTGACAACCGCTAACCATTCATCCACTATCACTAGCCCTTCTTGGGGCATTGTAGCCTCGCCACCTAGTTCTTCTTATCAATTCTTTTAAAAAAAATTATAGCTTATTTTTAGTTTAAGTAAATATTGTATTAAAAATCAAATTTAATTCAAAATTATGTCGTTTTAGCCATGTCATTGTTATATAAGAAAGAGATAATAAGTCACATCAGTAATTTTTTGTGAGTTAAATCGGATAGAGTTAACAGAATAACTTGATTGTACCAATTTGACAAGTTTTGTGATTTGATTGTATTCTTTGTAAGTTTTAGGATTCAATTGCACTTTCGTGACAAATTTTAGGATTTTTAATGCACATATCCCTTAAATTAGAGAAGGGTCGAGGACACCACAAGACCCTCACAAAACTATGATAGATGGAGCATACTGTATGTATCTCTGCTAAAACGAGTCTAGACAATACGTATATATCATTTTCCCTTTGTTTTCCCGGAAGAGGAAAGTGAGCAAACCTGACAAAATGATCGCACATGCGATGAGCGCGTATGCTGGTCTGGTCACGGCAGAGTCACAACGCCAAAAGCCCATCCTCACAGACCAACCACAGAGAGAGACGGAGATATATTCGACACACAGAGGAGATATCTATTGATAAAGTAGGAGCAATGTCCTGACTTGAGTTCGAAAGAGATCCATATGCTTATATACACAACACCGCATGCAAACATGGTTTTCTGCACATCTGTAAGACCCCCGACCCAAAAAGAGAAAGAAAATAAACACAAGACAAAAAAAAAGATTAAAAGGTTGATATCAATTGCCAAAATAAGAAAATGAAGAAGGAAACGTGATGCTGAGCCAGCACTGGGAAATCATGAACCTGCCCTGTGCATTTGCCTTTGTGTGATTATGCCTTTATATTCTTGCCTTTGCAGGGTTTCTGGATTTAGTTTCCATGAAAACTATGCTTTCCTTTTCTTTTCTTTTTCTTTGTTGCCTAAAAAGGAAGGCACACAATGCAACTATGTATGTCACCCACCATATTTCAGGAAAATTACCAAAATAGTCATAAGTTTATTTTAATTTTTCTAATTCAGTTCTAATTTTTTTTTCCAATTCAGTCCTAAATCTCTTGTAATTGTTCCAATTCAATCAATGTGGTCAATTTTTGCTAACCAACGCCGATGTGGCAATTTTTAATTTTTTAATTTTTTTTTTTACTCTTTCTCTCCCCAATCGGTCACTAGCCAAAGGCATTGGTCGATGAGGCTCGACCTCACTAGCTAATAGCAAGGCTTGACCTCACCAGCTAATAGCAAGGTCGGCCTCACCCAACAATGGCAAGGTTAGGCCAACCTCAAGAAAATAAACACAAGACAAAAAAGATTAAAAGGTTGTTATCAATTAACAAAATAAGAAAATGAAGAAGGAAACGTGATGTTGAGCCAGCACTGGGAAATCATGAACCTCCCCTGTGCATTTGCCTTTGTGTGATTACGCCTTTATATTCCTACCTTTGCAAGGTTTCTGGATTTAGTTTCCATGAAAACTGTGCTTTCCTTTTCTTTTCTTTTCTTTTCTTTGCTGCCTAAAAAGGAAGGCACACGATGCAACTATGTACATCACCCACCATATTTCAGGAAAATTACCAAAATAGTCATAAGTCTATTTTAATTTTTCGAATTTAGTTCTAATTTTTTTTTTCAATTCAGTCCTAAATCTCTTGTAATTGTTCCAATTCAATCAATGTGGTCAATTTTTGCTAACCAACGCCAATGTGGCAATTTTTAATTTTTTTAATTTTTTTTTTTACTCTTTCTCTCCCCAATCGGTCACTAGCCAAAGGCATTGGTCGATGAGGCTCGACCTCACTAGCTAATAGCAAGGCTTGACCTCACCAGCTAATAGCAAGGTCGGCCTCACCCAACAATGGCAAGGTTAGGCCAACCCCAAGAAAATAAACACAAGACAAAAAAAGATTAAAAGGTTGTTATCAATTAACAAAATAAGAAAATGAAGAAGGAAACATGATGTTGAGCCAGCACTGGGAAATCATGAACCTCCCCTGTGCATTTGCCTTTGTGTGATTACACCTTTATATTCCTACCTTTGCAAGGTTTCTGGATTTAGTTTCCATGAAAACTGTGCTTTCCTTTCCTTTTCTTTTCTTTTCTTTGCTGCCTAAAAAGGAAGGCACACATGCAACTATGTACATCACCCACCATATTTCAAGAAAATTACCAAAATAGTCATAAGTCTATTTTAATTTTTCGAATTTAGTTCTAATTTTTTTTTTCAATTCAGTCCTAAATCTCTTGTAATTGTTCCAATTCAATTAATGTGGTCAATTTTTGCTAACCAACGCCAATGTGGCAATTTTTAATTTTTAATTTTTTTTTTTTTACTCTTTCTCTCCCCAATCGGTCACTAGCCAAAGGCATTGGTCGATGAGGCTCGACCTCACCAGCTAATAGAAAGACTCACCCCTACCGGCCATTGGCAAGGTCGGCCTCACCCAACAATGGCAAGGTTAGGCCAACCTCAAGAAAATAAACACAAGACAAAAAAAGATTAAAAGGTTGTTATCAATTAACAAAATAAGAAAATGAAGAAGGAAACGTGATGTTGAGCCAGCACTGGGAAATCATGAACCTGCCCTGTGCATTTGCCTTTGTGTGATTACGCCTTTATATTCCTACCTTTGCAAGGTTTCTGGATTTAGTTTCCATAAAAAGTATGCTTTTCTTTCCTTTCCTTTTCTTTCCTTTTCTTTGTTGCCTAAAAAGGAAGGCACAATGCAACTATGTATGTCACCCACCATATTTCAGGAAAATTACCAAAATAGTCATAAGTCTATTTTAATTTTTCTAATACAGTTCTAAATTTTATTTTTTCCAATTCAGTCCTAAATCTCTTGTAATTGTTCCAATTCAATCAATGTGGTCAATTTTTGCTAACCAACGTCGACGTGGCAATTTTCAATTTTTTCAATTTTTTTTTCTCTTTCTCTCCCCAATCGGTTACTAGCCAAAGGCATTAGTCGATGAGGCTCGACCTCACCAGCTAATAGCAAGGCTCACCCCTACCGGCCATTGGCAAGGTCGGCCTCATCCAACAATGGCAAGGTTAGGCCAACCTCACTATCAATTTGGCGAGGCCTTGCTGAGCAATGGCGTCTCTCTCTCTCTCATTCCTCCTCCAACCGGTTTCTAGCCAAAGGCATTGGTTGATGAGACTTGACCTCACCAACTAATGGCAAGGCTCACCCCTACCAGCCATTGGCAAGGTTGGCCTCACCCAACAATGGCAAGGTTAAGCCAACCTCGTTGTCGATCTGGCAAGGCCTTGTTGAGCAATGGCAATGCTTGACCTTGCCATGGTTGAGCAAGGCTGAGGGTGAGGTCAAGCATCATAGTCGATTTGCTAAGGCTAAGCCTTGCTAGTGGCCAATGAGGGCAAGCCTCACAAGCCAACACCTCTAGGCAATTGCTCTCAGAGAGGGAGAGGGAGGGAGGAAAAAATAAATCGAAAAAAACATATCGTTAAAAAATTGGCACGTTAACATTGGTTGGACAACTGGCGTCCATGTCAATGCCGGTTGGCCAAAATTGACTGAATGAGCTGAATTAACACAATTACAAAAAAGTTAGGATTGGATTGGCAAAAAAAATTTTAAGATTAAATTGAAAAAGTTGCAATAGGTTAAAGACTATTTTGATAATTTTCCCCATATTTTATCCAACTTCCTTCCTTTCTTTTCGACATTATAATAAAAATATAATCTTTGTTTACCATACTATCATGTTTGGTTACTTGGGAAGCTATATGAATAACATGCATTTTACCATCTAAGATGTACATGATAATTTGAGGATGTTTTGCCAATAATTTATCGTTAAATCTTTATAAGAAGAAATTTCAAATAAAATATTGAAATGAGCCCATTTATAATAATATGTCGTTTACACTAAATAATGTACATAATATAATCATAATATATCTAATTTTATTACTGCAACACTAAATAGTAGATATGATATAGCAAAATCCATAAATTTCATATCATATCATATCCAATCCTGTTATAATTTGAAATCAAAACAACCAAACATAAGTAGTTAGGATAAAATTAAGAATATAACTACATTTGATGTCTACTCAAGATAATATAAAGTTGAATATAAGAGGGATATACGCTAGATAAAATTATCCCATGAAGGAAGTGAGATAAAAGTGGATAGGATTTCTAATTTTATAATAGAAAAATTAAAAATTCTTAAATTAAAAAATTAAAAATTATATTTCAATATAAATAATATTTGAATTCAACTATAAGAAATTTCAAATAACAAAAAATAACAATTTGGTTTTTAAATTTAATCTTATTTTTATTTATATATTCGAATTTACTTCTATTTTATAATGTAAAGTCAATAATAAAATATATATTTATTATATATTTTAGGATTTTTAATATTTTATATATATTAGTATAGTTTTCAATTTAATAATATTTTATCAAAGAATGATGACGGGGAAGAAAGTAAAGAAAAAGAAATTAATTTAAAACAAGAGTAAAATACAATAAAAAACAAATAAAAATAAAATAGACAAAAATACCGTGAGTGATTTTTACCATATGCATTTGTAAAATTTATAGTTCATTTATATTAATATCCCATTTATGTCATATATATATATATATATATATATATATGATAAAATGTTAATACATTCGACTTTATTATTGTGCAATCACCAAATAATTGATATAATACAGTAAAATCTTCCGGATTGCATATCTTATCATATTTGATCACAATTAGAAATTTCGATGACCAAACTTAATCTAAAGCGACTTAACTTAGTCTAGGATACAATCTCGAGCTCATTGCCTGGCCAAATCTTTGCCGATTGAGATGAACGGGCTCTTCAGCTGATGAAGATATGGCCAAGCGATAAGCTCAAGACCTTTTCAGACACGAAGAATAAATCTCTGCTGAGAAGTCTCTGTTGGAGCCACCTCAAGGTCTTGAACAACATATTTACTGTCTTCCCCTTGCCGAGTGACCGTCACTTGGTAATCGCCATGAAAGAGCCAGGCCTCCAACGCACCATCCGGACCAGTCGTGCCCGACGTTACCTGCCCGCCCCCGCCCCATTCCTTCAACAGCTTGTCAACCACGTCGCCGGTTGGCAAGTTGCGGAAGTTGTTGTCCGTCAGACACATCCGGTAACACCCCCCGGGATTCCACGCGGTCCACATTACTATTCCGTTGATCTTTGGATGAGCGTGCCCCTCCCTCAACACCTGCTCCAAGTACGTTGCCTTCTCAGACAATTGCACCAGAAAAAACTTGTCAATATTACTATCCCATTATAATGTGTGATCAAGTATGGTGTTCTCCCAACATCAGAACTTTGGTGACGACAAAAGATGTGAAATTGCGCACCTGATTTGGTCCACTTTGCACGTCGACTTCGGTCAGCCACATTGGCAGTCCCAAAGCTCCAAGAGTGTCGATGGCGGATCTCATGTAAGGGAGGTCGGGCACATTAAAATGAGACTCGAGTCCAATGCCCAAATTGCTGCCACCCAAAGATTGAATGGATCTTACCTTGTTGACATACGCGGTAGGTGAAGCTGCCCCGTCCCTGCTATCCTCTATTGTGTTATAGTCATTCAAAAACAAGGTCGTCGAGGGATCAATGGACTTGGCAATTTTATAGGCGTTAGCAGATTCTTTTGGCCCGAGCTTGTCCTCAAAGAACGAGAAGTGCAGGTTTTCATTGACCACATCCCATCCGATGACCTGGCCCTTGTACCTCTTCATGATAGAGCTTATCCTATTTGCGACGGCTGTGGAGAGCTGGCTCGCCGAGAGGGAAGGGACCCACGAAGGCTGGTACCTGGGGTCATCCCACAGCACAGTGTGGCCACGGACCGATATGCCATGTTGCTGCGCGAATTTGATCAGTGCATCTGCTGCCGAGTAGTCCTCTCGGCCTTGGGATGGCTCGTTGGTGTACCACTTCATTTCGTTCTCGAAGGTTGTGACGGCGAATCTGGAAGTGAACCAATTTTGGTATGCGGTGTTTGTCAGGATGTTCTTGTTTATGGCACTACCAAATGGGAAGCTCAGCTTCTTTTGTACAATAGAGATGGTGGCATTAGCCAGAGACTTGTCTTGCTTGTCCGTTACGTGGATTCTGACCTTTCTTTTATGTTTCTGTGAATCATCGAGCGACAAGACCGAACATGAGACTAGTTTTCAGTCACTATGGCTAGATAATTCTCCGTTCAGATTGAAATTTTAAACCCTCAAATAAGCCATTTTATCCAAAAAGGATCGCGGTACTTGTAACAAAATTTGTACCTCCTCAATGCTTTGCTCATGATGTGATCTCCACTCTTCTGTTGTGAACGGTTGTAGCGAGACGCTATCAACCCATATCTCAACCGAGGTGTTTTTGCTCTGAAAAGTCAAGCAACTTTTAATAACTCTAGGAATGTTAAAAAAACAAAATTTGAGGATCGGGGAGGTTTTCACGGGCCATCGAGCAAATCGCATACGAAACAACATCAGTAGTGCATCCAATTTGGAACAAAACAAATGCTTTGAAGTAGTCAAAAAGGAGTGAACATAAAAGAGTCATTCACCTCGAAGTAAAGCTCAGCTGGCCCTGATTCATCAACAGTAAGTCCACCTTTCATCATGGACCAGCAGTTCGATTCAGCTATAACGGCACCAGCATGTTTGAACCCACTAATCGTCTTAAAAACAGCTCGTACTGGGATCTTCCCCTCGCTCACCTGCACCCATGCTGCATCAAGGTCGACCCCAAGACACAGGTCAGCACAAAAGTCTAGTTTGCAATTCGAAAAACAGCCTGCAAGGTTCATTCTCGGACTTCACCGAATCCCTCTTATGTGGGAAAGGATAAACATGTCCCCGTGAAATTTAACATCCATGCCACCGAGGCAGAGAAAGGAAAAAAGTACCGGAAAAAGTGTAGAGTTTGTCCTTGTTCAAGTAAATCTTCTGGGAGATACTGTCATGTGAGTCACTCCTGCTATGAGCTACAATGAATTTGTTTCCATTAGACACTCTGTGGTCCACTTTTGCATTCCCAAAGGCGGACCATGCTCTTAACCCACGATTCAGTTCTGGGTTCTTGATGATCCCTCCATTGTACTGTGGCTTATGAGGGAAACGCAAGCACTGAAAAAGAATAAATCAAAAGAAAAACTCTCAGAATTGAGCTCGAGTCAGGAAGACTACTGATATGATTACGATTGGTGGATGGAATGGAGAAGCTTGCCTCAACACTGGCTGTGTAATCATATTTCAAAGCATTGGCTCCAAATCCTGCAGAGAAGAAAGCAATATCTTGTCACTTCTTTTGTACAGACCAAATAGCAGTAAATGACGGAAAAATGCATTTCAGCTTCAGCAGATTAAAGTAGAAAGCCAATAGAATTACTTATGAATAAATAATTTTACGCAACAGAGCAAAAAGTCTGCCTATACATGACAAGCAAAAATCGATTAGCTTTGAGTTCGTTTTGACATCATGCCAATTAATTCTCATGAGTAGGATTAAATAATCACTTATGATTTTCCGGACATACCCTTATTCATCGCTTTGTATATTAGACTAACAGAAAACATTTTTAACAAGTGAGAACCTATTAGTCAAAAGTCTTTTTTTTCTCCCTCTAATATAATCCAAAGATACAATAAAGTGAATAATCGGAGAAAACATTTAGAGTTTGAACCTAGTTTAATGGATAGGATGAGGGCCGAGGACTCCGCAAGACCCTTGCAAAACTATGATAGATGGATCATACCGGCTATCGCTAAACGAGTCTAGACAACACGTGTGTCCTCTTTCCTGTGTCCTCTTTCCTGTGTCCTCTTTCCTTTGTTTTTACGAGAAGAGGAAAGAGTACGAACCTGACAAGATGACTGCACATATAATGAGCGCGAATGGTAGTCTGGTCATGGCAGAGTCACGATACCAAAAGCCCATCCTCATAAACCAACCACAGAGATAGAGAGATATATTCAGTACAAAGGAACAACGGATGCATATATCCAGAGGAGATATCTATTGGAAAAGTAGGAGCAGTGTCCCGACACGAGTTTGGAGAGACCCATTGCTTATATACTCAATGCTGCATGCAAAAATGGTTATCCGCACATCTGTGAGACCCCCAACCCAAAAGAGTGAAAAAAAAGAACAAGACAGAAAAGGTTAAAGGGTTGTCTCCAAATATCAATTGCCAAAAAAGAAAATGAAGAAGAAGGAAACGTTGATCATTCATGGTGAGTCAGCTCCAGAAAATCATGTTCCTGTGTGCATTTGCCTTTATAGGATTATGCCTTCACACCCGAATTTATCGAGTTCTTGCTATTGATGGGATGTTATTGCGTGGAGCCCGTTTAAGGGCCTGCAGAGTTTCTTGATTTAGTTTCAATGAAAACTGTGCTTTCCTATTCAAAGAGGCACTTAAATGGCAACTTTGCCTGCAAGAAAGGCAATGCGACTGTGTCGATCGCTGTATTCCTTCCAGCTTCCTTCCTTTCTTTGGATATTCAGGATTTGCTCTTTGTTTACCATATTAGCTTGTTTCTTTACTTAGGAAGCGCGGTTCAAGAACATTCATTTTATTATCTAGCTGTACCTGTTAATACGAGGATGTTTTGCCCATAATTGATCGTTTGTGCTTTATTAGTAAAAATTTCAAATAAAGGTTTCAAAAGAGTCCATTTTCTCAAAAGAGGGTTGTCTCGAATTAGGTTACGTTTGGCGGTCAGAATAAGATAAAATTTATTCTATATTGGATTTAATGCCTACTTAAGACAAAATTAAGTCGGATATAAGAAGAATATAGCTAGATAAAATTATCCCATGGGAGCAGTGAGATGGAGGGTGAATAAAAAATTCAATATCCATATAATAGGAAAATCATTTATTTCGAATAACAAACTTCTTAAATTAATTAAAAGTATATTTCAATATAAATAATATTTGAATTCTATTAAAAGAAATTCAAAATAATAAAAAATATTTTTAAAAATTTAATTTAATTATATCTTATAATATAAATTCAATAAATCAATATAAATAATTTTTATAATTATTACATATTATATGTATTTTATTATTTTTGGTAAATACCACCAAAAACATAAATTATGATACTTGTGACAATTTTACCCTGAACTTTTTTTGTGTCACTAAAAATCCCAAACTATACCACTTATGACAATTTTACTCTAAATTTTTTTTGTGCTAACAAAAACGCCAAAATATTCCACTTGTGACAATTTTATCCTGAACTTTTTTTTATGCCACAAAAAACCTCAAACTATGCTACTTAAGATAAATTTACCCCAAACTTTTTTTCTGAAAGGCATTTTCGTCATTTTCCATCTTCTTTTTTTCTTTTTCTTTTTCTTTTTCCTTCTCCTTCCTTCCCTTTGCTGCTAGCCATGGCCGCCCTCGTCGACGTCAAAGTTGGCGAGGGTTGTCCTCGCCTCGCTTGACCCAAGCGAGGGTGGGCAAGGGCAGCCCTCACCGACTTCAACGTTGGCAAAGGCAACCATCACCGGCTTCCCTCTACTGGCCATGGTAGAGGGAAGAAGGAGAACAAATAAAATGAAAAAGAAAATGGAAAAGAACGAAAATGCCTTTCAACAAAAAAAGTTTGGGATAAATTTGTCATAAGTGACATAGTTTGGAGTTTTTTGTGGCATAAAAAAAGTTTAAGGTAAAATTGTCACAAATGACATAATTTGGGATTTTTAGTAGCACAAAAAAAAGTTTAGGGTAAAATTGTCACAAGTAGCACATTTTAGGGTTTTTGATGGTATTTGCCCTATTATTTTAGATATGTTAGTATAGTTTACTATTTAATAAAATTTTATTAGAAAGAATAATGGAAGGGGAAAAAAGAAATACGAAGGAAATTAATTAAAAAAGAGAGGAAAATAAAATAAAAACAAAGTAGGCAAGAGTATCATGAAAGGTTTTTACCATCTCCATTTATGCACTTTTAATTTCATTTACATTGATATGTTAACTAAATCAAATAATGTATATGATATGAAGTGAATATATATGACTTTATTATTGCGATTACCATACATTTGATAGAATATAGGAAAATCATTAAATTTCATATCTTATCCTATTAAGTTCTATTATAATTAGAAATTCAGATAACTAAATATAACCTAAATTGACCAACTTAATCTCGGATAAAACCTCAAGCTCATCACCTGGCCAAATCTTCATCAATTGAGATGCACGAGGCTCTCTGGCCGACAAAGATTTGGTTGGGCAATGAGCTCAAGACCTTATTTAAGACTATGGTGGTCACTTTAGTTTTTTTATTTGAGACAAGATCTGATTTAGGATTTTATTTTTTTATACGATGGCCACATTTCAAATTAGGGGTGGTGTTCCAAAAATTGGGAATCATAAATCACCTATTGGTTCCATTGACCCACCCGAGAACCGGTCTAGTCCTATTCCTTGGAGGGTCCATAAAACTGGTTGATCAAGTAATTGGCATGTTATTGCAAAATTTATTCTGGGCCATAAATAATGTTCCATGCTATTCAGTGAATGGCAATGAACATCAAGTATTTCAGTTTCTCAGGTGCTATTCTGAGCGTGACTGCAAAATCTTGAATAGCACTCTAGTCAACGGTGTTCATTAAATACTTCGATTTCTCGAAGTGCCGTTCACCGCTATTCACTTAACACTATAGCAAATAAAATCCATTCTGGGCGTGTAACTGCAATCCACTCACTGCTATTCAGTTTCTATTTTAAGGATCGACGAGACGAGCAAGGCATGAGAGCGAGAAGAGAGCTGAAATTTAAAAATATATATATGTACTGGTCCAATTTATATGGTTAGGTGGACAGTTCCACATCTAGAATTGGGAACTGGATTGATATTCAATAATTCTGAAAAATTGGAATATGGAACCGAACTAATCCCCATGGGAACCGCTAGTTTTGGGCCAGTTCAATTTAATTCTAAGTGATCCAAGCAGTTGTTGGTTCCTTTACACACCCCTACTTCAAATCGTGTAACTAGCAATGAACAAATTCTCAAGTAGACACCTATTATCTCAATTCCTAATTCAACATTTCTGCTTCAACTTAGAATTCGTTTAAGGTGGATAATTGGGGCGTTGGTGTGAAACCAGAACCCCCTCCTCAGCGCCGTTCAAACCGCTTCATTAATTACCGCACATCTTCGACCAAAAAAAATTTACCACACATCCATATATTTCTTATTTTTTGGAACAAATTCAGAAGATAGCACAAATTAATTCGCTTTAAAATACTCTAAAGATGTATAATTCTTATGTCATATATTTTTCAAAGTGAACGGAATATTGGATGGACAAAATATATTATAATGACGAATCTAATTTTCCTTGCATATTAGTTTTGTTCTTTAAGTAATAAGTAGTTACTAAATCCATTCCATTTTCGCTGGATAGACAATATTGCTCTCGTTAGTTTTAATATTTGCATAATTTCCTTCAATTTCATCACTTTCCTTATATGGCTTTCTCTCAGATTTAGACTTGTTATCAGTCAGAACATGAAATTTACCTTCTTATTCAACGTGGCTCTAATGACTGCCTATCCATTCTTTGTCCTTTCAACCTCTGAGGCTAACTTTTGTGGTGAATTTGTTATTCGATTAGTTTAAGGAACAAACGAAGTCTTTTCATCTACAACAGAAATGGTATATTTTCTTCCGGTTACGCGTTTAGAGAAAGCATGTAAGAGTTAAAAGAAATACATTAAAAACAATGACGTCAAAAGTTTATGTACATTAAGACACGCTGCTGACATTTTTCTCGTAAACACCTCATGAATGAATATTGATTTTTCTCAATCCAAAGAGAATTAAATTTAAACGTCGTTTTAACTTCTTCTTTTTTAATGCAAAAATTTGATATAATTAATTTTTATCTTTTGTATTTACGCATTAAGAAATGTAATAGCGATTTTGTTCCAAGAAATCCTTTAAGACCTTTTTTATTTAACCAAGTCATCCATTATGTGCATGTGAAAATTATTTAATATAAAAAAGCTTGGCGGAGGTATGTACAATAATAATAAATAAAATAACAAATATTTGATTGGGTTAGTAAGTCTTTGATGTTCAACTTTTTGGATTTCTTTTGACTATTAATCCATAGTTTGCTTGGCTACGTGGAAAAAACTAGGTTCTCCAGGTAATTCTCTCATCGACAAGGCTAATTACGTACTGTGGTAAATTTCATTTAGAAAAATAATGCTTTTAATATGCATGGCAATACACTATATTTAAAAAAGACACTATATACTTAATTATAATAACCAGAGAAACTAGAGTCTACCACTTTAAGTTTTAGTTGGATGATTATGGAGTTTTTATCTCTTTCTACTGAATGTGGTGATTTACTTGTATAGCTCGTAGGAATAGTAAGTCCTTTGTTTTCAGTCAATTCAAATAGACTGAATTTCAGTAGAAAGATATATGGAGGAGATATATCTTGAAAAATACGAAGCGGTATCACGATATATCTAAAGAGTATTTAAAGATACACTCATAATAACAAGTCCGACAGCTTTGCACATTGAGACATCTTGATGTTTTTCTCATAAACACCTAATGAATGATATTCATTTTTCTCAATCCAAAACGAATTAAATTTGACTGTCATGTTGTTCTATTCAGACAAATCTCTTGAGAGCATTTTTTATTTAATCTGGTCATCCATTATGTTCATATGATAGATAATTGATAAAAAAAGAATTTGGTGATGGCATACACAATAATTATAAATTATAAATATTTCAGTTGTGATACAAAGTTGTTGATGTACAGTTTTTGAAATTTTCTTGACAATCAATCCATAATTCGTTCGACTATGTGGCGAAAATTAGGTTTTCTAGAAAATTCTCCATTCAAGGAGGCTAATACGTACAACGGTAAAATTCAAGTGTAAAAATAGTGCTTTTACCGTGCATGATAATAATCGACCCAAAAGAAAATATGCATGATAATACACACTTAAAATTTTAAAAAGAAAAACGCGTGATGTTCTTAACATGCATGATATTCAAACAGGCCCATTAATTCTTCACACATCCATAATTTTATTAATTTTCGGAACAAATTCAGAAGATAGAAAAAATTAATATGCTTACATAAATCTCTAACGAAGTATATATTTTTTATTTCATTTATCTTTCAGACCAGATATATATATTTATTAGAGCGACATATTTATATCTCTTGCATACGTGTTTCATCATTTGAACTATAATATAACATAAAGAATATGATTCACAATAATAGTCAGTCCTTCGATGCCGGTATTTTTCTAAGAAAATTCCAAATAAAAGCCTAAAGTGCATTTATTTTCTCATATAAGGGCTTGAAATAAATTTTGCGTCAATCATATCAGTTTTAAATAAAGGTCTGAAGTGACCATAATTGTTTTAAAAAAGGGTCTAATCTCGTTGGTGGTTGGCTTTTAAATATTCCGATCAATCAATACTACTTTGGTTAGAAGACAATGTTAATTCTAAATTGTTTTCTTCTTTTCTTCTTTTCTTTTTGGCAAGCGTTGGCGAGGGCTCGGCAACTCTCACCCAACCCTCTTAGGGCATCACCAGTTAGGGGTGTGCAACGGGAACCGCCCAACCCGAGAACCGCCCAACCCGGACCGGACCGGTCGGTTTTGGGTGGTTCCCATAGCTGGCGGTCCGGTTCCCGGTTCCCATTCTTGGAACCGGTGATCGGTCGGTCCGGTTCCGGTTCCAAGGTGGGAACCGGACCGACCGCACCGACCGCCCCTTCAATTCTCATCTCAAATTCCCAACTTCCTATTCCTACAAGCTAGGGGTGAGCACATTGGACCGCCCGAACCAAGAATCGCCCAAATCGAACTAGACCGGCGGGTTTGGTCCGGTTCTCGGGAGCATCGGTCCGTTCTCGGTTCCATAAAAATGGAACCAGGACTAGATCAACAATTTTCTATTTAAAATAAATTTCTTAAAAAATGCAATAAACCCTAAAATAATAATATTTATAGTATTTTTTTTATTTGTTTTGGCTAAGTGGTCGGTCCTATTGGACCGGGTCCGGTCCTCCCGGTCCGGTTCCCGGTTCCATTGGAACCGGACCGAACCGGGAACCGATCACCCCTATCACCAGTGATTGGGCTGGCCACTGACGAAGAAGAAAGGGAAATCCAAAAAAAGGAGAAGAAAAAAAAATTCAAAAAAAGATAAAATACAAAAATGCCCTAGATTAACTACAAAGTCAGGCCATCTTAGGAACTAACATAACCATTTTCAGGCCTTTATTTAAGAAATGAACGTACTTTATACTATTATTCGGAATTTTCTCTAATTTTTATCAGAATTACATAAAAAATTATTTTTTAAAAAAAGGAAAAAGACACCAAAAACCCCAAACTATGTCCCTTGGAACAATTTTACCCTGAACTTTTTTTGTGCCATAAAAAACTCCAAACTATACCATTTGGAACAATTTTACCTTGAACTTTTTCTTATGTCATGAAAAACCCTGAAATATACTACTTGGGACACATTTACCCCAAACTTTTTAACTGAAGGGATCGTCTTTTCCTTCTTCTTTTTAATTTTTTTCTTCTTTTTCCCCACCAGTAGAGGGGAGCCGGCGCCGGCATAGCCACCCTCGTCGGTAGCGGCGTTCGGCAAGGTGGCCCTCGCCGGGGAGGGTCGCTCTCGACTGGGCGACCCTCGCTTGTGGCAAGGGCGACCCTCGTCAAGGAGGGTCGCTCCCCATCGGGCGAGCGCCGCCCCCACCAAATTCGACGAGGGTGGCCCTTGCCCGGTCGGGGGCGACCCTCCCCGGCGTGGGCCACCCTCGCCGAACGTCGCCACCGGCGAAGGTGGCCATCGCCGGCTACCCTCTACGGGGAAAAAAAAGAAAAAAGAAAAAGGAAAAGACAAAAATGCTCTTTAGTTAAAAAGTTTGGGGTAAATGTGTTACAAGTGACATAGTTTAAGGTTTTTTATGGCACAAGAAAAAGTTCAGAATAAAATTGTCCCAAATAGCATAGTTTAGGGTTTTTAATGGTACAAAAAAAAGTTCAGGGTAAAATTATCCCAATAGGCATAGTTTAGGGTTTTTGGTGGCATTTTCCTGAAAAAAAAATCGTTAAAAGTGGATTTTTTTAGGGTTATATTAATAAGCAGAGGAGCATGGTCACCGACTTTCCTTCAGCTCTGTTGGCTCGGGGAGCTCGCTCTCGGAACCCAGGTCTGGAGTTCGAGGGTCGGTAGAGAGAGAGAAGAGAGATGTTGCATAACTTGTGAGGTATTTCAAAATACCTCTGTTTTGCTCAAATTTTTTTTATTTTTTTTCTCCTTCATTCCTTCATGTTGATTAGAATTTCTGCAGCAGAGAAGAAGAGGAAGTTCGATGCTTGCGTTCTCCTGAGTTCGAAAACATTTTTATGCCTTCTTCCTTTTTTCGTTACGATATGGCATGGTGGCGGTAAGGCTTGACCTGGTGATCCTCGATTTGCCACGTGCCTTCGTCATCTCCAGCTCGGCCCGTCCTCGGTAAGTAAAAGTCGGCCCTTGTTGCCGGTCTTCAACCTTGTCCGAGCTTTTTCCTTTTCGCCACTAGTAACCACATCTGTTTCCTGGAAAACCAGAGTCAAAACAGCAAATGAATCCGGCATCCCTGATACCCACCTCCAAATTCCCCTTCAACACTCGAAGAATTCACTTCAAAGCCCAAATTTCCCCTCCATCAACGGCACCGATGTCTCAACTGAGGACCACCGAACTTCAAGAATCGCCCAAGAACCCCAAAACAGAGACCGCCAACGATGGATTCCCAACCATGACTGACATAGTCAATGCCTCAACTGCGCAGAACCTTGACATTGAGCTGAAGACGCTGGGACCCTTTTTCAGAATCACGGCCAAGAGCTTGGACGCCCAGAAAGAGCTCGGGAGGGCTGAAGGTCTGATCCGGGTCTGGACAGGAGGGAAGATTCTGCACCTGGACTCGATCAGGTTGAGGAGAGAGACGCTGGGGATGGAGAGATCCATATTTGGGATAGGGCTGTTCATTGGAGCTGTGGCCATAAGGCATGGGTACGAGTGTGGTTGCAGGAGGGCTGAGTTGCTGGCCATCAACGACTCGGACCTTTACCATTCCAAGGTAAGTTTGCTTTTGTTTCTCTCTCTGGTTAACGTTCTTGATGAGTTAGGTACCGGCAAGTTTTGAACTTCTTCAATGGGGAGTGAAAGGCGAGTTATGAATGCTGGATGTTTAGGGTAAATGAATAAACTTAATCTGATTGATGAGATTTTAAACTCGCATGTGTTGCGATGCTGAGTCATGGAAAAGAACTACTGATCCTTTACAATTTGAGATACGTCCCTTGCTGAATCATAGAACTACCCTATGGATGTCACGAGGAATACCCCTCCACTCTCTCTCTCTCTCTCTCTCTCTCCTCCCCCCTCCCCCAAACTAAATCTCCCCGAATTGAATTTGATCACATGATCATGGTTAACTGACAATGCTATCACTTATTTGCTTGAAAGTTTAAATCTGATGGAAAGATGAAAAAAGAACTCACTCTAACCTGCATCCCTAGTTGAGTTATTTTAATGAAGACATGGATCATTATTAAATAGAGAATTCCATCTACGCGATGAACATTAGCCCCATAATAACTATGCCATTGTTCAAAGTCATGAAGCATCGGCATTTCATTCCAGTGAAAAGTGAGTCACATTTTGCCCATTTTTTTTAATCAAGAAATCAATATTACCTGAAAAATGTGCAGCCCAAGGCTTGCGTATCCTTAATTTTGGTCGAGTTCTGAAATTTTCTTCTGTGCTGAAGCTGGTTAGGTTTTACACGAGAATCGGGTTCAAGGCAGTGCACGAGGTGACAGGGTCGACGATGGGTGACATTGCTCACATGTTGGCATGGGGCGGAGTTGGGACAAGGATGAATGCCAACATTGAGGACCTCCTAATCAAGTGGTGT
The DNA here is from genome assembly GCA_014182735.1 of Corymbia maculata. NCBI lineage: Eukaryota > Viridiplantae > Streptophyta > Magnoliopsida > Myrtales > Myrtaceae > Corymbia > Corymbia maculata. The sequence continues at coordinate 23,131,494 of CM024690.1, forward strand.
ACCCGTTTCAAGTCTCAGAAATAATTCTTCCTTCAACTTCTCTGCCTCCGCAGCCTCACTAAAGCAAACCCAAAATCAATGCTCAAGGAATGTAAAAGAACTGAAAGCTGTGAAGCTGAAGTAAATTACTGATTCATCCGTCCGAAATGTATAGGGCACAGGTTTTTCTTTTTTCTCCGCAGTTACGTTGGCATTTATTTTGTGAATAAGTCGCTCTTTACAAGCCTAGAAAAAGAAGGGACAGATTCCTGCATCATTTCCCAGTCCCATGTACTTCGATCTTACTTGATCTGCAAGACTAAATTGTGTGCAGGTGAATCTACCCACGTAAGTGATTCTGTTACTGGACGTTGAGTAATTAACCATAATTTGTACAGTAAGCCGAAGTATGGATACTATACATTAACTCTGATCTCATTCTTTAATGCAATGAGGCAAAACTTCTTGATATATGACTAATCAAATCATTGCATCCGCCGAATAAGAAGGCTCAATACAAGGGAACTAGAGAAAGACAATCTACAAACAAGTGAGAAAATCAATACTAACTCAGGCAAATTGCAAACCCTTCGTCTCGATCCTGTCCTCATCCATCGCTGGGGAACAGGGCAAAGTACCAGCGAGACCAGAAAATCCTTTTGTGGCATTACTTCTCAGCAGAAAGAATGCAAGAGCATATAATCACCAGCCAGCCATATCTGCTGCAACTGCGAGTCATACCAGTGGCCTGGGATTGGGAGTATCAACTCGTATTAAGTTGTCCAACCATGGTTCACAACTGTTAAAGTCTTTCATTGAAGAGCTCTGAAATGGGCAACTTCTAATACTGAATTTGTGAGCTGCCAGCTGATCTGCCGTCTAAGGACTTTGTCATTACCCTCCGTGTCCAAGTAAATGTAGTCTCCAATGCTTCCTGAATATTGTAATCAGGTTACTAGTGAGATATATATATTTTTCGATGGGAAAATCTCACAGAATGATGGCTTGAATAATCCGACTTCACCTGAGATTAGTTCAAAAAAATTAAATGAGTGCTAAAGAGAAAATGATGCTGCATCTCATCTCACCTCTAACAAATTTGACAAACTTAGAGGCGTAAATCCTCTATGTCAGTCAGGCGCTCTGCATTAACTGAGGATCTCTTATTGGGAAGATTCACGACCAACTGACCACATGCGCCACTTATATCCTGACCCATTTGCTTACGAACTGTTGTGCGAATGTTATAAGTACCCCTAAGCACTTTCTGGAAATTCGATACTTTCACATCACTGCTGGACCTAAATTGACTAATACTGCCAATTGGATTGAAAGGTATCAAGTTCACAACCTGCTTGGAAAGACAAATATGAAGAGAGTGAAGAATCAATGCCTGCAGGATCAGAACTAAATTATTAGGATGGCAAGATATGCAATCTGATGAATGACATACCACATCAAATGTCTCCAGCAATTTGCCTAGTTGGTGGGCATGCTGATCTTCATCATTTACTCCGTTGAGCATTATGTACTCAATAAAGATTTTCTGCTTACTGCATCAAACAGCCTCCCTTTAGATATTAGGATAAACTCATTTTGAGAAACTTAAATGGGATCAAACAAATTAATAGCAGCAGCTTAATCAACAATTTGGGGGTTGCAACCACTACTACCTGTTCTTTTGATATACTTGCAACGTGTCCATAAGTTTTTCCAGAGGAAAAGCACGAGCAGCAGGCATTATCTGACAACGGATGTCTTGAACTGGTGCATGCAATGATACAGCTAAGTTCACGCCTGGTAGATCATTATGAAGCTTGCTAATGGCATGAGTGATACCAACCTGCAGTAAGTACAATAAATGATTCAAGAGATTCCTCTGGCAGTCATCTTATGCCTCCAACCTCACAACAGTTTTTCGAAGGTTTTATAATCTAAGGGCAACAATAGTGTACTACCTATCTACTGATGTTAAAACTCCAGTCAAACAATTTGAAGAATATAAAAATTGAAGTAGCACACCAGGGAAAAAAAATTGAGTAACTTGTTTCTCTATCTAAGCAATAAATTATGACAAATGAGAGGACCAAAACCACTCAAGATGTCTTCCTCAAATTATTTTACAAGATAAAAGAGGCAGAGTATCAAGTTAAGCATATTTGCAGAGAATTCTGGACAGGTGACCTGGCACAAGTAATCATCAGGAAACTAACAAGCCATTCATGAAAAGTAAAGTAGCAGGGTGATGGTCTTGTAAAACAAAAAAACGATAACCATACCGTTGAGACAGTTATTCTCTTTAGTGACAACTGGAACGGTGAGCTGGTCATTACACGGATAGCTTCTACTACAGCAGTATAATTATTCAAAGGTTCTCCCATTCCCTGCCCAGCAAAATAAACAGAAGATTATGATAGCCAACACCTGTACCGATGCAAGATATCTCTGGCAAGAGAAAAAGTACTAACCATGAATACGACATTCCGTATAGAGGATATGCGAGAGGCATGAACCAATTGTTCCACAATTTCTCCTGATGATAAATTGCTTTTGAATCCCATGCTTCCAGTTGCACAGAATTTACAACCCATTTTGCAACCGACCTAGAGCATTACAAGTTAAAGGCATAGCCAACACATCTACATAGAAAAATTGAAAGATCGGAAAAGAAAAAATACATAGCTCTACAACAGAGAAATACCTGAGACGATATGCACAGAGTTGACCTGGGACCTCCCGGACGGGGTTTCCCACAATATTTGCCCAGGCGTGTGTCGTATGTCATGATCACAGCCTCCACAAAAGCCTCATTCTAGTCACAACAATTTAAACCAAGAATCAACGAGGGCAATACCTAATTTGCGAGAAAGTTTCCGCCTAACCATGATACTGCCCAAGGCGGTATTGGCTTATCAAGTTCTCACCTTTTCGCAGTATTTGAACATAGTTAGAGAAGTAACTAGTGAAGCACGACAACGAGCCATTGAAATGCATAAACTAGATTGGGTAGCATAAGTGTTGCATCATAAAATCTCTCCAACATCACGACATGAACAAAAAACAAACAAACCTGTAACTTGATAAGAAGTTTGGTGGTGACTTGGTCGCTCGAATCGACTCGGGAGTGAAGGGTCGAGGTCAAAGGCTTGAACTTTGAATTCAGCAGCGAATACGAGGCGGAGGGCAACGACGGTATGTCGCTCCACTCGCAGCTAGGGTTTCGCGCCACCCATCTTCAACAGGGGCAACAGACGAGACGATCAAGATTATGAATTTCAAGCAAAACCGAAACACCCACCATCAGCGAGATAAAAAGAGGAAATTTACTTCCAAATGCAGGGGATGAAGTGCGAGCTGATTCCGGCCTTGTCGAACTCCGACGTGATTTCGCCGGCGTCGAACACCGAACGGTACGCCATTGGGGAGGCGGAGGAGACGTCTTCTTCAGCTTCGAGCCTTCAACCTACACGCCTTTCGATTCGATTCGTCGAGAGAGCTCGCCGCCGCTCAGGTGATGGTCGCGGCGGTCGAGACAGAAATCAAGAGCTGACAACGTATGCGATGTCGAAGTAATTGGTTTTTTTTTTCCCTCTCTCTTTGCCCTTTCTTGCCAGGCAAAAAAATAAATTGTTGATTAAATTCTACTTTAGCAGCGTAATAATTCTTGCTGAAAGATAGGGATATAAAAGAGAGAGAGAGCTCGGTTTGGGCGATCATCATCATATCTATTTATATATTTTGACTGAAAAATATCATCTATCTCATTCTCAGAATAAATATAATATCTTCCTTATTACTTACTAAATCATTGTGTCAGATTATTATTAATAATATACATGCCCAATAACTACTTACAATAAGAAGTCCACAAGATAATCATTCGATTCCTTTCAAAATATTTGGTTTCATTCGCTATTGCACACATAATATTTTATTATCGTGTGTGTGCATAACTCGTACATCAATGCTAGTATCAATTTAGAGATAAAAAAAGAATTGATAAAGTTGAGAATGCTTTGATTGATAAGTACATAATGAAAATATATCTCATGTGAATTAATTGAATTGGTAAGGTGATAGCCTCTGTTGATCTTTGCGAGAACAAAGCACGTCTCATATTACTAATGAAGATAAATCACTATAACTCAACTTTTACATGCAAGAAATCAGAAGAGACAAACTCCCAACAAGGTCATTCCATTCTCTTTATTCCTTACTAAGCAAAACCACCTTATTAGACATATTCAATAGAATGAGGTTGATGATAAAATACACAATACAATAGAATGAGGTTGATGATAAAATACACAATACAAAAGAGCCAAAGACATTGTTTAAATATATGTGGAAAGCGAAATATATTTCAATATCTGAACTTTTGTTAAGAAGATTGTTGAAAGTAAGAAAAGATTCAGATTCTAATAATGAAACTCGTGAAAGATATATATATGTTAAAAAGGTTGTTGAAAGTTGGAAAAGATTCAAATTTTAATAATGAAACTGTTGAAAACTAAAATGTATATATGTCCATAGATCCAATAATTATTGGATAAGTCTTTAAGAATATTTGGAGAATCGAAAAATAAAAGAAAAAGAAATTCTTTAATAGTAAGATGTCCTCTCTTCCCTTATACAAGATAAAATATTTTTTTATAGGATTAAATAAACATCAATTAACATCCAAAAAAGAAAATTCGACATCATATTAATATATTTCTACACGTTTCCATTGCTTTTTGAGACTAAAAAGGGCAAATCTATGCACCAACGAGGTCTTAAATCTATTAATAGGGAAAAAGGATTTGTTTCCTAAAAGCCCAATTTTTCACAAATTTTGAATGGGAATTCAAGAGAAGTGCTTAAATTGTCGAAGAAATATGGTGCCATGGACTAGAATTATAAATAAACAAAGTATAAACCCTAAAAAATTAAAAAATAAAACCCAAAATTAGAGGGCCAATAATGTAATTTCCTACCTGTTTCTTTTTCTTACCCACTTTTTCCAACCTGAGGATTCAATCCAGATACCTAATCTGTAAAAGCCCCCAAGACAGCGCCCAGTTAGATTTCCTGTTCTAGATTCACCCTCGTCCGACACGAAATCCAATCTATACGGACATACCATCAGACAATGAAGCTAAACTATCCTCGGACACGGATCGCGATCCGGATGCCGCTTCCGAACCTCCTCAACGCCTCCTTCGCCTCCGCTAAAAATTACGTCGCGTGTTGTCCTAAGCCCAGACATCGACATACCGAGTTTTCCAGGTGAAAGCCATCGAGTTCTTGTCGACGTCCCCCTGCTTTTCCGTTCACAGAACATTCAGCAAACATGGGTCTTCAGAAGCGTAAGTTCCTCCTCCGCAACAATCTGTCGACTAAGACGTCGGTTCTTGTTTTTCTGTGTCTGGAGATAATAAGGATGTGAAGGCGAAGAGCTTTGCTGAACGGTGCAGGTTCGGGCCGCGCGAGGAAAGACGGCGGGTCCGCGCGTTACGATGTCGCGAACGCCGGAGAGGGCGAGGTTGCGGCGAAGAGAGCGCCGAGCATGCCGACGCCGACGTTGGGTTGTCACTTAGAGGGGCTGTTCAAGAAGTAGGCAGCTTTTATGTTGCGTGCTTTCTGGTTTTCTGTTGCTTCTTCTCTCTTTTCTTGGGATGCAGTGAATGATTTTATGTCTTTTACACCGTCTATGACTACATATTATCTGACCCTTTATCCTTTCCGCGGTGTTTTATAATTCAAGGGGGTCGATTAGAGAAGATGCATTGACCTCTATAATCCAGACATTCAGCCAGCAGATAAAGCATGAATTCGTCGAGGATAAGTGAGTGAATCGTGTATATCTGACTTTTGTCGTGCGATTTCTGAATTTTAGTTCTTTAGTTTAAGTGATAATAATGTGTGCATTGTTTTGTTCATCATGAGCGACGTGGTAATTTCATGATCTTTTGCTTCTGTGTTTTTTCTTCAAAGCTTTGCTACTTTGCTCTATCGATTCCTGAATTGTGTGAAGAATGGTTCGCCTAAGGAAGTGGCCTTAGCGTTTCATGCAATTGGTGAGTTAGATTATATACATTATCTATTTTTACATGTATAAAACATATGTATTGGTAGATTCGGCCACTGACATATGCCTTACTTGATGTTTCTATGTAGGGTTGCTGGCTATGACAACCAAATGCAGAGACAAGGCTCATGAGCTATACGAAGAATCTGTTTCCTTATTTTCCAAGGCACTCAAACCTCCTATCAAGAAATACTATCATGAGGTATAATCATTGATAAAATGGATTTTGAGCTATAATATAGTCTTCTAGGTCAAGACACATGGATATGGTCGATTGAATTTCAACTAATTCTGGAGGATAGATGATTGACCTTGTGATCACATATTGCAGATGGTGAATAGCTTGGTGGTGGTTACCTACTTCTGTGCAGATGCTTCGGTGGAGACTGAAAAGTCTATGCAGATTTTATGGGATTTCATTCACCAACAAGGCGGCACTAATGTATGCATGCACCTAAAGCTAAATTGAAATTCAGTTGTATCTACTAATATAAATAATTGTGAAAGCAGCAATATTTTCAATTACTTTATATGTTTATCAGATGCATGCCTGAAGCTTAAGTACTTGCTCTTTTTGTTGCTTAGATATCTGAGGATGCTGATGCAATCTCCATTCTTGTTGCTGCAATTTCTGCATGGTCATGCTTGCTCTCGACGCTTGACGGATGGAGAGTCAATAGCAAGCAATGGAAGGGGTGAGTGAGGATATATCCAACTTTCTCTTCATGTCTTTGAACACATTTTCTCTACTGTACACATTTAGTTCCTGCAATTACTTAACAGATGTGGGGAGCATTTATTTAGTTTTTCTTAATCGATGTTGAATTGCTATTCTTTTTGTCCATTGATCTAATTTATAGCTGTAATTGTTGCGTTTGTTTTATTTTATCTCTTTGCAATCTGGTTCAGGGCTATCCCTTACTTCTTGAGCCTACTGAAGACCAACAATAATGAAGCCCTTCAATTGGTAGCATGTGAAGCATTGTTTTTGATAGTGGAAATTGGATCTCTACATAAGTTCTTTGACGAAACCAAGGCTTACGATGACATTGCAAAGCTAGTGAGGAGTACAGTCTGCAGCATAAATCCAACCTTCATCAAATATTCAGGGGTAACGACCTTACTTTTTGCAGAGCTGGAGTTGGGGTTGGAGTTTGAATTGAAGTTTTTTATTTCAGGAGGACAAATTCCCAAAGAAGAGTGTAGCAGTTGGCAGACAAAGAGTAATCTTATCAACACGGTCAGAGTTAATACAGGTACCGTTGCTGCTTTGTAGCTCCTCTTCTTCATCTAATTTTTCATTAGAGAAAAGGCTGCTAATAATCCATCAACATTTTGATTTCTATGATATGACAGCTAAATTTCTTGAAGCAGTTTTTAGGACAAGGCGGATTCACTACTCATATGCTTGTAAGTTTCTGATCTTAGTTGCTAAGGTTCTATCTCCTCTTTTTCTGCTTTATGAACCATAACGATAGCTGACAGTTTTTCTTTTTCCAAACAGGGAAACGAACTCCTCAGAGACGTGTTCGAGTTTATTAACCAAGAGGGTCCTTCGGACACTCGACTTGACATACCAGAAAGAGAAGAGGTTTGCAGATTGTTTATCTCTTATGAAGACATAACTGCAGAATTCTTAATCTTTTATAAAGATGTAATTTAGAGTTTCTAGCTCAAAAATATCTTTAGGCATGTGTTCGGACTGCTGAATCTAGGACATCCTCTCTGCTTACAGCTACAAAAATGACAACTCCTGTTGACAATTTGCAGGTGGTTAAGCAATACTTGCTTCCCGGTCGGAAGCCTAAAGCTAGAGATAAAGCAAGAAGCAAAGAGATTGATCTTTCTTTCCCTTCCAGCAAGGAAAAACTAGTTGATCATGTACTGAACCGAGACCATACTGACAAATACTTGTCATCATTTCTTTTGCTTTAGAGAAGTTTCTCGTCATCTATTCAAATGAAAAACTTCTTTAAAACACAATTAGCTATATCCAAGTCTTAAATCCCTTAAGCACTCGTCTGCAGCCTTTTCAAAAGGGGAAAAGGGAACTCCTTTAGATTCCACCAAATGCATTCCTAAGTTCTTACCTACGAAACAGGATTTGAGGAAATTTTCTTTCTTTTACCAAAGAAGGAAAAAAAACTATATCATTGTAGCTTCAGGAATTAGCATTCTGCATTGTCACGCAGACTTGTGACATTTTATTTGCTGTCTCCTTTTCAGAGAATGAACAAGTCGGCAAATTCTGCTAAGAACAAAGCAAGGACACAGCTCTTGAACAAGAACCGAACGTTGTCAGAGGTAGGCTCCTCGGACTTCCACTGCTATGCCGTGTTTGCTGATCTTGAGTGTGCCACTTTGGTCTTTATGACATTATCTGCTATTTTATCCTTCAAATTTGATATGTTTTGTGGGGGCTAGCAAATACAAGACCCTGCACTTTTAGTTAAATTTCCCTGATTATGCACGTAAAGGCTTCAATCTTGCTGCTAATCCCTGATCACTTGCAATTGTTCTTTTTCCAGGAAAGGAACATTGGCCATTTCATTTCTGAGGATTGAAAGTCTACATACTTAGACATGCAGATTAGCTGGTTACTTGCTACGATTATCACAATTTCTGAGAAATCTCTTTCTTTTTAATCATTATAGGCATTGTTGTTGTAACATACTTTACAGTTGCAAGCTAATACCATACTTTTCATCACTTATGCCAAGCCTTTTCTAGAATGGGCATTATGCCCCGTTCATATCATTCTGCATCAGCGAGAACCACATTAACTTAGTCAAACGGTCTATTCCAGGGGAAAATTCTAAATAAGAGTCTGAAGTATCATCATTTACTCAAATAAAAATTCTAGGGCCTAAAGGCCCAAAGCAATCAAAGTAGTTTTAAACAAGATCCCAATATCGTTAGTCACTTGAATTTTTTGACCAATCAAAAGTATTTTCGTTTGAAGATAATTTTTTATTTTAAATTATTCTCTTTTCTTTCTCAAGTGAGGATCTACAAGCCTATGGGCAAAGTGACCCTTGCCTAGATCTATTAAGGGTCGTCCTCATCTATGGCTTTCGAGTGCGACCTTGCCTAGGAAAACCTTCTCCCTTGCCTGGCCCTCTCCAAGCATCATTGGTGGTAGGGGCTAGCCATTAGCGAAGAAAGAAAATAAAATTCAGAAAAAGAAAGATAAAAAAGAAAAAATTCATAAAATGGTAGAGGATGAAAATGCCCAAAAGAAGAAAAGTCAAATCATTCTTTGAAACTACTTCATGTCTTTATTCGAAATAAAATCCACTTCAGATTCTTATTTAAGAAAAAATAAAATTCACTTTATATTCTTATTTGAGAAAATAAAGACATTTTAGATCCTTATTCAAAACTTCTCCAACTTTTGGAATGCAAATTTCCCAAAGAACAAAAACAACAGCTTCAGCACCCCAAACTTGTCTTGAAAACTTCAAAATAACGGTACGAACTTAAGATAAAGAAGACCTCACTTGGATTCAAAGAATAATATGACATGGTCAGTGACTTAACAAGTCCAGTGCAGGTACTTGAACAGAATACAATTCAAGGCCTTAGTTCATGCTAATATAGGCCTGTATCGACACTGAAATGTTTCAATATCCGCTCCTCCGTGTGTATGGGTCCTGAGATGTCGCCTGTCCAGGGGGAGGTCTTGGCCGTGCATATTCAGCAAATATTACCCATCCATCAAGAAACTGCATCGCAATACATGGAAAATAACATGGCATAAGTTATTGTATTCCAATTAATTTCAGTGACATGAATATCAAATCTTGTAGGACACAAGTAAAAAATGACCCATTTTAGTTTTTCTTGTCAGCAGCAAAGTTTGATTTCATATAGGAATAAGCCACTGCCGAAAGGCATGTGAAGTCACCAAGTGAGTCTAATTCTGCAGAGTTTATGGATTCAGATTGGCATATGGTTAGTTCATGTTCGAAGTTACAGTAGGGAATGTTCAAATTGCAACTAATTCATCAATGATCACAACAGATAGCCAGACAAAATACAATATATGCAAGTGAGAACAGACCTTTGCATCCATTCCTTCTATTCCTTTTGCAGCATCCTCTATTGACATATACTTCACAAAGCCAAATCCTTTTGAGTACCCGGAATTGCGATCTGTAACTACTTTGGCTGTATAAACACAAAGCTGCTAGTGTTAATAGCTTATTTTCCAAGCACTCGATGCAAAGGGCAAGGATGGCAAAAACGGGCACACCCTTCACCCCAGTCCTATGAGTATTCAAAATGGGGGAGGTCATAAACACATGGAAAGGATACTGAAAGTTGATAAAAAGAGGTTAAAAAGGTCAAGAACACAAAATACAGTCACGACTGAATTGATACAAACTGTCAACAAAATATTCCTTTTCCTTTTGCCGGCTTTCCATGGATCTGTCTACATACTTTTTCTTTTCCCTTTAAAGAACAAAAATCAGCTACTCCTAGAGGAGTGTCAATCACTAGCTATAGTTATATGCAAATACGCATGTTTGTGTGTGCATGCCCAAGTGTCATGTGAGCCATATCGTGAACAATATCATTTGGACGAATATGAAGATTACCATGGACAACTTGGCCAAATTGTGAGAATGTCTCATGGAGCTTCTCTGTCGTCGTCCTCTTATTAAGCCCTGCAGCAGCACAAGAAAGGGCAAAATGCATGAGTTCATCGACATTGCGATACTGTCTAATTCCGTATTGTTGCTTTGAAGCGAGACAATGAATCAAATGGTAAACTTCAAGACAATTTCATCCTGCCAATCCTTTGAAAAGCACCGCCACAATATGTTAAAGACTCGTGAGGCTGAACAGCAAGATTCAGAACGGTAAACTAAGCATGCTTCAAGATCTACTCCTCTCAAACATAAAAGAAGCAAACACAATCAAAGATACAAAACCACAAGCTCAACCACCCAGAGTCATATCGAAACTCGAAGAGACGGAAGATTTAAACAGCCACCCAGATCACAAGGCCGATGAAAAAAAAAACGAGACTTTTTACCCGAGACGAAGAGAGTATCGGAAGGAATAGGCGCGGGCTTGTCGCCGGCGGCGGCGGTTGCGGCGGCGGTAGCCGCGGGAGCCGAGAGCTGGGAGGCGAAGCTCGAAGTGGAGAGCAACCTCCTCGCGAATCCGAGCCTCAGCGCCATTTCTCGACGGAACAGGTCGACAGACGCTGCGCTGCGCGACGACGGACGGCGACGGACAGCGACGGAGGTGGTGACGGAGCGAGGCGATGAACCCTAAAACCCTGAGAAAAGGTCGGGGTTTTTGAGAGGTCGAGTAGACGATCGCTTCGGGGAAGGAAAAGTAGTTCGTGGATTCCGGCAGTGGGCTTTCATGGGCTTTTTTGAAGCCCAAAGGAGCTCGCTTCTGGAGAATGCCCGATGCCGCTGCGCATTACGAGATTTTATATAAGTTAAGAAATCATGGGATTGCGACAAGCTCGAGATGCTGACGAGGTGTCGACTTCGAACACTTCCGCTTAATATTTTTCTTTATTCAATCATTCAAGTCAGACACTGCGGATAGCAGAGAATCGTGTCGGTTTTTGTCGACAGCCTCCTCCTCTCCACGAGCTTCTCTCCCTCCTCCTCGTCGTTGCTCGTCTGCAAGGTGAGGCTCCTGATTTCCTGCTTCGATCGTTTCGAGTTTTTTCGCTCTTTTCCATTTGTCATTTGATCGTTCACGGTCGTCGATCGGTAGTGGCTCGCTCTGTAAATGGTCTAGTCGATATCGCGTCGTGGGATATCGGTTTAGCGATTGCTCAATCCGTGAGTTCGCGCAATCTTGTTTCTTGAAGTTTTCGGGTCGTTTAAATTTCGAGGCTGAAGCCAATACCCAGCAAACAAGTTCTGATTTTGCTCAGCAAGGCATGTTCTTTATGCTGGTGACCTAGTGATGATATCTTCTTCGTTTTTTTTTTTGCCAAATGGGAAGATCGCAGGACTGTTTCTGTCGGTAGCAGGATCTCCGAGATTTGACCGTGGATATGGGGAGTGCGACTGTCGATAAGCTGCGGTTTTGCATTGATAGAGGAGGGACTTTCACGGATGTTTACGCCGAAATTCCAGGCGAGCCGGACGGCCGAGTTCTGAAGCTCTTGTCGGTTGACCCGGCGAATTACGACGATGCTCCAGTGGAGGGGATTAGGAGGATTCTCGAGGAGTACACCAGGAAGAAAATCCCACGCACGTCGAAAGTGCCGACGGATAATATCGAATGGATAAGGATGGGCACGACGGTGGCGACGAATGCTCTCTTGGAGAGAAAGGGCGAAAGGATCGCTCTGTGTGTGACGCGGGGTTTCAAGGATCTGCTGCAGATAGGTAACCAGGCTCGGCCTAACATCTTTGACCTGACTGTATTGAAACCCTCAAACCTTTATGAGGAAATAATAGAAGCTGACGAGAGAATCGAGCTTGTTTCCAGTAAGGAAGAAGATGCTCAACATTCGTCCACGAGATTGGTGATGGGAGTCTCTGGTGAGCTTGTCAGGGTATTGAAGCCACTTGATGAAGAGGCTTTGACTCCTTTACTAAAAGGATTGTTGGACAAAGGAATTAGCTGCTTGGCTGTTGTCTTGATGCATTCTTATACTTATCCAGATCACGAAATAGCTGTGAAGAACTTAGCTGTAAAAATGGGCTTCAGACATGTGTCGTTATCTTCAGCTTTGACTCCGATGGTTCGAGCAGTTCCTCGAGGCCTAACAGCCACTGTGGATGCATATTTGACTCCTGTCATTAAAGAATATCTGTCGGGGTTCATCTCCCGGTTCGATGAAGGTTTGGGCAAGGTGAATGTGTTGTTTATGCAATCGGATGGGGGACTAGCACCCGAAAGTAAGTTTTCGGGTCACAAAGCAATTCTATCAGGTCCAGCTGGTGGCGTGGTTGGTTATTCACAAACTTTATTTGGGCTTGAGACAGACAAGCCCCTCATCGGGTTTGACATGGGAGGCACATCCACTGACGTGAGTCGGTATGCAGGGAGTTATGAGCAAGTTTTAGAGACCCAAATAGCCGGTGCCATAATTCAAGCGCCTCAGCTAGACATAAACACCGTTGCTGCAGGCGGTGGGTCAAAGTTAAAGTTTCAGTTCGGAGCTTTCCGGGTTGGCCCAGAGTCAGTGGGTGCACATCCTGGTCCAGTGTGTTATAGGAAAGGAGGGGAGCTTGCAGTTACGGATGCAAACCTGATTTTAGGTTATGTTATTCCCGACTTTTTTCCATCTATCTTCGGCTCAAATGAAGATCAGCCTTTAGATATAATGGCAACAAGGCAAGAATTCAAGAAGCTTGCTAAAGAAATTAATTCCTATAGATTGAGCCAGGATTCATCTGTGAAGGAAATGTCCATTGAAGAGATTGCACTTGGATTTGTTAATGTGGCAAATGAGACGATGTGTCGTCCAATACGTCAACTGACCGAGATGAAGGGCCACGAAACAAAGAACCATGCTCTTGCTTGCTTTGGAGGAGCTGGCCCACAGCATGCCTGTGCAATCGCTCAGTCTTTGGGTATGAGCGAGGTAATAATACACAGATTCTGTGGCATTTTGAGTGCATATGGAATGGGTCTGGCAGATGTTATTGAAGAGGCACAGGAGCCATATTCTGCTGTTTATAGTCCTGAGTCGATTCTAGAGGCCTCACGTAGAGAAGCTGCTCTATCAAGACAACTAAAGCAAAAGCTGCAAGAGCAAGGTTTCAGAGAGGAGAACATTGCGACAGAGACATATCTAAATCTAAGGTATGAAGGTACGGATACCACCATCATGGTGAAGAAGCACACTACTGAAGATGATGACTCCAGATTTGACTATGCTGAAGAATTTGTGAACCTCTTTCAGCAAGAATATGGATTTAAGCTGCAGAGTCGGAACATCCTCATATGCGATGTGAGGATTCGGGGGATAGGGGTCACAAATATTTTGAAGCCGAGGGCCTTAGAACATGCTTCTGGTTCTCCTGAAGCTGAAAGCCATTACAGGATCTACTTTGGGAACGGCTGGCATACAGCTCCACTTTTCAAGCTTGAGAATCTGGGTTATGGGCACAGTTTGCATGGTCCTGCTATAATCATGAATGGGAATAGCACTGTCATAGTAGAACCAAAGTGTAAAGCAACAATAACCAAGTACGGCAACATCAAAATTGACATTGAATCGGCTATTAGTTCGGTCAAGTTAGTCGAAAAGGTTGCGGATGTCGTGCAGCTGTCAATTTTCAATCACAGATTTATGGGAATAGCAGAGCAAATGGGACGAACGCTGCAAAGAACTTCCATATCAACGAATATCAAGGAACGTTTAGACTTTTCTTGTGCTCTTTTTAGTCCTGATGGGGGACTTGTTGCTAATGCTCCTCATGTTCCTGTCCACCTAGGAGCAATGTCAAGTACAGTCCAATGGCAGCTAGAGTACTGGGGCAACAATTTAAGTGAGGGGGATGTTCTGGTCACTAACCATCCCTGCTCCGGTGGAAGTCATCTTCCTGATATTACTGTTATTACACCTGTTTTTGATAAAGGGAAGCTGGTATTTTTTGTTGCAAGCAGGGGACATCATGCTGAGATCGGGGGCATCACTCCAGGAAGCATGCCGCCCTTTTCTAAATCCATATATGAAGAGGGGGCTGCAATAAAAGCATTTAAGCTTGTCGAGAAAGGGATATTTCAAGAGGAAGGAATTGTGAAGTTACTTTGTTTCCCCTCTTCTGATGAATCGGAGCATAACATTCCAGGCACCCGCAGGCTTCAAGATAATTTGTCCGATCTTCATGCACAAGTAGCCGCAAACCAGAGAGGAATTATTCTGATAAAAGAGCTAATTGAGCAGTATGGTCTTGATACTGTTCAAGCTTACATGATGTATGTGCAAAACAATGCAGAAGAAGCTGTGAGAGAAATGCTCAAGTCAGTTGCTGCCAAAGTTTCATCTCAATCGAACCACACTGGGAGCAGTAATTCTGTCACTATCGTAGAAGAGGATTACATGGATGATGGTTCGAGCATACATCTTAAACTAACTATTGATTCTGTTAAAGGAGAAGCTGTTTTTGACTTCAGTGGGACCAGTCCGGAAGTCTATGGGAACTGGAATGCACCTGAGGCTGTGACAGCTGCTGCAGTCATATACTGCCTACGGTGTTTGGTTGACGTTGATATACCTCTTAATCAGGGATGTTTGGCTCCTGTCAAGATTCACATTCCAAAGGGTTCGTTCCTTTCTCCAAGTGATAAGGCTGCTGTTGTCGGGGGTAATGTTCTGACTTCGCAGAGAGTTACTGATGTTATACTCACCGCCTTTCAAGCATGTGCATGCTCTCAGGGTTGTATGAATAACTTGACCTTTGGAGATAACACATTTGGTTATTATGAAACAATTGGGGGCGGGAGCGGAGCTGGTCCGACTTGGGATGGTACCAGTGGGGTCCAGTGCCATATGACCAACACACGCATGACCGATCCTGAGATCTTTGAGCAGAGGTACCCTGTTCTTCTGCATAGATTTGGACTTAGAGAAAATAGCGGAGGGACCGGGATTCGTAGAGGAGGCGACGGTCTTGTAAGGGAGATAGAGTTCAAGTCCCCGGTTGTAGTTAGTATTTTGTCGGAGAGGCGTGTTCACGCTCCGAGGGGATTAAGTGGAGGCAAAGATGGGGCACGCGGAGCAAACTTTCTCATTACAAAAGACGGGCGGAAAATTTACCTTGGAGGCAAAAACACCGTTCAGGTGCAGCCAGGAGAAGTACTTCAGATACTGACTCCTGGCGGTGGCGGGTGGGGCTCTCCTCGGTGATTTTGCCAGTACGGAGGAGATGTTACCGTGGACTCTGTTTCTGGGTGTTAAGCAATTACATGCATTGGCAGGGCTTTTTGAGCATTTGTACTTGTACTTTGATCCAAATGGTATTTGAATTGAAGTGTTCTGGATTTATTTTTGTTGGTCAAAAAGTGTTCTGGATTCACCCTGCTGTTCCTTTGGTATGAGTTAGCCATTTGTTCTATCGTTTCGGAACCTAATGTCATGACCTCAGAGTAATGCTCTTAGAGAAAATCTAAATTAGTTGGTTTGTAACAAGGTCTAATATAAGTTCAAAAATTCACGAAGAGGGGACGAAAGGGCTTCCAAGGCAGATCCTCTCCGGCTAATCTCCTCATATTTTCTTCATAAACACCTACAACTGTGCAGTGCAAATGCTGATATATCTCGTCGTGGGTATTCTCATATTAATTCGAAGCATCTTTTGGCGTTCAGAATTCGCAAAAATTCAGCAAGTTAACTTTCTCAAAAAGGTATATATATTATCTAGGGTAACATTGGTCGCAGCAGCTGGAGTAGCTCAGTTGGTTAGAGCGTGTGGCTGTTAACCACAAGGTCGAAGGTTCAAGCCCTTCCTCTAGCGTTCCTTCGTCTCCTTTTTTTTTCCCTTGCTTTTAATTATTGGATTTTTCCGTGCTGAAAAGGAAAAGAGAAGAAACTCATCACAGCATGTCCAAGTAAATTCACCTCTCCTGCAAATATTGACGTAATAGCACCATCTCCTGTTTTCCTATAGTCATGTCTTAAAATACTAGTCTTATTTTCTTATTCTAATACAGGTGCAGATAAAGAATAGTCTCTTCAGGTGCTGATAAGAATACTGCATCGATTTCCCTCGAGCTCAGTTCATGTCCGTCGCTTCCAACTGGATATTGAAGCGATGTCTCGCTCGGCGCTCGCTTGGAGAACCGACTAGTAGCATGTGCCGCCCTGTGACCAGAAGTCTGTTCCCTTCCTCGTCTGCAAGACTCAGATGCTTGCACACGTCCACCCTCACCGTCACCTTCTGTGTCTTGCCAATCTTCACCTCCACTCTCTCAAAACCCACCAATTGCTGAGTTGGCACACCGGTTACTAATCCTCGCGAGCTCAGCGGCTTCCAAAACACTAGAACCACATGAGTCCCATCCATTTTCCCATCGTTTGTGACTCCGACGACGACGTCGAATTGTAAGTCCGTACACCTAATTGCCGAAACGTCGATAGCTTGAGCATTGGAGTCCGAGGGTAGTGGGACTTCGGAGCTGGAAAAGAGAATGTTGTGTCGATTGGATGCGGGTGCCAATTGGACAAGTACAGTGGACGGGGCAGATATGATGAATTTGGAATAGGAGGAGTAGCTCAGTCCGTGGCCAAACTGATAGATGGATTTTCCTGTGTAAAACCGGTAAGTTCTTCCAGGGAAGTTAGTAGAGGTGTTGGCTCTCATGTTCATGTCTGTCATCAGTACTTGATCGGCATACTCTTGCGGATACCATGTAAAGGGGGACCTTCCACCTGATAAAATTGCTAGGAGATTGTCAATCTACACATTGACAGCCCAAACAACTACAGTGCGCGCGCATCTGGGCTTTCATGAGAGAGAGAGAGAGAGAGAGAGAGAGAGTACCTGGATTATAGTCCCCAAAGATGACCTGGGCTATGGCGTCTCCTCCATCTTGGCCTGGATATCCAACCCACAGAATTCCCTTGATTTTGCTCACATGCTTTGTGAAAGAAACATCAACTGGACCAGCTGACATGATAACAAGAATCACGGTCCCATTTGTCGCGTCCGACACCTCCATCACCAGCTTTTCCTGAAGCCCTGGCAATGTCAAGTTCACTCTGTCCAACCCCTCATTCTCAACCGATAGACTAAGCCCCACCACAACAACCACAACATCAGCTGTGGAGGCGATCTTAACAGCAGCTGCAAAAAGAGATTTGTTGCTGCATATCACGTCGGCACAACCAGGCTCATAGCTCACTGTGCGTACATACTTTTGCAGCCCTTGTAATGGATTGGTGTACCGGCAAGGTGTACCAGCATAGTTGCTTATCATGACCGTTGTGGCATTAGCATTTGGTCCTATAACAGCCATGTTTTTAATGGTACTTTCAGACAGTGGGAGTACTCCCTTGTTGACAAGAAGGACTATCCCTTGCTTCGCAGCATCAAGTGCCAAGTGTTGATTATCGTCAGTACATACATCCTGTGGACCAAGATTTCCAAATGGGAGAGATTTGGGGTCTCCGTCAAAGAAGCCGAGTCTCATGAGGACAGCATAGTTGTATACCAAGGCCTGATCCACAACAGACTCATCCACCTTCTTCTGGTTTACCGCATTTTGTGTGTACTCGCTTAGAAAATGCCCACAATTCATGTTTAAACCTGCATACCACGGCATAAGCGTCTCCAGACATTCAACAAGGGTTTGATGTAATCGTACTTCCCACTAAGACCAGCTGTTATGATGGCATTATTTAACATTGTCAATACCTGCTTTTAGAGCAAGGGCGACTGCATCCTCAGGTGTAGCGGCATAGTGGATGCGATCATAGTAAACCTCAATTGAGTCACAGTCTGAGACGATATAGCTGTTGAAGTCGCAAAAACTTAAGCATTGACTATGATATAATCCTCATTTAGACTACTTGTTCATACTAGTTTAAACACGTTCCCTTGAAGTCGCCAATTTGCATTGTTCCTAAGTTCTTACTGGACTACATAATTAATGATGGATTCAGTGACCAACTTTTTTGAACAGAAATTATACCGAAAAAGTTAAAAGACTTGGTTTCATACGTCTGTAGAAGACCAGATATGATCAGAAGCTACCGTCTGATTAAGTTTCTTTTCAAAATTGCAATTTACTTGCTTCATGAAGGACTTCTGTGCTGTGCTATACAAAAGATTTAAAGAAAAATATGTAAGTTCCTTGTCCAGATGACTCAATTTTGGTGGAACTTCTTTTGCCATGCAATGTCCAGTTGCACAATCTTCCCTGTGTTGAATCAATGTAGACAGCCCCTTAAGCTGAACGTTTTCTGTTTCACCTTTCTGTTACTTGATCACTAGTTATTTGACTGAAAGTTGATAAGACTGAGAATTTTAGGATTGAAACACAAACCCGTCAAGACCCCATTGATCTCTGATTATCCCTTTGAGCAGGTTCGGATCGGCACAGGTAGGAACACCGTTCACCCTATTGTAAGAACACATAACACTACTAACACGTCCCTCCTCTATGCAGCTCCTAAATGGTGGCTGATATGTGTCCTCCATGTCCTGTTTTGTCACCTGCAAGGAGAAACTATGCTCAAATTTTTAGGGAAGAAATGGAACTTATATGAAAGTTTAGCCTGCAACAAACACTTGATAGCTAATGTCTCAACATTTTCTTTTTTCAGTACAAGCTAGTGCAAGTAGTACACTTCTCCATACCCGTGCATCAAAATGAAATCGATCTACAGCTTTCCATTTATCAACATCATAAGCAGTATAATGCTTGCAGCAGCTAGAAACCTTGAGCTTGTCGTCAGTATAATTTCCTCCCTCCACGACTTCTTGTAGTCCTCTCACATAGTTCACTGCATACCTGGACACAACCAGAGGGTCTTCTCCTGGCGTTTCTTGTCCACGCCCCCATCGTGGGTCCCGGAACACATTGACATTAGGGCTCCAGTATGTAAGCCCCGCTTGACCAACATTGTGCATCGCTCTAGCCTCGGTCGACACGACCTTCCCCATTTTATACCACGATGTGGCATTAAAACTTGCAGCCGAGAGTATAACTGCAGGAAAGCTTGTTGCCCCCGGCACTGTTCCATTGAAAAAGACGGCCTCCCCAACCCCACTTGCTACGCCATGAAGCGCCTCAGACCACCAATTATATGGTGGCACACCGAGCCGGGAAATGCCGGTTGCACCGTGCACCAATTGCTGCACCTTCTCATGGAGGGTCAGGAGCGAGACTAGGTGTTTGGCGCGGTCTTGGTAGGGTAACGAGGTATTGCAAAAGGGAAATTGGCTTGTTTCTGGGGCACTTTTGTCACATGCATGTTGCTGAGGAGCGATTGGGACAATCAGAATGAACGATACACAAAGAGATAAGAGATGCCGGTTTTCGAAACAATGCATATTTACTGCTTTCTTTGCTTGTAGACGGGAATCCACAAGCCCCTTTGGCGCTGAATTTATAGTAGATGGTGAGAATAATGCCCACCAGGTCGATTCCTGTGCAATGCGCAAAAATTGAAGTTGCTTGTCAATTAAGAATAAGATATTTCCCTGTTTAGGAGTGATAACGCATGGATGCTTTGGCAAAACAAAAGCCTCTATCTTTTTCTAATTACTGGTCCGAGAGGATGTAGATGCGCGTTCAACTGGTCCCCGTCTCTTTTCCTCTGCATTAGTCACCAGACTTACAATCCAAAGGTTAGTCTCAAGGGCATTCTCTGACTGGACTTAAAGATATATCTAGGAGATACTTGTTTGCTACCAACTCTCACAAGAGCTGAGATAGACATGAATCCTCGTTTTGGATATGGTCTGTTGTAACATACTAGTTGGTTCTTCCGGGAAGCTTTGCAAATTGTGAGTATGAGGAAGGTCAGAGTTCCGAGTCATCGTTATTTATATCACCAGATGATAATTTCTTCTACGCGTCTTGGTGATTAAGACATGTAACATATGCATTCTGACATGGTTGTCTGTCATATGACTCTGCAACCTTGTTTCCACTTCGTAAAGTTCAATCACCTAAATAGCAAAGAGTCAATCCACGCATCCGAGCAAGACAACGCATGCATGCGCATGCAGAGAAAGAGAGATGGGTAGCCTTGGTTTGAAAGAGATTGCAGGAATGGTACGAGGACACGGCACTAGAACAGATCAACTGTGTTATGGTAACATGATGAGCTGCCATAAGCTCTATCATTTTCTTTGGTCATGGCTCTATTCATCTAAGTGTACCCTTCAACAAACGTTTCTTATCTTTTAGATTTGGGTTTCATCCTACGGTAAGAAACTAACTGTCCTCTTTTTCCCTTTTTCTTGTGGTGATGCTTTCATGGATACCATACTAGCATGCCAGATGGAATCGTAAACAATTCCAGCTTGAGATTATTTGAAAAAAGAAAGAAAGAAAGAAACAGTTGCGGTCCTTGTGGCTTCCGGCATAACATAACATCATCACGGTTATCAGTTATCGCTACCGTCGACCAAATAAACAGCTTAATTTCATTATTCCGACAGCTAAATCCTTAAAGACACTGAAGACGAGGATGATCAATCCAGCCTTGTCTTCATCATATTTGGCCTTCAAAAATACATTTTCTTGTAATAATGGGACAGTTTGTTCGCCCGCTGAATTTTTCGAGTCCTGCCAGTGAATGCTCGGAACTCTTATTAAGCAACCAAATAAAAAATAAAATAAAAATTTTACTCGGCTTCGTCTTTGAAAATCGAACTTTCTTTATTAAGTAATTTAATCAGCTTCCGAGTAAACTCGTTAACTCAACTCGAATTTTCCGGCGGGTGACATAATTTTGCAAGTTTGATTGATCTTGATTTTCACCCTTATATCATTGATCACCTTGACTCCATCCTCATAGCCGAGAGATACTACACAGCTCAATTTGAAGGAGTCTGCTTAAAGATCCAAAAGAAAATGAGGTACGGATCCAGAGTACCAAAACTTGGCATAAGAGGACACTTAAATGCCAAAAGTTATAAAAAGTGTCAAAATCAGAGAAAAATGATCAGTTAAGTGTCAACAACGAGAAAATCTGATCAAAATACTAACACGGCATTTTCTAGCGAGTTGGGTCAAAACAACATCATTTTGAATGCTAATATGGCCAAATAAGCCCAAAATGACGTTGTTTAAGGCTGATTTAGTCATATCAACACTTTATTTGGCCATGTCAGTATCCAAAACGATGCCGTCTCGACCCCAATTCGCCGGTAAAGTGTCACGTTAATATTTTGGCCGGATTTTCTCACCGTTAGCATTTAACTGATATTTTTTTCCAATCTTGGCACTTAAGTGCATTATTCGTAATTTTTTGCACTTAAGTGTTCCCTCGTGTCAAGTTTTGGCATTTCGATTGTATTT
The DNA here is from genome assembly GCA_014182735.1 of Corymbia maculata. Lineage (NCBI taxonomy): Eukaryota > Viridiplantae > Streptophyta > Magnoliopsida > Myrtales > Myrtaceae > Corymbia > Corymbia maculata. The sequence goes on from CM024690.1 coordinate 23,153,512, forward strand.
TTGCCAAAGAAAAGGATAAACACTATAGATATTAACGGCCTCCACCTCAGTCTACACATTTCGTGCAATGCCAAGCCAACTAATAACCACAAATTCGTCTTTCAGGTCTTTGCTGTGTCACAGACTAGAACAGCTAGTTCTTGCAAATCCGTTAAGAGCACCGGAAAAAAAGAGTTCCGTCTTTTTATATGATCCGTTTCTTGTTTCCAACCGCTCAATCCGCAAAATCAAATCTTTTTAATGACCCAGGAGGGGAAAAGTCAAGAATTCATCGCGAAACCTCATCTGATTTGTGGTGTTCGCTTAATTCCGAGACGCAAAATGTCGATCTTGAATTCCGGGGTTCTTATCAGGCTTGTTGAAGGCATGAATGAGAAGGAAATGGCCGGCGAAGATCGAAAAGCCGCGCTGTTACAAATCAGAAGCATAATGCCTGTCTTGTCTGAAGGGGATCTCTGGCCTAACGGGGGATTTTACGTGAAAGTTTCTGATGCTTCACATGCCATGAATGTTTCTTTGCCTCAAGAACAAGATGACTTGATTCTATGCAACAAATTACACCTTGGCCAATATGTATATGCTGATAAGATGGAGGCGTCCTATCCTGTTCCGGTGCTCAAAGGTGTAAGGCCCATTCCCGGCAGAAATTTGTGCGGTGGGGCTCCTAAAGATCTTGTTCCCCTGGAAAATCTGGTGGAACTTTGGGCCACATCCGATCCTGAATCAACAAAAGAAATGATTGGCTCTACAGAAGAGAAACCAGAGCGGTCTGGGAATACTTCAACGGCCAATGTAGCCAGGAAAAATTGTGGAAGAGCCGCAAATAGCGTATCAAGAAAATGTGGTCATGGTAGGACATCATCTGATTTAGATGGTTTACTTGGATGGGACAAAAGTAGTGATTCCGAGAGCGCAATATCATCAAGCTCGGAGAGTTCAACCTCAAAGAGAAGAAGCTGGAATGGAATGGATAGTATGAGAACAGATGAATTCACAAAATCTCAAATTCTCAAGCACAAATTAAAGCCCATATCAATCAGCCATGACCATTGTAGATGTGTAAGTCTCAGTACGTCTTTTTTTCATTTTCATAAGTATGATTCAGTGTAATGCTAATGAGCATGAGAGAATTAATCCACTGTCCTGCTTGATTATCCTCATGTCTTGTGATTAATTGCCTATTTAATTCAGTTCTATAGTTCTCTTTGTAATCGCATTGTGTATTTAGGACGGTCCATGGGCTCTTAACAATTTTCCTTCGAAAAATGTACTGTGAGAGTTGGATCTCACGAACGTTAAGCATGCCCTTGATGTTTGTGCAGAGAAGTACTCGTTCACCAATTGTCACCTGGAAAATGGAGATTCTAAAAGGAACCGATCTTTTTTTATATCAAAACTGATTCTGACATTCCCATATATGCTAGCTTCAAAGGACTGTCAACTGATTTCCTTCAAAATTTACATGACTTCAAAAAGGACACCTTTCCTTTCCTTTTCTTTGGGTATTGACAGGTTTCTCCAGTCCAATCCCTGCATGAGAGCCCTTGTGACAGATCAAACTCCAAAACGATAAATAAAAACATCAGTATGGCTACAAAATCGATGAGGACATTGAAGAGTAGGAACTCCGGAGCACCAAAAAAAGGTGAAGTTCCCTCAGATCCAGCAGCACTGTTTAGTGCCGTATTAAACAGAACGAGAACAGAAGACAAAATTCCATGGTCTTCTCTTCCCTCAGTCTTGAGGAAGCTGGGGAAGGTACTGCGATCTTGAAACATATGCAAATTTTCAGTTGGTTCCTTCTCTTCAAGTGAACCTTATACGCACAAAAAGACATGAAATGATTTTCTTATAGCACTCGTTCAATTCATGTCCCATCAGGAGGTATTGAAACAAAGAGATGCAGCTCTACTTGCTTCTGTGGAGGCTCTTCAAGAGGCTTCTGCAGCTGAAAGATTGCTGAAATGCCTCAGGTATGTAAACGTAGATGCTTTAATATTGCATAAAGCTAATTTTTGTGTAGATTCTGTTTTATTGGTTTTCACTGTGGATACATGTAACAAAAGTTGCTGAAATGCCTCAGGTATGTAAACATAGATGCGATAATATTGCATAAAGCTAATTTGTTTGTAGATACTGTTTTCTTGGTTTTCACTGTGGATACGAGTAACAAAAGTTCACCAGTTAGTGTGAAAAATTTCTGACTATAATTCCCTTGATCTCATCACCTGGTTGGCTGGTCCTAATTTTGAGCTATGTAAGTGCTACCAGCTCCTAAAGTACAACAGATTATGGTAACAGCAAAATCTGTCTGACGACTCTGTTATTTTCTGGAAATTTCAGTGCATATTCAGAACTTCAATCATCCAATTCAGAGGAAGAGCAGCCATCAGTTGATAAGTTTTTTAAGCTTCAAGATGACATGGCTCACAGTCGACTAGTTATTCAGTCATTGACCAATGCCACTCCAACAAGAGCAGCTGAAATCGAGCCCAACAGTGCCAATTCCACAAGGGAAGCTTTAAAGATTGCATTAGATGGGAAAAGAAATGCAAGTTTGTGGATTAAAGCAGCTTTGGCATCTGATTTAGTTCCATTATCTACGACCACAAGATCTGGCCTTGCATCTATTGAAGCCACTAAAGCTTTCAGACGGTCTTGTGTTGAATCTGCTGACAGTGTGCAAACAAGAAAGCACAAGAACTGTGAGGTAATGTCGAAAGGAAGTCCTTCAAGTGCAACAGCTGATTTAGCCAATTCCCTGCAAGATGAATTCAGAACATTGTTTCTGGCATACGTGGAGCGATACTTAGATGGGCTTGAGAGCCAATTCTCCATAGAGTCTATATCAAATAGCCAGACAATCCATGTGATGCTTCAGATCAAAAGAGTGAGCGATTGGTTGGACATCATGGCGAAAAAGGAGGCCAGTTATGCAAAGATCGGACGCAGGGGGAATTCTGATGTGGAGGATCCAGAATTCGAGATCTACAGTAGGGTTAGAAACAAAATTTATAGGACTCTGTTGATGCACATTGAGAAAACTGCCCTGGCATGGGAACGTATGAATTCAGCTGCAGAAGCTTGAGTGCTTCAAGAAAGAGGCTGCTTTGACTCCTGTAACTAGACTGGTGGACTTTCATAACCAGAGATAAAACTCCAATTAAACATTAACCCCATTTCAATACGTAGAATGTTGGGGATTGACTCATTATTTGTTTTTGCACATATGTAGCAGATGCAATTATCTTCTCCTACTGACTGTATCTTCTTCCATTATGAAATCGCTAATGTTCAAATTGGTGAATTTTTTTTAGTTTATTTCTCACCCTGGATGTAGCCTAACCGTTGGTACCTTCATTTCTGCTATTACAGTGCATCTTTTTTGATATCACACTGACCTGATTTCTTGATAACCAAATTTTAGGTTACCATGGGTATATTTGATAGAGAATATGTAAATAAAATGAGAATTTCTTTTGAATATGGAAGAGTTGACAACATTTTCTAATCAAATGTGTTTGGATACTTCAACTAATTGCACTTCACAAAGCAGAGTCCAGTCAATTATGATGACTAGTTCTATAATTAAAGTTGCAGGAAGTGGTACCAGCCTCATTTTTTGATGATTAAGCAATCAATGCTGTGAAGATTTTCTTGGATTTCTTTTCTCCTATTCAAGAAGCAAAGAATTGTGCAGATGCAGGTTACCCTACTCGCTCTGTTGAATGTGGACTAAAAGATGGATGGATAAAGAGAAATGAAAAGACTCGCAATTTGTTTTTATTCTTTTAACTTCTCTGTCTTCACCAAATTATTTAGAGAAGGGCAAGCCATAGAAAGCTGATTGACCCGGGCACTGCTGGGTGCTGGTGAAGAATGCTCACCAGAAAATTTTATTTATATTCATGTTTCCACATTTGCAGATGAGAATAAAGCATATCAAAAATACATCAGCGGAGTATAATACATGGGTTGTTCCTTCTCAACCAGCTAATTTACACGAGACATAGAATCGGTCTCCTAGCAGGAACACAGATTTTTGAGGCTGATACTTGGCATTTATGGAGAAGAGAAGGCTGAACTGAATCAATTCAATCACCCTTGAAAATCACTGGTCTCCTAACAGGAAAACATAGCTTTTGAGTCGGATACTGGGCACTTATGGAGGAGAGAAGGCTGTACTGAATATATTCAATCACCCTTGATAATCACTGTCGATGAGTTGCCCATCAAAAATATCTGAGAACCGGTTAGTGAGATTGGTCCTTCAACAATATTAAGTGATATGCCTCATAGCAGATGGACAGAGATTCCTTCTTTTCATGATAATTTCATTCGCACGATAACCTCTTCCTTAACTTTACAGCGAACAAGATTTACTTAGCTTCAAGTCCAGTCCAATGTCCATTCCATTATATGCAATCGGTGCATACATCCACAAGTCATCAGAACTCAAGAGCTGTACAAATTTACACACAAGAAAAAAATGTCAATGGACACATCTTTTTTTTGGGAAGCCTTGTGTATGAACAGTGCTGTAGGATGATGTGGTATAACCAAACGTAACTTCTTTGGGCTTACCTTTATTTGCAGCTGTAGAAACTTAACATATTGAACAGCTTCTTCAAGCATTGTACTAATGTCAACCTGTGAACAGAAACGACAGTTAAACACAAGACTAGATTTTACTATTCAAGACATGAGCTCTGATGCAGGATATCACCCAATTACCTTGGTTCCATTTGGAACAAGGTTCTGTAGGATTCTGAGGCGCTCGTTTATCCGTTCTCTTCTTTTCTATAAGATGAAAGCAATGATCTATTACTTTGTTATTCTTGGAGATAAAAGATCTGACAGGAACTCAAACATTCTGGAATGAGACAAACAAAATAGCATTTTTTTTTAAGTACTTACTCTTGCATAGAGAGACTGTGGATCTGTCGCTGAGCCCCTGCTGGCTCTGGTTTTTCCATTAGGACTGAGAGATGCAGTTTCTTTTGGACTCAAACTTGAAGTAGCTCCTCTGTTCAGCTCCGGAGAAGAGCTACAATCATCCTCTGAGAAGCTAGTACTCGAGATCTGCCCACCTGTGCGACCTTTGGCTTCTTCATGGCTTTTGCTTGGACAATCAAATTTCAGGTCCTTCCTTAACCTAACACTTCTCTTGTTTTTCTGGAACGTCAGAGAAATAGAATCATAAGGAAGCCAGAATAATTATTAATTCACACGGCAGATCATCAAAAAAGCGGTATCCCAGATGCAAACTAGTGATTTTTAGACATGTACAACTTTTACTCACCTCTCCTAGGCTCCTAGATCTTTTCCTAGAATTGTCATTTGAATCATCTCTATGATCTTTCACCACTGAGATCGTTGGAGGAATTTCAGACCCCCATTTAAGCTGCAGAGAGTTCTCCATAAAAGCCATTTCTCGGGGGCTCTCATGAGACTCATCAACTTCGCTCATTTCTCGGTTCGGAGAATTGTCCCCTTCAATGAGACAAACACTGGTCTGTCTCACATTGCTCATGGATAGTTCATTGCACAGGGAACTACTACTAGTGGCCAGAATTGGATTCGAGTCACTCAAGTAGTAGTTGCTATGACCTGAACTCGGAAAAAGGAAGCTACTAACACTGTTATGAAATTCGTCATGGGGAGAAGAATGTGGATTTGGATAGAGAATATGAGAAGAACAGAATGTGCTTCCATCAACCCCTGCTAGATTCACAGATTCATAGGTCGGCAGATATGCAGAATACAATGGGAAATGCGAGCCTCCATATGGCTCAGCTGGTAATGAACACTTATCGAGCCATTGAGCCATGAGGTCAGACTCTTCAGTAAAGTACACTCCACTGATAGAGCCCCATTCGACCTCAGAATTAGCCCCAAAAGTTTCCATTGTAACTGCTGGAAGCTTTGTAGGAGAATAAGATCACTATTTTCCTCAGTTGTGAATGATGGGAGAAGCTTGAGTGGCTCAAAGCTTGAAAACACGATCCACAACACATATTTATATGATACCAAGGACGTGGCAAAGGATTGACTTTCATTTTGCAGTATAAAATCATAATGATTATATTTTTGTTCCTGCCAGTAACTTAGTTTCTTTATTATCAGTTATGAATTCACGGGAAAGTCCCAATTCTATGTGAATACTTCACACGAGTCGCAAATGGGGCCATGTACAGCTAAGAGGAAGAACTAACTCTTCAAGCCGTGGTTGGATTAAACTAATGCATACCTCTTCATTGCTGTTAAACGCCCCTGAGCCTAACTAAATAACAGCAACATGATCAATTCCAAAGTCAGATACAATCATTGAGAACTGACTAGCTGTGATCAATTAGAATCATAGAAACCGATCAATTATTTGAAGGGAATGCGGGTATGATTCGGTAAAAGTGGGAGAAATGTGTTATCACATCTGGCAACAGAGGGAACATGCCGGTCTTCATGTGTACAATAAGCTCAAATTAATTATGTAAAAGCCGGGTATCAAAGGACGGTGAGAGATCACAAAAATTTGGGTGAGATTCTTAGAACTGCCTAGACCAGACAATAGATCATCTCACTCAGATCCTTGCCTCCTCAACGTGCTATTTCTGATCAAAACAATTTTTCTGCAACTCCCATACGTGAAAATGCGATCTGCTTATTCTTGGTCAGTACATGCATCTATGAGCACATTACTAAGGTGCATGATAGTCTTCATAGATGTGCATTGTGCTGATGACCCGAGTCACTCTCACATTAATCTTACTTACATTGGATGATTAGCTTGTAATGCATCGTTTATAGGTCAAAATTGCAAGAGAAGGTTTTGCCTTCGGGCATCAAGACACTGAAACAGTTACGACCTCCCTCGAAAGCCCTTGGTAAACAATAATCAAAATAGTAATATAAGGTGAGGAGTTGATTTTCTGATACAAATGGCAGCTGATCCAAAGTCGTTCTTTATGTCCAATGAGATAGAAAGACACGAAAATTTCCATTCCATTCTTTACACTTCTGAACAGAATAGAGAGAGCATCAAGAAGGAGACGATAATATTATTTCATTCATCATTCTTGAAAGTCAATCCAAGGAGTTCTCCTCAATTTGAAGAACAAATACAATATATCAGTTTGCAATCCACATTGTGCACTTTAAATTGCAAGAAAAGTTAAGTCACCTGAACTGTTAAGATGAAAAAACAGATTATTGAAATTGAAAACTTTGTATAGCTACTAAAACAAGTGACTAATCATCGAGGTAAATCAGGATGGGCGTATCAGAGCCAAGCCTTGTTCTGTTACCAATCAAGCAACGGCTATGCAGAAATATGCAGGAGCACTCACAAAACGGTTATCGTGGAGTTTTGTTTGACAGTTATATAATTAGATTACCGCAAAGACTAAAATTTCAACCTTGAATTTTGCAGGTCCGATTGAAAGGATGAACACCTAAAAATAGATGTATGTCTATCCCAATAAATTTTGAAGGTTCATCATTCAGATAGCACATCAAAATCCACAGATCCAGGGGAAAATGCAGGGGCTAGAGGAATTCATCAAAAATAGCGCCTAGGCTCTCAGCAAAAGCTAGGACACCTGATATTACTCAGTCCGACAGTCAATTGACGGATGTAATTAGCACAATAAACAACTACTAAACAAACACAAAATCTGGGTGCTAAGAGAATAAATTTAAGATCAGGACGCCATATAAAGTATCAGCAATGTCAACGAAACAGTAAATGCATCCTAATTTTATATGGGGGAGTTAGCTGGGGACATCGATGTCATTTCCAAACTATTAATAACACATTAGCCACGCCATGAGTCTTTAATCATTGTATGTCAGAAACCCTAGTGGCATCCATCTCAGAAACCCTAGCGGCCATCCTCATAAAGCTTCTGCAAACAAAAATGGATTGAAACTCAGAATAGAAGTTCGTCTGGATAACAAAGAAAGAAACCCACGGGTTCGTTTTTTCTCAGCTTGTAACTAATATCAGCTGATACTCTGGATTTAATTAAAAGATGAGCAAAACTCAAGAAAAGAAAAACCCTAATTCTTTTCTTTTTCTTTAACAGATGAACTAACAGGAAGAAGAAGAAGAAGAAGAAGTCCTCTATGCACATCTTCCAAAGTCCAAACCTAAGATTCTGGCGCTCATTTCGCTTGATAAAGAAAGCCCAAGGAAGCTTCAAACTCTAGAGATGAAAGCGACAGTACCAAGAAAAACTCATTTTCATGGGAGAAAACATTAATAATCCTAGTTCGCAGCCGGCCATTATTGCACGATCTGTCCTCTCGAAATCCGTTGTGCTCTTGTTCTGCTAGAAGAACAAAAAGAAAGCAACCAAATCTTGGCCTTTGCAGTACACTTTGGAGCACCATATCTAACTCTTATAAGATCATATCATCTTTTTCGCGTGCAAATATCTTTAATGTCCCTTCATCTTCACCGACCTGCACGTCCCACGAATCATTTATTGTCATTAAAAGCTTTTGTCTGCCAAATTTGAGAGCTTGCAGATAAAACAATAGCATTCTATCATGCAAACTGTACGATGTGATCTCTCGTAAGCATTGATATAAAGACTAGGGTTTATTTTTTTGGTGTCTTTACGGGATCCACACACATACAAGATGTTTCGATCAACATTATTATGGTGATTGGTGTTGAATATTCTTTGTCCTTCTGGCATGCGATGTCTTTTAATGGTTTGAACTTGGACCACGTAATTTTTCTCCATGTCTTTCGACCGATCTAAATGGGGGAACCGAAGGTTGTTGTTTCTTGTTTATTCATGCAGACACTTCGATCCACGGACGTGCCCATAATTCTTTGCCTGTAGCTCACGGACAAAAGGAAAGGCCAAGGAAACATCCGAATCTCAGTCTCGGATAGCCATATCTCAGCGATGTCCTTTGATTCCATCTTATGTATTTGATCATTCATTGTCAAGTATGAAAAGACCGGCTATATTCTCTACTGGCCTCAGGAAGATTGATAAAACATCTTCACAGAATCATCACTACTTTATTTCGAGGAAAAACAGATTTTTGGGTCAGTCATCTCTGTATTCACCAAGGCCATTTGTTTCCTAAATTTCTCATCCATAGTCCAGCATACCAAAAACAGAAGAATGAGAGTTAAACAGAGCATAAAACAAAACAAAACAAAACCAAAAAAAAAACTCTCGTCTTTGAGTTTCACCCCCTTTTTACATATATTTATACAAATTCCTAGACAAGTGCATATCGGTTTTACTGTGAACAAATTCCCACCTGAAAAATCAAGTGTTTTTAAAGAAAACATAATTCTGTGAAATATTTATAGAAAATTTTCTTCCAATCTCTTGGGGGAAAAGTACAACTTGACATCTTTTCAAGTATAAACAAAACTAAATAAGAAGATGTCAAATAAATCGCAGTCTTTCGATCACTCCCTAGCTGGGAAGGAAATAGCTGGCCAGGTATTACCAGTTTTATCATCAAGTTGCTAGATATCAGTAGCAACTTGATAAGAATTTCTTTCCAAGTTGTTATAAGATTTACTTAGATTTTGTGAGAAATGAAGTTAAACAGAAAAGGGAAGAAAAGCAGCGCAGAGGAACCGCTTGCCCGTTGAGGGTATTTAATATATACTCAATATTCTATACAAACTTGCACTTAGAGGTCGTGGTTTTTTAACATAAAGAAGCTTCAAACTTTGCAAAATCTTGTTGATAATTAAGAAAGAAGAGGTCAGGAACCTTAATAATATATGTTTCGGACACGATTCGCATTTTGGAACTGCTTCTGTATATGCTAACATTATAACTTCGACGTCGAGAGATGTGCAGGAGTCATTAAGTTATAGTCTGAGAAAATGACTCTTCGGGCTGATATCGAGCTGCTCATTACAGTATTGCTATTGGTTCGAAGAACATGGCAGGGCAATTAATACAAGATCCATCTATAACCCCACTTCACAGCATCAACTTCATTAAAACGACCACCTCATGGTGGTTTCTATCCAGCACGATTCTTAGGAAAACGTGTAATAAATGAAGAGACATATTAATGAAGTATTGATTCCATTTAGGTTACTGTCGACGAGGATCTACAGGACAAGGGATTATCGTATCCTTCGAGAGTATATTTTTTTACTCCTCCACGCTTATGACACGATGAGTAGCGTCACAGAAATATGATCCGCAACATGCGAGAGTGAGTAAACTTCTTTCTTGAGTACCTAATTAATAAATTTTACCTTCCTGCATTAGTTAAGAAACGAATAAGTTCGCAGTAATTTCTATGTACCATGGTACCTGCTTTAGTAATTTAAATTTTATTCATCTTTTAGAGCATGTTTGATGAGCCTTAACTAGCGGGTGCTCAAGGGTAATTATCTACTTGCTGATATAAATAATGCACAACATTTTGTTACCATAAGGTATCGAAGCTTAGGATCACAAATGTATGACTTCGATACTCTAATAACTGAATCGTGCAAATGTGACAAGAATATCGATTTTTTTTGTATTTTGTTATAATATAATGAAAACAATGACCGATTGAGTAAACACTTCTTTTAGAGGCAAGATTCATGCACGTCATTGATGAAGATTGCAATCTCATATTGTTGCAAGCAATATTTCTTTTCCTATTTGACTTTTCTCTTTTTTTAGGGGGTGTATTAAACAAAATTATGTGTTCATGTTGGTATATATAGTACCGATTTTGTTCCTATGTGAATGGCCAATACTATATTTATTCTGAATCGAACTATATAATTGATGGCATGAAAATAATTAATTCATGTCCATGTCACTACTTGATTGAAAATCGGAGAATTTGAAGGCACAAGCGTGTATAGAGGAGATTAGATCATCAGATTTGATCATTTAAGATGCTCTCATTATTTGATGGGGAAAATTATTTGTTGCTTTATGAAAAGAAGATAAGGTTTTTATTTAATAAAAACATCCTGTACTTGGTAAAAGAGTTTCCTTGGATAATGCATGTGCATTGAATGCAATTGAACGAACTTCAAGGTATTGGAAGAATATACTCCATTTTATTAATTAGCAAAGGAAAATTTCAAACGCAAAGTACAAAAAATATTTCGTGGGATTTTTCTCTTGAAAAATAAAGTCCACATGAATGCCTACCATTTGAGCTTCTTCTTTTTAGTTATGGCAAATTGCAATTATGAGAAGAATTTGATGGGTTCTCAGATTAAATTTTGGATGATGTCAACTTCTTTCGCTTAATTACATATGTAAATTTATGATAATATATGTAACTAAAATTTCATGTGGGGTTTGGTTATTTTGGTTTGAATAATGAAACTTAAGCGAAAGTAGTTATACATAAATTTGCTTAACTAGAATAGCTAAATAAAAATATCTCAAAGCCTAGGAAATAGTGGGACAAAGGAGTAATCGAGAACCCCATAAATTACTACTGAATAATACCTATTGACAGCTTCAAATAGAACCCTAGGTTCTTCCTCGTGAGAACCCATTAGAAAATGTCGAAAAGAAAATTTTCATTTATGGCGAGCGCACTCCAATGCCTAATAAATACAAGATTTAGAATAAGTTGACGGTATCTGCTTTCTTCTTTTTATAGCTTTTATATGATATTAATAATAGTAACAAGAAGATGTCTGATGGATCAATCTTGGTTCTTTTTTCCATTATTTTTTTCATAAATATTATCAAGAAAATCTAGGAGTGATGTCACCAGATGTAATCAAACACTATTTTATCCCAAAGTGGAAGGATAGCAATAAAACTACGACGATTTGCCGCGTGGAAACCTATGTTTGGCTTGAGTTGACTTGGCCATGTGCATCCATAGTGTCTAGTTAAATAATTGATGATGCAGGGACAAGTCTCTTACATTGAAGTTTCACCATATCTCATGGAACTCGATCCATTCGAAAAGCCAGGTTACATTACTTACATGAATAGTTTGTTGATAACAAGTAATTGGATGAATATTGCAATTTGATCTAACTTAGCTATTTATTACATATCAATTTACCTTAGATGGGCATTAGTGAGAACAAAATTTATATTATACATGTGGATATTTGTTAATGTAATAATTGCATTGGACCTGAGTAGGTTCTTAAAAGGTTTAAGAGGAAGAAACGGGTGAAAGATCCATCTTGAAACGGGAGATTTTATAATGCCATCCCTATATTCCTTTTCTGTCAAGAAGACAAAGATAAATAGGGAATTAAGGGGGCTTTTGATGGTGAAGGTAGAAATCACATTAGGACTTCAATTCTAACTATCATCGGGTAAGCAGATCTAGTAGCTTCTCGCTCCTAGAGCGAGAAGATAGAGGTGTAATCCCTTCTACTAGGTTAACATGTGATTTGCACAATTGTCATGTAACTAATATGCAAACCTAGTACCCCTATTTTCATGACAACTGTGATGACCATTCAATTCATCTTCACCGTTAGATAAGATGGACCATATATGAATATATGAGATTCACTCGATTAAAGGTTTTTGATACAACTAAGTACAACCGACTTCGGTATGCAACACATAACACGACATGCCAACACTTTGTTTCTCAAAAAGTAGAGAATTCCAACATATTGGGACACGTTGTATATTAAATATGTATTTATATATATATATGATAAATTATTATTTCAATCAAATTAATTTGATTCGAATTCAAAAAATTAAATAATAATAAAAAGTCTAGAATGAATTTACACTAAAAATATTAATCCACCATTTGTTAATATCATTCATTGTTTTAATTTGACAAATTCAACTCAATTCTAATAATCCATAAAATTTGGAGGAAAAAAAAACAAATAATCCACATTCTGGACTCGCATGTTAAAGCATGTCAAAAGAGAAAAGAAAAAAAACTTTGGGGTGAATTGTGTGTCGCGGGAAATGAGTTAGAAGCAAAGAGAAGATTGGGTTTTTCTTCTTTTCTCCTATATATATATTTTTTTTTAGACATTTACATTTTGCTCCTTAATTATTGAAAATTTTTAAAATTGATCTCGTACGTGTCGGACTCCAAACTTGCATGCTGGAATTCCCGATTCAAGTGTTGGAGAGTGTCAAGAAGAATTGACTAAGTATTAGATTTTCCAACACGTGTTACCGATTATCAGAGAATGCCAAACACATGTCGAAATGACCAATACATGTTGAAGTGTCCGACACAACATGAAAACTACCGGAAAGTGTTGATGCTTCCTAATCAATACATAGGCACTGGTGGAGTCGAGCTTGTATATCTTCATCTATAGGTGAAGCGGTACAAATATATGAACATTTTTTTTTCCTTTGCCGAAGTTATTTTCCCTTTCCAAGACCTTTTGAAAAGGTAACGTTTAAGCTCTAATAAGAGGGTCTCCATATGCATGAACTTATCAACCTTGGCCTCGATCTGATTGCAACAACTTATTCATTCCCTTATCCAACTAAATCGGGAACCCAAAACGGGGATATTCCTCTTTAATGCTAAATTGAGCTTAAGTTTGAAACTTGAGCAAAGTCATAAGTTGACAATTCAGCAAATGTCAAAACCTTGAATATTTTGTAATGTCAAAGCCATTCGTGCTAGCTGCTTAATGCAAATGTCAAACCTTTGAATTTTTTTGTAAGGTCAAAGCCATTTGTGCTAGTCGTTTGATTTTACAACCAATGATAAGCATAAGACTGATTTGTTAAGAATGGTTCACCAAATTGGTATACTAAAGTGATGGAGAAGACCTTGCTGAATGATGACTCATTTGCAATCTACCTTTTTATTTAGTCTATCAATCAATAGAAAAATGCTAGCTATTGTTGTTTGTATTGATCGAGTCACCATATCCTTCACCAACATATCAATTCTCTATGATACCTAACTTTTTAGTATTATGTGATTTTCTTTGATGGATGCATGCATACACCCTAGAGAGAAATTTTGAGATTATACTTTTGAAGAACAGAAAATCTTTATAAGAGACAAATTATCAACTGATTTTCATGCTCAATCATTTGAATAATTGTAGCGATCAACTATGATACGTTTATGTTAACGAGTTCAATGTCTAGGGGCATTGTTAAGCAACTAATAAAGGAAACGTTATATATTTCAATATATTGATTGTACTTGTGTTATGCATAATGAATACCTTAAAATCGAATTGTTCTACATAAAATATAATTAGCAAGTGCTCCAAAGATATTCAAACATGAGTGACGATGATAATATACCATATTGCATTAATAACTTAAGTAATGCAACTCTACATCTACGTTTGTCATAAGCCCTAACAGATTTAGAGAGATCCAGCTAACATGAAAAACCAGATTTTCATGCCATAAAATTGCCAGATTCCTGCAACTCCTGATTCATTCATCTGGCAATTATTGTAATAACTTACTCTCAAGAAGATCTGAATGATCAGTCCGATCTACAAAGGCTTTGTTCCTATTGGCTGTGCTTTAAATGAACCTTGTTTTTTATGTAGCCAGTTGTGGTATAATTTGTGACTCCCAATTCATTCTTCTGATTGAGCGATTATGTTCATTTATTGCTTTGTCGACTTGATCACTGAACTTGGGTCATCTTATGGCCGCGGTGGAGACCGCCGATTATAATAACGATGTCGACTACATGGTCCCCGTACAAAGACGTGCGGAGTACTATATTTTACAAGAAAACGACAATTTGTTCCTCACAAAAGCAATCTTTTAATTTCTTAAAGTTGCACGTATGGAATGATTCTGGTCAACCCCTCCAACTCTAGTTTTATTTATGTCATTTATGATGAGTCAAAGTGAAGTTTGATATTCGATTTTTATGGAATGAGAAAAGGACATGACATTCACAACGACAGAGTACTCTATATTTGATGTTCGACACTCCCTTCCTCTCTCTTTCAATCTCTTTGTTGTTTTTAGACGTTTCTTTTACAGTTGCCATTATGCTAATGCTACACTCCATTATGTTTCCTTTTACTGTCTCTATGCTTGCGTTGGAACCATATGTTTCAACACGAGAAAAAGAATTATGTAAGGATTCCAATTTAAACTTGGATTTGGCTTTGTATTTGGTCGATCATTTGAAGAAATTAGGGACCTGATTGTTGTTTAATGGGGTCTTGAATCTTCTAAAGCGTCTCAATCAATGCTTAGTTGGGGAGTTATTATGATTATCAAAGAACACATGTTCCTAATGCAACTAATTAAAACGAGAGATCCAGCTGATTAGATCATGGATGACATCAGCGATCATGCACTCTGCCTCTCTCTTCCTACCTAGCCAGCTGCAAGGAAAGTACACAGTACACAGAAACAACAAAGTGTTTTACCCGATCAACAAGTGAAGCTACAAGTTAGAAATCTCATTGCATATGAGTACTCCACAAAACCAGTCGACTCTTTTAACTGCTCATCATGCAATATAGGAAGCAAACCAACCGCAGCAGTTTGTTTGATAACCTATGTTGCATAAGAGTTTAAGATTGCATTGAATGAAACTTTGGTAGGCAACTAATAATCCATTAATGGAGCATAATTTTCGTCAAATTTAGTATCATACTGACGTAGCAGTAACTCTATTTTGACTTGCCTCCACGACCTTTTTGGTCAAGCTTGATTAACAGAATCTAAGCTATCACCATATCATTCATTTGGGATTGAATTTGTACTACTAATAATTAGTTACCTTCATTGTGAATCAAGCAATACAACAAATTTAAAATTTTATGAGGATATTCCTCATTCAATCATATGCTCAATTCATTTTTGAACTCAATCATCATGTATTGTTTGCTAATTGAGATTTGTACTCGCTCTGTGCTGTCGCTATCATCAACAAGGCTAATTATACATCTCCTAATCTATTTGACTCATCATTCTTCAAAGTACAGCTTGCAATCAATTCAGCAATCATGAGGTTTTTAAATTCAGAATTGTTCTGTACTCTAACTGATTTATGAATAGTTGTTCGGTTTATATTGTGCAAGCATGATGCCTATCCGAACATGCCAAACTATTGTGAGAATTGATTACTTTTAGACGTATTAAATTCAATTGAGATATCCTATGGCTAGGCTGATTCAGTTCAGACATTTCTTAAGTTAGTCATAACTTAGCATTAACCTCTCCTCAAACTAAAATAATAAGTACAGATAGAGCTACAAGTTCATGATGATGCATGTTTGAAAGTACGCCACACGCGCTACACTATGTATACGTATTCGCCTACATAAGTATTCTGTTGCCAGCACTACAGTGAGGTAAACGCAAATCACAGATGCCCGACATTCGGGCGTGAGGTGAGTTCAAGCGGAGAGGCAATTGCCCTGTTTCTTCTCTTGAAGAACCAATACTACTTTCCATAAATAAGAACTGTAAAACCAGGTTAGTATTTTACTTTTTAGCATCCTCTACGTTGTTGAAATTCACCTTTTTTTGGGGGGGTCGGTTCTTGAAATTCACTTAAGCATCGACATAAATGTCAAAAGATAAACTTAGGGTCTGATAAATAAATAAATAAACTTAGTCCATCTTAAGTTTTCTATGATATCTAAGGTTGTGCTGAGGGAGTCCTTGCTGGAGATAAAATGCAAAGAAGAAACAACACATTCAATGTCGACATAATAATGCAATAAGCTATGTGTAACTCACATGGCAAATTCAACAAAGTAAGGAATTAAAAAAAAAAAAAAAAAGTTGAAGGGACTGGGGGCTGCGTGATGGGGATATAGAGACACATGATGATAAAAACAAAGGACGACATTTAATGTCATGGCAAAGAACTAGAGGCATTCAATGTCACCACATGGGACTTTCTATATGGACCGAGTTTTTTTTTTTTTTTTTTCTGACAAACTCAGATAGAAAATGATTCGATCGACATCATTATGGTGATCGGTGTTGAATATCTTTTGGCCTCCTGGCACGAGACATCTTTTAAAGCTTCGAGCTTCGAACTACGAAATTTCTCTGCATGTTTTTCTACCTATTAAGATGGAGGAACCAAAGGTTCTTGGTCCTTGTTTATTCATGCAAATACTTCGTAACACGCACGTAACCATAGCTCATAGCTCATAGCCGTTAGCTCTTAGACAAAAGGAAAGGCCAAAGACATCCGAATCTCAATCTCAGTTAGCCGCATCTCATCAATGTACTTTGATTCTATCTTTGATCATTCATTGTCAAGTATTAAAAGACCGGCCATATTATCTACTGGCCTCAGGAAGATCAAAAAAATGTCTTCGCAGAGTTATTATCATTTCACCGAGATCTATATCTCTAAAATATGAATCTCATCCATACTCGAATATAAAGTTGAGATATATCTCTAAAATATACCAAACAAAGGAAGAATGAGAGTTAAAGAGAATGTAAAAAAAATCTCCTCTTCAAGTTTCACCCCTTTGAAATATTTTATTATACAAATTCCTAGACAAACACAAATAGGTTGTGCTGTCAATATATTTCCCGTTGAAAAATAAAGCGGTTTAAAATTACAAGCTTTTCTCAAGCATTTAGAGAAAATGCTGTTCCAATCTTTAGCTAAAAAATAGTACAATTTGACATATTTTTAAAGTATAAACGAAACTAAATAAGAAGATGTTAAGATGAGTCGCAGTCACCCAGGCACTCCTTAGCTAGAAAGAAAAAAGCTGGCCAAGTTTTACCAATTTTATCAAGTTGCTAGATCTCAATAGCAACCTCAAATAAAAAAATTCTTTACAACTTGTCATGACATTTACTCAGATTTTGTGAGAAATGAAGTTGAACAGAAAAGTGAAGAGAAGCTGCACAGAGGAACCGCTTGCACGTTTAGGTTATATTATAAAGACACTCAATATTCTATACAAAGTTGCACTTAAAGTTCATGTTTTTCACATAATAAAGCTACAAACTTTGTGCCATCTTGTTGATTATCGAGAAAGAAGCAGGTTAGGTAACCCAAAATAATACGTTTCGGACACAGTTCACACTTCGGAACTGCTTCTATATATGCTAACTTTATAACCTCGACATCGAGAGATGTGCAAGTGTCATTAAGAACATGACTGTACCGGCGAATGCAATGGTTGTTTGGGATCGATATCGAGATGCTCATTATAGTATTGCCAATGGCAACAAAAACATGGCAGGGCAATTAATTCAAGAATCGTTGATAAACCCCACTTCCCAGCATCAACTTCATTAAAGTGACCATCTCGTGGTGATTTTATCCATGAAGATTCTCCGGAAAACGTGCTGTAGATGAGATCGATTCTGTTTGGGTTCTGTCACGAATATCCACCACACGAGAAACGATCCTGTCCATCGACGGAATAGACCTTTACTCTTGCCCACAAATGATATGATGATTAGTCTCACATGTACATGGTCTATGCCATGGAAGAGAGCGAGCGTACTTTCTGAGGAACCTAGTAATTAATTATACCTTTATCCATTAGTTAAGATACGAATAGGCTCACAGAAATTCCTATGTACGATATTTTGTGCTTTATTAACTTAAATTTTATTCATGTTCTATAGCATGTTTAAGAGCCTTAACTAATGCGTGCTCTAGGACACTTATAACTTTAACTAATTGCTCTTCCCTCGTACATGCCTTAGTTAAGATCTTAATGCCAATGTAATTCGACCTTGTCGAGCTCCATTTCATATTCAACCATGCATGCATGTGTTTGATACCTTGCATGCCGCTATAAAATGATTCCCAAGCAGTACTTCCATTACAATCCTTGGAATTGAATGTTTGTTACTATGATCATTTTTGTCAGATATTTCCTAAGAAAGTAATTAGGGAAGGTTCGACATTGCATGCTTTGACTTTACCTATTTACTACTTTAGTAATTATAAACCTAAAATGGATATTTTTGGAAATGAAACACGTGAGATAAGCTACAACCAACGGAAAAAAGGCCTAAAAGAAAACTAAAATGACGAGTTATGGTGTATTTTTGTTAGTTTATGGGCATGCACATAAGGGATCGTGTGAAAAAACAGGAGTTGTATATATGGAACTAAGAAAGAGGTCAACTTTGATTAAAAGTAAAATGGAGCGCCACTATGTTTACCTCGTCGAGGTTGATCCTTCATGGGTAGAATCTTTATATTGTCTCAATTAAAGAAAAGGGGGCAAGTGCCAGCTGTGACAAAGTTAGCTCTCATGAATGAAAAATGATACTATAATAATATGTATCTCACTTTTTTATAATTTAAAAAAAAAAAGAATTTCTCATGGATATTAATTGAGCAACCAAATAAGAAATACCAAAATTATCAAGGCATTAACCATCATCATGATATGTATTATTAATGATATAAAAATTGATATGTTCTCATTATGCATATTTAACAAGTGCCTCGAGACACTCGTTAACAAAACTCTATATATATTTTATACAGAACAAGCTGATTAAAATAGCTACAAATGGTCCAATAATAAAAGTCAATGTCGACATCAGATGGGGAAAAAATTGAGATATGTACTTGCAAACTCCCCTGATTACTGTTCCAAGGGCGGAGGAGTTGTTGGCTCAGGATCACGAAGCCAACTGAGCCCAGGCCAACGCGCCTGCACATACTAGGTTTTGCCTAGAATTAAACTTGATCGTACATGTTAATAGGGCCATTTTTAGTTTGCATAGATACCCATGTCGTAAACCTAAGTTACCGTTTAGTTTTTTTTCCGCATGATTTTGTCTCAAAGGTAAAAATAGCTAGTTTTCTTCAGCTAAACAAAAATGTGATATTTTAGAGGGTAACACTATAAATTTTTCGGTCGTCAAGAAATTGTGTTTGTTTTCATATACTAGCTGTCCCCAATTTTGTGCATTATTTTTTGGTGACGGCCTTCCTTTTTTTGTTTTTTTTCTTATTTTGATGTGAATAATATGGAGTATCCAAATTTTCGACTTTGACTCATCTTTGTAAATACACATAAGCCGCATTTTCCATGTATATTCATAAAAATAGGTTTCTTTTTAGTGTTTTCGTATAACAAATGAAAAGCCTCACAGACCGTATTTGAGTATATGCTTCTTTTACAGGCAAGATCCATGCACGTCTTTGATGAAGACTAGAATCTCATATAAATCGCAAGCAAGATTTCTTTTGGTTTTTAATTTTTCCCTTACATAAGGGGGTTCAATTAAAATACTGCGTGTTCAAATCAATATATATATGCCGATATTATATTTGTCCTTGAATTGAGCTGTTTAATTGGTGACATGAAAAGAATTAATTCATGTTCATCTCACTACTGGATTCAAATCAGAGAATCTGAAAGCGCGAGCATGTACGGGGGAGATTAGATCATCAGATTCGATCATTTAAGAAGCTTTCATTATTTGATAGGGAATGATGATCTGTTGCTTTTGAAAAGAAAAAAAAAGAAGATAAGGGTTTTAATTTGAACAAAGACATACTGTACTTGGCGCAAGAGTGTCCCTAGCATAATCCTTGTATATTGAATGCAAATGAGCGAACTTCAAGGTGAAATAAATATAGGAAGAATACTCTAAAATCTGATTAATTAGCCTAGAATAAAGATGAAATACAATGTACTAAAAATATTTCATTGGACTTTTCTCATAAAACATAGAAACAACTCTATCAAGAATAAAAATTCATTAACATGAACATCGTAAATTACATTAACATGTATATATATATATATGCCAACTTCTTTGGCTAATTTATATATGTAAACTTATAATAACATATATAACCAGAAAATCATGGAGTGTTATTTTTTTTTTCAATAGTGAGATTCAAGCCAGGAATTTAAAAGAGAACCCTAGAAATTATGAGTGGATGAGACTTATGACAGTCTCAAATAGAACCCTAGGTTTTTCCTCGTTCAAGCCCATTAGAAAATGTCGAAACTCGGAACACTTCATTTATGGCGATTGCACTCCAATGCTTAATAAATACAAGATTTAGAACAAGTTGATGGTATCTGCTGCTTTTCTTTATTAGAGATTTTCAGAAAATATTAATTATAATATGAAGATGTCTGATATGTAATGTTGATTCTTCCAATCATTTCTTTTTCCATTTTTTTTCATTAAAATATGAAGAACATCTAGTAGGATTGATGTCACCGAATATAATCAAATATTATTTATTGCAATGTGCAGGGATAACAATAAAACCACCAACCAACTATTTGCCGCGTGGAAACTTATGTTTGGCTCGAGTTGACTCGGCCATGTGCATTTATTGTGTTTAGTTAATATAGTTGCCGACACAGGGATAGGTCCCTTGCTTTCAAGTTTCCTCTTATTTTCTGGAACTCAATCCCTTCGAAAAGCCGAGTCACATTAATTAGATTAAGGGTCCGTTTTGTTTCAGGAAAGATGATGGAAAATACTTTTTTAAAGACGATCACTTAATATGAGTAAAAAAAAATCTCATTATCTACGAAAATATTTAAACATGAATCGTCATCGTTAGTAGAATTTTTTTTATTAACTAATTATTTTAAGTGATTCAAGCAATTATTTTCAACAAAACATTTTTCAACTTATTTATTTTCTGCGGAATAGACGAAACCTAAACCCTTTCTAGATAAATATGTAACTAGGTGAACATTGATCATCAGTCTTACTTAGCTGTTTATTACATATCAATTCACCTTCAATCCATCCTCACCGTTAGATATGACAGCCCATATATGTATACATAACACTCAACCGGTTCAAGGTTTTCAAAACATATGCACCCGGTGATGTTGATAATACATATGTCCATCTATTGGCCTAAATATACAAATACATATTTTTTCTCTACCAAAGTTACTTTGGCTCTCAAAGGCCTTTTGAAATGTAATGTCCATCTCTAATAAGAGTGAGTCTCTCCATATGCATTAAATTATCAACCTTGGCCTTGGACTGATTCCATCAATTTATTGCCTTATTCAACTAAATCGAAAACCCAAAATTCGATATTCCTCTTTGATGCTGCATTGAGCATAAGTTTGAAACTTGAGCAAAAGTCATAAGTTTGACAATTGAGCAAATGTCAAAGAGCACAAGTCATAAGTTTGACGATTGAGCAAATGTCAAAACCTTGAATTTTTTGTAATGTCAAAGCCATTTGTGCAAGTTGTTTAATGCAAATGTCAAAATTTTGAATTTTTTGTAAGGTGAAATCCATTGGTACTAGCTATTTGATTTTTCAAACAATGATGAATATAGGGAAAATTACCAAAAAAGTCATAAATTTATTGCACTTATGCCAATTCAATCCTAAATTTTAAATTTAGCCAATTTAGTCCTAAACATATTGCACTTATGCCAATTTAATTTTAAACATTTCAACTGTATTAATTTAGTCCTAAATTTTTTGGTAATTTATCAATTTGATCCTTCCAATTAATTTGGCAATCTAGTCAATGTTGACTGTCTCATGTGGCATGGTCGGCTCTGTATGCTCATCAACCAATAGGCGATGATTATAGCTGTTCCTTGCCTAGACTAAACCAAGGTTAGAAGAAAAAAATGAAAGAAAAAAGGAAATAAGAATAAAAGAATAAAAATTTGGAAACATTTTTAAAATTATACAAGTCAAGGCCAGTCGTACCACATAAGACAATCACCATTGAATAAACCACCACGTCATCAACATCCAGCCAAAATTAGCTAGAATGACTAAATTGGCAAATTGTCTAAAGGTTTAAAACTAAATTTGCATAATTGAAAAGTTTATGACTGAATTGGCACAAGCATAATAAATTTATGACTAAATTCGCTAAATTTAAAGATTTATGACTGAATTGATACAAGTGTAATAAATTTTATACTTATTTAAAATTTCCCCCTGAGACTGATTTACTAAGAGTGGTTCACCTAATCAGTAGACTAAAGTGATGGAGAACGTTTTATTGAATAGTGATTCATTTGCTACCTACCACTTTATTTAGTTTATCAATTAATAGTGCAAATGCTAGTTAGCATTGTTTGTATTGATCAAGTCACCATTTCCTTCACCAATTTATGGTTTCTAGAGACGTTTAAGTCATTCTCTATGATACCTAACATTTCAGTATTATGTGAATTTCTTTGACGGACATGTACATACCTTCTGGAGAGATAGTTGTGATTATACTTTCAAAGAGCGGAAAATTCTTAAAAGAGAAATTATGAGCTGACTTCCATGCTCAATCATTTGAATCATTTTAGAAATCAATTATAATACATTTATGTTAATGAGCTCAATATCCGAGAGGCACTTGTTAAACAACTAATAAACGATTTTTTATAGTTTTATTAATTGCATTTGTATTGTGCACAACGAATGCCTGAAAATTGAATTATTCCGCATAAACAATATCTAAAGGTACTCCGGAGACACTTGAACATGATTGATGATATATACTATATTGCATTAATTACTTAAGTGATGCGATTCTACATCTACATTAGTCATAAACTCTAATAGCTATAGAGAGATCGAGCTAACATGAAAACCAGATTCCAGGGCCATAAAATTGCCAAATACCTGCAATTCCTGATTCATTTATCTGGCAATTATTGTAATAACTTACCCTCAAGAAGATCTGAATGATCAATCTGATCTGCAAAGTCCTTGTTCCTGTTGGTTTTGCCTTGAACGAACCTTGTATTTTATTTAGCCAATCGTGGTCTAATATGTAACTCCATATTCATTCTTCTGAATGAGCAATTATGTTCATTTAATGCTTTGTCGATCTGATCACTGAACATCGACCATCTTATGGCCGCGGTGAAGACTACTGATTATATTAGAGATGTCCACAACATGATCCACGTACTATATTCTATTTTCTGCATTACTTTAAACAAAGACGTGCGGAGTACTAAAGTTCATAAGAAAACAATAATTTATTCCTCCCAAAAGCAATCTTTTAATATCTTAAATTTGCACGTATGGAAATATTCTGGTCAACTTGATATTTGTCTTTTATGGTATGAGAAAAGGACAAGATATTCACAATGACAAAGTACTCCATATGTGGTGTTCGAAACTCCTTTTCTCTCTCTCAATCTCTCAATCTCTCAATCTCTTATTGTTTTTAGACGTTTCTTTTACAGTTGCCATAATGCAAGTGCTACATTTCATAACGTTGCCATTTTGCGTTGGAACTATATGTTTCAACCCAAGAAAAAGAATTATGTAAGGATTCCAATTTAAACTTGGATTTGGCTTTGTATGTGGTCCATCATTTGCAGAAATTAGGGCACTGGTTGTTGTTAGATGGGGCATTGAATTTTCTAAAGCGTCTTAATCAGTGCTTAGTTGGGGAGTTATTGTGATTATGAGAGAGCGCATGTTCCTAATGCAACCAATTAAAAGGAGAGATCCAGCTGATTAGAAGATGGATGACATCAGTGATCACGCATTCTGTTTCTCTCTTTCTACCTAGCCAGCTGCAAGGAAATGTAGATTTCCCCCATAGAATAGTACAATGAAACAACAGAGTGTTTCTCCCTATCAACAAGTGAAGCTACAAGTTATAAATCTCGTTGCAATTTTGTTTATGATCATGATTTGCGTGATGAATACTCCATAAAACCAGTTGACTCTTTTAACTGCTCAACATGCAATATGGGAAGCAAACCAACCGCAGCAGTTTGTCTGATAATCTATCATGTGCAGTAAGAGTTCACGATTGCAATGAATGGAATTTTGGTAGGCATATTCAAGTAACTAATAATCCCTCAATGGAGCATAATTTTCATGAATTTAGTATCAAATTGACATAACATTAACTCCATATTGACTTGCCTCCACAAACTTTTTGGTCGAGCTGATTAACAGAATATAACTATCACTATATTAATCATTTGGGGTTAAATTTGTGCTACTAATGATTAGTTACCTTTGCTGTGAACCAAGCAATTCAACAAATTTAAAATTTCAGGGGGATCTTCCTCATTCAATCATATGTTTAATTCGTTTTTGAACTCAATCATTGTGGGACACTTTGCTAATCGCGATTTGTGCTCAGCTCTGTGTCATCTCAAGCATCAACAAGGCTAACCATACATCTAATACATTTGACTCGTCATTCTTCAAAGTACAGCTTGCAATCAATAGAGCAACTGTGAGGTTTTTAAATTCCAGAATAACTCTCTACTCCATCTAATTATGAATACATTGGTCAGGATGTATCTTCGTGTGAGCATCATCCCTATAGCGGCTGCGAAACATGCGGAAGTATTGCGAGAATTGATTACTTTTTTTGACATATTCAATTCTGTTGAAATATCCTATGGCTATGCTGATTCTGTTCGGACATTTCTTATGTTAGTCACGACTTAGCATTAATCTCTCTTAAACTGAAATAATAGGTCCAGATTTAGCTACAAGTTGAAAGCTGGATTAACCTCATCAACAGATTAAGAAATGAAGATATTTTCTTTTTCAGTTTTGATTGCTTGTTCCTTTTGATTACAAGATGGTTATGTTACCATTTACTGTGCTCTTCACCATATCTGTTCTAATAATTAAGAAAGAAGAAGCTAATGCAGAGAATCAACTAGTGTGGTGATACGTTGATAACAACACGCAAAGTCAAAGAAAAGCCAATCAATCTGCATACTTTCCAGTCAATTTGATCAGTAAACGATCACAAATAAACTTAGTAGCTAAGGAAAAAACTCCAATCAGTGCATAAAATTAGGGCTTATAACTCATAGAATACCTTTGATAGTATAGTCTCTTACATGTTGCATGCATGAACAATGCATGTCTGAATGCACACCATATGCCGGTGCGCTGCACTACCTACATACAAAATTATTCGTCTACATAAGTATTCTGTTGCCAGCACCAGCAGTGAGGTAAATGCAAAAAATTAGATACATGACATTCAGGTGTAAGCTGAGTTCAAGCAAAGAGGTACTTGCACTGTTTCTTTTCTTGAAGAAGCATTACTACTTTCCATAAGTAACAGCATAATCAGGTCAGTAATTTACTTTTAGCATTCTATGTGGTAGTACTAAGGGAGCACTTGCTGGAGACAAAATAAGAAGGGAACAACACATTCCATGTCAACAAAGCACTGCAGTGAGCTCTGCGCAACTCATACGACAAGTTCAACAGAATTAGGGAATATAAACAAGTTGAAGGGACCGTGGGATGCATGTTGGCGATGCAGACCTACGTGAGGATAAACGAATGACGACATTTAATGTCGCATCAAAGAACTAGAGGCATTCAATGTCCCCACATGGGATTTTCTGCGATGAAGTCAGTCCTTTCTGACAGTTTCAGCTATTGAAAATGAGGAAGAAAACTAAAGCCCCCTCAATGTCAACATATATAATTATAATATCGAGGGGCTTCTGACTTTTGGGCAACATGGTGGGACTGAGAGAATAAATGTTGATCAACCCTCCTAATGTCAACATATATGGTTTTCTATAGGTTAGACATTAGACCGTTCCGACATAAACTTGCTTGAGATAAGCATCTCGAGGAAGCACCAAACTAATCAAGTAGTTGGTGAACCAAGCAAAACCCCAATTTTTTTAAAAGCCAAGCACAACATTGTTAATCAACATATCCCTCTGCCATGGGACGTGCATTCATTATAATACCAAACGTCACATGAAGTCAGGAAGTTGTTCTTTACTTCATATAGCATTCTGTTGTTTTAATATTTACTAAGTCAGTCAGTTATATCAGCATATTCTAGTTGATAAATGGCATAGTCTTGTCCTTTTTGTTCTGGCAAATTAAAATAGATGTTTGTAAGTGTCAAAAGTTATTGATACTGAACAACCTAACCAATATATTTTTTGGTAATTTGTTGATGATTTACCAATACTTTCTATAAAATTATGAAGTTTTATACTTACTTTATAACTTTTATTTATGTATTCACCAACGCTTCAATTTTATTCACCAGTTTAGTTATTTACTAATTTTCAGCTACCAACATCCATTTGAATAACTAACCAATGTACATTTTGTTTTTTGTAATTACAAACTTTTGTTATCATTTACCAACATTTATTTGTATTTCTTAGTAAATTCTTAGATTCACTAACTTCCTACATCAAATTACTCACATTTATTTGAATGACTTGCCAATTTTATTTTATTTTTTGTGATTAAGTCGCAAATTTTGAATTATCAACGCTCATTTGAAATAATTAAAAACTTTAAAACTGAATTGACATTTGTATATAAGATTATGACTGAATGGGTAATTGCCCTATAGTATCCAAAATGTGATGGTGTGATATTTACCTTCATTAAAGTTAAGTTTCTCCCCTCGGTGTTTTGTGATGACAATAAATAGTTTAGGAGCCACGTCGAATTGGAAGATTTTTTTTCCCCTCAAAAAGATAAATATGCTAATAAAATGCCTCTACTATGTCATGAACCCTAATTCAATGCATTTCATTGAATAATAGATTGGCTTCTGGGGACCAGCATAAATTGAGTCTTACTTCTTTTCCTTTTACTCCCGCAACCTCCGTATGACACTAATTTATTGGTGGTCCATTGCAATAAATGCCCGACGTGAACACGATATTTCCCTAATAGAAAGGAGGAAACTAAATCAAAAGCATTGATTGGAAATGAATTTTTCTTCTTCTTATTGACCGATTAAAGATGATTCACTTCTATGGATGCGTCACTGACATCTGTGCTCAGGGTGGTCCATTTTGTCGGCACAATGATATGGGATTCTTCGAAATCGACAAAATGGAACCAATCGATGTGCTTCGTTTTCACTCGAGGATTTAAGAAATTGGTGTCAGCACACATTTCCATACCGTATCTGAGGGTACAACTTTTCTAAATTGGTGGTACAACGCCATGCCTTCTCTCCGATTGATATTTTTCTTGAGTTTGATTTTATTTTTATTATTTTGATTTTTGATTTTTGATTTGTTTTTGTGGACAAAGTCCGTTGGCAGTTGCTCAATTCAAAGTAGCAAAATGCATTGTAAGGGTGTTAGGAAATAGATTGAAAAGGCTGAAGAATCAATTTAGATTGATTGGAGGGGACTGGTTTTGCGTTAATTTGAAAAAAAAAAATTTAGTATGATTTAAATCACAGTTGAGTTGATAAAAGAATGAATTTGAATTGAAAGGAATCTACTGTCAGTTAAGGAAAAGGAAAGAGAAACCCAATCAAAACTATCTTTTGAATTTAATTCAAATTCATAATGCTTTTGACACAAATTGTTTTTGAGTCCCAAAATTAAACTCAACCTTGTTAGTTCAAGCTTCTGCGCAAATGAAATTGGCTCAACCACATATATCCTTCAATGTTGCCACCATTATCTGTATAATGTATGGAATTGTATAGCAGAACGAGAAATAGCGTGAATGTTTTTATAATCTACCGCCCATTGTTTAGAGAATCGATGGATTTAGGAGAGTCAACATTGATTGTCAGCCTACAGAGCTTAGACAAACTACGGCCAATGATACCTTCCCAAGATACAAATGATCAAGAAAGAATCGAATCGCGTAACAAAAACAACGAGTTTGGCAGGTACATGCACATAAAGTGGATCTAAGCAGTAGAAAGACGTAATTTGGTGCGACGGCTAGGATTAAAATTGGAACTCCATCCATCAAGCGTGTTTCAGGTGACAAGTGACAACCGTACCAAGATACACAGCCTCCCAGTCAAATCGTTATATCGTGAGGTTCGCCATTTTGATGGGCCAGGTCTTCAGAGACATCCCATCCAATCACATGTTCCGCAAAAGAGGTATACGGGACTTCTACTGACATCATTATCAACAACGAATCCACGCCGTACAATGGAAAGATGATAGGAAGGCGTCAGTTTTTTTGTAATCCTCGACTACATCAGGAGATCTTGGCCAGTCACGTTATCGTACAATGTCAAAAAAGGGAGGTGGAACTAGAACTAGCACCAACGCTAAGCTCTCTCGTCTAACCTATCGGTGTCGTATTGAAATTTAATGGTCCGCGTGAGCGAGACTTCAGTCATAATCTGTGGGCGCTGCACTTACCAAGTTCTTTACCCTTTTCTTTTTGCACAAACAAAGCTTAGTTTCTGGTTTCGAGCTGTCATTCTGCATTTCGCTTCAGATGGGCTATGCACCTCCTTGTTCAATTAGAAAACGGTTTCGGCTTAGGAATAATCAGGTAATTCTTTGTTCAGAGGTCATATATTGAAAGTAGAAGCGCCCAAATGGTCTAATTAGCATTACCATCACCCAGCGTACAAGCTGATATGTTGCACAAACGACTTGAACAATAGGTAGGTACAATGTCCCAAACTTATCAAGCTAGCTATCGCAGATTCCAAGCCAAATACTAAACTCAGGTGCACCTTGCTTGCCATTTAAGCTCCATGCCGCTTAGGGATCATCTCTTGATACGATTGGTAATCATCCCAAGCTGCATAATCTTTCAGTTCCATCCTGGCGAAAAATTTACAGGAAGACGGCCTTGACAGTAAAGGATCATGGCCAAAAGACAGGTTCAAGCGTCCAATGTCCATCTGTTCACCAGGCGTTCGTTCTGTGGCCAGGCCATGAACAGTGTTAAATTCACACGTTATTGATGCCAAGTCCTACAGTGGTGCAGGGATAAATATTTAAAAGTATCTTCATCCCCTGATTGGGCACATCGGTTATTTCAGAGATTGTGGTGGATTACACCAGAATAAGCTACCGGTCCACCATTATACGTCAAGTACAACAAACTCCAGGAGACATGCACAGTGCAGCTGTCATCAACACTAAATTGGACATTTCAGAGGAACTATCCACCCAAGGCCATTGTTAAAAGAAGTACCACATGTTTGGCAACAAGCAGTCTGGTAACAAATGTGAAGCATCTTATTTTTGTCACATGTGATAAAATGTAGTTCGTTCAAGGTTTAGACCAAAGAGGAGGTATCACATGATAAAAACATCCCCCAACAGTTCTCTCTCCAACCAATTTCTCATTTCAGCACAAAATTAATACCATAATCAAGAGTCATCAATTAAACAATTATGGTCTTGAGCTACAAGATGCAGAGGTTCCCTTCCTACCAGAGATGACTACAACTGGATCCATTTAAAGAGACAAGCAGGGAACAACAGAAGCTGCAGATACCACTAACCAGGATGTCTACAAACAAAACTTGCGCACACAATTCCATTGCCTGGAATCGCAATCACTGTTGCTCATCATTGTGCAAGTCATCTGCAAAGCCACGCTGTGCAATTCTGTAATACAATATGCCCATAGTTGCCAAACATGCCCTGTACAGATTTTTAAAATTCCATCACAAGACCAATAATGGATGTTGAGAAACATCAGATTTCTATTGGTAGATTACATATTATGCTAAAATCACTAAAGATTGAACTCCAGAGATAGTAATAATTCGTTATGTTGTGGTCGAGTAACTATTGCATTGAAGCCACATGGTTTTAATGTATATTAGCCCATCTCTTTCCTATAGAACGCTGAAAAAGCTGGAAACTTTTGTATGTTATCTCATATGAGTACTTCAGAGAAATTAAGAAACAGTTAATTAGAATAACAATCAACTTTTTTCTGGCTGCCAGGGAGCAAATGGCAACAGCCTAGTAGAATAAAGGTAAATCAAGGGGCAAGACAAACCACAGCATATTTCATCCCATTCAGTTCTTCATTTGCCCCCCTCACCCCCCTTTTTTATAGCAAGCACAAGTCATAAAATGAGAAAACCACAAGATAAAAAGTGGTAGATATTACATGATTGCGATAACCAATAGCATCTTCCTTGGATCCATCCTCGATTGTCTTTGATGCCGTGTGCGACCTTCAGGAGCATCATCTGCATTTGATGAGTCTTTGCGTGGAGGTGCAGTCACTGGCAGAGTAGGCAACGCACTTGACCAGAAAGGAAGCAAGAGTCTAAGGAATTTATGACGAAATGGGCCTGCAAAGCAAGATTTTAATATCAAGGTTTTCACCAAGTATATTAGGAAAAATGAAAGTTCATGCATATTCTCTCCTATTTTTCTGCTCTCTCGTTTTAACTTCATCCATTTTTCAAGAGAAGTCATGTTGAGGTTGTAATATCCTAAAGACCACGCTGCCTCTAACAATTTAAGACCCCATCACTGAAACTGACACATCAGGCTGGTGTTCACAGTTGAAACCACTTCAAATGGTAAACAGCTTCACTGATCCAGATAAGAAACCCAAAAAAAAATTGAAAGGCAAAACACAAGAAACAAAAGGGTTAATTTATATGATCCACATCCACCATACCTCTTCGACTGTACTTCTTCTTATTCCCATCTTCATCATCAGCATAATATGACATGTCGGAACTTTGGCGATCAACTAGGAGAGCACCTTTTCTTGTTGTAGCACCAGGCTGCATTGCAATATCATCAAAGCAAGATAACATATATGTCAAGCTGAATGTTCCGCAAAAAGCCATCAATATCTTGCCAAAAAGATAAATGAACCCAAGAACAAATCATATATGCTACTGCTATTAAAAAGAACCTTACACCAACAGGACTTGAGCTTTTAATGAAATTCCCTGCTGAACTGGGAACATCTATCTCCACAATATCTGAAGAAGATCCGTTTGCATACATTCCATCCTCTAACATCGAGGGTGCAGAGGTTGACGATACAGTGACTGAAAGATCTGAGGCATGTGGAGGTCCATAGGCCTCTGTTTTTACAACTGGGTGGTTTCCAAACAAGTTCTTCTCCATACCAGTCTGAAAAAAAAAAAAACGCACACACACACACACTAATCAAAACTCTAATGAGCACAAGTCAAGGACTGGGGAAAAGTAACCACTTTATTAGACACTTCCACTTTCCATGATCAGCATATCAGCACTTTGGCCTAATATGTTCATGAATTAATTCCCCAATCAAGTACTCGTGTCAAACTTACACAACTGCTAGATCTTTAGCAGGGAATGAATAGTAACATGAAGGACACTAGAATGGCTGATGAAACCTAGACTCCAGCCCTCCATGTATCAAATGGCCCGTATACAAGGTGGACATCATAAGTGGTCCACTGATCACCAGATGAACATGGAACAGAAATAGTATCTCAGAATATAAAAGTTGATTACAAACTGACAACTGCTGTCACCTATGGGACTAAAGACAATAAGTTGTACCTAGAAATAAAGGAAAAGGCAAAGTAAATCGAGTACACACATTAATCCAAAAATCATAATGTGGAAGGGGATCGTATCAAGTAATGATACATTACCTATTATTTAATCATCTCTTTGTTAGGTTAACAAGTCCAAAATGTGAGACAAGAAACCTTTAAGAAAGCAAACATGCATCTCAGAAAAGTCAGATCTGAGATCCTCGAGATTTTAGTCTAAGCTGTCTCATATTTGACTAAAAACAGCGACAAGCTAAATGGAAAAAGGCCCCTCCTGAACAGAAGCATGGAGATGATTAGGACCACTGGACCAGTGAAAAAAACATCATTCCTTTTGGCTCTATAAACCCGTTCTGTAGGGTGGATCCTCAGCCAGAAATGCCAGATGCACATTTGTAACAATGTTTAATTATTATTTGATTTCTAATGGACAACAACTAAAATTACAACACATAGAGTTTGAGAAATTAAAAAGATAGGAGATAGAAAGAACACTAAAGCGTTTAACATGAAGTGGTGCTTGGAGAGGTGTCAATTCAGCCTGGGCATAGTGAATGGCACACACAATTTCTAAGAGGATGGCAAGTGCTGTCCATTTTACCGACCATCTAAAGAAGGTAAAAGCGGGTTGTGGACAACACTTGTTGCCAAATATAAACTAAAACTGCATTTGTAAAAGATTAGAGATAAGTGAGAACAGTTCACCTGCGCAATAGCTTCCTTCAGCTGCGAATGAAAACATGACCCTGAATCTTTAAAACTCTTGGGAGGCCATATCTGGAAGAAGATGGATGTGAAAAAAATGAGCCATGTTTCACAGCATGCTGGAAGAACATCTTATTTAAAATTTACAAACTCATGTTCTTGATAGGATACATTTTTGTCTGTTCATGCATATATAATAATATTCATACTTAACACTTGAGCAATAAAGTAGCACAGACTGGCATATTTCCCAGAAAGTGGATGTTTCTCTTGAAGGAGTAAAATGCACATTAGAGACCATGCTGTCTATAAGAACACAGCAAACGCCTAATGATCGAAACAATCAGAGCACACTTCAAAAAGTAAAGCCAGTGAAAGTATAGAATATCAACACTAGCAGTGCAACCAAATGGGTTAAAAATCTAATTTGATACACCACGGAGTGACAGTCAACTAGAATATGGATAACACCTATTGATAGATTACAATATCAACCATGGGAATGCGGTTATGACTAACCAAAAAAAATGTCGCAGTATTTTTTCTTTATCAGCCCTTTACTCCTAAAAGTCAAGCCTGGACTAGTTTGCAGAAGCATAGATATGAGCTCATCCTAATCAGCCCAAGACACAATTATGGAACAATCAGCCATCAAATGGCTTCTGAAAACCGTGTGCACTAAGCACGAAGTGACAAAGCTAGGACCGCAATACTCAGCACCAAGATAATGTCCTTCCTGAGTCTACGAACTGAACAGTAATCAGAGAAATATGCAGAACAAGGTGAATAAAAGGTAAATACTAGTCAGCGAAATGAAAAACTCAAGAATTTGGATATCATTTTCAAATTGACTGGATGAAACAATGAATGTTTCCAGCATCTAACTGGTCTTACCGGTGTCGAACATGCAGGACATACATAACCAGCTGGAGCAGTGTGAGGGGGAAAGCTTTTGATATGTGAAACCAAGCAATTTGTGTGGATGACATCTGAAGCACCCAAGAAAACATAAAAGCTAGTTACATATCAAATTGCTAGGAAACAAACCCTCTAGATGACTAATATTCTGCAGGTAAAATAGTAAAAGACAACAGTCACGTCAAGTCGCATACGCAGGCAACCAAGTCGAGTAGTTTGAGGGCCATTCCCCTCTTCAAGCGCAACTTGACAATGGCAGCATTTAGGAGGCCAATCGTACTCGCCATCTATCACCCATTCTGAGTAAGTACGTACCTACAAAGAAAACAGTCATCACAAAATTCTCCAATCATACCAAAGAACAAAGATTAAATAAAAGAGAAGAACAATATTTGGTGTAGAAACAAGTATATCAACTTGCATCACCTGAAGAACACGAAAATCTCTGTGTTTGCTATGCTTTGAGTAAATAAAATACATCTGACGGAAAATCACTGAGGCAAGCCAATGCATAGGAGTGACATGGGAGGGCTATAACTAGAACATCTCATACCCGAAATATTCGGATTTCTGTGACATTGGGGATCTTATACCCCCCTCATTGCCATGTCACCATGCTTTTAGAAATCAGAAGAAAGTGGGAACTATGAAAATCTCACATTCAAGAGAAAGAGTGAATATACTAACCATCAGATCCTCCGCATTTCAGTATTCTTCAGGCTGTTAAAAATTTTTTGCCAAATTCTCAAAACTCACAACTTATCTTATAAGATTTTACCTATCTTCCAAATTCACTAATCTCCATCCAATTAATAATTGAGATTTAATTACCGGAACAGATTTCCTAACATGATATCAACCCAATGACACCTAATCCAAAATTATCAACAGTAAACACAAAAAGAAATTAGGTAAATGAAGTGACCAAGGTTATTGGGCACGAATGCTTTTAACAAGTTAAGGTCTTTCTCCCAAAGCAAGTTGATTAAACAGGATGTTGATTTGGGAATCGCATGAATTAAGCATATGATTTTTCCACCTCTTAGAGGTAAAATTCAAATCATTGGCAGAATGACTGTGCAACATGATAGTAACCATGTGATCATTAGTAACTATTATCAAAAGGAAAGAAAAGCCATGCACTTACCACACATATTTGATGCTCCGTAAAGCATACGCATTCTCCACACACAGGGACCTTGTGCACGAAGCAGTATAACTTCGTAGCCTGAAACGGCGAAAGACAATCTATATCAGTCTCTATTAGAATCACAAATGCATGGTAGAAGGACAGTAGCTGGCGTCATCCGCTGAAAATCAACAGGGCAAATACAGCACTGATTCAGCTCAGGTCTCGGGAGATTATCTATCTACGCCAACAAACACTCCAATGTGGACTGAAAAATCAAATTTTAATTCACTCCCCTACTAAAATAACAGGTTGATTTCGGCATTCAATCCGGTGACGAGGAGTACCGTCACATTGCCAATTTAAAGATGCCCTCCACATCCGCCATTAAAATCAATCCAGGATAAGGAATTCAATCGGATCTAATCCCCCGACAGCTCCGCCCCAAAAAACCCGAGGACGAAAACGCAATCAACCAATGACTCGCGCGCACCGCAATCACCGAATCCGAAATGAAAAGAGCGGAGGAGCTACAGGAGATCGAAACGGCAGTACCTTGCGGCATTTGCAGACCACCATCGCACCGGGCCGGAAGCAATCGGAGACGCGATCAGCTGGAGATCAACAGCATGAGCGACGGTAGATTAGGAGCTGAATTGGCAACCGAAGGGGATCCGCTAGGGTTTTTTCCCGAGGCGAGATTGGGATCGGTTGAAGACAGCGATTTGGATTCAGAAATGCAGGGGCAGGATGAGTGCGGAACTCGATCTGTTGCAAACCGGGGAGGAGGAGGACGTGCAATTTCTTGCCATCGCGTAGATCGGTTTCATTTCTCTCCGTTGTTTTTTCTTCTTTTTTTCCCTTCAATTAAATTTCTACGAGAGATAATTAGATGGATTATTAAGCCAAGCCAAGTCACATGTATTCAAATAAAATAAAATAAAAACAAAGACAAAGGACATTATAAATCAATGTGCACCGGCAGCTTAGGTTTGTGTCACCACCCAAAAAAACGACACAAAGGACATTATAAATCAATAAGCACCAGCAGCTTAGCTTTGTGTCACTGCCCAAAAAAACGACACAAAAAGACATTATAAATCAATAAGCACTGGCAACTTAGCTTTGTGTATGAACAAAAACTGTGACCGATCCATGAAGAATTAGCGAATTAGGGATTTTGTTATATCATATTCTTTGTTTGATGAATTGCAATAATAAAGTCGGTAATATTCATATCATATTACATACATTATTTGACATAATTGATATATTGACAAATGGATATATTAAAAAAATTTCACAACATTCTTGTATACTTTTTTTTTATTTTTTTGTCTTTTTTAATTAATTTCTATTTTATTTTTTTCTTCCATCATTTTCTAATAAAATTTCATTAAATAGTAAATTATACTAACATAACTAAAATGTTAAAATACCCAAAATATGTAATAAATATAAATATATGTTTATATATTGAATTTATATTATAAGATAAAATTAAATTCGAATGTATAAATAAAAATAAGATTCAATTAAAAAATAAATCATAATTTTATGTTATTTTGAATTTATTATATTAAAATTCAATTATAATTATAACTTATTTTTTATTAACTTAAGAATTTTGTTATTTGATAAATATAACTTTCTTATCATGGATACCAAATATCATATCCATCTTTATCCCATCTCCCTTATGGGAATTTTATCAGATTACATCCTTATCTGACTCCATCTAATTTTAAGTAGGTATCGCACGCAAAATATGATAAACTTTATCATATTCTAAATTTTATCTTGATTGCCAAACATAGTCCTCCTAACTCCTAAGTTCTCGGGTTTTTTGGAAAAAAAAAAAAAAAGTTCTAGAATTTTTGTTGGTTTGGAGATGTAATATCCACGGTCAAATTGAGAAGAAATATATGGCTATGATTAAATTTATACTTATATAAATAAGGCTCTCCTCTCATTTGAATCCATCTGAAGTGAATACGATTTTTATTTCTCCCCATGTTTCCCCAAAATATCAAATGTTAAAAACAAATCTAAATCTTTTTATGACAATTGAAAGGGTTTAGTAGGAGCAAGAAAAAAGAAAAAAAAAAGGTAAAAGAGAAATCTTGTATAAAACTACTTGACTTGTGGGTGGATCACCAAGTTTTTCGAATCCAAGTTTCACTTGAGCATCCATCAACAAAACAAAAGAATTATATCATTTAATCCTTTTATTTGCAAAAAAAAATTATAATAAAAATCATAAAAGGATTTTACAATGAATCCCTCGTTTCTTTGCTATTGTGAGCTTTACGCAATTGATTGAATCAAGTTGTTTGATGAGATCTGTAATAGTATCCTAAACGTGATTTATTCGAAAAAAAAAATTAAACAGTGGATAATAAGAGATATAAGGCTAAAGAAAGAGCCAAAAAATCCCAAAAATTTATGAAGTTTAAAAAATAATTTATTGATCTTATTATAATCAATCTCCTATAGAAAAGATATACCTTTGGTTTTATTTCATTTCATATCGCCATTGTCTCATTAGTTTCCGTTGTTGTATTTAGGTAACTCCTCTACTCACCCTCCCGATGTTCATCAATGAGCAATCTAAACAGTGGAATTTTGATTACTTAGATTTCATCCCAAGTTGTGTTTCAATGCTCACTTGTCGATTTTGATATTGGCATCCCTAATTCACTCTAAAGCCAATCATGGGCGAAATTGCGTCAGTCAATCACTCAAAATCATAGAATTGACGTGTAAATTGATGCTTGGGAGCATATATATTAACTAAATTGAGAAGAGTGGATTTGAGGGAAACTAGCAATTTTAGTGAGTATTGAATTTTTTACCAAAGAAAGTTTGGAATTAGATGTTTGTGGCAAGGGGTTTGCTAAAATCTCATGTTGGTTACTAAATTGATAATTCAAGTCATGAATGCAATAAATAACGCATTCATCTAACAACTTACGCTTTTAAAATAATTAGCAATAATCTTACAAAATCTCATATGCTATCAAGTAGCAAGTTAGAGGTCATAAGTTAGAATCTTTATATACCCCATTTGTCATTCCAATTAAAGAAATTTTCAAACTTACTTCTAAGCAAAAGATCAAAACCATGCTTTTATGTTTGAATATTTATATAATAATCACGTATTCATTTAATAATTTGAGCAAATAATTTTAAGAACTTCTCCCTTCCCCAAAAAATTTAAATAATAAAACCATGCCTTCATGTTCGAGCATTTCATCATTGTACACAAACTCCCCTCTCTAAAGAGGTTTGTGTTAGCATCACATAACCGTTATCGTTGCCTAGGGTTGTGTGACTCACTACTTGCAGGATGCTGAGTCCTAAAAGGGAATAATTTTATTTAGTAATATGATTTTCTATCGCAAACAAGTCAACTAGTATAGCAGTGAAGCAAGATAGGACATGATTGCATTACCACAGTCATGCGACGGTGAAGATTAAGAATAGGACATGATTGCATTACCATAGTCATGCGGCGGTGAAGATTAAGAATAAAATGCAAACTCTCCATCTTGAATAGTATTTCAAGCATATCTAAATGAAATATCAATCATTCGCATATCTAAATGAAATATCAATCATTCTAAAATCAAGTAAGTATAGATAATTTTGAACCGTCACATCGATATATCAGGAAACATAATAAGTAGTAGAGGATAATTTGACATGTGAATTTGTCTTCAACCTTATCCGATTGAACTTTGGACCTTAGATTCATTGTGGAAACACATAATATCAAATTAGTAAATTTGGAGTATCCTACATCGAATTAAAATGACTTATAAAATCTTATGTTAAGGTAAATGTGGTAAGTTTTTTTTTTTGTTACATATATTTAAATTTAGAGTTTAAGGTGGGGGCATTAATAAGGCCAAAAAACTTCTTTGGGCTTTAGCTTCCTCCAAACTTCATACGTTATTTCCCTCTCCGGCTTTTCGCGGTGGAGAGGAAGCCGAACGGGCCCTTCTGACATTTCAAATTCAAAACTGGATTTCGGATTCGGATTCAAAGCCACTCCCTCGCCCGTCAGCCCCTTGTTTTCAAATCTCGCTTCCCTCTCTTCGTCTCTCTCCCCGATCTCCAAAACCCTAGAAAATCTCCCGCTCTCCTCCCCCAGCCAGTCGCCGGGAAATGATGTCCGCCCTGCCTCCGGCGCCGGGACGCGAGCTCTCGAGCCCTCCGTCCGACGGGATCTCCAACCTCAGGTTCTCCAACCACAGCGATCACCTGCTCGTCTCCTCTTGGGACAAGGTAAACGCGCTTTCACTGATGAGAAACTCTTCAATTGGTTTTTGATTACGCGCCGAATCTCGAGCTCAGAAGCTGAATATTCCACGTGGATGCTCAGACCGTGCGGTTGTATGACGCCAGCGCCAACGTCCTCAGAGGGGAGTTCATGCACGGCGGCGCGGTGCTCGACTGCTGCTTCCATGACGATTCCTCTGGATTCAGTGCCAGCGCCGATCATGCTGTTCGCCGGTTCGTCGCTGTTGACCTTTCTACTTAAATCTTGTGCTTGAATGGTTAAATTGGGTTGTATAGCTCAGAGCGAAGTTTTAGGAGTTTTTGATTCGGGGTGTGTATCATTTTGGTCGTGGTCGATTTCACAAGTTCTGCTATTACGCTGAAGTTATATTTGGGTTTTTCGTGCTTCAGGCTTGTTTTTAACGCTGGGAAGGAGGATATTTTGGGGAAACATGATGCACCTGTACGTTGTGTTGAGTACTCTTATGCTGCAGGTTTGTCATAGTATAATTTGCTTCACTAGAAATTTTTGTGACTTCTCTCGTAACAGGATTCAGAGCTTTAAATTAGACAGTAACTCTTATGCCTCTTGCCTTGATACCCAGTCTCCCTTATCTAGAGAATTCCCTTTCTGGTATTTTAAATTCAAAGTTCTGTATATGCTAGAACCATTGAACCTTTCTTGACAGAATATTGCCTGCATTCAACACTCATCACAAAAATGCATTATCCTGTGTTGGTTTCTTAGTTTCTTGTCATGTCTAGGACAACCAACTGATGGCATAGTCACAAATATAACTAGACATGTTAATTTTCACTGGTTTCCTAGCTGGGATGCAACAAATGGCTCAATTCTAAGTTCTAAGAACAAGTTACAGAGAAAATTCTTGTTGACATTTAGTATTAGCTGCATTCTCTTCTTTTCATTTGATTTATTTAATGTGTGCCACTTTTTCAAAATACTATGCATATCATCAATATCAGGGCAAGTCATCACTGGTAGCTGGGACAAAACATTGAAATGTTGGGATCCTAGAGGTGCAAGTGGGCAGGATCGCACTCTTGTCGGGACATATCCACAGCCTGAACGTGTCTACTCTCTCTCACTTGTTGGAAATCGACTTGTGGTAGCAACAGCTGGAAGACATGTGAACATATATGATTTACGGAACATGTCTCAACCTGAGCAACGTAGGGAGTCTTCTCTGAAATACCAAACCAGATGTGTGCGGTGCTATCCAAATGGAACAGGTGTGTATCTTTTGTTATCCTGTAGGTTTCTTGAGTCTTATTTCACAATTTCACAATCAACTGCACCAGCAGATGTTATTATCAGAGGCTTGATATGTCTTTCTGAGCTTATCCATATTCTCACCACATATGTACATTCCCGTACTATTCTTCTTACCTCCCTCTTTTTTATGCAGGATATGCTCTCAGTTCTGTGGAGGGACGAGTTGCCATGGAGTTTTTTGATCTTTCGGAGGCAAGTCAGGCTAAAAAGTAAGAATTTGACCGCATATTGCCACTAAAGAGCATCTTTTGTCTTCAAATGTTCAGTGGTGCGATGACATTATCGATAGTTGAATTTTCTGGTGGTTTAGGGCCCTCTTTTAGGATTAAGTAAAAGCAGAAAAGTTTTTCTACAGAATTTAAAACATTATTCAAATTAAAAAAATCATGATTAAAACTATTTGTGAATTTAGGTGTCAACATCTACAATTTGTTAACGATTTGAGTGTTTGGTTAAGCTTTTGTAGACAGACCCTTAATTTTTGGTGTAGTTGCTTTGCCTCTTATTCTTATAAGATACCATGCAAGGTGTTGTGCTTTTGTAGACAGTATTTCCTTGATGTTTCTTTCACTAATTGTAAGTTTTGTAATCTTGCTGCAGATATGCCTTTAAGTGTCACAGAAAATCAGAGGCAGGAAGGGACATTGTCTATCCAGTCAATGCAATTGCATTCCACCCAATGTGAGTATTTGACCATTCTAGTGATGTATTTTTTTTTTTTTTTGGTAAAGCCATTCTAGTGATGTATGCGGCACATTGTTTCAGATAGTTTGCTCAGAAGTAGATTTTGAGCAAAGAGGCTTGTCCCTGTTGCAATCATGTCTTGTACTTGCATTACTTGGAGGATGACTGATGTTTCTCCCAGTCAGGAAAAATGATGACCGACTTGTGTAGAAACAATGCATATAGTCTCTTGTTCTGTGACTGGCTTCTAAAGGGGCATAGTTTTGAATATAACCTGATCTGGAACTTAACTGCAAAACCTAACCATCCTTCTATGTTTCTTCCTGGGTATGTGGAGACACTGATTTGTGGTATCTGACTGAGAAATTGCGCAGAAATGAACATTCTATGGCTGTTGGTTTGACTTTCCCAGTGAAAGTGCTGGAAAATTGCTTAGTTCACTTGCCATATATTTTTTCCTAATTTTGGCTCTGGCATTGGTAGCTTGTAATGGCTAGATGTTTTCTTTAATATATAATAATGGAGTATTCTGGTTTTGGTTGTTATTCTCTAACACTTGAAATGTTATCTCGCAGCTATGGTACATTTGCAACAGGAGGTTGTGATGGTTTTGTCAATGTTTGGGATGGGAATAACAAGAAAAGGCTGTATCAGGTAAAGTTTATTGCCTTCAAAATAATTGGTCTAATCTTTGTTTTGTTCCCAGTTCCCATTGCCAGTCACTCGTGAAGAGTTCTCTGATTTTCAGACCTTTGTTCTCTTTTTTCAGTATTCAAAATATCCAACAAGCATTGCAGCACTCTCATTTAGCAGAGATGGCCGTCTCTTGGCAGTGGCGTCAAGCTACACATTTGAGGAGGGAGATAAGCCGTATGTGTCCTCTCTCTCTCTCTCTCTCTCTCTCTCTCTCTCTCTCTCTCTCTATATATATATATATATATATATAGTACGCGCGCACACATGGGTGTACTTGTCTGTTTCTGACCTTACCAGTACACCACCTTTCCAATAGTTTTTGTAATTTTACTTGTTCTTATTGCAGTCATGAACCCGATGCCATCTTTGTGCGGAGTGTAAACGAGATAGAGGTCAAGCCAAAACCAAAAGTTTACCCCAATCCCCCTGCATAGAGTGCAGTTTGGTATATTAGCTCTCCTTACTAGTGTTGTGAATTGGCATATGTGATCTTTGATGTTCCCTGGGAAGCTTCATCCTTCCCGCGTGAACTAGAGCTGTTCTTTGCTCTCCTTTGCCCCTCTAGTCTGCTTGCCCATCCGTTAATCCTGATGAGCTGGAGAAGAAGTTTTCACATGGAAATACCACGACCTATAGCTGCTTATCAAGGAGGAGGAAGGATGGTTGCAGAACTTATTGACCGTGAGATACTAGAAGAGTTTCATCTCGATCCTCATTTGGGATGCTCTACGATGTCGTGTAATTCGAATTTTGGATTCTCGTGAATATCTGTTTATCATTTTCTTCCGTGTTCCGTCTCTTTGTACATCCAAAATCGCAAATGATTGAAGGCCGCAGGGACTCACGAGCTAGATGAGGAATCAGGTTTAAGTACGTTGGATGTTCAACCTCAGAACTTTACA
This sequence comes from Corymbia maculata, assembly GCA_014182735.1. Taxonomy (NCBI): domain Eukaryota; kingdom Viridiplantae; phylum Streptophyta; class Magnoliopsida; order Myrtales; family Myrtaceae; genus Corymbia; species Corymbia maculata. The sequence continues at coordinate 23,196,243 of CM024690.1, forward strand.
TACAAATCTGATGGTAAGTGCGGAACCGATTGAAGAAGGCCTCGGAAGTAACATTTCAACTATAATATTTTTTATGGAGAATATGAGAAAAGAATCTTTGGTGTCTTGGTTTCCTTTAATTGGCAATTACATTGCACAGGGTAAGAGTGAAACAAAGCACATGTAGCACAAATGCAGCCTGAGGGAAAATTGAGGGATGGGTTACGCTTAGAGTTCCAACTCTCTCCAAGTTACAAAACAAAACATGATTTTACATGAGTTAAGTACATCTGACAGCGCTAGGCTAATGTATGCGATGTATAAAAGCCAGACTATTCAATAGGAATATTCAGAAGCAAGGCATCAGGTTTCGGACTTGCAGTTCAAAAGAGATAGCCATTCCGCTCAAAGAACTCAGACCAACCGGTTGCTGCCTTTTGTTGAAGCAGTGTATTACTAGCACCTTAAAGATCAGCCCCCATAGCACCGGAACAAAGTAGCTTCAATGTTCTAGCTTTGTACATCTTAGGGAATTACACTGTTCAATGATCACCTAAATCCAGAGGGAGCAGCTTGTGGACCAACGCCAGCTCCTCTTCTCATAGCTTTTGATTGAGCAAGCATTTCGTCATAATTCTGGTTGCAATTGAAACAAATATTAGAAATTTGAATTTTTATTAAAACAGAAGGAAGGAAAAATTAAGTGATGCAATCATACCCTCTTCTCAAAGGCAGCGTCCCTTGAGTCAATGATCTTGTCAGCAATTCCATACTCTATGGCTTCTTGTGCTCGGAAGTATTTAGGTCGCTGGATATCCTTTTCAATTTCTCCTTGGGTTTACCAATTCCTTTTGCTAGTAGCTCAATATAGTACTCAGTGTTTGCATCGAGTTCTTTAGCCTGAGAAACGTTCACTACTCAGAGATTGAGACAAAGAGAGACAGAAGAAGAGGGGGGGTGGTTGTAGGCATTTACCTTAATCCACATATCTATGACAGCTCCGCTGGATCTATTCACTTTAGGCAAATATAGTTTTGCTGTAGTTCAAAGTAAAAAATTGCAAATCAGAGAAAAATGGCCATCAAATATTCCAAAGAAAGTTAAAATAGAATTTCTGGAAGTGATAGAGGTAAGTTCTTCATGTGAATAGCATATACAATAGTCTGATGACAGGAAGAGGCAGACTATTATCATCATTTATTACTTAACAGAAGAAATACCACTGAAAATAGAAGCTAAATGCTTCTTCTTATAAAGGTCATGGAAATGCTGAGAAACATTTGCATAAAGAAGAACCATAAGTATATCCATCTCAAAGAATGAGCATGTATCAGATGTTTGAAGTTCTACCCCGGCAACCACAAGCAGTCAATTTGAATGCATTCATAATTGTGAAGATAACCTTCAAGATGGTGAAGTCTGAACATCATGCCACACATCACCAGAAAACATAATGGCAAAGTAGCTATAAACATGTATATGGCATGATGAGGGAAAAGGCAAGCCTGTTCAGTCCCTAGAAGTACCAGTTGATGCACAAAACATATGAATAAGTGATTAACTACAGTCCTCTAAACTACAAGGGGAGAAGGACTATACTTGAGGAATTTGGCTGGAGAGCACGATAACCCTTTGTTCCAAGTGATAACAACATTGCTGCTTGACCATAAGCCATTCCACAGTTGACTGTATAAACATCTGATTTGCAGTACTTGAAATGACGAGAAACAGCAAATCAGATTCAAAAGCACGGTAGACAATAAAATCAAAAGATAGAAAACGACAATGAAGGCTCAGATATACATGTATAAACCTTGTTAAAAAAAAGCATTGGTTTAATTATAACAATTGAGTGGCAATAAGGTTAGACATGATACTCACAGCCATCGTGTCAGCTATAGCATATGCTTCGGTTTCAGATCCAACAGTCTCCATCTTCTCATTCTGAATCAGGAAAGCCAACATAAGCTAAAATGGTACTAAAAAATGAAATGGCATATCGTTAGCTTCATGGAGTCTGAGCAGATTTCTTTCATGCCATGACCAAAGCCAGAGCAAGGCACGGCGCATTTCACTTACCTGTGTGCCTGATGAATTAATGTATAGATATATGGGCTTTGAAGGGTTATCATAATCCAGCCACATAAACTGAGCAACTAAAAGCTCAGTCACGGCTGGGACAATCTGCAGCAATCATTCAGAGTCTATCAGTAATATAGAAGTGTAATAAAGGAGAAAATGTAGTAACACTAGACACCACCTAGATGGTTTGCAAGGAAAATAAAAAGTTTCAGTGTGATATAAAGAAGGGCTTACAGGCATTCCCAAGTAGCATATACGAGCATCTAAGAGCAAAGATGGCAAATCAGGAGGAGCAGTTCTAGGCCTTCCATATCCTCTCGCGCCTCCTCGGTACATGCTTACACTCATACTGTATTTAGAGGGACTCTTGTCATGCGCTCCAGAGAGGCTCCACATGCCTCCGTTATCCAAATAATTTCTTGCTGAAGATATACTTTCCTGTCAGGAGGGACCAGGAAGGAAAAAGGCAATTAGTCTTCTGTGGAGTGCAGACCTGAGAAGCAGTCTGAAGTAACCGGAATGATTATCACTTATAATCTAATTCTCAAGCGTCTAGAACTAAATAAATGCTAAGTTGAATTAATAACCTCTGTAACTTTCTCTGATTGACGACGAATGGGATTATCTTCTGTCATGAACATATCCATCTGGTTTGGTGTGAGGCCATAAAGATACTGGGGCACATTCTTGAAGTTTTCAGCCACTGTGAAAGAGGATAACGACACAAAAATTACTCAAACATAATCGTGCCTCCTTTCAATGAAAACCCAAATGAGAGCGGCTAAGTAAATTCATAATACAATCAAAAGGGCCAGATTTCTCTAAGTATCCTTATACAAGTATCTAGCTGGAATGCTAACATATTTACTTCCAGAGGATTCAAAATCGCCTCCAATCTCCAACCTCATTCTCTCACATATGAACCGGGAAAACTTCTTAAGCGGAATAATTTAAAGTCAATCTGGACCTAATATCAAGCTCCAGCAACCGCACTCAACAGTATAAAAATTCACAAAAAAATACTCCAAATTCAGCTCCATACGCAGTTTCAATCGCCTAAGAACAACCATATCCGCAAGCAACAATCACACGGCTAACAGACCAATCGATCATTCTCATCGACTCCCTCATGGACTCCATCGAGTAACAATCGACCGAAAATGGAAAACAAAAATCTGTCGGCCGGCGAGTCACTCACGTCCTTCCTTCAAGTTGTCCTGCCTGAACTGCTTCGGAATATGGTCGAGCGAGGCCCTGACGCCGCACCTCCCGCTTCGCCTCCCTCTCTTCAGCTGGGGGAGCGGAGGAGGAGCCCCGAGGAGCTTGGCCCCGCGCAAAAAGGGCGACTTTGGGAGGTTCGGCTCTCGGTTCAGAGGCGTGGAAGCGGACGTAGCCAAAGCCATGGATGCGAGTGCTGTGGTCGCCATTGAAGAAGAAGAATGAAGAAGGATGATTTTTCTCTCTCCTCTTCGCAGCGAGAGCTGAGGACGAGAAGGGAAGAGGAACGAAGCGAGTAGAAGAAAGCGAGAGGGAAGGCTGTCGCGAGGCCACGGTTTGGGCCTGGGCTCCGGACCATCTTGGACCCGTTCGTGGCCTGTGGGCTTGATGGATTTGGGCCGGGCCGGTCGGGTACAAGAACGGTGGATTTGTCCAACACGTTTCAGTTCTTCCGCAAAGACAAAAGCTAGAACAAAATTTCGACTATTATTTTCCATACCATTCAAGTGATTTTGGAATCAACCACTAGGTTTGCCACAATTGTCGGGTTTGCGACTCTCTACCTTCTCGAGAGGGATTAGGGTAGGGATGACACAATTTTAGGTGTGAATTTTAACTTCCATGCCCTGCAAGGAGGCCGAATAAAAGTCTGAAAATTAGAGTGAGAGTTAAAATAAAAATAGAGTAGACTCGACAAAAAAGAAGAAGAAGTGATTTTTGAATTAACACAATTTTTTTCTAAAATCACTCACTTAACATTATGTCATTCAAGTAGACTCAAATATGAAGATGAAAATATGATCATTGAAGATGGTTCGACAAAAAAGGGTTTTAAATTGCAATTGATAACCACTGGGGTACCAATGTTCGAATGAGAAGTGGGAGGTAAAGTGTTTGAATCTTTAACTTCTCAAGGAGAGTTGGGGTGGGAACAATTTGGTTTCGAAAATGAATTTCGATTCCAATATCCTACATTGAGGCATGGGAAAAAGTTCGAACATTAAAAAATGAAAAATAGAACCGATAAGGAAATTAATTTTTTGGCAACAACTCCTCCGCATTTAATATGGCAGCGTCAAACTTCATATGTATTCACTGATGCCAATGTTGAAAATTTAATGGAGGTGGCGCCACATACATCCAACATGCAAAAGTTCGAACATTAAAAAATGAAAAATAGAACCGATAAGGAAATTAATTTTTTGGCAACAACTCCTCCGCATTTAATATGGCAGCGTCAAACTTCATATGTATTCACTGATGCCAATGTTGAAAATTTAATGGAGGTGGCGCCACATACATCCAACATGCAAAAGGTAAGCATACAAGGTTCGATCAGACGTGGCGTTAGGAGATACTATAGCAACAGCCAAGGTAGAAAAACATGCATTAACATGCGGTAGCAATGTAACCAGAAGCAAAATCATATTTACATTTGCTTCTCAATCTTCTTAAGACCATACAGAACCTGTTACAATTTCCAAGATTAAACCACGCCCCTTACTTATGTAGCTAATACTTTCAACTTCTCCTTCCAATTGATGAGCTACCAAAGCAAGGAAAGCTGCAATCGGTACAATCAGTAAGCTTCAATTACACTTCTCTAGGGTCCACAAATATAGAGAAGCCAGGTTGGCTACATGTCCAATCCCCAGCCGGACCGTCGCCACGACCCTCTGCCAGCCTCTTCACGCACCACACGTCTTCCTCACACGACAGTCTCTTCCAATGTGGGATCGCCGGCCTCAGCGGCTCGTGGCTCGCCACCTCGGTCGCCACCACGGCGCAGCCCATTTCCTTGGCCATGTTGTGCGCGTGCGCAGAGGGCCTCCATCAGCCTCCCCGCTTCCGGGCCTTCCCCTCCAAGGCCATACAAGAAGTGGAAGCCAAACGGCTCGAAGAGACGAGGCACAGATGGTATGCCCAGAAACGGCAGCAAGCGGTCTGCCGTGCGTGTCGCCTTGGTGATCCACTGGAGGGTGCGCGACGCTCCTTTTACTTCTAATGTGAACGACTCCTTGCAATTCCATATGCTGAGGACTGCCCACGATTTAGGCGGGTTGGCAAGGAACCGCCCGGAACTAGGCCATGACCCAGTTGGCATGGCAACATATGTGCCGAGGTTGAGCTTGTTACCCAGGATGCGGTCAATGTCGTGAGGAAAGAACTCAGTGGCGGAGAACCGGGCTCGATAAAGCGACTCAGCCTCCAGGTGGTCGAGTTTGAATATGGCGACTCGATCAGGGATTTTGACCCTATGAGCATAAACGGGTCGGACTAACATGGAAGGGGTTCGGAATTTGGAGTAGTTGCATTTCAACAAGAAGAGATTGAGTGAGGCTTGGTTGTCATTCGTTGTGGCTATGTAAGAGTACTCAGCACCATTGTGGATGAACCATGTCTCCATCTTCTTTACCAGAGCCAAACCAATGCCAATTCTTCTGCACAAGCAAAACCCAAGATTCGTTACGATTACATGTACATTAGGGTGGCATGGAAGTAGAATCCCAACTTGTTATCGAGAAACCCTAGGAAGGACAAATGTGATCTTTCGTTTTTTGGGTTGATGCTTTTCCGAATATCTTCTTACTGAAATACACCTTGTCTACAGTCGATTAACTAATGAAGATACTCCAAGTATTTTTCTAACTTGATGGTTCTCATGGAAGTCAATTACGGTGCATTTCCTGCTCGTGATTTATTGACCCTAGGGTTTTGTCTCAGGAAATTGTCATTGAATCTGTGGAAATCTGCATGCAGCAATAATTTCTCAAGGCTTATTATCAGAGCGACCGTTTACCTAACATTAACTTGCTTTAAATTCGTACGTACTAGAGGACAGATTTTGAAATCTGGATTCTGTGGATTCTTTGTCCGATACGAACTCCGGATATTAATGGAAGTAATGAAGAAGATGAGTACCGGTGAGAAGGACAGACTCTTAGGCCAAGAATGGAGGCGACTTTGGCATAGATAGAAGTCATGATCTTAGTAGAATCATCCTCGCCATCATCGTTGGAGCTTCTTCTTCCACAACTGATGGTTTTGATACAACCCCTAACCATGCCCACAATCTTCCTCTCTCCCTCCACTTCCATCTCAGCCACCTGTTTGATCAAATCCAAAACAAGAAAAGTCGAGTATCAAGACGGGACCCTCTTCATCAAGAACGCTGGAAGAGAAATGTTATATTTACAGACGCATACCAGCATGAGATAAGGAGGCGAATGGCGGATTCGGCAAATGGGGTCGCCCAAGAGATTGGTGAAGAGGGACATCTTGCCAGCGGGGCCAACCTCGCACCTTCTCTCTACATCTTCGACCGCCTTGCAGTCCTTGTTTGGATCGAATTCTCTCACCAGGAATGCCATCTTCCCCATCATCGATCTCTTCTCCGCCATCGACAAAAGCAAGTTTGGTTCAACAGAAGCTTCTCGGCAAAGTGTATTGCTCGGAGTTTTTGTGCAGTTAACAATGAAGTGATGGCAGCGTTGGGGTTTTTACTCTCCTCAGTTAGGACGCTAGTGCGAGGGCATCCGGAATGGTTGTTCTTGGCCGCAAAGGTCGTTGAACGAAGCAAGGATCAACTTCGTTCAAACAAAAACCCGCTGGGCTGGGCTAGTGCTCGGCCAAGGAGGACCTGCAATAGTAAAAACTGAAAGGAGAGCAATAACTAGATCGTTAGTGGTTTCGGACGCGTCGGTAAAAGCTGGGCTGCCACCACCGGAGCGACAATGACACTGGGAGATTGCTGCAAGAACGGTACAGTTGAGTTGATGCCAGAGCAGCAAAAGGGGGCTGAGTAGCAGCAACAGCAGCAAAGCTTAATGGAGGTGTGACAAGGCTACCAGGTGCAGCGGCGGTGTAGGTGGCTGTAGGCACGTCGGAGAAACTGATGTGAGCTCGTTCGAATGAACACCAGGGACGTTGGAAGTGTAATTATATGGACTGAAGCAAAAGGAAACTGCAGCGGTATTGCACCATCACTGACAATCAGGTGTCATCGCAGGAAGATATCAGCGAATCCATGAAGAGATCAGCGATTCTTCAAATTGAAGGGCTATTAAATGCTTTGGTCCTAGGGTTTATGCCTTTATGCACCTTGCCTAACACTGCCGAAGGATGCAGTGAAACCCTGATAAGGTGAAGTCCAAGCCCTTTTATTTTCTTTATTCTGGGGATGCTTGAAAGGAAAATGTCACATTTTTGGGAACGTGGTCTTGTACGGCAATATAGACCCCATGGACAGAGTTTGTGGGAAACATCCGGTTCCCCAGATTCATCAACATTACGTGCGGAGCATATTACTACCAACAACTGCATAGTTTTAACTGAGACAAATGAGCATGTTATGGTTATGGGTATCGCATACTGGTCTTAGTTTTCCCAAATTGCGCTGTACATTGATGCGCGTACGCGCGGGATTGCAGGACTTGAGAAATCATCGAGACGACCCTCTTTCCTCGGCACACATGATGTGGGTACACTCAGATGAAATCCATGCCAAATCCATGCCACAGAAGTCGTATAAAGATCATCTCATCAATGAAAGAAACCGTAGGGATATTGACTCGAAACTCAAAACAGCGATGTCTTTCGTGTGCTGGGGAACATTTTTCAGTCAGGAATTAATTGCTGATTAGTTCACCTATTCACGATGGTATGCTAGGAAGAATTGCATTACAGGCATCTCTTATAATGAAAAGTCAGGATAGATTGGACAACCACATGTCGGCGACTATGCACTTGCAAAAGGAAGAGTTAAAAAGAGCCGCAATTTTCAAGATAATGAACTTAAATGAACTTTATGCTAAAATATGATAGATACGTGACCCAATCGATCGATTAATGGAATGAGAGGAGACATCGAGAAAGCATAGCTGAAGAAAGAAAAGGAGAATGAGCTGTGAACCCCACCCATCAAATTATCAACTTATGATTAAAAAAGGGGAGAGAGAATAAGTGGAAATGGCTGCGCAAATAATCTTTGCCATTTCCTAATGATTGCTGGAGAAAGAGAGACAGTAATCACGGGACTTGCCATTAAAATTAATCAGTAATCCAAAAAAGTAGGATGGAAATTATCAGCACCAAAGTTATAATATAGAAAAAGCTTCTGATGCCTCCCTTATATTTCTTTCCCTTCTTTTGCAGTTAATTGGTGGAGTGGGGTTATTAGCCCAAAAGCAAGATCAAGACCGCGGGTTGTCATTAGAGCTAGTTACAAATTACAAGCATCTTGCTCCAAGTTCCGTCGTAGCACAAGAGTTGTTAAAAAGATAATGGCTTCTGTGCTAACGGAGACAAGTATAGAAAGGTAGTTTTGGTCTTGATTCTTCTTCTTCTTCTCCTTCCTTTTTATGATTTACTTGTGGAGTTATCGTACCATCCACCACCTGCGGAGCCTGAATTTCATTAATGGTGGAATAAGATTTGTGAATTTCCTGCCGATTGGTCAAGTTGCCAATCCTTGATTATGGTCAATGTTAGAATATGTATTTGATATTTTCATTAAATGTGAGGACGCCTTTCTCATTCTTTACTTATAAAAGCAGGGTTTTCTTAGTATTTTTATCAAGAGCATGTTTAAAGAAGAATCTCAATTAATATATTACCAAAAGATACAATTTACCTTTTGCTCTGGGAAAAAAAAAATCGAGTACTATTCTTCTGAATGTCTTAACATACATTTTCTGTCAATAGAGGATCCATGTGGAATGGTAATTCTCTAGCCTACCATAATTATTTTGGTGAACAATTTTAAGATCCGTCTACAATCTTTAGAGAAGAATCTATCTTTCAAATAAAGAGGTTTATGTGAACAATTACAAGATTTATGGATAATTTTAGACAACTTTCTTTTGTAAATTAGATATTTTAATTCCGAGAGAACCTCGGTGGAGCAATCATTCCAAATGTTATTATTTCAAATGCTTTTATGTTCTTTCCATTTTGTCAATTTTTTATTATTATAATGTAACTTGTAATGATTCTGATATTTCATAATTGTCTGGCCAAGCTTAAGATGTTTTTAGTCCTTTGTCTCAATTATTTGTGAAAGGAGTAAAAGTATTCAACTTTATTTAAAGAAATAGGAAATTATGTATTGTGGAAGTAAAGACAAAGAGGAAAAAGAAGAGCCTTTTCCTTTTCAAAGTAAGCAAATCTAATTATTTTTTATAACTCAACCAATTAGTGAAAAGTTCCAAATTTATTCCGCCTTGAATTCAAACTCCACCCCCGGTTCCACCGGCGGATGGTGCATTAACCTTTACTTAATATATGTTGTTTCCTCTGAAGTAAAAAGGAAGATTTTGCATCATCTGAACTTTCTTCTGTTGGCTCTTAGGCTAGCTAAAGACTCGTCCGGTTATAAATGAGCAGATGAAGTATGGAAACCCGTGAAGAACAGTCAACACCCCTTCGTTTGCTTCTGTTCTTCTTCTATTACAGTTTCTTCTGGTATACATAAAAGATGCCTTCTGTCCCCTCTAAATCAGTTCTTCTTTAATGCCATCATGTTGCACAAGATTAAAACAGCAGATGATCATTATCACAGGCAGAGAAGCTTAGCGAGAGAGAGAGAGAGAGAGAGAGAGAGAGAGAGAGAGAGAGAGAGAACAGGATGTTTGGCTCAAAGCTCTGATGCTCCTCAGTGAGGTACCATCATGTGTCGATTCATTAAGTTATCAGGTGCAGGACCACTGCTGCTTAATGATGAACACAAGTATTATGTCACAACATCATAATAACGTTTGGTCAAGTGTACCCTTTTGCCATCATAAAGTTATTAGATTAAGATTAGCAAATGGCACATCTTTATGCAATTTATTTGGAAGTGCCCTTTCATATGTACTCGAATCCTTCAGTATTATAAGAGGAGATGACATATAATTGCATGCTCATGGGGAAGCAAGATGCCCTAATGCCCGACAGTTCCTATGATAACGTACAGAAATTTCCCAATAGCTAATTCAAAAGGCAAAAGGATAGATTGATTATTAAAATTCCATGGGCTCACTCGATAGAAAAATACGGGTGTGGCTAGAATTTAAACTTAAAAGTCATAAAGCTACAGTTGTCATGTGATTCTAAACTTTAATTCTCTTATAATCCCACTTTTTCATACATCCTATGTCGGTTTCTCAATCACCAGAGATAGATTTCAGTAATCATAATTCGCATTTGCACTCGTATTTCTTGTGTTTTTACGCAAACATATATTGTCATCCAAGTTTGCAAGAATGTAGTAATTCTGATACATGCAACGAAAATAAACTGCATGAAGAAATGACAATAATCAATTTTTATAATTCCTTTAAATATATAGAACTAATTGACTTAGGGATTATCTAGAATACGGACCCAACCAACATCATACGACGCCCGTAAGGAAGAGTAATCATACAACTAATTGACTTAGGGATTATCGAATTATGAAGTCTATTAAATAAATTCTTTTTGTTAGAGATTGGATACCTTATCCATTTCTATCAATTGTTGCCCAATGGTGTGAAGGTGTTGATTTGTGTAGTTATTTTGTCGCACTAGCTTTTGTGTATGCAATCCTTCAATTTCAGAGGTTACTCCAAAAGAGGTAGCTATAACTTCACTACCTCGATGCTGGATTTTCATTTTCCTTGAAGGATAGCGATTAGATTCTATGGTCTAACCATTATCAAGACAAATATATGAATTTCATGCTGGTACATGTATTCATAATACTGATCTTTGATTTGTTTAGTCTGATCTTTGAATTCATTAAAAAACCATTTTCCACTATCTTTGTTATCTATCGAATTAAATTCTTTATTTAAAAGTATCCTATTTGGTCTTAGAATTTGGACTTCAATAGGCACGGGAATTGGAAGAGATGTACATGATAAAAAGCTGCTCGAGATGGATGAGAGCTTATTTTTCACCCGTTACTGATTCAAAAACATAGATAAACGAATTTCTCCTCGTGAGAAGAAGTTCCCTGGCCATGCATGCTCTAAGAAGTTCCCATCGAGACAGAGAGTACACATCAAAAGAAAGAGAATCTCCGTAGCTTGTGGACCTGTCAAACGTGTCTGAGAGCAACTGATCTAGCTTCATCCCACAACCAGATTCCTTCGACTTTTTACAGAACACATCGACTGATATATAACTGCGGTAGCTCAGAATGCTGCCGATGTTGTACCTGTCTCTTCTAGATATAACCTGCATTGTGAATAGGCAACATAGGGAAGGAAGCTAGCTTGCGTGCACAATCTATTTGGTGTTTACTGCCTCTTGAAGAAAATCGGCAATCCCTTTTCTTTCGGGGCAACTGAATTCACGATCCTTTTCAGAAAACTTCAAAGTTTTGTCACGAGGGCCTTGGTACACAATTTTCCCTTCAGCCATCAGAATAAGTTCATCAAAAAGATCGAATGTTTCTGGCGCAGGCTGAAGTAGCTAAAACCGCTATAGTGGCATCAGCTAAATGTTACTGGCGCCGGAGACATCTCACCGCCGGATCCAGCGGCGTTTGGGTCCACTGGAGAAACGAAATGTACTTTTCGAGAGCTCAGTCATTTTATTTTTCGAGAGAAGAGAAAGGGAAAATGAAAGACCAGGTGGTTTGAGGGATGGATTCTGCCACAAACAATTCATGCTTGATGTGTAACGGGCTGCAGATAGTTGGAGCTACCAATCTCATGGCCATTTCTGGTCTGTTGCCAGATGCCGTCGATGGCACTTCTGCAATTATACGAAGAAATCAAATACGTATGGAGAATGAAGTTTTCATTCTCTGTATTATGACTACGTTACTATCTATTCTGGTGAGCTAGTAGTGAGTACAAAGTACGTCATTTTGATCCGTGCATATGCATCGCACAAATCATGCATGAACTACCAGGTCCATATTTTCTTGCAGCAACAAATATAGTCCGAACTAGCAATCTTCCATTTACATCATGACTGCAACTGAAGAAGTGCTTCAATTCAATATGATGCCCCCGGTGTAAAGGAAATTTTATGCAAGCCACCTCATATGTCAGTGATACGAGAGAAAAGGTAGTTGTAATCCTCAAATTAATGATTGGCATTTTGTATGCTTTATTTTTCCGACTACTTTCTTTATGTTAGCATAACCTAGCTATGAATAAGGACATATCATTGGAAAATGAGACCTTGAACCATCTACACGTTCTAATTTAGTTTTATTCTGTGTTATTTGTTTGAACCTTCATACTGAATGGCAGACTAGGTTTGGTTTTTCTCAAAAGCAAAATGCAACTAATTTTAATATCATTAGACCCTTCTCTTGATATACTTTCATCAACCGGTTCCAAAATCTTTACATGATAGATGACATTTACTTACTGATGCTACTAGGAGCACTTGACCTAGCCCAAAGGTATTTACTAAACAAAGTAGGAAAGCCAAAACTACGAGATGGAAAGTTAATCTCTAAATAAATCAACTTACATAATTTCCATATTACCAATGGCAAGTTGAATTGGGCCATAATCAATTTTTCGATCGAGTCGACGACAAGACACAAGCAGAGATTTGGAACTTCTACCCGAACCACAAGAACAAGATGGTAGGTGGTTTGTTCAATGTGAAATAAATTGCATGCGTGTGCACACCATGCACGTGCTATGCCTATGCCGTGCACGTGCCTATCTAGGAAAACCTTTTATTAAGAATTTCGATTTACTCATGTTGAGGGAGTTTTTCGTACGAAATCGATCCGGGGGAGCAGCTTCTTCTCGATCGCAGCCTTGGTGGCCTGCCTGGTTGGGCGATTCCAGGACGAGCAGCTGCTTTCGGATCACCCCTTGTTCCATTTTCAACCCCTTCTAGCTTAATTAGCTGAAACCAACTTCGTGGGTTTTGGTTCTTGGCCGAGGTTAAACTTGCGAACGAGACAAGAGAGAACCGTCCCTGTAAGGATGGGGACAAAACAGAGCAGCATCTTTCAAAGCATATGGAAGAGAGAGAGAGAGACAGGACACCAACCACCCATTATGTTATAAAAGATGGAAGCCTTTTCGCATTATGTCACGGGACATGTTCTTTGGTCGTACGCGTGCCTTGTCCCCATTAGAAACCTGCCCGAGAACCGAACAGCGACTAAATACAGTTCCTTCATCCTTTAACTAGATACGACATCGCCTGTCTATACGACTCGAGAATAACTTCATAGGAAAGTTTTTTCCTTATAGCTGACATGATACACTCAGCCAGAGGGTCAAAAACTGGATGCCAATTTCTTTTGTACGGGAGTCTTTTGCCGGTGTGTCCCGCTGTTTTCTTTCAATCTCTACTATTTGAAGCAGCAGGGAGGACTGTGAATCCAGTCAGGGAAGCCGTATCGGCATCTCTCCTAGAACTACCACTCAGGCAACAGAATACAGAATATCAAATGCTTAAGGTCAGTGTTATATACAAGGGATTGGTGGTCCGGAGGAGAGGCAAAATCAGAAGCTTTTGATCTGGATCTCTGGTGAAAGTCAGTTTTCCCTGACAGTAATAGCAGTAGGTCCAGCTCAAGATCAGAAGTTCCTACCACTTTCAGGAGCAGACTCTTCGCTAGAATCTCTCTTAGGTATTCCTATATGCACATATACATGCTTCAAGCTCACTTTCACAGAGCATCGTCTGTGTACACTCGAAATACCATGGACCAGTATAGTATTGTGTAAGCTTCAAATTTCATTGCCCTTATTTTAAATGACAGATATACAATCTACACCAAGGAAAAACATTTCAATGTCCAGCGTAGCCTTTTGGGAAAATTAACAACAGACTATTCCTGCATACAAAAATCACGTAACAAATCTTTCCCGTGTCTCTCTGGACTCTTACATATATTGAGATTTAAAAGACTCGTCCCCACAACTGTGCCCATACACCAGGTGATTGAAACTACAGGAAATGAGGAAAATAAAGAAACAAAGGGAACAAAAAAGAGGGAAAAAAAACAGTTAGAAACTTCGCGAGAGCCATCAAAACCCTCCACTCGAATGGCTAGACAAAGCACATCAATGAAATATACCTAGCCTTTTGCATCAGCATACACGAATCACATCCAGAGTCGTTAGAATCTATGAATTCCAACATATCAGCAATGACAACTATCGTAGTTACACCAAACATTTGCAAGTAAAAACATAGGATGAGACCAGAATCTCCATGACCTAATGCCCATTGAATCATCCTTATATACAAATTTTTTTTTTTTTGGCCCTTCAACGCGAAGGAGCATCCAGTATACACAGCTAATTAGTAAAGACGAATGCCGTCGTCAGTTACCTCCTGAAACAAAAATAGACTCAATACAACATATTGACACTAGAATACTAACATAGATTCCAGGGAGCATCACATGAGAAGCCGAACTGCCTCCATCCGTAGTAAAAGAATTGGTAGGATGTAATTGTTAGATTGGTGAGCAGTCAAAAACAGTCAGATCTACACACGTGTCGTCAGGCTACTGGAAATTGGTACACGATTAGATTGTAGTATATGTGTTCTCAAGCTACAGTCCTTTACCTGCTAAAAGAAAATTTCAAGTTACAAACCGGTCATATTGATTTTGGAGTAGAATCATTTACCAACAGAGAGAAGAGAGGAGCAATAGAGAGAATCAACATTACCTGCAGGGCTGCTAAGCTGGACAATAGATCTCGACACCGCTCAAGGGAAAACCGTTCCTTTGCTGCAGCATCTACTAGTTCAGCTACCAAGGAGTTCATTTCCTCAACCTGTCAGATAAGAAAATTTTTAGTTGTCTTGTTGCAACAAACATGGTCAATCAAATACATAGTAAAAGAGCATGACATGAGCACATGAAAACGCAACTAAGTTTAACTCACGGTCCTTTTTAGTGGAAACAAAAGGTCAAGAAAGGATAACATTACAACCTGAAAGAAATTACATTAGACATTGACGAGAGCAACCAGAACATATTAAAAAAAGATCAATTTTTTATAACAAGGATCCGACGATTGAGTGCTGGACAATGTCACAAACAAATTTTACAGGGCATTAAGCTTACTACAGCGATTTTATATGATCTATGGAAGTAAACACAATAGCAAACGGTGAGAGAGAATATTAAGGCAACCGCCTCATATTATGATGAAATTAAACCCCCACATTTGCAAAATCTACACTGACAAACTAAAAGCCTCAAGTATTAATTTGAGGAGCTGTAAATTTCCTACCAGAATTATTTTCTAAAAACTATATTTGTATGGAGGAGCATGTTCTAGAAGGTTAGGATCATACCTATAAAAACCTCAAAGACCCAAAAGAGGAGGTTGATTATCTTCTCAGACCACAAACAGGGCAGTGATAAAAGAAGGGAGAAAATGGGATCCTTAAGCTACCAAACATATGGCAAAATAAAACAGTTGCTAGGACGCAAACCGGGTTGATTTTAGTGAAGCTAATCTTACGAACTAAACGAGATGGATCTCCACAATCAGATGCACTGTGCTAGTTTATCTCAGATATCTTGCGATAATCGACTTCTTAAACTGATTCAGAAATGGAACCTCTTCACATCCTCAACAAATCCAACCAGAATCCTGAGTCAGAAATACAAACTACTACGAGCCAAAAGCAGCACATGTCAAAACATCATGCTTTCCCCATTGCTCCTAAGGCTATAGCCTCCCCTAATAAAAGAAATTGAACAAACCCCAAGAAGTCTAATCACTCTCATTCCTTACCATACTAGAGCCCTCATAAAATTTTTTTTGCTGTGCTAGATTCCTTAAAGTTTAGCAACAGAAGTTGACTGGATGAGTATATCTATCCTTTAATCCTGGGAAGCATTCTTTAACTCCTCTGCCACAGCATGTAAGGAGTCACCGGACACCCCTGTTCCCCATATGCAACAGGAATGGCCTATTTAGACTTTCAACTGCATGATACTGCAGGAAAAGACACTGATGTGCCCTTGTTATATACGGGATTAGCCACAAGATTGGCGTGAGGTGAAAACTCATCAATCAATTATCTGTAGACAAGAGATTCTTCATTTCACTGCCAGAATAGTATGCAGGCTCCTATGTTTGGCGACAAGGATTAAGCTTTTTGATTCAAAGAAGATGGTGCATCACCTAGCTCGTGAAGAAAGGTGGTGCGGAATATGAAAATTAATGACACTTAACCTCAATGAGATGCCGCGACAAGTTCATATTGTAAAGAGTAAGATGCACTACCCAAATCACAAGATCACAGAAGCAACAACAGAGCAAGAAACTAATGTGGAGATAACTTACCTTTGACGAGAGGGAATATATTGAGGATGCCATTCCCTGCATTACAGATATAGCTGATCCAATGACATCCTTCAGGTTCTGCATATCAACCTGACGGGAAGAAAACATACAAAGTTGCGTAGGGAAGTCTTTGCAATGTTTAACAAACTGCAAACTCTGAAATAATACCACACAAGAAAAGTAAAAAATGCATACTGTTGCACTCCCAACAATTGGAAGACGAAGAGTGCTTGCTCTCAAAGCTTCAGTGGCCCCCAGCAAAGAACTTGAGTGATCTCTTTCTAGAAGAGACCATTCATCCAAGTAGGTCATCTGCATTAACCCTCAGAAGCTCAATTTAATGAAAGAAAATAGTTGTAGGACCATTGAAAATGTGTATCTGCATAATCATCACGTGAAGACATGCCACAAAAAATGGCAAAAAATGATGCTAAAGTTCATCTACACTAGTAATGCATTTTGCTTGGCCTTACAGAAATTGCGGCCATTCATTACTTTAAATGTTCTAAAGTTAGGTGAATTTCTTCTCTTTCAATCTTAGTCATGACCATGAGAAGCAGCAGTTCTCAGGAAATGAATACAAAATATCAAGATTTCTCATCCAAATGAGCAAAGAGAAAATTCTGAACAAATATTATGCACAATTACGGAAGCACCTAAAAATAGAGAATGCCCACATCTTGGTAAAAGTGCTAAGCAATTGTTCACTTGTGATTTTCAAGAATGCTAACAAATTTAAGACATTAAACTGCCAAGCCCCAAGTTCAACGGGCACATGCATACTAAATCACCACTATATCACTGTCAAGTGTTAACCTCCTCATTTATATAAATGATCAGCCTCATTCAAATCATACTCAGAGACATTCATTATGATGTGACCAGTATGTAAACCCAGTGGAAGCCTCTAGTTTCATCCTAACAAACAAGAACATCCATGTTGTACTGATCAACAAGGCAACAGTGAGTTTCTCAGTCACAAGCAGGCTTATTTACAACACTCAGTCTGGCGCTTGTTAAAAAAAAAAAAAAAAAAAAAAAAAACACAGTCATGATACCGAAGGATGTATTGACACGCAATAACTATTAGCTCTATCTTTATGGACTCCAATTTCAACTTCTTCTATTTTCTGGACAATAAACTAAAAGAATGATTTCCAAAGGTAAGATTAGCTAGTATTGACATATTTGCAGAAGCTTGCTAACCAAAACTAGTGACAGACTGAAAATTTAAGAGAGCCAAATGCGACCGACAAACCATCGAACTGACCTGTCCCTTCAATACACAAGTCAACTTGAGTCTTTGCTTCAGCAAGAGCAACTTCATCCTTTTGACAGTGACAGAGTGACGTAGTTCTGATATTGTTATCCATGCACCCCAGAGGTCTTTCTGGTACGACAGAGAAACATAAAATAAGACTCCGTGACAGTAATATTACATGCATCCAGAAGAATCTTGCAAGTAACCTCAGCCAGAGCTACCAGTAAAGAAAATTTTTGGGGGAAACTGTAAAACGATGAGATAAACATGAAATAGAGCAGGATGAAGAACTTGCATTGAACGTATAAGAAGTGAAAGGAAGTTTAAGCATTCACACCCAGGGATATTAAGATGGACATGAATAAGGTAATTCCCTGACATCAATATTTTCCTAACTAAAACTTATTATCCAAACAAATAGGTACCAAGAATACCTCGAGCACAAGATATCTTAACCAAAAAAGGAATGGCATTAAAGATGAGGAGCAATGTTTTGTACATATGCTTTAAATACAATTTGGGAAACAGTTGGCTACCTCTGCGTTTTGCCTCTGAATAATAAGTGTAGCATCTGCCCTTGCATTTGCGAATCGCCATTGTAGGTAACAGTTGTGAAGAAGTCTCAACCTGTGCGCATCACCAATCCGGTCTTCCCCTATTTTCCCTCTCCGAATATCCACAGAAAAACTCAAAATCGAAGGCACGCAACTACTGCTAGAGTTACTATTTAAGCCACCAGAACCTGGTCTAGGCCGAGTTGGACTTTGCATCCCCCTCAATGGAGAGGAGACTGAAGAAGCCCAAAGCTTGCTTGGGGAAGCAGGACGTGCGACTCCCCGGGTGGGAGAAGCCAAGGTTCTAGGAGACACAATAGGACTCTCACTACTAAACCGTTTCGATTGAACTAATTTACTTGGAGCAGACATTCTCGATCCTGGGCTCGGTGAAAAGGGCGACCCGGGATCTTGCAATCGCCTTAACCTGCTATTCGTCTCTTGCCAAAATTTTGCAGACCCGGCAATTCCCCGGGGCCCACTTTTCAGCTTCCCACATTCTTGCACACCAGAAGTGCTACCAGAAGACACGCTATCTGTATCAGAAGCAGTGAATTCAGAGGGCACAGAGGATTCGTTCATAGAACTAGTGTCTGGGTGAGCATTCTGAGAAACCGCATTTATCAGCTCAGCGTGACCCAAATCCAGGCTCAATCTCCCATCAAAAGAAACCCTCCTACACTCATCAACTGATGATTGCCTTAATATCTTACCTGCAAAGCCAGATCCGAAGCCAGCGAACTTCTTCCCATCATCGATACTATTACTACCCCAATCCATGCTCCTAGACAACAAATTGACTTCCATATCCGGATTTGCTTGCCGGGTCCTCCCAGGCCACCGATGCTGATCTGCGTGCTTCGGGTTCTCAACCCGATCCCTCACTGGCGTTGCCCTCTTTCTCTCGGGGGTTGCTTTTCTTGTGGGTGCAGAACCCGCATTCGCTTTTTCTTTACTTATGGGAAGGGAAAAAGCCTCACCCTGAAAAGAAACAGACAAGCTCCTGGTCGAGCTCCTTGTTGAAGTGACCAGAAGCTTGGCAGCAGCCGAGAGCTCGCCGGCATTGTGCTGTGGACCGGGCGTCACAGGACGGCTCGGACTGGGTCGCCGCCGGTCCGCCGATTGGGACCTCTTCGGGGCCGTACAGGGCAAAGGGGCGGTGTTCGTGGAGCGAGAGATGAGCGGAGAACCGAATCGCCTGGAGCTAGAAGAGGACGAAGTCGCCGTAGTCGCGGTGGTGGCCGTCGTGGTGGTGGTGGCGGTGGAGGTGGAGGTGGATGTCGAAGGAGAGGGAGAGAGGTATCTGGAAGGGACGTGCTTTGATCTGGGTCTTCTGGCATTGTGCTTCTCGGGACCAGAACGCAGAGTTCTCGGCGTTGCTGCTGCTGCTGCTGCTGACGTCGGGGTCGAGGAGGGCGGTTTGTGGATGCTCTCGGAGATGGAAGCCACCATTAGAGAAGGAAAAAAGCCTCGAAAATCTTCCCTCACATGGCTTGGCAGAAAGAGAAAAGGGGGTTTATCATCCTCCCACAAACCCCAGCACCCTTTATGCCCAGAATCTTGAAAAGAGAAAAAGAACCCAGAAACTCCAAGAAATCAAGAAACTTGGAACAGGGGAACACGTCAAAGATTCAAGAAATCTCGCGAGGAAGGAGGAAACGCGAGCGGGTCCGCAGTGGATTCGGCTCGCAAAGAGAGAGGAGTAGGTGGAAGAGGAAGATTTGGGAGAGTGCAGAAGAGTGTGTGTCGCACAGAGGAGAGAGAAAGGCTCTTTCTTTGGGGGAAAACGGTGGTTTTTCTTGTTAATTCTTTCTTTTTTTTGGGGTGGGCGGGCATTGGGAGGGGAGGCTTTGTATTTTGTTTAGTTGATTAATTAACCAATTTTTCTTGGCCTGTATTAAGGGGTTTTTTAACTTAGTTTAGTGCCTTGATGGGAGTGTTTTATCCGCCGCACCGGTTAGCCTATGCTTGTCAATTACCAAATTGAAACATTATTCGCAAAATGGACGCCTGATGGGCATAATAGCGCTTTTAGAAGTTGCACACCATCATTCCTTAATCAATTCTTTTGCGCTCTTTCATTAGACATCCTCCTCCCTCCATGAGCTTTTTCCCTAGTAGTGCATGATGACGTCAAAGGGGGGTAACCACCCTTTTCTTGATGGCTAAATAGTAATAATATATGTGGTAAAAGTGAACAGTTCTTCGTGACCTTACTTATAGGTATGGCTTAAGAAAATATAATGATGAATTGCGATTACCTCATTCAAATTCCTCAAGCAAAAACCTTGTCGAGTTGATTAGTTATAAATATAGGAGATAAAGATTGAGTTCGTTTAAATTTTCTTTAGTGGAGCTAGAACATGGAAATGGGTCAATGCCAATTGCTCTAAATTTATGTTTACCTTTAAAAAAAAATTGCTCGAGCTAAAAAGAAAGAGGTTTAAAGTTGAGACGTCGGATGTCTAGTAAATCCTTATCTTCCAACAAACCTTAATCTTCCCTTAATTTAGGACAAAATGAAACTATTAAGATTTGAAGCCCAGCAAGAAAAGGCCACGTAGCTGAGAGATCCCAAACGAAATGCTTCGCCATACCGGTCTTCCAATATCTTCCCCAAATTGTTCCATCACTCTCTATGCACCCTTGATTTAAGATCTAATGTCCCTTTCACTCATTTGTCAACTCACATGTTGCTTGTTCCCAACACCTTCGCTCGTTGTCTCCCCTCGGCAGGAGCTCATCCTTTTAGGTTCTCTTCGGCTGTGTTTTCTCTCTTTCTCATCCAAGTAGAACGAAGAAGATTTGACAAGTGATGGGCTGCACCTCAACAGATGGAGGAGTCACGAGGATTGGGTTTTTGAACATTCATGCTTTGTAATACTCTGTTCGAGTTCAGACTTGAGAGAGAGCAACATCGTTCCATAGTTAGTACAAAGTCTAGCTCGGAAGGATCACTTCGAAGCTAAACATGGTTGACCGATTTTATTAGGTTCCGAATGGAAGTTCAGTGGAGAGCTGGCTTTCACGGGTGATGGCGAGTACGCACCTTTCCTCCACTTCAGGAACACCACTAATAGATCAAATCAATAACCCATTTAAGAATCATCCGTTTCCACTTCTGAGATGGTCCCCAGGAGCAAAAAGAATGCCCAAGTTCCCCCTTTATTCCTTTCGTACTTAAAAGCAAGTTTTGGTTCAACAAGATAAAAGAATAGCCGGTTTAATCACAAATTGCATTAGATGTTCGGGCATCCAGTTTTCAAAGGATGCAACACCTAACGGATACGACACCATTTGGTGCTTGAACATGACCGGCCAGTTTAACCATCTAGTGCACACGTCTCCGGCGTTGCTCATTTACTAATTCACCTTCTTGCCTTAAGACTGTTAAGAATGCAATTCGCAAGAGACTAAGATCTCCGCACCAATCAAACACATAAAGGGTTTGCTTAGAAACGAAGCGTAGCGAGCAACGACGATCAAGATCAAAACTAGTCAATCAAATCAAAACTAGTTTAAAACACCCTAGTCTGCGCTGTTGCTGCCGAAAAGCCCGCGCGAGTGACAGGTTTCTACGGGGATTGAGAAGGAAAAAGAATAAAAAGTAAACGATAGTGTTGAGTTGTGACCATCATGCGAAAGCAACATTCGGAATTCTCGAGCGGCGTGCGGTGAGGTTAAAGGTCACACCTTTAATCAGTTTTATAAAAGGGACAAACCGACACCCCACTATGCAACAGGTGTGTCTAGCTAATACATGTACTACTTGACCGGGCATGTGATTAATTTACGGGAAAGAAAACGACTTTCGCCCTGCTTTTGCTTCTCACTTAAGCCCCACATAACCATCGGACAAGACAATAGTTTTTTTTTGCTAAGAAGAAGGGGTCTTAAGAAACCAACACCGACACTGCCGGCCCACTTTGCGACGACGCATTCATACAAACAAAAAGACGAAGTACAAATTCAGGCTTTGCTAGTTTATAACAAATCATACAGTAGAGTCTCTGCGATGCTGTCCATTTTTTAAATACCTCGATAATCCCTGCTCAATATGAATCTCTCACAACATGATGAAAGATTCCATAGGTAATTCTTAGAAGCTTAAGACAACTCACCATCGTTAAAGAACTCAGCTTCCACTGCAGATAATTGTGTAGCATCATCATAATCAAAGAGGGCAAAGTGCAAATACTGGGGGAGAGGGGGTTTTGGGGGGCAAGCAAATGAACTAGAAAATTAGAGTTTTACGAACTCAAATAGGTGATCCTTACAAATTTCGAGTCCAACGTAGGCTCCAACGACAATGACATCAAAACAAAATCATCTTTAAAATTATGGCAAACCTAGATCTCTAAGAGAGTGCTTGCACTGGGAATTTGCTGGGGGCAGAGAGTATTAGCTCTTCAGCGGTACTGCAAAACGAAACATGAATGAAAACCAAGTATTTGTATAAAAAGTGTACGTGGTTAATTAGCATTTAAAGTACACTTATTAATAAAGTTGAAGTTTACCTTGATGAAGCCAATCTCCTTGGCATTGCTGCGGAAGCACTGTCTGCAGCACATGAGTCCATACTTCCTAATCAAACCATGAGGATTCCCACACACACGACTGCAAATCACGACAAAACACAGATTTTGAGTTCTTTCATTGTAAGCTGCATAAATTGTCTATCAAGTAATCAACTACTGATTGTCAACCCAACACTCTTCAACACTTCAATCAAAAGAATTGTAAGAAACTGCAGCTCTTTAGATAAAGAATGGCCCATGTCGATACAGCTGATAACTTCTGTATATAAATCCTAGCACTACCCGGATATACTAAGCAGCCACTAGTTCCAACAGATAAATTCATAGTGAACATATAAGCTGTATATGAAAGGTTGAAACAGACTACAGTATAACTATTGCTACAATGCACACAATTCTCCAAGCAACCGATATCACATCCGTATCTAGACAAACTAGAACATGCTGCCAACTGATCCAAACTATAAGTATCCGTTCAACATCTGAGGGCTCGCCCCAGTGTACCTGTGATCACAGAGCACCGAGCAAGTATCCCATGAAACTTATCAAGACATGGCTGTACTTCATTCCCAAGTGAAAGTCCGTCATTAGGAAATTTAATAGTTCAATGTCCAATCTACCCAATACGAATGCATTATTTCTATTCAATCAAACAAATACCGTCAGCTCCTCCCCCGCCATGAACATATAAAATAAGAAAGACCCTTCGTTCCTCAGTTTCCAGAAAATTACTTAAAAAAAAGCCTCTGTTCAAGAGACCAGCTTAACCCTTGAACAGGCTCATAAAACAATAGTCTCCCCAAACCCATCATCAAAACGCGCCGAATATCAGCATCTAACAGGGTCATATACCAAAACAAGAACGGCAAACAAGCGCATAACAGGCTATCAATAGCAAAAGTAATCCAAATACAAACTCGTGCCCTCCCACACCCTCTCATCCGTAAAAATCATATTGATTCCGAACCAATCACTCCAAAACAATTATCTCACTAAAGGAACAAGCACGAAGCAATGGTTTTCCTATCAAGATTTCGAAAACTAGAGAACAGAGAGGAAGATGGGGGCTACCATGCGCGGGAACCAGGGCCGTAGCTCTTGGGGTGAGAATTCCAGACATTAGAGTGACCCATTGCTCCTTCTCCTTCCAATTTTTCTGAGAACTCAGCGATCGCCGACAGCAAGAGCGCCACCAAGCTGAGCACGAATCGCCGAGAAGTGAGAAGGATGAGAGGCGAAGCTAGGCTCCTTTATATATATAGAGAGGGGCAACGGGTCAAAAACCCTAGTTGACCAGCCTTTGGCGGTGTTTTGCGGTTTCCTTTTTTTTATTTTCTTTTCACAAAGGAAAAAAAAAACACTTAATTACAAATCTACAATAATTTGTCTTTTTTTGGGCCATCGTGCAAGTAAAATCAATTAACCATGTTCTTGTGAGAGTCCATTAGTTTTTATAAACTTGAATTTATCATTTTAAAGACTCCTTTTCATCCTTTTTTTTCTCTTTGCTTTATTGCATATATTTAGTTTGAAATTAAGGTGTTTTATATGAAGCCGTGGAACCAATCTCGTATCTCTTTTTTCCCATTTAATTGATTAATTTATTAGGAAATTTATAATCCGTTTGTTTCGCAACAAATTAATAATTTTTGGAAAATTGTTCATGAAAGTGATTACTTATATTACTTATAATATTAAATAAAAATATTTAGGTACAAACTATTGTTGACAATAAAAAAAAAAACTCCTATATGTTTGGCTTAAGTGCTTTATCCCACTTGAAAAGTGCGAAAATTATTAAAACAGCCTTAAATTTATTATAGTTATACTAATTTTATTTTAAATATTTTGTATTTGTGTCAATTCAATTCATCAAACTAATTTTGATTGAACTCTGACATGTCAATTTTTTAAATTTTTTTATTCATTTTTTTCTTTCTCTTTCTTTTTTTTCTCCTTTCCTTCTTCCCTTGGCCAATTCAATAACCGGTTAGAGGCTAGGCCTTGCCGAGCCATGGCCGAGTGAGGCTCACCAGTTGCTTGACCTCACTTGCAATGGTGGGGCTAGCCCTCACCCCCTCACTAATGCTAGTGAAGGTGAGCCTCACTAGTGGCAAGCTACGTAAAGGATAAAAGAAAAATAAAACAAAAGGAAAACAAATAAAATTTTGGAAAAAATATTTAAAAATTGTTATGTCAACACCGATGATGGCAGACGACATCTACGTTAACACTTGCCAACTAAAATTGATTGAATGGATTAAATTGGTATAAATACAAAAGATTTAGGATTGTTTAGGTAATTTTCTCCTTGAAAAATAGTATACGGATATTAAGTAAGTAATTGTATGGGACAAACGAATCCAAGCTTTTTGCTCAAGTCTAACCTGATTTTAGCTCGACCATACGAGCACACATAAATACTAATTAAAATCATTGTAGTTTATTTTTATTTGTAATTGTAAAGTGTTAAGTCGTTTTTTCCCTCCTCAAAAAGTGAGGTGCGTCAAATTAAAATAGAAAAATTCTTAGGTAAAAACACAACGAGATAATTAGTAGCCACAACTATTCATGACGAAATAGGTACACATGAACTGAAAAATATCAATAAATTATGAGTTGACATCAACTATAAGGAGGTCGTGCACATAAAATATGTGTACTTTGCCAAAAGAGTCAATATATCGATCTAACTCACGAAATTGAGTGCATATTATTATCTCTTGATATAAATAACGGGCCATAATGTTTAAGACGAAAACTCGAATCGAGCACGAAAGTTAAAGAGGGACAAATGAAATTCTTAATCATTTATCAACAAACTAAAAAATTTAGCAGTTACTTGCTCAAGAAATGATTTAGAATTTTGGACTTGACAAAGTCCAATCCATATATGTAACTTATTGGTTTATTATTTAAGATTTGATACGAGCCCAATTTAATTAAATATATTTTGGGCAATATATTCTTGACATCTAATTAGATACATGGAATCTATATCTTAAACATTAATGGAAGATTGAGATTTGATAGTTTTAGAATTGCTATCATAACTTCCTCTAATGTTTGCATTCCATTGTCGCTCTTATGCTATTTCCACAAAATTGTTAAGGAGAAAATACACACCCATCAAAATCGTCATAGAGGAGTGGTGAAAATTCATACCTACATGAAGACATTTCTCTTTTATTGAATCAATAATAGCTTCCTTTGATTCAAATATGCTCTATTTATTAATTTTATATCATGTTTATGTAATTAAAAGATCTTATAAGCCTAACATAAAACAAGTTTTCATTTTTTTATGATATTAATTTTCCAACAAGATTAAAAAAAAAAAGGAAAAATATCACAAAAAACCCTAAATTATACTACTTGGATTAATTTTATCTTAAACTTTTTTATGCCATCAAAAACTCCAAACTATGCCACATAAGACAATTTTACCATAAAAATTTTTTTGCACCATAAAAAATTCCAAATTATGCAACTTTGGATAATTTTATTAAGAACTTTTTCTTATATCACAAAAAAAATCTAAAATTATGCCACTTAAAACACATTTACCCCAAACTCTTTAATTAAATGGCATTTTTGTCATTTTTCTTTCTTTTCGCCCTCTTCCCTCTGCCATGGCCGGTAGGGGGAAGCCGGCATGGGCCACCCTCACTACCGGCGGTGGTGGGCGAGAGCTACCCTTGCCCTAAGCACCCTCACCTTGGGTAGTGAGGGCAACCTTTGCCCAATTTAGTGAGGGCGTCCCTCATTTGAGTCGGGCTAGGCAAGGGACGCCTTGGCCGAATTTGGCGAGGGTAGCCCTCCCCAATGTTGAGCGAGGGCAGCTTTCGCTCGACTTAATCACTGGCGAGGGCCACCCTCACTGACTTCCCTCTACTAGCCATGATAAAGAGAAGAGAGAGAAAATAAAAGAAAAGGATGAAAATGCCTTTCAGTTATAAAGTTTAAGATAAATGTATCCCAAGTAATATAGTTTGAGATTTTTTTGCGGCACAAGAAAAAATTCATGATAAAATTGTTTCAAGTGACATAATTTTGAGTTTTTGGTAGTACAAAAAATTTTAAGGGTAAAATTGACTAAAGTGGCACAGTTTGAATTTTTTATGGCACAAGAAAAATTTTATGAGAAAATTTCCCAAAGTGGCATAATTTAGGGTTTTTAATGGTACAAAAAAGTTTGGAATAAGTTTGCTTTGATCTAGTTTGTTTTGAAACTTGACACCATTCCACTCATTTAACATGTGGTTATAATGAGTATAAGTGGGTGCCGAGTTTTTTTAGTACTATATAGCTTTTTGGATGGAAATTATACAAGTTCACCTTACAAAAAAAAAGTTCATGATAAAATTATCTAAAAATGTATAATTTGAGGTTTTTTTTTGTGGTATTTAAAAAAAAAATTAAGAGAAGAAGAAGGAAATGAAAAGAGAGGGACAGCCGCAGGCACACACGGGGTCCGTCGCGACCCCTCGAAATAGCGCACGTGTGCCTTTTCTTTTTCTTTTTTCCCTTTTAAGAAGAATTGTCCAAGACTTCGAGCGACGACGCAAGCACTTCCCCAATCCTCAAACAAAGACAATTCTCGTTCGATCGAATCGGGGTTGTTGTCCCCAGCCCACAACACAACTCCAGCACGAAACCAAAAGAGCAAGAAGGCCACTGCAATCCCCATCAATCCACCCCCCGCGATCTCTCCTCACTTGTCGCATCAAAATCAATCGATCCATCTTACCCAAGTCCCGCGATTTCGCGGTCAAATCGAAAATTCGCGACCTTTGTTCAGGTGCGTCTCCCGATCGGAAAAAGGGTTTTCATTTCTTGCTCGAAATGGGATTTCCCCAATTGGGCTTTGCTTTGCTCTGCTCTTTTCGAATGTCTTTTCTGGAATCGATCGTCGACATTGACTTCATGGGTAACTTCAAGTTTCCATTTTTTATGCCCAGTTTGGATTGCACTTATATAGCTTCTTCTCCGTGTTAAGCTTTCGAGTTTAGCTCAGGCTATTCGTAGTCACTCGATTCTTGATTCGGGGGTTTTTTTTTCTCTCAATGCGTATGATTCTGATGTGAGTTCGTTGCTGCTGTTTAGGTGATTTGTAGGGACGGAATTCTTGACTGGGAATTAGGGTTTTTGGTTGAGATTTGGGATGATTAGTTCGAGCAGAAGAAAAGTCTGAATTTTGACTCTTGAGCTTGGTTTTGTGATCGAGCGATTCGGGAACGCGAATGGGGCACAACAAGCAGTGCGGCCGGGTCGATACATTGGAGTTGAAGGCATTGATTGTCCGTCGAATTGGGCATCAGCGAGCAGAGAAGTACTTTGATCAGCTGAAAAAGTTGTTTGCTTCCTCGATTAGCAAGTCCGAGTTTAATAGGCTGTGCATGCAGACGATTGGGAGGGAAACAATCCCGATTCACAATCAACTCATCAGGTCAATCCTCAAAAATGCGTGCCTCGCGCAATCCCCGCCCTGCACAAATGATAGAGCTAACCTCAGCATCGACCCTGTGAAAGGGCATCAAAAGAATGGTCTCCAGTCGTTACATGGTTTTGTATTTCCTCCTTCACCTCGCAAGATAAGGTCTCTAGGCAATCGTAGTTGCAAATTCAAGGACCGCCCAAGCCCTCTTGGGCCGTTAGGGAAGCCTCAAACTGTCGCATCTGAGGCATTGGTTCATAAAACACTAGAGCCGCAGAGTCCTACTGAGTTACAGTCCCTTGGTAGTAAACCTCCGGCAGAAATTGCATCAGTGGAAGATGGTGAAGAGGTCGAGCAGTTGGCTGGAAGTCCGGGCGTTCAAAGCAGGAGCCCTGTTACTGCTCCGTTTGGTATCTCTGTTAATTTTGGTGGAACAGGTAAATCTATATTCAACACATCTCCGTATGGTAGGTACAATGCTGAGACCTGCCTCAACAGAAGCGAGCTACCTGATACAAGTTCCTTGAGAAACATCATGGAGCGCAAGCTGGAGATGGAGGGCATCAAGGTCTCCGTGAACTGTGCGAACCTCTTGAATAATGCAGTAGACGTGTATTTGAAAAGGTTGATTGGACCTTGCATGAGTCTAGCTGGGTCTAAGCATGGATATCAGCGTTCTGGACGATGGGATGATCGTATTGTAAATTGTAGAAGTGGGATGGGACCTGGGAGAAACGTTCAGAGTCCAGTGAATTCTGTCTGTGCGTCGGTGTTGGATTTACGTTCTGCAATGGAGTTGAATCCTGAAACACTAGGTGAAAATTGGTCTGTCCAGCTAGAGAAGATTTGTTCACGTGCTTTCAGTGGGTGAATACAGATCCTGGTTGTCAGAAGTTCATCGGCAAGAGAGATTGGTATATATGAGCTGAGAATTTTGTTAAGCGATGATGGAGCTTGGTGATTTTATTCTTCCTTTAAGGTTTGGGTAGAAAGTTTTGGTCTGGCATTGAGTTTACTGGCTTTGACGAATGGAGTAACTGATTAGTTCCAGATGCTGTGGAGATCATACTAGCTCTGGTCTTCTAATTCCTTGTCTTTTATCATTTTCCTTTTCTCTTCCTTCTCGTCGTCAAAAGCAGGGCATTGTTGTTAATTAATAACCAAGTAGAAAATGTAAATATCTGGGCACAATCAGGATAGTCAGGAAATTAGCAAACATCGGTGTGTTTTGTATTTGTTTATGGTTCTTCGCCTTTCCTTATACCCCATTGGATATACCAGTTGAACATTATACAGCAGAGAATCTATGTACTTCAGACCGGCATGGTTGCAATTGGTGTAATTGATCTTTCTTCCCCTGCTAGTGAAAATTTTGTTCCTCAAGATTAGACCGTGTCATTCTTATTCTGTCCGATTTCTTTCTCTCCGAATTGCATGCGTTGTCACTTGAACTATCTGTAAGCTCGCAAGACATGATTCCTTTCCTTGGGAGTAATGACAATCTTCTGGATCGGTGAACAGAATCATTGTTTATTTCTTAACTACGAATTGAAAATAGGTTGTCCCGATGAAGCATCAGAAGGGACACGTTCCGTGATTTCTTCGATGTGGAGAGGGATGTCAATGGGGTGAGAAGAGGTTATGAATATTTGCAGCTCGTCGAGAGCAAGAGTAACATGCTGATGAATTCAATCTCTATTGAAAAATTCACGAATTTCCCCAGGAAATGCGTATAATGTTAATTAAATTGGCAGCATTGGGCCAACTCTCCTGTCACTCAGAGAAAGACCTCCCTTGTATTTGGCGTTGCAGCACTGGTTAGCTCGCGGCACTTTCAAGAGCGATTACAATGCTAGGCACCACTACATGATACACGAGTTTCAGATCAATGATCATAAGAGAAAACTGATATTTTCAACAATATGCGCCAAGAAAAATGAGGAATGGAACTACAGCCCTGTTTGGTTTA
Source organism: Corymbia maculata (assembly GCA_014182735.1). NCBI lineage: Eukaryota > Viridiplantae > Streptophyta > Magnoliopsida > Myrtales > Myrtaceae > Corymbia > Corymbia maculata. The sequence goes on from CM024690.1 coordinate 23,226,549, forward strand.
GCTTTGCCAAGGGGCTTTCGGCCCCGAAAGCCCCTTGGCCAAATACGAACCCGTTTGATTCGTTTTTCGGAAGACTTTGCCTAAATACAATTGCATCTCCAAATGGCTCTAAAAGCCTTAAACCCAAGGGAAGTTCGGAGTCACTTTGAGAAGTTGTATCTTCCAAATACAAATTGCACTATTCATGAAATTATTGTTCATCTTCTTAGAGGAGTCGACGATGCCAAAGACCACTGGCCAAGGCATCCCCGATGCCGGCGACCGTCGCCCAAGGTCGCACGACCCAGGCCGTGGTTGCCTACGCGACCCCAGTGACAACCTAGCATCGTCACCGTCGCCTGCGCGACCCAGGCGCTGTCGCCTAGGTCGTGCACCCAAGCGATGGAGGCGACTGTCCTCTGTCTCTTGGGTTGCAAACCCAGGCGACTATCCTCCATCTCTTGGGTTGCGAACCCAGGCGATCGTCCTTCGTTGCTTGGGTCGCGAACCCAGGCAACTGTTGCCGTCGCCTGGGTCGCGAACCCAGGCAACCGTCACCATCACCTAGGTTCACGCGACCCAGGCGATGGTGATGGCTGACCACCACCTGAGGTTGACGATCTCAGGCAATGCTGTCCGGCGGCAAGACTGGCCATCAGAGGGTGGCCGACGGCTGATTTGCCAGTGAATGGATTAAAAAAAAATTAAAATTTTTTTATTAAAAAAGAAATTTAGTGAAAGTGCTTTACAAGTAGTATTTACCAAACGACATTTATGCCAAAGTTGCTTTGCATTTCGAAAAACCCATTTAGCCTAAAGATACTTGCATTTTCCTAAGGGCATTTGCCCAAAACCGAACCAAACAGGCCCAACACTAGCCAGAGCAAATTTTCAGGAAAAAAAATGCCCTAACTTCATTGAATAGTGCTTTACAGTAACATGTGATGCTAAACTGCTAATTACATCTCATGCAAGTAATTGAATAATATGATGAAAAAGTCTGCTAGACAATGGGGTTGCTCCTTAAACTAGAAGAATTTTGCTCCTTAAACTAGAAGAATAATCGGGGTGGTTCCTTTTCTCTTGAACCATATGCTCTCTGCTCTATAGAAGATATCATTGCTGCATCTAAAGTCCTAAAAACTGCGAAGGACAACCTGCTGATGGCTATAACATGAAGTAAAATCCAGAGCCTATTGCGGAGGAGAAATGGCAGCTTCTGTAGTTAGCTTAGCAGTTGAATCCACTTTCTGTAGACTAGCCATGTAAGTCAGATATATGGTCCATATATATGAGAACGAGTTGCTCACGAGAGGCTGCATGAAACAAAAACAGCAAAAAAGGAAAAAGTTTCATAGGAAGATCAAGAATTGAGTAGTTGGGAAATGGTGACTTAATCCAAATTTTGATGTGAAAGGAGAAATATAACACAGCGCAGAAGAAATGTCATACCTGTAAATGAACAGGGGTAAATCTTAGCGTGATGAAGTCACATAAGGGCCAGTACATAATTCCACTAACCAATGTTGGAATCAAATCCCGCTTCAATCGAGCAACAATCTGTGTCCCATTCTCACCTGAGCATATGGGGATCATGGAAATGTCTTAGATGCCAATGCGGCACAATTATCTTAAGCACAATAACTTTTTTTTAGAAGAAAAGTTCTGCTGTCTACAGTTAGAATTTAAAGCATAGTTCAAGTGAAGAATCTGCAAAGGAAAGGCCATTTTTTTTCTCCATCCAACTGAATAATACAACTTGACCGATGATAAATTCAAATTTGGTATTCTAAGTGAAATCCTTTCAGAGAGCTGTCCAATACAAGTCAAGCAGAAGAAAAGAAAACCAATGTTCAGAAATTTCTGCCTTTTCAAGTGCTTGCAAAGTTGCTTTTAAGAACTGGCATAAAGAAACATAGCCATTTAACCCACTTTCCATTGGTTCCCTAGCTCTAAGATTTTGAAGTAATTTGGAATCACCACCAAGTAAGCACATTACAGCTGTACCTTTTGTGATGCTATGTTCTCTTATTTCAATAATTTGCTGTTTCCCAAAGTCTCTTGTACTAGAAGCAGTGGAAAAGCAGATGCACAGTCATTTTACAGTTAACTACTCACTTGCCTACCCCTAGCCAGATTTATTTGCATTCTGTTTCTCATCCCCAGTCTGTGTTAGCAACATTTGCAGGGCTACTATACTTATTGCCAACAGGAAAAACTCGAGAATGCATATGATAAGACGGTGCCATGGCTCATCTAATCTCATCAATTTACTTGCCACATCCTCCTCCTCTTGTTTCTTATTAATCAGGACAGAATCTTTCACAATATCGCAAAATAGAAGGCTTCACCAAAATTCACGCTCTTTCAACTTATTATCATCATATTGTGTATCTTGTTATAGATCATGTGCTCCAAAGTAGAAAAAGGCTGATAAGACTTTCACCAGCAATTCAACAATGCAAACGGTTTGCAAAAGCGCCTAGTTTATGATCAATTCTAAATAGCATTTATAAGTCATTAACAACATTATTACCATGATAACCATCTTTTGGCTGATAAGAGATATTGAAGTGCTAGATAAACATCCAGTGGAAAATGTTCAGTACCTTGTAGACCGGCATTCACGCAAAAGAAAACCACGGTCATAGCGGGTCCATAAAGTGCCTCCCCCATGAACATTTTCTTCAACGTGGACGCAAGATCCTGCTTTGGAAAAAGTCTCGACATGCAATTGAACCAAAAATGCAGCGATGGCCCCAAAATCAGCAGACCATATCCAGCCATCCGTAATGTCCTCACAAGATCATAAGGTTCTGAAGAAGACTTTACAATCGTCTGAAGACAAGAATGCTAGTTAAGAAAATAAGCAACAGAACGCAAGATTACAAACAACTATAACGAATGGTCTTTCTTTCTCTTTTCTTTGGCTCTTTTGATCAATTTTTTTACTCCTCAATCATTATTCATTTCATTTAAGCGGAGGACATCTTGCAAGCAATAAAAGTGAAGTATCGAAATTACAATCAACCACCTCAATGGGCAGGCGAACGAGCAATCAAAACAAGAATTCAGCATAACACCAACATGACAAGCCACAAATACAGGGAAGCATAAACGGCATTTTCAAACTCTACCGAGAATCCACACAATTGCAAGGGCGCACGCAAAGAGTATACCTGAGAGGACAAATCAGCAGCCGTATAAATAAGACCACAAGTGACGCTCTTGGTGAAAATGGGTCGAGACTTGACCATACCCAGATACCAACTCACGAACCCGACCCGAGAAGAAGCAGGCGACGAGGAGAAGGAAGCCGGGGAGGGATGGTATTCCCTCGCTTTTCTCGGGATACGACGGGGACGGAAGTAAGCTCTGGCGGACGGTTCGTTCTCGGGGAGATGGCAGGCTCTTGGAATCGAGTACCCTTTGGTCACGAAATGCGTGATCGTTTGCCTGTGGAGGGACAAGAAGAGGCTGGGGTTCTTCCTCCGGAGGAAACCGGCCATTTTTTGCTTCTGGGTTCCGATCTTTCTTGGAGATGACGGTGATGAAGTTCGGGAATCAAGCGAAAAAGACGAAAAGGGCTTCCGCTTTCGTTGGAGGAGGAGGAGCAGGAGGCTTGTTGGTACAAGAAACTTGCGACTGCGCCTAGGTTCTTTTAAGGGTTTCTTTCTGGAGGGGCGTTGCTGAGAGAGAGAGAGAGAAGAGGGAGGGGGCAAGGGAGGGAGGGAAAGCGGAGAAGTCGCCGAATATATAGGAAGGCAAGAAACGCGAGCGCTTGAAAAATTGGATCTTTTCTTTTCTTGGTTTTTAAAGAAGGTGGTGGCCACTCTTCACTGTTTGTGTACTCGCTCGAGTATGGAAATTGGTTTTTACTCTCTCTCTATATATTTTGGCATTGGACACTTAAAATTAAAAATCTTGCATCAATGTCGACAAATTATGGGCAAAAGGATTATTAAAATTTTATTTTGCAACCAATGCAAAAATGCTGAAATGGAAACTTTATTTAATTTCCAAAAAAAACATCATATATTATTTTTATTTTGCAACCAATGCAAAAATGCTGAAATGGAAACTTTATTTAATTTCCAAAAAAAACATCATATATTATTAAGACCGACAATCACCATTATTATTAAGGTATGGTCTTTGATAGTTTTCTCTAATCACGAATCTTTTATATACCTATTTTATAAGTCATGTGCAAAATCTTAAAAGTCTGATCTTTCTTCCAATTCATAGATGTGAATATTAAAGTATGATACGGTCGCACTTTTTAAGATTTTTTTCTTTTTTATATGAATGATTCATTGGAATTTGAGGACACGTTATACATCATGATCCACATATACAATCGAGTTTATATTTTCCCTACCATATGATGATATATTAACAGCATATGGAAAAATCCAAAACCACGTACATTTATAAAAGTTTGACCTAGACCCACCGCCAAGATGTGGAGTGCCGACCGGGGCGAGTACCGAACACTTGTACGCGCGCGAGTGGTGCTGACATCGGAGTATCAAATACTCATGGGACTCGAATGGAAAACCTTTTCTGGCAGTTTAGGTGAGCCATCCCTTTCTCGACACGAGTCCAATGCAGGCCACTATCTCGCCGCCACGTGTCCCAGGTCTCCACACGTCGACATGCTCTCGACGACCGGTCGCTTTTCCGCAGTATTAGCCCCTCAATCTTTGACTAATATCGTCCACACCCCATAACCGATTCAAATATCACAATTTCAGTCCATCTGCTTCTTCTCCTCCTCACCATACTCATCCTCGTTGAGAAACGAATACTAGTCGATCGTTACAGAGCTTCAGCATTCCTCTCTCTCTCTCTCTCTCTAGTCAAATCGTGTGCATAAAATGGAAAAATAGAAGTTTCCACATCTGCGCAGAAATGATAAAAAATTTACCCAAATGCAAGCTTCTCTTGCGCTTGAAAAAAAGTAGCAGTCTGAGATTTTATCTACATTTTGTTTCCGGGAGATTTTTACCAACGTTGTTAATGCCATTCCACGAGATGTATGATTAGATTGGAGAAAAGTTCTTGCTCTTACTGCTGTTACTGCAACTACATGAAAGGATTGCTGTACTTACCCACCATACTGCACCATATGAAGTGTTAGCATTCGCGCGGCGGCTGAATGTTATAATACATTACCAAGGGCTGATACTTTTATTCTGCTAACTTGCAGGTACGTTCCAACTTCTGGCTATCAACACACCTATCATAGTGTTGCTGTATATGTCTCTGAGATTAACTGAGCTTAACGAATTTCTAATGGCCACAATGGCCAGCTTAAATCTAGAGTCCTGGATGTGATGTTCCAGCAAGCAAGCCAGCCTTCATCAGCATCCAAAGTCGTATGGCACCAGTCCTTGCAGCTCTGGTCCATTGAGCCGGTTGTTCTCAAAGCTGAAACAAAGACGTGAGCTCATTAGTGCATGAAATCACAGTAACGGAATCATACACAGCAACACTAGTATGCAAGTTAGCAACAAAGTCGACAAGAAGCAATCCATCACGGATGAATTTGTCATCTTCCAGCTATCATTATAAATATCCCGATCAGTAGGGGGAATACTAAGGTCAACAATGATATCAAGGGAATGCTTGAGATTTATCGCGAAAATCAAACAATAATCCTCGTCAAGAATTCACTGGCTTGAGCTCCTCTCAGCTTGCAGTTTTTACTCCTTCCGTCTTTTCATTGATAAAGAAAAGACTAAACAAGCAAAGCACTTGAAATAGCCAGTTATGGTTCCTTTCCTCTTTCTAGGAAAACAAAGGGGCCTTCTTCGTGAGTATCTTTGCCCTATGAATTTGTCACCAGAAACTAAACTAAGCCATTAGATCATGCATGCTGCTAAAATAAACCACTTCACATGATTGCAACAAGCTACAAGTTTGAATATGTCTGATTAGTTGATGCTGAATAAGATTGTCAATTAACCGACTAATCTACTTCATGATCCAAAGGAAAAGATGCCATTCATAAATTCGTGCTAGTACTGAGCAAGATCAGAGCACTTGCACCACTAAAGTTCTGTTTTTTTGGCCCAGTCAGGAAATTAATATGCCCTACCACGTATAAGATAAATGAAAAAAATTAAGTCATCACACCTTTCCATTGGGAAACTGGCGAATGGACCATCAACGGGAATTGTTCCACAGAGATCATTGTTAGAAACATCACTGCCAAAGGTGAGAGATTAGGGAGAAACTCTACATGAATATAACATCAGAACTTCAGTATCACAATGGTAAGTTTGATATTTTTACTTACAAGACTTTGAGGTTAGAGAGGGTGGTGAGTTCCCTCGGTATCAGTCCCGTGAGCTTATTGTTGTTGAGACGGCTGAACCACAATCATGGAAATAAAATATCAAGGAGTTGCTCAATTTTGAAATTCAAGACGCATGAAAGCAACAGTCAATCAAGATAAAGGAACTCACAGAAATCTAAGTGACTTCAGCTTAGCAAAGGCCTTTGGTATCTGTCCTTCCAATTTGTTGCCATACAAATCCATGCTAACCAGTTTCTTCAAATTACCCAACTCTTTTGGAATTTTCCCCGCCAGATTATTCATGTAAAGCTCCCTGCACCATATTCCCATAAAATACATATATTTACTCCATGAAATTACAATAATTAAAAAAGAAAGTGCCTCCGTTGATTCAGAATCCATAAATCTTGCACAAGATCACTCAAGCTTATCAGACACAACACAAAGCACGTTTAGATGTAAAGAGAGACAAGAGACAGGGATGACATACAAGTATTTCAGATGCTTGAGCTGGCCAAGCTCGGGCCCTAAAGTCCCAGAGACGTTAGAATTACCCAAATCCCTGATAGTAGTTCAAAACAATTATCAATTTGTAGAATTCACAATTAAAGCAGGGACGGCAAGAAAAGAAAACCCAACAGCAACAAAGGGTAATTGAACTAGAAATGCTTACAATCTAATCACATGATTGTTGGAGTCGCAAGTGATATGGAACCAAGTGCAGGGATTGACCAGAGTCGGATCCCAGCTCTGAAGCACGTTGTTCGGATCTGAGAGTCTGGTTCTCAAAGCATGCAAAGCATTTCCTTCAAGAAAAACAAAAGAGCAAGAAAGAAACAACGAGACCCAGAATCAGAATTTCGTTTGAGATCGAAATTAAGGTACGGGAGAGATTCCAAGGCGCTTCCTTTTGGGGATTAAAGAGCCACCAAAATGACTGGAAATTCATAGAATTGCAAATTTGAGAGCCAAGGCATGATGGCGAGTGAGTGGAATGAGAGTACCTTCCGAGTTGGTTGAGAGTGCTGGGCTCAGAGACAAGAAGATGGGAAGGAGTAAACAGTAGAGAGAGATCAGACCCATTTTGCAGAGACAGAGAATATTGAAAATTTGCAGCAAAACAAGAACTGGTGTTTCCGTGTGAGAGAGAGAGAGAGAGAGAGAGAGAGCGCAAAGGACACTTCTGCCGTGGAGTGAGGGGGGAGAGAGAGAGCGTCTAATGCGGGGGTCAACAATACTGTAGATGAGCTTAAAAATCAGACCTTGACAGATCAAAACTGAAGACTTTCCATCACTTTTGTTTTATGGTTTTCGGTCGCTTTAGAAAACTGAAGACTTTTCAGAGTCGAAGGGGAAGGTGGTGGCAGTGGCAGGGGCAGTGGCAGGCAAGAAGCACGCGTTCGTCGTGAGCTTTACTCCCAAAAAGCGTTTGAAGGTTGACTCTAACCTGCGTTCGTATACGGCGGCTCGGGAAACTCTCTGCTCTGTGTTTCTAAAAATCTCATCCACCATCGAATGAGAAAAGCGTGAATAGTAGTATATCGTGGATAGTGAAATCTTTAAGTTTACTATATAAATTACGAAAAAATGTAAGGAGATATTATCCGAAAATCCTTCTTTTTTTAAAGGATTATAGATCTGTCCCTCTCTCTACCTCGGCCGTGCTGTTCATCTATCCCAAAAATACCATAGTTCTTTTTCTTTTTCCTTTTCTTTTGGGGTTTTAAGTTTCTACAAATGCATCTTTTGTATCAGCTTGCTAATTGAAATACATCTTAAGGGAATGATTCTGTAATTTCAAAAATTTACTATGCAGAAGCACCAAGATAATTTTCTGATCAGATTGAAGGAGGTCAAAGCCAACAGTGATATAGAGTATGTCTCCAGACTCGTTTACACAAACTTTTCTTTCCTCTTTCCTGGATTCGCTTCTCGGTGATCTCGGTGATCTCAGGCCTAAAAATTGTCACGATTGCTCACGCGATATTGAGTCGTTGGGAAACTAAAATGGTCCTTTAACATTGACTGTCAAAAGAACTCATCATGTCAACAGTATACTGTACATAGAAATCACACAACAATGCCAACACATCCTGGGTACAAGATACGCTTGAAGTTTGAATCTTTTCCTAGCTTTTGTCTTTACATTTATAGCTAGAAAATCCCTCTGAAATGTTCGACGAAGGTTATGACTCCTGCAGAGCCCTTTTTCTTTCCTCCTCTTCAGCCTTAGTCCATGCCGCCTACAGAGAGAAACAGACATTAAAGAATGAGAGAGATGGTATTTATTGAAATTGTCCATCTTCTCTTCTCTAGTGCAATGGGGAACGTCAAAATTAAAAAAACGACTTGCCTTTTCTCGTTCGAGTTTCGAGAGGTGCAGCTTCATCGAATTCCCTAAACTCAGACCTCCCCATGCTTCATGAAGCTCCCTTTCCCTTGCTTCTCTTCGGGCTACATGACCATTATTTTGTTCTTGTTGTGTAGCAGCAGCAATCTTCTCCCTCTCTAGCCTTGATATATGTTTAACCGAGATTTCGTGCAGGCCACCCTCAGCATTCACTGGCAAGTGTGCATCACTTCTCGTTTTTACGGAGAACCCTTCCTCTGACTTTGTCCTCATCTTCTCCTTCTCAAGTCTCGAGACATGTTTCACCAAAACTTTGTCCAAACTTTCACAATCATCAAGATTATGTCCATGTTGTTTCTTTTGGTGCTTCTGATACTCATAATTGCTTCTTGAGGATAATGCTTGTAATTTTTCTCTCTCCAATCTGTGTAGTGGCTTAACTAGGATCTTGTCTAGACTTTCTCCTGTCTCTTCTTTTGCAATATTGCTCACATCCAGATTCTCTTTCCCAATAGATGTACAATGTGGGACTGAATTTACATCGACTTCTTCTGATTCTTTCTCTGAACTCGTCATTTCACATCCTCCAACCAAGTGATTCTGCCTCCTGTTCCTCGCTTCTTCAACTTCCCTCTCCAGCCTCGAGACACGCTTCACCAATACCTTATCTAAGCTTGGAACTTCAGAAACATCTTTGGCCAGACCAAGGACCCCATTTTTACCCTTCAAAGTTGCCTCATATTCTTTTCCACGATTCTTTTTCATCTCTTCAATCTCCTTTTCAAGTTTTGAAGAATGCTTGATTAGCATGCTTCCAAAGTCAGGAACAGACTCGGAAGAAGGTGCATTAACACCTGCAATATTGCTCACATCCAGATTCTCCTTCACAATAGATTTACAATCTGGGACTGAATTTACATTGACTTCTTCTGATTCTTTCTCTGAACTAGTCATTTCACATCCTTCAACCGAGCGATTCTGCCTCCTGTTCTTCGCTTCTTCAACTTCCCTCTCCAGCCTCGAGACATGCTTCACCAAAACCTTATCTAAGCTTAGAACTTCAGAAACATCTTTGGCCAGACCAAGGAACCCATTTTTACCCTTCAAAGTTGCCTCATATTCTTTTCCACGATTCTTTTTCATCTCTTTAATCTCCTTTTCGAGTTTTGAAGAATGCTTGATTAGCATGCTTCCAAAGTCAGGAACGGACCCGGAAGAAGGTGCATTAACACCTGCATTTCCACAATCTGTTTCTGAAGAATGATTTGAAGTGCCGGTATTTTCTGAGCTGACCTCTCCAGTTAGACATGCACGACCCACCGTTTCATTTCCAAGCTTCTTCCTACTCTTGGCCTTCTCTACCTCTATTTCAAGCTTTGACTTATGCTTGACTAAGAATTTGTCCAAACTTGGCAGTTCTGCTGCTTGGTTCTTCCTCGCCTGTGCATCTATAAAACTTTGATAGTCGTAATTTTTGGTGGATCCTGCACCTGCAGAGGACATTCTCCTGGAGATAGAAACAGCTGAAGCATTGGAAAATCCAGCAGCACCACCTGAAGAGGACATTCTTCTGGAGATAGAAACAGCTGAAGCATTGGAAAACCCAGCAGCACCACCAGGATCCTTACTGTTCTCGATTTCAGCTAAGGCAGCATTTAAACCACAGGTTGCAACTATAGTGGCAAGAGAAGAAAGTTCCTCTTCTTGCAAACGTTTGAGTCTCTCAACCATCATGTCCACCAGCTTTGCCATAGTGAGCTTTTCCAAGGATTGCCTCCTTTTGTTTTTCCTCTGTCTTGTTCCATCATGTGGCTTACTAGGGTACAAATCTAGAGAGCTAGTAGCATTCTTCTGTGATGCTGTTTCGAAATCTGATCCTGATTCCGAATCATATTCTAATGAAAATTCCTTTGACTCCTGATTATTCTCACCTGTGTCTGGGTTCTGGCTGATCTTTTGCAGCAAGTCCCTGAATTCATCTTTACTGAATGATGGGCAATTGGCAAGCCTAACAAATGCACTTTTCACAGCTGCTGCCACTTCTCTGTCTACCTCAAATGCAGTTTCAAAAGAGGCCGTAACAGTATGAGTAGTAGAACCTCCTCCATTTACAGAAGAAGCTTGAATTTTTGTAGATTGCCGAGGGCAATTTGGTGTATCGTACATGATCACTCCCACAGCTATTGCAGCTTCAAAAGCTTCAGCAGCATTCTTCTCTGCTGTCTGCAACAAAGATTCTGCTTCTTTACTCTGAATCCTGTAAACAAAAATGAAGCAACGAGTCATTGAGCCAGTTGCAATGGAATAAGAACAGGGTCCTGAAAGCCCTATGGGTTCCCAAGCTGAATATAATGCAGTAAACAAGTACCCCAAATGCGTCACAAGCTAGTAAAATGATGTCACCTATCACTGAAGTTGCACAAATTAACTGCTATTATTTTATTTCCATTTTCCGAAGCACTAGTTTTATAGCTTGACAGATGCCCTTCTCAGTACCACAAAATAAAATCGATACATCCAAGCGTTTAAACTTCTTACCTGGCTGCTTTTAGTATTCGACTCCAAGATGCTTCCACCAATGCAGCTTTTCGAGCCTCCATTGCCCAGTGTGCAGCCTCTCTTGCCGCCATCTTTTCTCGAAGTACCCTCGAGTAATGTGGATTTGCATCATCTAAAGTCTGATCAAGACTTAAGTTCATGCCATCTCTTTCCTGAATTAAATCTACTCAGTGGAAATTCCATTGAAAGGCGATGCATAACCGGGAGAAATACAGGATGAATATTACCTGAAGCATTTTTATCTTCCTCTCTAAGTAGGAGTCCACCTTCTTGCGTGGAAACCAATTGATAGGAGAAGTCTTACGGTGTGAAGGCTTCTTCTTAATTTGTGAAGTGAATCTGTTGAGGGCTGTTATTGATTGCCTAGTTTCCTTCAACAGTTTATTCTGCATTAAGGATTTGATCATCATCAAATTATCAGATAAAAGCAATGAAAGGAGCTGAGAGAAGATCCTTATTAAATGAAATCTGAGATTTGAGGGTCAATCTGAAATAGGAGACGACCAGACCACTTTCCCCCATCTTAGAAGAATTTTCTTGCTTATTTATCCCTTAAAGTTGAATGAAGCCTGAAGCTTTGAACGTGGGACTACTAAACACATTATGTCTTAACACTGAGAATGTGTCAAATTAGTCCAACAAAGCATTTTTCCGTGGGAAGCAAATGAGACAAGTAAACAAAACTCAATTAGCATAGAAGCCTCACTTCAAGGAAAAGTGGGTGGTAAAAGATAAATTGCGAGGGCAGCCTTCGTTCGAGATTTCAAGAGTATGATCATATTCTAATCTCTCCGTTTGTCGAAACCTTTTGAGGTCAAAATTTGAACTTCGAACACATTATGTCTTAACACTGAGAATGTGTCAAATTAGTCCAACAAAGCATTTTTCCGTGGGAAGCAAATGAGACAAGTAAACAAAACTCAATTAGCATAGAAGCCTCACTTCAAGGAAAAGTGGGTGGCAAAAGATAAATTGCGAGGGCAGCCTTCGTTCGAGATTTCAAGAGTATGATCATATTCTAATCTCTCCGTTTGTCGAAACCTTTTGAGGTCAAAGTTTGAACTTCGAACACAAAGAATCACATAACCTATGGAACAAACACCAAATGCAGTACCCAGATCCAAAGGAGACATCCACTCAGCGAAATCCCCACTACAGTACACACTATGATAACAAAACCTAAAATTACGCCAAACCACTTTCTTGGTTTCGCTCGCTTAGCACATCCCTCGACCAAAGAGATAATCAAAACTCGAAGCGAGCAATTTTTCGATCCCAAACCCATAAATCTCGAAATCGCAACCCATAAACCCTTACTGCAATATGAAAAGTCTCACCTTTCCGGATTTCGAGGCCGATTTCTTGATCTCAACTGGGAGTGGGGTGCCTTCCTTCTCTTCCGAATCGGGACAACGATCGGCATCTTGCTTGTCCGAGACCGAAATGCAACCCATGTCGAAACATCCCAAGTCCATGCTTGGTTTTCCTCGAACCCTGCAAAAGATTGCGAGCGCAGAGCAGACCCGGAATCCGAAGCGAAGAACTCAAGGCAGATTAGGGATCGAATGGGGCGACCGAAAAGCAAAGGAATTTTCGCAGGATGTCTCCGAAGTTTGAAGAAATGAAATGGCGTTTCGTTCTTCGTTTCTTGAAAGTAGCCGTTATAAGGGAAGGCCGCTCGCTTTGGCCTCAACGGTCATTTTAGCCTAAGCAGAGACACGATACGATACGGTCACGTCCACTGTTCCTGGTTTGGGCTTGCATTTGCTTTACTTATAATTGTCCAATCAACGATAGGAATATTTGCCACCAAAAGAAAACCGCTATATATCGAATCAGAACATGACCATATTAATATTGGGAAAATTCCAAATAAAAATCTCAAAAACCATTATTTTTTCCAATAAGGACCTGATATGAACTTATCTCTTCCAGGACATTTCCGTCATTTTCTTTTTATATTTTCTTTCCTTCCTTCTTTATTTTTTTCCTTTTTCTATTTTTTTTCTTTCCATAAAAAACAAACTCAATAAAGAAAAATTTTAAAAATTAAAAGAAAAACATAAATAATTGAGAAAAGGCCATCTCGCTTATGATTGCCATTTAGGACCTGTTTGGTAATGATTATACTATTAGAAATAATTTTTGATCAGAAATGATTTTTTTTATTCTACTCCCGATAATAATTTCTAAGTATTTAAGATATTTGATAAACTGTTTAAAATTTTTATTTTGGGAATACAAATGCGTTTGATAAATTTTTTTGATTTTTTTATTCTAATTTTTAATACCTTTTGTTATAATTTGTTATACTTTTATTTTTCTCTTTTCTCCCCTTCTTCCTCTTGGCCGCCGCCACCAATGGTGGTCGACGAGCAGTCGAGCAAGGTTCGACCAGCTCACCGACCATTGGCGAGACACAACCTTGCAAATCTAAGCGAGGCCGAGCCCCACCGATGGTCGGGCAAGGCTCGTCTCCCTAGATTTGGGTGAGGCGAGGCGAGGTTGCCCAGCCATAGGTGAGGTTCTGCCTTACCAATTGGCACGAGGCTCAGCCAGGCTAGGGTGAGGCCTGGCCTCGCGTTGCCTGGGCAAGCTTGAGCCTTGCCGGTGGCCAGACAAGCCTTCAGCAAGCATGCTGAACCTCGCCTTGGCCTGGTGAGGCTCCGACAAGCTTGCCATACCTTGCCTAATGACGACGATGGGGCGGGAGGAGGAAGAGGAAAAAGAAGAAGAAAGGGAAGGGAAAAAAAAACAGAGAGGAAAAATTGATTCTCAAAATTGTTTATGGGAGTGAGAAGCAACTTTTTTTTTATTATAGATTTTACTCTAAATCTATTCCCCGGAACAAATTTATTATCATGAACAAAAAATTTACCAAACGAATTTTTGTTCTAAATTTATTCCGAGGAACAAAAGAATATAATTAATTGTTCCAAGAAATATTACCAAATATGCCCTTAATGGCCATGGTGGGCAAGGTTGCTGGCCCTCACCAAGGCGCTAGTGACCTCGCCTACCATGGCTGACGTCCCATCGACAACAAAGTGACTACCATAGGTAGCGGAGGGTTGGCCCATATTTTTTTTAAAATTTTAGCACTTTTATCTTTTTTGGAAATAAAAAACAGAAAAAGAAAAAAAAGAAAAATAGATAACAACACAAATATTACTTAAATTTTAACCTAATGTGCAATTTGGTCACTTTTGATTCGTTCAATGTGGTCTTTGAATTTTAACTTAATGTGTAATGTAGTTCCAAATTTTTAATTTTTTCAATATAGTCTCTGATATTTTAGTACATGTTTAATTTAATCTCTAAAATGTGTGAAAATATTAAATATAGTCTCTAGTATTAAATAATCATGGAAGGATTATATTGAACGATTTCTCACAATTAAAAGACTGGATTGAACGTGCATGACAAGTTTGCGAACTACATTGAACAAATTAAAAATTTAAGAATCATATTACACATTAGGTTAAAGTTCATGGATTACATTGAATAAATTAAAAGTTCAATGATCAAATTGTATATTGGACCAAAATTCATGGACTACTTATTTCTATTTCCTAAGAAAAAAGTAACAAAATAAAGGACAAAAATGCCATTGAATAGCCAATGAGGTTAGGCCATTAGTTAAGACTAACATGGTCACTTCATGCCCTTTTTTGAAATATAAGGTCCATTGCAGGTTATTATTTAAGAAATTAAAAGCACTTCAGATCTTTATTTAGAATTTTCCTAATCTATGTATAAGGCATACGATTGAAACCTATACTTGGAAAATAGAAGACTACAAAAATGAATGATTTGGAACTATTCTTCTAAAAATTATTGATTATATAATGAATAAATGAAAATTATTATTATTATTAGTCATGAAAATATAAGACTATATTTTTTTTAACAGAAGAGTGTTTAAAATAATTACTCATATTGCTTATAAATGAATAAAAAAAATATTTTCAATGTTTATGAAAATGTGTAAGTACAAATTATTTATTGGTAAAGAAAATATTTTTCATTAACTCTAATAATTTTAACCACATTGGGTCTTTAGATTTAATTCTTGTCGAGATAGGTAGGTATAATAGCTTATCAAGCTTACGGTGAAAATCCTACTGCTTGGCAAGCTGCCCTTATCGTAACTTGCGTGTCCAAGTATTTCCCGGTTACAAGACTTTTCCCAAAGGCACAATTTACATACCATTCATTCATTAAACAGTAATATATGTGCGAATCATTTCTCATGTCGATAATAGATGAGAATAAGCTATAAAAAAAAAAAATCAGATTTTTGCAGATTTTTTTAAATATGTCCTTGACACCTCCGAACTAAACTTCGGCGAATTTGGATTTCGCGACTCGCCCTCTCTTGCCCGAGCACCGCCGAATCCGCAGGTGGAGAGCCTACTACGTCGGCGACCTCTTCCGCTTGGCTTCGCCGGATTTCAGTTCCCCCGCGTGCCCTTTGCATGACGAACGCTGCGGAGCTCTTCTACAGCAGGAGATCTCGCCTCCACCGCGGTTCGGCTTCGGCGGCGGCGGCGGCGGCGGCAGCGACTTCGACGGCCGATCAGGGTTTAGGGTTCGATCACTTCCCCGATCGGAGTCTCCACCCTCGCCGCCACCATCACGCCCACAGGCATGACTTGGACGGCTGCGACCCCCTCCGGCGGTCCCCGCACGTGCGCCCCCGAGGCTCCCACTCTGTAAGGCCGTCGATTCTTGATTGAGGGATTTTTAGGGGTATTCGGTTTGGATTGCTGAGGGTGGTGTGGATTAATTTGACCAAAAGGGGACGTGTTTTCAGGTGGAGGTGCCTCAATTAGTTCTAGTTCTCGCTTTGTTAGATGGGAGGGGGATAATTGGGTAAAATATTCTTGGAAATGCAAAGACAAGAGATAGGTGGGATCTTGGCATTTGTTGCTTCCAGTGAGGCCCGAAAAAGTGAAGTCAGAGGCATTTAATATAACTATAATAGCATTTAGCCAATAGGCATGCTTTCAGGCGACAAAATGTAGTCAAAATTCAGACGTTGCAATGACTTTCTTGAACTTTTGGTGGGTTTTAGTGTCGGTGAAGGAGTTCTGGCGAGTATGAGTACAGGAGGAATAATTGAGAAGATGTAGGGCGGTTTTCTTTTTTTCCTTTGAAAATTAGAATTCCGTTGTTAAGTGAGGATAATGATGGAAATAGAAAGCGTACTTGTGGATAAATTTTGAATTCTAATCCCTTGGCCTTCGTTATGGCTGAATTTCTTCCTAAACAACCAAAGGATGCTTAATATCTAAAATTTAAAGTGACTATGTTCTGTCTATAGCCTGTTATGAAAGAAAAGGGGTCATATATAGTGAATTCAGACAGCACATAGATAGATGTGATCTGCTGGATCAATTTAAAGGAATCCTGACACTGTTCTGGGCCTTCTTTGAGCTTCTGGACCACTTTGTTATCGGTGGCGGTTTTCTGGTTCAAATTTAATTTGGACAGGTTTATGTGCCTTCTCTAACTTAAATTTATTAATCACTTAAAGTTAGGATGGACAGTTCTTCAATTCACTACTGAGCTGGAAAGCGATAGATCTATGCTTATGCAGATACATTTTAGTTCAAAACTGTTGAGGTGCGTTATAATTTAATGAATTTAGTAGGGGGAGAATTTAGGCTTTGTATTTCATCCTATAGGGAAGTCCATTGTAATATAATTGGATAGGCCAGACCATGACAGGCAGTTTGGGCGGCAGTTTACCTACATCAGTATATGCGAGAAGGAATGGGGAAACAAGGTGAAAGGCTAGCTAAGCTTATTAATGGGAATGGTCATATGCTTTCAATTATAGATTTTTGACAATTGAAGTCTTGTTGTTTCTTGGAACAAAATAGATTCCTTAGGGATTTGAAATCTGTGCATTTCTGCTAGATGTTGGCATCTCTGGTTTTCCCTTCGATTGAACTTGAGGGTGGTTAAGAGAAAAGAAACTGATGATGGAGACATCAGATGCAACTGTTGTTGCATGTCTAATTATCTACCAATCCATTCGGTTATGTATGCGTTTCTATTGCTTTCCTAATTCTTCAACCTTAACTTCACTGCATCTTTTTGTGGTAGAGATCCTCCATCTACACAATTATTATATAGTATGTCATGAAAATAAAATGTTTATTCTTGTGTTTCCTTTGGCATGGTTTAGGAACGTGTGTCAAATTGGGTAGGGCAAGGTACTTCTGCTTCTGGCAATAGCATGAATATGCACCCTCCGAGCAGTGTAAGGAGACCTGATATTTCATCAAATGAAAGGCTTCCTGGTTCAGTGCTGCTTGCTAGAGAAAGACTTCTTGAAAGGCTTAGAGGGGTCTCTCTTTCTGGAAACAGGTAGATCTTGCAGTCAGTTTAAGTTCCTATATTTCATGAGATATTATTGACACGTCGAGTTTCTTTTCTTCTACTCTTGCCTTTTGGGATATGGTGGTGGGGAAGTTGTCATGAATGGCTAAATTCTAACATTCTTTCCTTTTCAATTTTTTGCTAGAACATTTTATGTGGATCTTAACCTGTGTGCAAATTCATATTTTTGGATCTTAATCACGCGTCAAGCATGCATGGTGTTCCTTATTCCATGTCACTGAGTTAAGTTCTGCTCTGGTATTGCTTTTCATGTCTTTCCTGCAGACTTAGCTTATAACTGAATAACCAGCTAATATTTTGTGGATACTTGGAGAATCTTATATCCCCCCCCTCCCCCCCCAAAAAAAAAAAAAAACCACAATAAATCTTCCCTTACTCTGCCGGAGGCGCTATTGATGCTTCTCTTTCTACTGTGAAGCCAGGTACTGTTCCCTAGATGATATTCCTGGAAAAGCAAGTGGATTTGTTTTGATATTCTTGTTGCCTTTTCAGCAATTACAGAGCTAGCCACCTCCTCTGTGTTTAGCATTCCTGTCCCATTCCACGAATTGTCTCTTTTCTGTTTTTTTCTCCTTTTTCTTCATTTTCATCCATTATATTGCACTTGCTGTATGGGATTGCTGCTCTATTAGTCTAGCCCGCTCTTGGACCTTTGTGAGGACATTTGCAGCCAATGCCATGTCAAATGCTGTAGATAAAATTCTCTCCTTTCGTGTTCTGTAGGCGAAGCAGCAGAGAGTCCTCCTCCATGAATCATCAAGAAAATATGTACGATGATCGTTGGAGGCTGGCAGAAATAAGTGATTGGGGAGTTGAAACTTCGATGCAGTCTTCAACTGTAAGTTCTCACATTATTGGATTGTCCTTGCCACCAGAGCCAATCACGACAATGAGTATGAAGAAGCCGCCTGGCTTGAGCCAGGATGCGATAGACCATTTGCACCAGGAATTCTTTGGCTGTGCTGATAAGGGTGCACAAGGATTCCTGGATGGGGTCAAGCAAGAATGCTGTATCTGTCTCGAGAGTTTTTTGGACGGCGAGAGACTGACGTGTTTGCCCTGTGAGCACAAATTCCACTCTGCTTGCTTGGTCCCTTGGGTCCAAACTTGTGGGGACTGCCCATATTGTCGCGAAGCCATAACTGTAAGTACTAGCCAAACCAGATGATAGGAAGTCGCGTGGGTGGGTAATTAGAGTTCAACTTTTTTAACTCTTTTCTCGCTTGCCTGTCAGTTCTTCCGTTTGAAAGTACTTGGAGAGTTTGACCAATAGGTGATGATTTCGTATCATTCTGGTTTTGTGTCAAGGGATTGTATCACCTAGCAACTCTCAAAACACTTTGATGATGTAGACATGTTTTCCCTAGATTATGACTTGGTTGACCTATACGGAGAAAAAGACGAACCGTCCGTCGCGATCGGTTTGGTACACCATTACTTGGAAATTTCCTGGATACAATAGCTGAATTTCTTCCCATCTCAGTGATGAGAAACGGTCAAAGCAGGAAAGGACATGTATGAAAAGCCACTGTATTGATTGCAGCTGTTACTGTTAAGGTGATCTGACCAATAAAATTACGACAGTACCGTAAGGTCAAGATTCTATAATGTTTCTAGGGCTAGTTCATTTGTACGAATTTAGCGACCCGGCGTCCAATTTGTTTTAAAAATTGGCAGAATAAATAAAGTGGACCATTTGTAATTCACCATAGTCAGATTTTCAGAGTTGAAAATCAAATGAAGAAGGGTGCAGTTTAATCAACATACTGAGGCGAAACGATTGAGCTGCAAGAGCATTGATTCCTGAAAACACCAAATAGGGAAAAAGCTAAGAATGGTATCAGCAACCCATCTTTAATAAGATCTGTCGTCCAAGAATCAGTCAAAATATCAGAACCGAAAAGGTAGAATCAGTCCAAAAGTCGTGATAGCCTAAAGATGAAGTTGGGGAAAAATCTTAGGCAAAAGATTCTTTGGCAAAAACAGTCCCTGTGACTTACCTGCCTTCGAGAAAGAGACCGAAAGAATTGACAAAATCTTCGCTAAAATGTGTACATACTTCACTCGGGGGCGATTTCGTAAGTAGAGTGAGAAAATGGATGATGGGATTCCACGATACTTTAAGATCGGTGATAAAGAAAACTTAAAGGAGCACATATTTAAGGTTGGAAATTATGGAAAAATAGAATTACTACTGCAAAATTGACGACGGGACCAAGGAAAAAGGTCAATCAAATTCTACTTATTTTGAAATTGAAAACAATGAGCGCTAATAACTTATAAATTTGATAGTATTCTAAATGGTATAGTGCCGAACCCTTTTATAAGCCCGCTTAATTAACTAAAATTCAACTAAAAAAAGTCCCTTCTACTTAAATATGAAAGAAATCTAGAAGGTCTTCTTCATAGTGTTTTAATATATTAAAACTCCATCATTTATAGAAAAAAAAATGTACATAAAGCTAGACCGATTTCTATGCCAACATTTATTAGGACTTCATTTATTATAAGGAAAAAGTTATCAAAAATCTTAAACTATGCCTAGTGTACCACAATTATTCTAACTTTTTTATCCTCCATTAAGGTTCCCTTAAACGATTTTTCAACCAAAACAATGTAATTTTTATTTCACTTAAATTTAGGTAGATTTTTAGCAAGATTCATTGATGAAAGGTAACTATGTCACGCGGATATAAATTTGTGATTTATTATGTCACAAGAAATTTTTTTAGAGTAAATACGTCATAATGAGCATGATTTTAGTATTTTTTTTTATTTTTTGCCTTTTATCATATGTATATTTATCGGTCAATGTCCTTTATTATATTTTATTTCGTAGATACATAGCATTTTTCCGATATAAAAGTAGGAAGATTACCGGGAGGAAAAAAAGAAAAAGGAAGAAGGAATAAAATATAATTACGGCCTGACCTCTTTTTGACTCGAGATAGGCATTTGTGCCGAATAACACTTTATTGAATTAACGCGTAGACACCACAGTGTGTGTAAACAGCCGCACGCACGACTCACGCACCCGAGCCCAGTCTTTCTCTCTCTTTTTCTCTTCTCTTTTCTCGACTTAAACGCGTCTTCTCCCCTGCTACTTTCCTCCGGCCCCTTCTACACGTTCCTCCCGAGAAGAAAGAACCGCCCCCCCTCCCTTCCCCCCTTGATTCACGACCACACTCATCCTCTTTCACACTCAAAAACCAACCCCGACCCTCCTCTCCCATCGCATAAAAATCTCGTCTTTGTCTATTTCCACGCCGGCCCAGAACAAGAAACGGGAGGGGGAGGGGGAGAGGGAAGGTGGGTTGGTGGCGGTTGCCCAGTACGATGATGCTGAGATCGTGTTACCGGCCGCTGGAGAGGTGCTTGGGGAGGTACGGCGGCGGTAATGGAGATGGCCTCCTGTGGCACATGGACTTGAAGCCTCATGCTTCCGGTGACTACTCCATCGCCGTCGTTCAAGCCAATTCGAACTTGGAGGACCAAGGCCAGGTTTTCGCTTCTCCTTCCGTTACCTACGTCGGGGTCTACGACGGGCATGGCGGACCTGAGGCTTCTAGATTCGTCAACAAGAATCTTTTCCCTTATATTCGCAGTAAATTCTCTTCACACCCCCGTGTACTTTTTGTTCGTTTGTTTTCTGTGTTTTGAAGATGTTTTCTTTTGAGGATTTGTTGCAGTCGTGAGTGTGTTCTGGTTTGTTGTTGGTGGGAGTTGCTAGAAAAAGGCCTTGAATTGTGAATTCCGCTGTAGTATTTAAAGAAACTTTGGTAGGAATGGATCGCCTACGAGTTATATTTGTGATCTTTTGAGCCTTATATATATAGTAAGCGTCAGATTTTTGCTTCGTTATGGGCCGACGGGATGAACATGGATCACTTTTTCAGTTCTCTCTTGAACTGAACGGTGGCTATTGGAGAGGGCTTGGTTCTTTCTTTTTTTTTCCATTTGAAGGAGGTTCATAAAGTCAGTTTTGTGAGAACTTTGCTCGCTTCTTTGTTATTGGCAACCCAATCTTTCTTTAGTTCCTTCAAATTGACTACATCACTTCAATTTCCGCAGTCGAATTCCCTTAAGTTCAAGATTGTCATGAAATGAGAGAATGCATCATAGATGAGATGTTCACTATGGTGTGTTTTGTGGAAACTGCATAAAAAATTATTACCTTCCTTTTTTTTGGCACCAAAGACGAGGAGTTGAACTCAGTCATATTTCCTTTTCCTGTAGAATTTGCTAGAGAGCAAGGTGGATTATCGACAGAAGCAATAAAGAAAGCCTTTGACGCCACTGAAGAAGAATTTTCGCATTTTGTGAGGAGGTCATTTCCTGCGCAGCCACAGATTGCTTCAGTTGGATCATGCTGTTTGGTTGGGGTTATTTCGAACGACGTTCTATATGTGGCCAATCTGGGGGACTCTAGAGCCGTACTTGGCAGGAGAGTTATAAAGGGAGGGAACAAGCCAGTGGCAGCAGAGCGATTGTCCACAGATCATAACGTTGCTGTTGAAGAGGTGAGGAAGGAGGTTGAGGCGCTTCACCCTGATGATTCACATATTGTGGTGTATACACGTGGAGTTTGGAGGATCAAGGGCATTATACAGGTACAATGTGCATAGTTTTCTCCGTTTTCTAATGGTTACTGAAGTTATTGAGACTTGTGACTTCATGATGGATGCTAGTGAATGAATATATTCTTCTGACTGGTTTTTGGTTTTCCAATAGGATTTATGCTTTGCATCACTTACTCTGAATTTGATTGAATGAATCTGAGCTGTGGAGCAAATCTCTTGATCCTCTAGAGATAAGTTCTGATTGTGTCGTGAGCAATCAGTGTTATAACCTCAGCTCGTCTGTCTGTGTTCCCACATGTTCAGTAGACTTTTAGACCCATACCCCTGATTTTGTTCGAGCTGTTTGTCTCTGAAAGGGGATTGACTGCAGTATTCTTCTAGTTGTTTGTTATCTGGTTTTTTATCATTCTCATTGTTGGTTGTATTGTCATCACAATTTCCTAAACATTAATTTCAATAGTTCCATCTTCCAAGTTGAACTTTGTAAGGGGTAAGAAGAAGAAGGCAATCCCTGTTTCCTCCTTTCATGTCCTTTATGGGAGATAAAGGAGATAAAAACTTGTCCCTTAACTGGTCGCTGCTTTATTTTTGGGACTTGGTGCCACTCTCGTCTGTATAGTCCAATTGCATGTGCATGTATAGATGAATTATACATACTTTGTGCTGAATGAAATTTTTTTGTTGGATTAGGCTAATTATTAGTGGTGTAAAATGTGAATGAACCTCCAGTAGTGTTTATGTATGATAAATGGCTCTAATTTGGATCCTAGCCTGCTAGATAAGTAATGGTAGGAATAATCATGTTCCTTTACCTCACAAAGCTGGAGGTTTTCCATACAAGAGTGAGTGAATTCCTGAGCAGAGTAATCAAGAGATTCACAGATTAGAGAAACATTGTGATGCATTTGGTTGTGTCTCTTGTTTCTTGTATGTGTAATAGTTGCATGTGCATTGGAGAATATATGCAGCAGTACATGCTGGAGTCTAAGGAGGGCATTTCTTGTGAATTGTTCCAGGAATTGCATGCTGTGCCTCTTATTGAACTGTCTCATGCGCCTTGAGTCAAGTGCAAGAGGCCTTGGATGCATGAGATGTTCATGAAAATCCCCTGAAGCATGCAGTGACCTTGGGGACGATATGTGCATATGTCCCCTGACAACTTAGCAATGGACATTAGATTGGTATTCTGAAAGCACTGGCTGTGTTGCGTCTTTCCTGACTCTAACTCACAAACCACTGCATGGTATTTGAATTATCTGATAGTCTTCATATACCTAAAGAAAGGCGATCTTTGCTTTTTCTTGGAGACTTTGTTTGGACGTTGAAAAGATCAGAAAGATACTGAGTGCATTTTTCCTTTAAATTTGCAGGTCTCAAGATCTATCGGGGACATGTATTTGAAGAAACCGGAATTGAACAGGGACCCGCTATTTCAGCAATTTGCAAGCCCTATTCCCTTGAAACGGCCAGTAATGACAGCAGAACCTTCCATCATAAAAAGGAAACTTAAGTCAGAGGATTTATTCCTTATATTTGCATCAGATGGCCTCTGGGAACAGTTAAGCGATGAAGCAGCCGTGGAAATCGTCTTCAAGAGCCCTAAAGCTGTGAGTTTATTTCTTAGTTGTCGTTTGATGTTACTGTCCATGGACTTAAAATAATAAGAGAAACAAAAATACATGCTGTAGCATGTCATATCCTTGCTTCCGTTTTTGGCCATTTCCCTTGTGAGTATCTGCATCAAATTAGGTAGTGAGGAAGAGAATCTCTGTCCAGACCACATAAGAAAGCTATAACAAATTGCTTCATGTTGGTGTTTTTGTCAAGACCATTTGGGAAAGAGAATCTTGACATTAAATTTGCAGTCGGTTAATGTAAAAAATATTCAGTGGTGGGCATTTCCGCCAAGTATTGAGTAGAGAATTTTTTTTTCTTTGTATTGCAAACTTGTATAGGTTAGCTGAAACCCTAAAAATAGTATCTGGCAGCTGCTTAATGTTTCTTTTTGTCTCATTTCGCAGGGGATAGCCAAGCGATTAGTGAGAGCGGCCCTTCAGGAGGCTGCGAAAAAGAGAGAGATGAGATACGACGACATCACAAAAATCGAGAAAGGAATAAGACGGCATTTCCACGACGATATTACTGTGATTGTGGTTTATCTCGATCACCATAAAGAAATACCTCTCGGTACATCAAAGCACAGCGTGATGAGCTGTACGAGCGCACCGGCCGACATTTTCTCCCTCAGTGCGGATGAAGCAGAAGGGGATCTCCTCCAAGCAATGCGCAAGGCATAGAGAGTTACCCCGGCAAACACTTGAAGGTTGACAACTGACTGTTTGTTTATTGATATTTATGTCAATAAGTTTTACTTGCGACACAGGGAAGAAATACCGAAGCCGGAGGAACTTAAATCGATGAGAAAAATCACGAGGAACTGGTGTAAATAGTTCTCTTTTGGTGTTTCTCCATTTTCCCTTTGGAGGAGGGAAGCTGCTTTTGGTTTTTTGAGTGAAGTTCCTACCAGCTTGGTCTTTTGGTCACGGGACTTTGGGCTTTGTTCTTGTTCAACAACATTCTGTGGTTCTTTAAGATAAAAGATTCTTTTGGGGATATAACATTGACATTGGAGCATCATTTTTGTTCGCTACTTGGCAACCTTTTTTGAGGGAAATATGCTGTTCTCGATTATTGAATAGGGAGGGATATGATTCGGTCACTGCATGTCCGTGCCTTTGTTCTGCACAGAGATTCAACTCTACCGTCTTGGTCTTTCCAAAAGGGAGGAAAAGATGACATATGAGAGGGACTTGGCATTTAGGTTCGGTCCGTTGCCGGTGAATTTATACACTGTCCCCTTCAATTTCTGGCTCCTGACGAGTTGTCATTGAAGTTCCATCTTCAACCTTCAATGTAAATTTAACTGGAATTTGATGATGACTTATTTATCAGTGAGATGCTTCACAGATGAATTACGCTATATGAAATTACTCTTCATTGACAATTGAAATTAGATTATTAGGATGTGTTTGTTTCGTGTAAAATTTCATAGTGAGAGAAAAACGCTTTCTGGGAAATCATGTTTATTGAAAATGATTTTCTTTTTTCTAGTTGAGGAGTTCGTTTTCCCAACTCTGAATATACATGTTTATTTTTATGGTAAATATTTTTTAGTTATCTGATTATTTTCAATAAATCAAACACGTGGAAGTTCACAAAAACTAATTTGCAGCAAATTTTTTCACTCTCAAGTGGGCTGTTAAATTGGATTGAAATGTGATTTAAGGTAAAAAGGAAGAAGTCGAAATTGACAATTAGGTTGCGTATGGTAATCATTCTATTTATATTTTTAGAACAGATTTCTATTCCAGACTTGTTTCAGGAATAAAAATCTTTTTGGTAAAATAATTTCATTTTTATATTTTTGGAACGGATTTTTATTTCAGAAATACGATTGAAATAAAAATAAAAACAAATTTTTTTTACTTTTTTTATTTCGGAGTATAAATCAAAAATTATTTTTTACTTTCTTATTTCTCATCTAAAGGAGTTTTTTACTGTCTCCCGCTCACCATCACCACCATCCCGTGTCGGTCGCTCACCTGCTGCCATTGCTGGTCACCGATTGCCGTCGTTGGTTGCTGGCTGCCTCCTCTCTTATTGCTGCCACCACTCGAAAAAGTAAAATTTTATTGATTATTAAACGAATTTTTATTTTAAAAATAGAAATTTTATATTATTATCAAATGCGATTTTTTACTCAGAGACTCATCTAAAAATAAAAATTGAAATATTTATTTCCCTTTCGAAAATTAATTTCTGATTAGAAATGTTATTATTGTTGCCAGTCACACGATTCAATACCAGTTGAATTTGGGACTTCAGCTCCCAGCAACAGGCGGCAGCCATTTCCATGTGCTGCGCAAACAAGAAAGAGAAAGCTCTGATCTTACGCGTCCGAGAGAGAAAGACAGAGAGAGAAGGAGATGAGTGTGAGCATGGCGGTGGCAGATTCTGTGTGGAAGAAGATGGAGTCGACGAAATCAGGTGCTTCTCTCTCTCCGTACATTTCGATCCTCCCTTCATGGCCGACCCTCGTATCATCATCGTAACCTTTTTCTTTTTTTTCTTTTTTCCTTCTCATTTTTGTGCGCCCACATGATCCAAACGGAACAGTCACGAACGAGCAGCTGTCGACGTCAGTCCCCTCTGACCCTCTTTCGCCTGTTTGAATTCGAACCCATCAAAGCATTTCAGTTTTTTCGTTTTGTGTGATTCGAAAAATGAGAGCCCGGTTTCGCCTCTTCCGATGGACGCAGCTTGCATTTCTTGTTCGGCAAGAACTTGGAGCGAGCGACGAGGATAGTGGACCAACGAGACGTGAAGAGGATCTCCGGCGAACCCAGTGGGCGCTCCATCTTCCAGGTTTACTGTTGATCCCCTCGCCTTTCTTGGTCACGCGTTATTGGGTCTTGGAAAATCGCTGGCAATTAGAGTCTGGATGATTTGAGTTGGTGAATCGACTTGCTAGAACCATATATATACTACGATAGCTCTGTTTGAAGTTCGAATAATTAAAAAAAAATGCTTGTCTGAATCGACGTTTATGGATAATTTTGTTCGGTTCTTTGATGAAATAGGTTGTTGGTGAATCTCGGCGAAAGGAGGAGTACTTGTGTTTCCCCGAACATTATTGCGGCTGTTACTCGTTCTTTTATGACATTGTCAATAGAGGCGAACAGCTTTGTGTGAGTGAGATTAATCTCCTTGCCTGCTCCTTGTTGTAAATTTTCATGCTCTTCCCATGAACATCTTCTTCTCCATCATCTTTCTTCAGTGTAAACATCAACTGGCTGCTAGACTCGCTGCAGCGCTCGGGGCTTGCACTGAAGTTGGAGTTTCTGATGAGCAGCTAGCCATCTTATTTTCCAATCTCTGAGCATGCTGTTGAAGAGGAGAAGGCAACCAAGTATGTCAGCCAGGTATTTTCCATGATGTGCCGAAAGAGCACGGGGTCAATAATAATCCTAATTGCAGGAGTGTGAGATTTGGTGATTGCAATTTGCAATTAGCAACAATATGCCCTACTTACTCTTATGGTCCATGCATCTTGTGTAGTCGCGATTTTTCAAGCTTGGATTTGATCAAGCTAATAAGGGTTCTCATTTTTACTAGAGCAGAAGAGGCTCTTCTGGCATATGCACAATAACAGCACCATCTAACACAGGCTCTCGTTATCTGCAGGCTCGGTCATGCCAGACTTATGGGGAGTAGCCGCAAAAGGAATTTTGCATGCCGACGTATTCTCAGACTTTGAGCACGGACTACATGGAGAAGTGCAAGCTTGTTTTAGCCTTCTGCAACTCCTTGTCACAGTCAATGTATGGAGGGTCCAACAATAAGTCATAAAGATGGTTTATGTTTGACAATTACATAATTGACATAATTTTTATACCAATTTCATATTCTGTCATAATAAGTATCAAATGTCTGTATAAATTGTTCACAATTTGGCAATGCTATCTCAAATCACTTCGGCTGTGGCTGATACCAAAGTATAATTCAAGAACTTTTTTCTGTACATGTGTGCGCATGATACAGCAATCTCTTCGTTTTTTTCTCACTTATAAAAAGTTACACTTCAATCAATTGTACCGTCTTCTTTGACAGATCTCCTCATCCATCCACACTGAATCTTCATCCTTAAGAGTCCCAGCGTAGCTTGTCCAAGAAGGCCAAACTGCTCAGAACAAAACTTGGTCAATAAACCATCATTTATTTTCCACTGATAGTGCACACATTTTTCAGAGCACTCGGTAAGAATTATATTATGGATTCAAAGACACAGCAACACTCAGTACGCAAAATTATGGTACAAAAAAGGTGCCGTGAAGATGTGGGCAAAATTTCCACACAATGTCAAACCTTCTGCAAATCAGAAACATTCCCACTGCCTCAAATAGCTGGACATTGTGAAACAATTGATCACAAATTTGTTGAAGCACCCTCAGAACCAAAAAAAGAAAAGAAAAAAAAGATGAGGAGTTGTTTAACATCCTGTTCTGTATATCAAGCATCAGAGCAAGCCAAGCAAGATTTCAAATTTGCCAATCAAACCCAAATGGTTAATTTGGGTGGCCATCCTGAACTAGCGGCTGCAACCTGAATGTTCAGTAAATAGAACTCCAGGCCAATTACTTCCCAATCACAGAATTTACTTGAATGCACTTTTGAGATAGAAAATATGAAAGTTCAATGTTATTTTTATCAGAGAAATTCATTTCCAATGTAAATAATTCGCTGGAGCAGTTGCAATCACATAAGAGCCCGAGTTCTGCAAATGCAGGTAAAGAAACTGTGTTCCACTGACTAACCCAGGTTATCTTTAACTCACATCTTTATAGAGAAATGATTATCTTAACGTCAGAATGAAGCTACACATACATGTCATTTTTCAAGCATGTATAATCTTCTTGGATTTCTAGCATGATGGTGCAAGATTAAAATAAATTTGGCTACAGACATCACAAGCTAAGCAGATGGATCAAATTTGATGTCATTACTTTAAAGGGATTATGCATACCTTGATAAGGACGTGTCACTGAGCTTCTCCCTCAAAGCTTGCTACCTTCAGAGTATCCAAAGAGTGTCTCAACTTTAAGCATGATAACTTAGTAAATTCAGGCTGCATTCCTTTTTTCCAGGGACTCTGAAGCAAACTATTCACAGTAGCATCTTAAATCCTCACATCTCACATGTTGAGAAGGCATATTGCACTTCCACGAACTTATGGCTCCAAATAAGTCCTGAAGTTCAAGCAGCACTGGAAAAGGGTTTCATCCTTATTACAACCATTTCTTTGTAATTCGATCCAATAACCTCTGTTCCTCATCTTTAGAGATGTGCAGATCAAGAGTTCGTAGGTTAGTAATGAACATGCTGGCCTCCTCTTTCCTATAGAGCTTGCAGTACCCATCTATTATTGAGTTGTACGTGTTCTGATTTGGTCGACAGTCATGCTTGATCATGTAACGAACCACATCAACAGCCTCCACAAACATTGAGTCAGCTGCATAGCTTGAAATGAAGGTGTTGTAAGTGATTACATCTGGAGCAAGCCCAAAATCCTTCAACTCAAAAAATATTCGCGAAGCTTCTCTCATACGACCATTTCTACAGTAGGCAAAAATAACTGTGTTGAAGGAAATAATATCAGGCTTTATTCTCTTCGCCAAAATTTCCCTTAAAAGTTCCTCTGCTTTTTCAAAATTTTGCGAGCGGCTATACATGTACATCAAGCTATTGTAAGTAGTCAAGCTAGGGGTAAAGCCACTTTCCTCCATATAGTTCAAGATCTCATTTGTCTTTGCAACCATCTGCCTCCTGCCATATATGGAGACCATTGCATTTAGAGTAGGTATATCGGGTGAAAACCCTCTTTTCTTAAGCTCCAAGAATGCACGTTCTGTTTCCATTAAAAGATCACATTTGCTATTAACTAATATGAGGGTCTTAAAAAGGACTGCACGAGGTTCAATTTCACCAGAGAAAATTTCTTCCGCAAGAATGCACATCCGCTCAATTTGCTTTCCATTAGCATAAGCATGAAGCAAAGAACAGTAAGTTAGCTCATTGGGTTTACAACCACCGCTCTTCATCTCTTCAAAGACCCTCTCAGACTGTTCCCAGAGACCTCCTCGAGCCAATGCAGCCAAAACAGCATTATAGGTGGAAAGATCTGGATTGACACCTGCTTCAAGCATTCTCTTGTAAACAGCCATGGCTTGGTCAAAAGATCCACACCGGCTATAAGAACTAATTAAGGTGTTGAAAGTGTCCCTTTCAGGTACAAATCCCGCCCTCTTCATTTCCTTAAAAACTCCAGAAACTTCAGTGTCCATCCCATTTTTCCCAAACACAGCAAGAAGTGTATTCCACGTGACAATATCTGGTCTGCATTGACATATTTTTATCTCTTCAAAGACCTTCATCATTTCTGCAAACTTCCCCCGGTTGCCATGCATCTTAATAAGAGCATTGAAAGTGCATATATTTGGTTTGCATCCTGCATCTCTCATCTCATCAAAAACCCTTGTAGCAAAATCATCCTTTCCGGTTTTCTCATATCCTGACAAGAGAGTAGTGAAGGTAAAAACGTCAGGTTTTATGCCCCTCTCAACCATCTGATTCTTGAGCTCCACAGCCTCATCCAATAGACCATCTCTAGCACAAGCGCATATCAAAGAGTTATAAGTCACGATAGTAGGCAAAAAACCATCGAGCTCCATCTCTTTTAAAACCTGCATAGCTTCTTTATGCCGCCGAGATTTCCCATAAACGTCTAGTAATGCATTGTATGTAACCTTATCAGGACTAAACCCTGCCAATTTGATCTCCTTAAAAAAGCCAGCAGCTTCTTCATACAAAGACCCACGGCGGCAACAACTAATGAGAGTGTTATAAGTATACAAATCCGGAGCAATCCCAGAACTTTTCATCCCCTCGATCAAACCAATAATCTTGTTCCATGGCATTCCCATTTTCCCGTACACATTCAGAACCACATTATATGTAATCAGAGTGGGCTTACAACCCTCTTCCTCCATTTTCTTAAATACCATCACCGCATCTCTGTACCTCCCATTGCTAGCAAACGCACTTATCAACGCAGTATAGGCATAAACATCGATTTCAAATTCATCCTTGCGAAGACTGTGCAACAAAGCATCAGCCGCAGCGACTTTGCCTTCTTTTCCAAGGATATTGACAATCACAGCAATGACGGCGCCAGTCAAAGCCAGCGCATAGCCGTTCGGACTCCTAACCCAGTCAACCACACTCAACGCCAAGTCGCCTTTCTTGTTAAACCCTAAACCCTTAACAATACCAAGAAGCTCCATGGACAAAAACTCAAGACTAAAGAGACCATCTTTACGATACAATTCGACCAACTGAACCAAACAGGCGTCGATTTGAGCTGCGTCAAATGACGGGTCGATGAGTTTTTGGACGAAGGCCTGACCTTGAGGGGAGAGACGGTGGTGGGTCCACGGTTTTCCACGGTTGGCGTCATGGGACCGGCCTATTCGGGTCCGCCCTCTGAAGTTTGAAGCTGAATTCCGGTTTTGGGACTGGGACTGGGAGTGTGCGAGCCGGTCCAAAGAATCGGAAGAGCAGAAGTTTTGGTGGTGGAGGACCTCTTGAAGAAGCGGGGCGGGTGGAGTTGTTGGTGGTGGTGAAGGTGAGGGTTGGGGATGATAGGTGATGTGGTTAGGGAAGATGGGTTTGGGAGGTGGAGGGCTTGGCAGGATAAGAGGAAGTGCTAATCTTTCAGCCATTTCGTACACAGAGAGAGAGAGAGGTCAGAATGGTGTGTCCATTGAAGAACTTCCTTGGCTTGGCTAGGCTAGGGAAGACGACGATACTCTGGGGCAGGAATGAGAACGATATTTTATGCTCTCTTGCAATATTCATGGCTTGCCGTGGATTTGGGCTCTTATCGGAGTCTTTTGGAAATTGATATTTTTCCAAAAAGCGGCTTGAAATTTTGGGCTCCGTTTATTTTGCAAAAAAGGAATAATTTAAAAATTATTTTTTAAATTAATCGTTTATATCTCTTAAGATAATTAATCGATAAAAAATGTTTCTATTATTAAATAATAATATGTGAAGTGCATGATAAATACTGTCAAAGCCTAATACTGCATACTCCATATACAAAGTATGAAAATGTGTCTATAATTTCCCCACCCGGACCTACTCCCAACCTATAGCTAAGTTGGGGAGTAAAATAAATTCATGTTCATACATGGGCCTTTTTGGTACAAAATGAGCTACTTTAAATAAGTTCATTGCTTCGACTCATAATACGATTAATCCAGCAATGAGCTACATGAGCCCCCAACAATTTACTAAATAAATTGATAAGTCATGCATTCTTGACCCACCATGCGAAACCAGTGGTTTCTTTTTCTTTTCTTTTTTTTGTTTTCCACAAAAATTAAATCATTAAAAATCGGGATTTAATCCTGTAGAGATGATAAATCTTTCGCCTATAAATTCAGTGGGATGAATTACACCTTGATGATATTGAATCGGATCAATATCATGAATAACAATATCTGAGCTATCAAATCAACTCACCGTCGAGAATTGAATAGTATCACATAAGAAGATCTTTTATCCATACTGAATCCAAAATTGGATTCTTGATCCAACCCCTTTCCTTTTCTTTTTTATTTTAATTTCTCCTTCTTCATTCTTGTTTTTTCTATAAACTATCACCTTCCTTGTACAATCATCCGATGATGTATCATTTGACCTCTCTTACGTTTCCATTGGTTACAAACCCAAACAAACAATAGAAGTAAAATAGAAAAGAAGGAGTTAAGTACTCTTTTTTAATGATTTCATTTTTGCGGAAAACAAAAAAAAAGAAAAATAAGAGAAATCCAATCCCTGTTGGGAATGAAATTCGACTATTTTATTTGTATCTCTTTTCACATCATAGATCAATTTTGGTCTTGAAATTATATAATAATGGAAACAGCAACCCTAGTCGCCATCTCTATATCTGGTTTACTTGTAAGTTTTACTGGGTACGCCTTATATACTGCTTTTGGGCAACCCTCTCAACAATTAAGAGATCCATTCGAAGAACACGGGGACTAGTTGAAGTAATGAGCCGCCCAATCAGTATTTTCATAGATAATGAAAATAATGTTATTTTTTTCATTTTTATAAGTATTACTAGTGATCACTTTTAAAAAATATAATATAAATAATTTATTTTTTTACAAAACAAACACGGAGTTTTGATTTTCTCTCAATTTCTAAATACGCGTTCGATGCATTATTCTTAAACTTGCACGGTCTATACCTCAGTGATAATAAATACTCCGAAGAAAACAAGCCGAAAGTGGTCCTAATACCAACTCAATGTCGTCCATGTATCTGACAACAACAATGGGGTGATTTTGTATTGGGTCTCTCGTTCGGATTCTACAATCGAAGAAGAAATGATCATGACAGTTTTTCTAATTACGATATGAAATATTTATAGGATACAGTGGATTGTTCCATTAAAAAGAAAAATGAAGAAACCCAACAATTTTACAACTACGAATGACGAATTCCAAGGATTTCTCATAAATCGTGAATCACGATTCATGGTCCCTTCCCAACTATTTTATGTTTTGAGCCAAATTTTTATAACCAAGTATTACAATAACTTCTTTTCATTATAAAAATACTCATTCATCAGCCAATTATGTTGTTATTTTTTTATGTCCAAAACTACGATTCAATCCTTGGTGAGACGCAAAAGTTTTTATTTTATATTAAAAAGGCTTTGGAATAAATTCAATCAGTCTGATTCCCCAATAGAATCGGTGGATTTAACCTAAGAATTGTAAACTGAACCTATCCCGAGCCAGTTCTAGGTTTGCGGAACCAAAGATCCCTTCCTAGAATCAGCCCCCTATTGGTTGAAAGCAAAGAACAGGACTCTCTACAGGAGACATGATATTGAAGCATTCAACTGGACACAAGCACTCTTATCTTGATTTTTGCCACATCAGATACAGAGAAAAGAAAAACTCTCATAATCTTTTTCTGACATGGATAATGTTCTGTAAGATACATGGCGCAAAGTAATCTTGTGGATTGGAAACCTGACCCTACAGATTACTGAATCAATTCATTTTGCCACCACAGCCAAAATCATTTCCAACAAAATTTCATTTACGTCTGACTAGAGTTTCATGCCTGAATGGATGGCAACGACTCCCCCGACAAGATTTTCGTACTCAACCTTTTGAAAGCCAGCATCAGCAATCATCGAAGCAAATTTTTCCTGCATTTATGAATTGCTGAAGTGAGTACTTATTTGAAGATAGACTGATAGAATTAAAAACAGGAGCATTGTTAAAGACAACTCAAGCTATTTGGTCTTAACAGAGCCATGCATCGATCCGTATATTTCGTGTTTTGGCTATTCCATTTATTGATTCATTAACTAATGATGAAGTACAGACCAGTGCTTTTTGTATCTTGTGTGCCTACTATTTTCTCTAGTTGCAATGTGAAATTTTGCCACTCATATCTTGACCATATATTTATATATAGCTTTACTTGGTCACATCTCTAAAAAATTTTATGGGGCGTAACCTGCGTTCCATTCTGCAAATGAAATATATAAGAAAACAGAATGAAGAGACATTACCTGTGCAGGAAACCGACGGATGCTCTCAACTAAGTATTGATATGATTCACGATCGCCAGCAACTAATTCTCCCATAGCAGGAATGACCGAAAATGAGTAGTAATCGTACCTGCATGGAACAGAGTCAGAAGCTCAGATTTAAAGGGACTTGCAAGTGAACATGAAAATGGCTGTAACCTGTCAGCATTCAGGATCCAGAATCCTAACCAAAGGTTCTCAATTAGTAGAACTTGCAAATGAACATGAAAATGGCTGTAACCTGTCAGCTTTCAGGTTGCAGAATCCTATCCAAAGGTTCTCAATTAGCAGACAACAATCTTCTTCTTTTTCCAGGTACTTGAAAATATTACAAGTACAGATTACAGAATTTCTCAACTATCTATTGCTTCTTATGACAACTGACACAGTGCCAGAGATGTCCATTGCCTAAAAAAGTGTGACAGTGCAATAACAGAGTCCTCTGTCTAATGATAAAAGAAAATGAATTGCTAGTGAATGCCATTAAAGAATCCAAGTTGTGTCAGCAGTCAGGGCATTCAATAGACTTACAATTCCTTGAATATGGGAGTATCCACATGACTCAGTTCAAGGCATAGGAATCTGCCTCCTCTTCTAAGCACCCTGTTAAAATAAACATGAACAAAGTATCAATGAAAATAAGATTTCCCCAATCCAACAGAATCCTGAAAAGAGCAACAACATTTACAACCTCAAAAGGGCATCCGCAGAATTTTATGTAAAGAATCCATCTCTTACAGGAGATCTCATTAATCTCCACAATCTGTCAACTATGCACGCTTTTGTTTATGTTTAATTACACAAAATGGTAGGTGACTAAAGGATTGTTGAAAGAACCAAAGAAGAGTAATGACAGAATTAATAATTTAACCTTCATCCAGCCAAGTGGGACAGTACCTCTTAAACGCAAGCTAGGATCACTTAAACGAAACTAACTGAGAACCCTGAACTTCATTTTTATTATGCTGACAGCAAGGTACTACATAAATGCCAGGGAACTCGTACCTATGAGCTTCAGCAAGTACTTTCTCAATGTGTGTTACATTCCTAATCCCAAATGCAATTGTGTAGCCATCCATTGAATTATCTTCGAATTTCAAGGATTCTGCATCTCCTTCCACCCATATAAGGGCCTTATTGTCTCCAAGACCTAATAATACAGGACAGTAAAATTTTAGCCTCAAAAGGAGTTCATCCTTCAATGAGATATAACACATATCGAGGACCTTCCCTTGCTCCCCTTACCTCTCTCTATGGCCCTCTTTTTACCAACATTTAACATGTTTGGATTGATGTCACAAATGTACATTCGAGTTTCTTCATGTAAGTAATCCTCCGTGGCATCCTGCATCGCTCGATGTCTTGTACTGTTTATATCTTCCAGAATCCTGAAAGCAACATCACCTGTGAAAATCAACAGAAAATGAAAAGGAAAGAAAATCAACTCAAATTGTGACCACCATATTAACTTAGAACAAAACTATAAGACGTTTGCCTTGGCATGTGCCAAGGAGATAATAAAAACCAAGGTTCCTTCCACTTCCATCATATGGTCGAGTGAACTAACAGTAATTCTGTCTAATTAGGATCCAAGGACTCCTAAGCCCCTACTTTCTTCATATGTATAACTATGACCAATAGTAGGATCATGAAAACATCCTCCATCACTGTTTTCCCATTTGAGCAAACTTGGTGGGATGAAACTGTGAAGAATTTTAGTAGAATGCATCAGAAAACAAAAACCAAAAAGGTCGTATTCTTGGGTGATATCAAATTAAATTAGATCCCCTTGCATGTAATGGGGTGAAGGCTAGGGCAGATACCATCAGCAAAATGACCAATCTTGATACTGCCCCATTCCATATGATGGAGGTGCAAAATCTTATATCATGATATAATGATCAGGAAGAACTATTTTTGAAGAATCATGTTCCATACTCTCATCAGTTTTATATTCTGCAAGTTCATATATTCAAATTATAAAGCTAACCTGTCCCACCGGCCACATCAAGATGCTTCATTCCAGGGAAAGGGTGCAGCTTGGAAACTAGTCTGAAATATGTCCGAGCACAAGCCATAGCATGAAGGCAAGACATCATATTGCCAATTGAAAACAATCTACCATGTGAACTAGCAAGCAATCTGACCTATCTTTCCATAGTCGATGAAGACCAGCACTCATCAAATCATTCATGAGATCATAGGTTGAAGCAACGCTCGTGAAGACATTCCCAACCATTTGGCTTTTATCCTCTTCGCGCACTTCCTTAAATCCTACGAAGAGAGAGGGGGGGCAAAACGAGCAATGTTCCATGAGCAACTAATGGTAAACAAGGGAAATTCTGGCAAGCTCTTCAATTCACGGGAACAGTAGCTTTGCCAGCAGCAATGTCTCATCAAACATAATTCTCAACAATAGAAATGATCCAATTCAAAGCAAGAAGAAGAGATACCAAAGCTAGTGGCATGTGAATGCAGCAGAGAGGCAGAAGAGAACATGGGCTGCAGCTTACTCTCCAACCTCCTAGCGATCATTCTCAACGCCATGGCAGCAACTGCAAAAGATTGACCATAAAAACGCACAACGTAAGCCCTACCATCTCGGATCCCTCACGAAATTAGCAAAATTTCATCAGCCAAAACAACATCAACGACGAGCCAGAGCATGACAAGGGGAAAAATCAATCAGAAAGATCACTGTATCCACGCCCAACCCCAGAGCACAACTTAGAGGGAACTTCCATGGGAGAAAGATCAATGCATCCATGCGCAGGCAACAATCATGAAGAAACACAACAGATTTAGGAATCAACCCCATTTTGTCTATGAATTCAGTAACCCTCACCAGGCGCCGATTGCAAGATTCGAGGAGCAGGTGGAACGATTGCGAGTTTTCCTCTCCCGAAGCTCGAGCTTTGGCTTTTTGCGTCGCCGCATGCGACGGTTGGCCTCACAGCGTCGACGATTGCGGAGGAAGACGATGACGAGTTCGGGCTTCATGAAGTCGCGGCGAACCCAATTTCGAATTACTGTTGGGCCCAGATGGAGTTCCGGAAATTAGGACTACAATGGGCTCGAAGGACTGGACTATATAGTGGGCCGGCAAAGAGATTTGGAGATTTAGGGCCCAACGTAAATAATAATAATAAAAAGAATACCATAAGACGGTGCCATGGGAAAAGACCGACATATGGAAATTAGAGATTTCAAAATTATGAAGTACAAAGTCAGTTGTGAGAGAGGTTGTCTGATTGATTAGGTACATCACGTGTCGTATGTGGACCTTATGTATAGAATGATATTTCTTTAGTGGCATGATTATAGATTTCAAATTCTGACGAAAGCAACAGCATTAAAGCATGATCTTTGGTTTCGATTCCTCGCAAAAGCAACTTTGTTGAGACCACCCATCGCGGGCCAGGCCCACTTGTCTTGCTAAGCGATACGGTTGGAGTCTTTTAAGGGAAGGGGGGAGATCGGCATGATGTAATTGAAATCAATCAATTCGTTTTATTTAAGGAGCATCCACCCAGCATTCCAAAGGGAAAGCGAAACGTTCTTCCTTCTAATCTAACTCCACAAGACGAAACGAAGAAAAAGATGGCGTCCTCAACGTGGTTAATTCGTACGGTGCCAGCTGAAAAATGGCGATCACAGGAAGTGGGAAGAAGGGGTGAAGAGGCTTCTCTCTTGCACGGCTACGTACGGTCGGCATTGCAGCTTTGCCCGTCTCGACACAGATCGAACCACAGGTCAGTGGCAGTAAATCGGCGTAATGCCCGCCACGTACCTAAGCAGCAGCAGCAGCAGCAGGGGAGCTTCGCTGGGGTTTCCCTAAGCGTTGGTACTAGCAGAGCCTCCATCAATGCCAAGTCATTGTCACTTCTTACTAGGATCATTAATGCCCTCGCCTCGACCCCCAAGAAGTAGAAAAAAAAAACAGGGTCTTGCCGACACTCTGTTTCATTTACTCTCGCGGACTACAGACGAGTCAAACGAAAATAAACTATTCCATCGCGCGAGCCTGATCAATGGACATCTCCACTATTTCTGCAGCGATGCTGGGAGAGAAGGTGAATGCAGAGCATCGGCGAAATGGGGGGTGCATAGAAGTCAATGCATATGGAACTCGGAAGGCAAGCGGGGTGGTGGTCCACATCTTTTCAGCGAATCAAGAACGGCAAGAACCGAGCTAAACCCCATGGATCTTTAATTGCGAACCAGGACAACACCCACGAGCGTTCTTGGAATTCACGTCTCCGAAGACCCTATAAGAAGTCTTACCAATATGGAACGTTAGGGGGTCGAACATAGCAAAGTCAAAATCGGAACTTTGAATTAACATGTCACTCTGCATTCTTATATTTTCGAGTGGCATTCTGCATCTAGGAGCAAAGTCAACATCTGAACTTTGAATTAACATATCACACTGAAATCTTATGTTTTCAAGCGACACACTGCATCTAGATCCACAAGCTTTCGAAGAGTAACGGTTAGTCCGCACACGAGGGGACCACGAGTTTGGCTCCAAACGAAAGGAGCGACATATTTGATGCCTTTCCGCTGTTCATTAATGCATCATTGTTTCGGCGTCCGTCGGGTCTGATTGGCCGGAGGAAAAGAGTTTGACAGGCAAGCGAACGACTCGGAATCCCGGACTGCAGACCCAGAACAGTAGGATGAAGATGACAATTCTGATTAGTAAGTATCGAGAGAAGACATTTCTGTGGAGGTGTGAGTAGTTGGAGAGCTCGATGAAGGCCCCACGTTGGGAGATATAACTAAGACCGGTCCACCAAATTTTGTCATCATGCTCGGACCATTAGATAGAGGGGGGTTCGGAGAATGATGGTTTTGTTTTCAAGGCTAATGAATCAAGCCCCAGATTTTCTTTTCTTTTCCCTTGACCAAAACGAGGGACTGAGCTAATGAATATGGAGGGCCCCCACAACCTTATTCTTCTCGACTTGTCTGCATCAGTGAATTTAATATCTAGGCGACTCCATCATTGAGAAGAGGGTAGTGAAAATTATGTGCCTGAGGCAAGAGAAGAAATCGTGTGTATCATGTCCCTTTGATCTTTTAACGCTGGACCTCATCTGTCACGGAATTGTCGGTAGCTAACATCTCATCCTCATGTCCACAAAACAGCCGGTACATGGAGGAGACATTTTTCTTCCGCCCTATCTCTAGTTGTAGCGGGTAGAGCGCGTCATGCATATAGTTGGTGGACGTTTTTGGTTGAAATAATTTAGTGAGCTAGACGTGCTTTGTAGGGTGCTTGACGAAATGCATCGGCGCGGGACAATACTGCAAAACCATCCTTTTGAAGGACATAACAAAGGGTTACCGCTCATGTTTTAGCCATTTTCCTGAACAAGCATCTATCAAGAAGCACTTGCACATAGGTACTGGAGTTCCACCAGTTTTCACTTGTAGATGGGATGACTGCATGTTGAACGACAGAACTAAGAACTAGAGACATCTACTTTTTGTCAATCCCCTGTTCTGCCTCTAGTCCATCACATCCTATCCCCGAAAAAACGAATACTTGGCCTTAGCCTTCACTCGAAATTGCATCATTGGAGAAAAAATTTCATGGGGTTTGGTGTGCAGACTCTAGTGGCTTCCAATACTGTTAAGGGGTCATGCACAAGAATTGGCTTGAAAAACGCAAGGCTACCTGCAGCCACAGGCACACACTACAACAGCTTATCACCCCACATTGTGGTCTAATGAGAAAAGGGACTTTCAACAAAAGTGAAGGACCATTGAGAAAAAGGTCGCAGAGAGAGAAACCCCCCCTGGTCCCCAAAGACATCTCCCACCTGGGAACAGAACAGAGAGAAAAGCTACTCCCTGCCTTCTTCACTACGAGACTGGTAAAGAATATCAAGCCCATGGACATGGTTCAACTTACTGAGATTGTCCCAGAAACACTCTTCACCATCGGATAAACATCTCAGACAGGAAAAAACAAACAAATAAATAAAAAATTTACCGGAGGTTGTCTACAGACTAAGCTAACCAATGATAAAGGTGAAGACTGAAGAAGGAGAAGAGCTGGAACTCTTTATAAATGAGCCATTTCATATATTGAATTACACTGCCTTTGTTCACACCTTTCAGTTTCAACAGCTGCACTAAAAGAAAACAACGATACAATCAGAATCCTAACAATCTTACCCGGCAAGAGGAAATTCACTTCCACCAGGCAGGCATCAGACCCACAAAAAATCCTCCAAAAGTCTTGCCACATGACAGTAAAAACCTCAAGACCATAAAACTGACAACTGAATTAGTTTTGCACTCCTAGGGCAGATAGCAGTTTCCTTGTTACCACTACCACCAATCATCTAAGGAAAGGAATACTCTAGAACATAGTCAAAGACTAATGGCTCCGCCCCATCAAAGCATTACCATCTGCTTTCTTGAATGGAAGGTAAACTAAAAAATAACCTCCATTGCTCTATCCCTATCCGGAATGTCGAGCTCCAACTCCCTAGTTGGATTCTGCACCGAAGAGTATAAAGATTCATCTAGGCCCAGGTCACAACCAGTGAATGATTATGCTCTATTTACAGACTAATAGAGGCATATCAAAAATCTACCCAGCTCCTACCTAATATACCCTAATTTGTCAGCCAACTAAAACTATCAACAATTGCCCTGTTGTTATACTAACAGTCACTATACTTCCATTCTCCAAATCACATTATCGGTGCAGCTATCGTCTGCCTTCTCTAATGCCGCAACTTTGGCCCGATATGCCGAGAGCACTAGTGCGCTCTTTCCCCTTTCATCTTGGTGAAGCTCAGAAATGTCACTAATAGATCCGGATCTCAAATCTGCCGGAGGGATGAAACAGTCTTCTGAGAGACCTGGCACATTAAACGCAACCTCTTCAATAGTCCAACTTTCCTCCATCCTTGTTTTGGTATGGCTCATTGCAGTCTCCCCGAACTTGAAAAGGGTCACCACAGAATGCCCAGAATGGGCAATCATGATACCGTCCACAAGTCTGTAATCATGAAGGTATGAGTTGATCGTTGTTTCCCAATAAGCCGCATCCCCACCACCACATTGAATCCGAGTCAGATGAGAATCCTCCAGGTAGACAAGAAGTCCTGTTTTCTGGCTAAAATAACCAAATAAGACATGCCTTATGATCTCTGCAGGGCCCTCGCTCCGGGCTTTTAACGTTTGAGGGTCAGCACAGAGCTTTAAGATAAAGCAATCTTCACCATTAAGTTTCTTCTCACCAACACACTTCGCATCAGCAAACAGACTCACAGTGGTTCTAGGGTCAAGACCCTGTAAACAGAATCGTGGCCAAAAAAGAAGAATTAGCAAAGCAAAAGATCACTAACACCAAACAATCACCCCAGCAGAGAAAAACGAGAAAAAAAGAGGGAAACTATTGCAATAGTTTTCACCTGAAGAGCACGGCGCAAAGGCCTAACAGGGCCTTTCGCCGTGTGTGCACCAAGCCATGGCGTGTGTCGCCAAACAAGTTTGCCATTGCAGCCAGCATGAACTTTACTTCCTCCAACCTGCAAGCTCCACATACCACATATCTGGATCCATCTGCCAGAGCACAAAACCACCCGTGTGTGCAGAATTCCTATTCTTGATCACCTTCGAAGCAGTTTCGAACTCCGAAGTGGTCATCCTCACCTTTCCCATTGCATAGGCATTTTTTACAGAGTTCTGGAGCGTCAGCCCGCCAGAAGCGGCCGTGTACTGTTGCAGAATGTATTGAGCAGAAGAAGTCTCCTAAGACACAACCCACGATAAAAAAAAAGTCAGATTTAGTTTCACACAGCCCAAGTAGCTTTCACATGAATGATCAATAGCTTCAAAAGCAAACCCCTCACCAAACAGCCAGACTTAATTAGAACCCATCAAAATAAGAAAACGATATCAGGTTTCCAGTTCTTAACCATCTACTAAAATTGCATGAACACGGATCACAGTGAAAATAAGATGATCAGTCTCCAGTCTCCACTCAGTAGTGATGATGGAGATGCAAGTAGTTTAGTGACAAAGTTCTTCTCCCTAAGCGTGCAACAAAATTGAGATTCTAAAATAGTAGTATCCCACCACTCCATACTAACAGTAACAACAAACGACACATACAGTTAACAAAGAAAGCGAACAGATGCTATAATGCATGGCAAGAACAGTGGAAGAAACCGTTCACGATCAGACTCCCTCGCTCACCATTAACCTCTACCAACCCCTTTCCTCTCTGCGGTTGATCTTGAATCGAACCGCTTTGACACCAGCAAGAACAGTGCCAAAAGAAAAGAAAAGAAAAGCAAAGAAAAGAACAGGGGAGAGAGAGAAGAGGGAGGGGAGGTCTCACAATGGGAGTGTCCTTGATACTGAGGAGAGGCAGAGGGTCGAGAGAGGTGACGTGGAC
Source organism: Corymbia maculata (assembly GCA_014182735.1). Taxonomy (NCBI): domain Eukaryota; kingdom Viridiplantae; phylum Streptophyta; class Magnoliopsida; order Myrtales; family Myrtaceae; genus Corymbia; species Corymbia maculata. The sequence goes on from CM024690.1 coordinate 23,269,398, forward strand.
AGGCGCAAGAGGCGCGCCGAGCACCCCGAGCAACACCCTCAGATCAGACCTCCGGCACGCCGCGGAGCTCACGGACGGCGCCCTGTAAAGCTGGCCCTTAACCCACTGGCCCAAGGCCGACCCGTTGTTCCTCCTCGGGTCGCCCGTCTCCCCCCCGTCGGGATCCGGCCCCTCCATCAGCGGCGCCAGCGCCTCGCCCACGGGCCGCAAGCTCCCGGATCTCCAGACCACCGGGTCAGGCAGGGCGCCGCCGCCCTTCTTGCGGCGGAGGAGGCCCGACATGGGGGACCCGCTGCGGGAGCGGGACGGGGAGAGGGTCCGGATCACTTCTTGCTTGAGGGACGAGAAGAAGTTCTGCTTCTTCTCCATACTCGACGGACCCAGAGAAGAAAGAACCCACGGCGAGAGAAAGATGGTGCGCACTTGCAGCAACAAGGAGGAGAGAGAAAGCTAGAGAGAGAGAGAGAGGGGTTGCAGGAAGGAAAGAGCAGAACAGGAGAGAAGTGAGAACAAGGCTTTGGTTTTTGAAGTGTGTGCGAGGGACAGGAAAGTAGGGGTGCGACTGTGTGAATCCAGAAGCGGAAGAAGGCCCCCCCCAGCAATTATTAAAATTGAATTAAATAATTTCTCCCTTTTTTATGCGTCCTTCTTATATTTCGTTCGGCTAAAAGTGATGAATAGAATAATGCGGCCCTCATGTTGAGAACGAAAAGAAAAGAAATAAAAGAAATATATATATAGGAATTAAAATGGGAGCGCCCATAAAATCAGGGATTATTACGGCCTCCGACTTTAATTATGGGTATAGCCCCTTAATAAACTAGCAACATTAATTGGCAGGGTATATGTGGGGAAGCGTGTAGTCTCTCCGATAAACGGGAGATAAAGCGTCCGAGCAATGTTCATGTTAAAAAAAAAAATTTACAATTAATTTTTGTCATAACAATCCTCAAACTAGTACATATATATAAACTTACCCTACTATAATTTCAGTTAAATATTATTATCAAACTATGGAGTTCAATAATACATTACAATTGATGAAGTATCTTAACTAAAGATTTTAACCTTCGTTTATTATAAATATATCAATTTATATTTTTTTGTGATTTAAGTGAGGGTTTTTGATGGTTAAAAAATTAGTTCAAAGTAAAATTATCATAAATATATAAATTTTAATTTTTTTATGATAAAAAATTAATTTTGATAAATTTATTATAATTATATTAATTTGAGATTTTTTGTGAAATTAATTTTTAAGAAAATCGTTTCAAAAAAGAATTTGGGATACTTTTAAAGAATTGACATCTAGTTTATGCAGGACAACTAAGTATTTTTCTAATAATTATTTTCCCCAGAGAAGGGAGGGGGGTGTTTGGTGTCTACGTCCCTAGGATATTGGTCCATAACCGTCCCTAAGCCGGTTTGAATCGGAACGAACTCTGGATCCGATGAAAAATCGCGCGGTTACAGCCCTCGTTGCGTACTCGCTCGTATCGCTGCTAAGCCCGCCAATGGGACCGGGAGAGACGCGCTGTCGTTCGAACCGCGAGAGCGGCTCCATATTTCCTACTCGCAGCGCGTGAGTGACGGGTCCGCCCGTGGCCATTGGTTGAAATGACCTTTCCACCCCCCTCCCCCCACGCCTTGCCCGTTGGTGCGCTCCAGCTAAGCGCCCACCCGTGGTCAGTCCAAGCACGTTCTCGGGCAGTCAACGGAATCACCACTTAAAAGTGCTGCCGGATAACAGACATTTCGAGAAATACTATGATTTTAATTTTATTATTTCTAGACATGGAAGTTAGAATGCCTTATTAGAGTGCCATTTGTGGCACTCACGAAGCTTATTTGTGAGAAATCAATCTATTTTTTCGAATTTTAAGTATCTTAGCTCTAAATTATTATTAATCCGTTCGGTAGGCTTGCAAGCATAATTAAGTTTCCTAAAATTATTCGATGAATTTTTTTTTGTAAAGCAAAATACTATAAATCTCAAAGCTATCGTTACATTATGGTATGAATAGCAAACCCTATGGCAAGTTGGGTCTAACCTATACTTCGAGCACTTACTTTTTTAAGTATTCTCGATCGTTGAAAAGGTCCTGAATTTCCATACTTTTCACATCATGTCATCAAATAATATTGAGGGCACGACGAAAATAGAAGGTAATCACATGAGATCTAAATTTAGAACACGACACGACTGCAACTCAAACGATCAAACTCATTTTGCTTCGGAATTGATCATGATCAGGGCTACCCTCGTTCATCTTGATCTTCAGACAAATTCTAAGTATGCTCGAATCATCTCATCCTGTCCGGCGCCGCACGTCAATTTGCAGCCCGACTTTTTGGGTGAACTTCGTAAGGCCGTGTCGGGCCATCGGCATTTTTAGTTAATTCGGCGGAAACGGAAAGAGGGTTGGAGGGAGGGGGGGCAGCAAAGGAAGGTGGTGGCGCACGAGGAGGGCGAGGACCGAACCGAACGAGTGTTGGCGGGACATGGTCGTCGTCTTCTGCCGGGGGGAGGTGATGGATCAACTGTAGGCGATGAGCATCGAAACATGTGACGACGAAAAAGCTCTTCCTTCCCCCTCCCACCCCAAAAAAAAAAAAAAAAGAAAAGGGGCTGCCTTTTCGTAAAAAGAGGCTGTCGCTTTCCATCTCCGAAAACGCGTTTTTTCCAATTCTTCTTTTCTTCCTCCCCCTAAAAAAACTTCCATGCGAATCGTTTCCAGCTATCTCCCTCACCGGAAATTCTAGCCCCTCCAACCCGTTCAGATTGGAATCCAGAAGCAACGACTTCTTGCCTCCCCGAATTCTTTTCCCCCGTCTGAAAACGACGACTCGTTCTTTGCAGAAGAATCCCACTCCCTTGCATCCGAAAAGTGTGTAGCCCCCTTCCATTCCCTCTTGATCCCCCCCCCCCCCCCCTCCAAAAACGATGCACGAGTTTGAGATTGAGATACGTAGAACGTGTGGAATGTCGTTATTAAAGCATTTCATGTTTGCTTATTAACCTTTTGTACCGGACATTCCAACCATTATCATTAACTGCTCTCTCTTTCTGGCTATGTGATGTTTCATCTTACTTCGTCTGGTTTCTTTCTTTAATGTGGAAATTTCAACTTCAAAAGAATTGACTAATCAATCCAGCACTTTAAGTTTGAATGCAGCATATTTCATGTTCGAATCACTGTGTATTCTCTTTTTCTTCTTTTGAGTGATTGAATCTCCAAACTTTCAAACTACACAATCAAGTCATAAAACTTGTTAGGAAGTATAATCAAATCTTAAAACTTTCAAAAAGTACAATTAAGTTTTAAAATTTGTTAAATTAGTCCACCAATTTAACTCTCATTGATTATAACTTAATTGCATTTTCATGATAATTTTATAACTTAATTACATTTTTTTAAAGTTTTAGAACCCAATTGTACTTTTGTAATAAATTTTAGAACTTAATTATACTTTTTAAAAGTTTTAAACCTCAATTACACTTTTATGATAAGCTATAAAACTTCCAATGTAGTAAACACTAGTTGTTAAGATGAAGATTATCATCCCACAAACAAATCTTTGCTCGATATATGTGCGATCAAGGTGATTTTCATGCACACTCACGAGAATTAGCTGAACAGTGAAAAGATGCATCATTGTGTAATTGTATTGGACTCGAAAAATGTGCAACTAACCATGGGACATGCTCAAAATAAATCGAAGGCCAATTCGAAATCACCAGCTCATGGTTTTCTACATCACAACTTGACACATTACTGTAAATATATGTCGTCCAATGAATTTTAATGTAGATTAGATAATTGCTATTGGAATTTCTTCCCCCCTTTTTTTTCTCTTTTTCTGGTACATAATTGTCTCGAATCATGTCGCCTCATTCATACGCATTAGCTCCCCCATGTCGCACCATATCTTATTAGAAAGGGATTTCATTCTCGTAATGTCAGGGAGCATCTCATGTGGTTATGCTCATGTGCACCATCTGGACTGTTGCTGTTGCTGTTGCTCCAGGATTCATGTCATGTTATGGAAGATCATGGGAGCTCCGCAGGTTCCCATGAGTCCCATCATGGATTGAAATGTATCATTAGAACATGAAATATCTTCAACTGGGTTGTCCACATCCCACCCGAACAAGATCTCCATACTATCATGCAAGTGTTAAAGATCAATTATAGAGGCCATGGTGGGCCAGTAGACTGATGCCGATCCGTGGAGGGCGTGATGGCCCCTGCTGATAATAACCCCCCCAGAAGGAAAAATCAAGGGCAGGGACTAAAATAGAGGGTTGCTTCCAGACAAAGGCATTCGAATCAAGAAGAATCTACTCGTTTCCATCACGTTGTCAGTTCTATTTGTTATGGAAAAGCCTGCATCCGACGTGCTCTTGGCCAGCAATGAAAAGACCTCCCTGAGAAATTGAGAAATTAAGTGGGGATAGACGGAGGAAAACCCCATGTATACCAACTTGGCTTTGACTACCATTTAGGAAGCGGAAGGAGACCGCATGCCTTGTGGTCAACCTCATTATTTATAACTGATCTGCTCTATCATGATTTAAAGTGCCGGAATCTGAGGAGGGTTTGGGTTTCTTTAGGCTATGAAATTTGTTATTCGGGTGCCTCGGTGCTCATTTGCTGTGTCTTGCCACTTATGCTCCTGTAGTTTAAAGAGTGAGAGTTCGTTTATTTGATAGAGTTGCTGCCCGACATGCTCTTCTGACCAAAAGAGGAAACATTCCTGTTCCTAGATGCGTTCCTCATCACGCCTCATATACAGTGAAAATTAGGTAAATATAAATAGCCAGATGATGAAGCTACACAAAAGGGTTTTATCCTCCCGTCCGAAATGATGATAAGGCTGAAAGGTCTCGCTACACCAACCTTCCTCTTTACGACTTTGAGCTCATCTCCACGTGCTGCGCTTTGTTGCATCCTCTTTTTCAAAGTATATGCTTCGTTTTGCTTTTATCTGTTTTAACGGAGTGACAGATCAAGAGCCCGTGAATCTCACGTATGGAGTAAGACATGAGCAAGAGGAAGAAAGCACGCATAGGCTACCGATCGCCTCGATAATCGAACTCGTGCCCTACATCTACATTGCGCAAACTCGTTCTTCTCTTCGATGCACTAAGCTCACGTGTTAACTTCAAGCTGTGTAAATTCTTACAGATCGGATAATCCGTACTGTGGTTATTCGATCTTAAGCATGATTGACTCAGTTAGTTAACACGGCATGAAAAGTGGGGAGTGTCCACTACTCCGATGGAGACCACCGAAAGGGACCCAAAACGCTCGACAGTGAAACACGACTTTATAGCTTTTCCTGCCCCACCACCACCACCACCACCACCACCACCACCACCAAGATGAGATAGAAAATGCAGCTTAGCATGATTGCTAAAGGAAGAGGAAGGTAAGGTCCTCTCTCTCTTTCACCATCTGGGTTGGATTAAATCCGAGGTTAGGGAGGGTTGGATGGACTGAACAGCGAACTGTGAACAAGACCTGATATTTTACCACCTTATTCCACTTGATGGCGACAAGCCTCCCTTTATTTTATAGTAAAAATCAATCTCTAGATATTCTTTAAGAGTCTTAACTTTTCCAAATGTCTCGGTCTGCTCAATATCTCCTCTCCTTTCCTGCTTTTCACATGATAATGTCCCCAAAAAGATCTCTCTCTCTCTCTCTCTCTCTCTCTCTCTCTCCCTCCCTCCCGCTTACCAGTCCATGGAGCCGATGGGATGTGGCAAAAGGGGACAGTTGGGGCAGTCAAACGTTAGTTATGGGTTTACTGCTAACCCCCTGTAATAAAGCACACAGCTTGTGGATGGATATATTTAACTATGTGCCCTTGGGGGTGCATCAATGTCTTGAAACGTACGCTACCTAAGCAAAGGGAGCTTACGGTTGAATTTTTCTGTCGTTCAACCCTGACTGACTAGCTGGAAGAGAGAAGGAAGCCATGATGGCTCCCTGACTCATTTGTACTGCTGCAGGCATTTAAAATCGTCTCCATGAGGTGGGGCTCGTGGCTCCGTCGGTGCTTAACCACAAACTTTTTTGACCATCGTGCGCGCCTCCGGCTCTTCATGTTTCCTTCCTCAGGAGACTTGACCTGACTTGATAGTCGAATTTGATGCTGGACTTGGGTTTAGAACAAGGTCTTGTACGGAGTTCATATGTTTGAGGAATGGTCTGGTTTGTTGGGTCTTGTTTCGGCATCGATCGTACTGAAGACGTCACGCCCTGAATCTCGTCTCTAGTACAGAGGGGGCGGACTCACAAGGACAGGGAAGCGCTGTCCATGGGTCCATGCTTTTGAAGAAAATTGAAAAGAAGCTATGAACCAAAATAATGTCGCATAGATGGGCCTGGCCTAAAGAGTCTTTCGCTGAAGAGCTAGAAGGCCGAACAACGTGATCGGGTTTTGGTTGTTTTGTCAATTGGGCCTTCTTAAAAGAAAATTGAAGTTGACAACCGCATCTAGCGAGTGAAATGAACTGGATCAATGCCTTGTTAACGAAGAACTTGCTGTGTTTTCTGCAGGTGTCGAAGCCTTGATTCAATGGGGGTGATGTTTGCAGAGATCAGATCGAATGTGATTATATAGGGCCGGAAGTTCCATGGTACAGTCAGGCTCTTCACTTTGGTGTTGAAGTTCGTGGGCATAAAAGTCTGCGAGCCTTCTTCACGGGCTGCGATCTGTTTAGGATCTCTACATCTTCATGGGGTTGACAGCGTGAATCTCTCTCTCTCCCTCTCTCTCGTTTCAATAGAATACCAGTCTTCTTCATGGTGTGGAGTTCGTGGGTTTCGATGGAATCAAGTACAATGACTCCTCTCGCGTGACTTATAAATAGTATGAACATAGCTTCCCGTTATCAGCAAAGGCACTCTCTCCTTCTCCAACGGCTACGGGAGTCATTCTCTGGTCTTTTCTCAACAATTCAACCGATATATGATTTTGACTTGGTTAAAAAACTGATCCAGAGGTGTGTTCGTTGGCACTCTTCCAACTTGGACATACACCTTCCTCCTAATCTTATCAGCAAGAGTAGGTATTCATGATCGTTACTGCCGTTCTTTCGATTTTATATCGGAGTGAAATATCGTATGTCTTATATCAGTATACCCTACTAATTTTCAAAACTCAAGCTGTTAAAAGAATATATGTGAATTTCCACCGCAATTAGCAACACCCGTTTTATCTTATCATAAGAAAGAGGCTTCAATTTCCATATTTAGAGCGAACCGTGAGTAGAGGAGAGAGGGACTATTGATGGAGTTTTCGCTAGCCATAAAAACCTAACATGTTTTGGGCACACGAAAACGAAAAATTCTTATATGCATCTAATTATGCGAGCCCAACGAGGCTAAGTTTGGCAATCATTAGTTAGAAGGCCTTTGGGCCTCTAATCTAAAGCTACATTTCTTTCAGCATTTCCAATGAGCTTTCGGGTCTAAAAGTCACTTGGTGAAATGTTGGACTATTTGGTTCAAATTTGAAATTAGCTTTCAACTAAAAGTAGGCAGCTTTGAAAATGCTCAAAGCTCAAAGCTAGTACTAGCTTTGGGCTTTTAGTATTCAAGTGAATGCTCAAATTAATCTTTCATTCCAAAACTATCATTAGTAATTTTTCATATTTCTGATTTTGTCCCTGATTTTTTTATTATTATTATTGAAAGATGAGGCAACCCTTCACCAGATCAACGAAGGGTTACAGTCATCGACGATTGTCGACTGAGGTTGCCCGACTCGGGTGAGGGTCACTTGACTTAGAAGCCACATGACCCGAGGGAGGGCTGCCTGAGGCTGTGAAACCCAAGTGGCGATCGCTTGGGTTGAACAACCCTCATTGGAGATCGCTTAACCTCAAGCGACCTCAATTAACGGCCGTCGGTGCCAAATCTATTTGGCTTGCTGGTGGCAGTAGCCTTTCGTCGATTCGGTGAAGGGTTTAGTTTAATGTAAAATATATATACACACACACACCATCAAAGCCCATTGTAAATTTTTTTTTACTAAATACACATTCAACTCAAAGTTTATATGCAAAGAAATTTTACTAAACACAATTTACATTTCCCCTAGTAACTTTGGACTTTTAACATTTGCATTAAACTCAAAACTTATTTGCAAAACTGAACCAAAGGCACCCTAAAGGTCCTTGGTCAAATGTCAAGGTGTTAGGTAATTTCTTTTGGAGAGCTTTGAGGAAATGCAGTATATTTCCAAAGTCCTATAAAGTTTTGTTTTCTATAGGTAGGTTTGTAGAATATTTGGATTTTATCATTTTCCAAATACCAATACATTTTTTTTTTCAATTTTGCCCTCACTAAACTTTTGGAATTTTAAAAATGCTTTCACCACCTATCACCTCATGTGACATTGTCGATAATGCCAGATCTAGCATTGATGAACCTCATCTAAAGTCATGTGACCTTAGGTGAGGTCTATCACCAATACCAAATTTGGCTCGTCGACAACTCAAACCCTTTGTTGGAAGTTTAATTTTTATATTATTTAATCAGCAAAAGTCCTTTTAATTAATTGGTTTGAACTTCTTTATACATTTTTTTTTATTACACTTTACCAAACACTATTTATATCTTGAAAAATCCTTTTAGGTTAAAGACTCTGCATTTTTCCAAAAGCCCAATTAATCGCACCCTAATTTCAAGCCATTAAATATTAGGGGCCTCACCTAAAACTCACATGGCCGAAATAGGGTGGGCTCACAGCTCCCTCCGCCCGAAGACAAAGGCGGCAAAGATGAGACGATAGCTTTTCTTGCAGCCAACACACGCTGCACGAAACCACGTGGGCTGGGCCCGACCCAGCGCGACTTGTCCCGCAATTCACCCTCCTCCTCGCGCGATTGCAGCTCAACCTCACCGACGGTTCCCTTTTACCAAGGCTGTTCTTGCCCTTTTCTCTCTCTCTCTCTCTCGTTCATCACGAGGAAAGGAAACGCACGATCCAAGTGAAGTAGGATGGCAAAAATAGTAACTTTCTTTCCCGTCTAAATGCATGTCACTGCATTAACTTGCATGAATCCTTCCTCAGAACCCACCTCCCAACCCTACCTTCGCCAATATAAGTGCCCGCACACTCTCCCTCCTCATCACTCACTGCCATCACAACCAGCTCAAGCTCATCAAAACCATGAAGCTCCTCTACGCATTGCTGCTCTGCTCTCTTCTCCTGACCTCCATCTTCATGGAGCCCGTCCTCGGCAAGCCAGGTGAGCCTCCAAACCTACCCACTTTATGATCTCGGTGATCTCTACTCTTGCTTATTGTAGTCCACATACCTGTTCCGGGTCTTTGTCACCAAATTCAAAGCACTGTGTACAGAAAAGCGCCGAGCATTCACAATGTAGTATCTTCATGGTGGTGTGACTGTTGGGTGGTGATGGATTTGCTTTCTTTCTTTGAACTTTTTCTCATTGGCGAGTGCTTGTGCGTGATGTGCGACAGCGTTCTGCGAGAGCAAGTGCCGGACGAGGTGCGCGAAGGCAAAGGTGAAGGCGAGGTGTGCCAAGTACTGCAACATCTGCTGCACCGAGTGCAAGTGCGTGCCTTCCGGCACCTACGGCAACAAGCACCAGTGCCCTTGTTACCGCGACAAGAAGAACTCCAAGGGCAAGCCCAAATGCCCTTGAGACTTGGTAATTCAAGAGGGACAGCTCCGCCCGTCCTCTTCTGTACAAGACACCATAGCCAGCTAGCAGCGCAGTAAACTATGTGGGACTCTATGAGGTGTTGCTTAATAATAACGAGAATAACAGGGGCAATGTACTGTCCTTGGTCCATGTACTATGCTGTTGTTGTCACCTCCGTGACTGAGCATTTGTGAAAGTTTAATAGCAGTTTCATTAAGCTGTCTCTCTCTCTCTCTCTCTCTCACGCACAGCTCTGTACTGTCTCTATTCTAAGCTTCTCTCTTCATTCTTGATTTGCCCGACCCATAATCTTCCAAAAGCACCACTGCTGGTCTTGTCTTCTTTAGACCCTCCTTGAGAATGGTGGGTGACTGTAAAATTGAAATGGTCACCATAGCACTGCTCGTCCATTGTCGTGTACAATAATGCCAAGACTGAATAAGTAGCCATACGTATTGGCTACTGCACTTTGATATCAGAAAACTTTTACCAAAGGAAGAAACACCTCCGTGTTATGCTAGCTTAATCTTTAGATGAGTCGGATTCAGTTGTACACATTGAATTTCCTTTCACACAAGTAGAGATCAGTTGAATGTTATCATCAGGCGAAGATATAGGGAATAATTTTGTTCAGACGTTACATCTTGTCTGATACAGCAGAACGTAATTATCACTATTTTCCTTATAAGAACACCAAACTAGAACCCTTCATGGCTCATACTGCCTTACTGTAAACGCTGCATATATCTAATCTCAACGTTGAAGAATACCAACAAATCTCTCGGTTGACATGACGTGGGAACTTTCTAGGACTCGGGAAGTTGGCTAGGATTATACCATTGCACGCACGTGCCTCTCATTGGATCTAGTACACTGCTGACACATGAAAAAACTATAAAAAATGGACAACCAACCCGAATCACCACTAGGTGCCAATTAACATTTTCATCAAGATCGAGATTGTTGGGATTCCAATCCAAGTGGTAATTTTTTTCATTTACTTTAGCTATACCCTAATGTGAAAGTGGCATCCATCGTAAAGAAATTCAAAATGATCTCTTATCAAGATAAGTCACACAATTACTAGATGGATCGGCCATGAACTTATAATTATAGATAGTTTGAATTACACATAGGGTGTTGGGCTCATGTTTTATTAGGTCATGAGTTTGCAGTCAATCTCCTTATGATGGGTTATCTATTTTGTGCTGAAAAACACTTTCGTATTGTATTTTTAATAAAGCCCCGCGAATTCGTTTCTTAGTTGTTAAGTGGATTGCTGATAAGGTTAATCGTGTATTTCATTATTATTATTTTTATGTACTTTGATGTTAATGACAAAGGAAGGCTCTAGAATCCCCGTAGGCCCGCCACGAACGTGGTATGCACATGAACTTCCTCTTCAACCTTTTTCTACGTTGGGATCCATATCGGGAGTTTCCAGTTGCTATAAATGTGGCTTTGATTTCTGAAACTTGTGATTTTTTATTAACATTGGTGTCTAATCAGCAGGGCATGCTCGGTCGGCGTCATTATTGAATTTTTAACGTTAATTAGTTTTTTTTTTTTTGGTTCATGAGTTGAAAGGAAAGTACGACAATTCAAGGGTTGTGGATCTCCAAGCGGTATAGCCCACCCAGAGAGACCTAGAAGCCCTCTTTTATTGCATTTGCATTTGATTTTACTAGGGTTTTACTTGCCGAAAGTGAGAAAATTGTCTACTTAGCTATAAATCTATTATAAAAATGAGAAAAATTACCAAAAATATTCTAACTCTACTGTAATTGTATCGATTTAGTTTTAATTTTATTTATCAATTCAGTCTCAAACTTTTTGTAATTGTTTCAATTCAATCTATATGATCAATTTTGGCTGGGCAATACTAAATTTGACGTTAGCCATTCAATCGACACTAACATGGACAATTTTTATTTTTTTGAATTTTCTTTTTCTTTTTCTCTTCTTCTTCCTTTTTTCTTTTATCCCCCACTGTGGCCAATGAGGGTCATGGTGAGGCCATGGCCACCTTCGTAGTCCCCAAGCATTGCCTAGATCTAGGCAAGGCCCAGGAAGGGCTTCGCGGCATCCATGTCAGTATTGGAGCCTCGTCGGCCACTATGGGGGGCAAGGAAAAAGAGGAAGAAGAGGAGAAAGAAAAAGAAAAAGAAAAAGAAAAAGAAAAAGAAAAAGAAAAAAGTAATAAAAAATTGAAAAAGTAAAAATATTATTAAAAAATTGTTAACATTAAAGTAAGCCAAATAGCTGGTGCCGACTAGCATCCACGTCAACACTACATTAGCACTAGCCTATCAAAATTGGTCAGATAGATTGAATTAACACAATTGCAAAAGGTTCAAGATTGAATTAGCACAATTGAAATATATTATAACTTTTTTTATAATTCTCTATATAAAAATACCAACTTAGTTTTAAACTTTTTAATTTTAGCCAAATTAATCCTAAATCTTTATGTGAAATCCTATTATAGTTATTGTGGTCAATTTTCATCAAGGATGTGATAGCATGCCGCATATGACGGTTGGCAATAACTGGACCATCACCTTGATGATTCCGCCAAAAATTGATTTAAAGGACTATGTTGAATTTTTATGCATAGATTTATGATTATATTGACAAAATTGAAAAATTTAGAATTAAATTAACATCCATACAATAGATTTAGAATTAATCAAATAATTTTCTCCATTGAAAGCACACTATTATTCATGCGTGTTGGAGGGGATGAAATTCATTCCTGTGCTTAGTTGTAGAGATAGTCAGCAATCGATCAAGTAAGGCTTGAGCTTTGGTAATGTGGTTTGTTAGGATGACTAGTAGAGGTGTCAAAAAGGCTCGAGCCGAGCCGACTCGACCCGACCCTAAACTTAGGGTATTTTCCGATATCGGCTCCATACTCATATAAGATTTTGACCCGACCCGAAAATATCCTAAGTTTAGGGTCGGGTCGGGCCTTTTTGACACCGGTGCTACCTATGCGTTTTGGTCCTCATCTGTTGAGAGAAAATGGTAAGGTAGGATAAAATAAACAAAAGAAAAGAAGCAATCCTCTCTCTCCGTGCGTTTTGGCCCTCATATGTTGCTCAACCCTCTAAAGTTTTTGAGCTAAACACGAAATTGAAACCAAACTTGTAGAGGGTTACGCTCTGACTTGACCCGACCCGATTTTTTGTTTGGGTCTAATGCGTTTTGGGTCGGGTCGGGTTGGACCATAGCATGACCCTTTACGATTAGGGTCGGGTCGGGTAACATCAAAACCCGACCCGACCCGTTGACACCTCTAATGACTAGAACTCTGAAGATTCTTTTGTCAACACGGACTATCGTGAGCCAATGCTCCCTTGAATGAGTCGATTTGAGTCAATCTATCTGTCTATTAGCAACTAAATCTACGGAGACAAAAAGGCATCGGACAGAGGATATGGCCTCAAGAACGGATAATGAGAAAAAGGAAGATTCTATTATTGCGTGACCAAAACAGTTTTCAGGTAGCCATCATGGTTCGATCCAGTGGAAGAGACTTGTTTGAAGATAGGCATTGTGGTGTAGCATAGCAATTCCAATGGCAGTCTTCGTGGTTCAATTTCAAGCTGCATTTGGTTTAGCATTTCCACGGGCTTGAAAGTGCTTAGGAGAAATGTTGGACCGTTTGGTAACAATTTGAAAATAGCTTTCAATTGAAAGCTAGCCTTCAGAATGTCGAAAGTCCAATGCTAGCAGAAATTAGCTTTAGGCTTTCAGTATTTGACCGAATGCTCAAATTAATTTATTCTTTCCAAAACTATCATCCGCAATTCTTTATATTTCCAATTTGCCTCTGGTTAACATTTTTTTTTATTGAAAAAGGAGGTAACCATTTGCTGGTCCAGGGAAGGGCTATGGTTGCTAGTGACCGTTGGTTGAGGTCGCTTGATCGTGTGACCCAACCGAGGGCCACTAGAGGTTGTATGACCTTAGGCGACCCTTGACAAGGGTCGCTTGAACCAAGCACCACACGAACTAGGTGATCACCGCTGGGGTCTTGTGACCCTCACCTAGGTCTCGTGAGGGTTGCACAACGGGTGGTTGCGGTCGTACGACCCTCATGAGATTTAGGCAAGGGCTGCTTGAGACCGTGAGACCCAAGTGGTGATCACCTGGGTCGAGCAACCCTCGCCAAGGGTCACATGACCTAATCAAGGGCCGTCAGAGATCACACGATCTCTAGCAACCTCAATTGACGATTGCTAATACCAAATTTGGCTCACCAGGGATTGTAATCTTTCGCCGGTCCAACAAAGGGTTTAGTTCAATTTTCCCAAAATGCACACACTTACACACCCTTAGAGCCCATTAAAAAACTTTTTTTTTATCAAACACACGTTCAACTCAAAACCCATTTACAAAGAAATTTTACCAAATACAATTTATATTTCCCCAAGTGGCTTAGGGCTTTCAGTATTTGTATTAAACTCAAAACTCATTTGCAAAGTTGAATCAAATGCACCCTTAGAAAAAGAAATGGGGGTAAAGGTGGGTGTGATCTCACAAGGCAACAAATTGGATATTTAACTTGAGACATCTTGATGCAAAAGGATAATTGCATTAAGGGGGAATATATCTAATACTGAATTCACATGTGAAAGGAAGATAATGGAGATCAAATAGAAAAGTCACTTATCGAAAAAATGTTCTAGCATGGAGTAATTAATATATTCTAACTAACTTAAATTTTTGAGAAGAGTATTGTACTTCTATTGTGCAATCCAAATACGACCTCCGATCAAGGTTGAGCCGCCCTCAATTGAAGGTCGCAATGGCCGTAATTTCGAAAACACGCATATGTTGTTGTTGTTATTATTATTATGAGATGAATAAATAAAAAGCACCAAAGCATCCCAAGCCCATGTAAGGTAAATCATCAACCCGAAGCCCACAGAACTTCAGATGGGTAGGCCAGTCTTCGGGCCTAGCGATGATTACCATCGAGCCCATCATGCACAAATGATTCTTTTGACTAATCTCAATCATCATTTACATTAGTTCAATTCTTAAATCCAACCATTGCGCTTGCTAATGTCAAATTGATTTTTGTCCCTTTCTATATATCTATGGTTTCATGCTTACATATTAATCTCTTAATGCCGACCAAACGTCGTTACACCGACTAAGATTGGGCGGAATTGAAAGCTCAAGTAGGATTAATTCACGATTGATGCGAGCTTACCATTAGATTCTCAGTTGACTTGGATTCTTTAAACCGTTTGTCGGCTATTTATATAGTCGGGCAAGATTAGGTGGTGCTGTTTATTTTGAATAATGACCAGGCCATGGCATACACTATCTAAGCAGCTCATTACATTATAATAAGATAGTAATCTCGGAACTATAAAATTCTACTAGCAGTCCAATCGTGCTGGGGACAGAAAATTTAATTTAATTAGGTCCTAACCAACTTTGTAATTTATAAAATTTGAAAAGTTGACCTTCTTGGGGACATATCCGGACATGTGTTATGTAACCTAGGAATCCTTTTAGAGAGAGCGCACATTGTTGTGACAAATTTCCCTCGTTGAATATAAACAATTGTTCTATGTGCCGGCCAAATTTATATATATATTCACATACATAAGATTTTTAATGACATAGTTACATAATGCTATTTGGAATTAAAAAATTATCATGATTTTTTGTCGATTACTATTTGGCGCCTAATCTGAATGGAGCTAAGTTGTTCATTTCCCTTTTTGAAGATATGGCAAATTTCTCTTTCCAGTTTCACTCATCACCCATACAGATAGTTCTAGACTCCTAGTAAACTCAACAAAATCAACGCGTAGTTGACTCGTGATAGCCAATCGCAGTCCGGCAATTAGCCACTTGATCTCGACAACTAGATATTTTACTTCTTTTCCAATGAGGATAATTTGACTTTCGATCATCTCCGGGGCACGATCGTTATCGGATGAGCAGCTAAAGTGAAAAGGCAATACTTCGCTCTTTGCTCTTTATGTTGTGATCTAGATCATATATGGTACCAAAGTCACGGCGAATCACGGGACTATAGTTTTGATGCCCATTTGTTTGGAGAAAAACTGCTTCACAGGAAATTGTTTTCCGACTTTCCTTTATTTGGGCGACGGAAAATTAATCGTTTGGACCAAAAATGGATAGTTTGAATAGAGGGAAAATCACTTCCTCTTTCGACCACGATGAGATTACTTTTCCTTAAATTATAAAGTAATCTTAGCAAAAAGATATTTGCCTTTTATCTCAAAAGGAGTCGAGAGGAACCGTCGGATGGGGTTCAAGCGTCTGAATCAAGGGCAACTAAAAAGTCACTTTTTAATCAATTTGTCTCCCCACATTAGTGCCATTATCCAGATTTCCACTCAGGAGGACCTCATTACGACATCTTGCGATATAGATAAGAACATGCCGGAGGGCCAGCTGGGCATTGTCCATTCGTTCGAGGTTGCCCCCCCCAAAGCACGTCGTTTTCGCAGAAAAGGAGGCCAAGAATGACAGCACGATGGAGGAGTGAGCTCGCAAGAAATTCGTAACTAAAGCATATGACATAAATGATTGTCGCCGTTGGTGAAATGGGGGGAGAGGGGAAGTGATACATTGAACATAATTTTCTACATGTCCCCATTACATCAAGCAGGAAACATTCCACTATTAAGGACCCAATAAGTTGGACCTATGTAGGTCCTTAAAGAATTCAAGAGGAAAAAAACAAGAGAAACATCCGTCTAAGAGTGAAAGACTCCATAATGTCGCATTTGTATTTAGTCGAGAAGAAAAAGATTGAGTCAAAATTATGGAATCACTTGATAGTGAAGATAGATATTATGTTAAGCTTTTGATTCTAGCTACTGTTTGATGAAAAAAAATATAATAACTTCTTGTGTTTGGAGTAAGAGAGATGGATGAAAAGCTCATTGCTTGACAAAATGTCTTCGGGTAAGTTTTATTGTAACTGACTATCTGATCAAGTATTTTCGATTATTAAGACTTGTCCAAAGGGCCCTTGAACTCGATTTAAGCTATTCCTTTTGGTAACTAAAACTATAGAATATAGGAGAAATGATTGTCGCAGTCGGTGAAAGGGGAGAGGGGAAGTGATGAGCACATTGAACAAAATTTTCCACATGCCCCAATTACATCAAGCCGGAAACATTCCACTACGAAGGGACCCAACAAGAACATTATCTGAAGAGGTCACGTCCAATCTCACCTTTTTCCTATTTCCCCCACAGGTTAATTGAACCCAAACCAAACCATCGCCAGAACCCCTGACATCCCCCCTCCACGAAACGTCCTAGTCAACCTGCAGCTTTTCGTTAGAAAGCTTCTCCACAAGGTACTACAACTTACACATTTTTAACAAAAGGGGAAAAAAAAGAAAGAAAGAAAAGTAAAGAAAACGAAAGAAACAAAGAGATTTTTGATTTAAAGATCTAATTTTTTTGGGCCGGTGCTTGTCATTGACTTTCTTCTTCGTTTCCGGCCGGCGACGGTCCCCCCACGGGAACGCGGGAGCCTTTACCGTCTCCTCTCCGGGGTCCATTGCGGCTGCGCCGGGCTGAAGTGCGACGAGACCACCCTCGAGTCCAGGAGCTCCATGATCGGCCTGTAGCTCACGCACCTCGGCACCTTGTACTGGTTGATCGACGCCCCTCTCGAGATCGCGTAGTCCATCAGCTCCTCGAACGTGCCGCTCTTCACCACGCGGATCTCCAGCGGACCGATCGAGTTGTCCGCCACCCGGCACTGCCGGTACACCGAGTTCATCGACTCCTCCATCGCCAGGGAGCACCTGTTCAGCGCGTCGCCGCTGGGGGAGTTGGCTAGGTCCTTGGTCAGGAGTTCCCAGTAGATCACGTAGTGGCCCGGGATGGTCTTGGTGTCGGCGAAGCTCGTGTACTCGACGACGCTCGTGTTGAACTCCCTGAGCAGCTCGGAAGCGTTCTCCACGGCCTTCTGGAGCTCCGCCTCGTCGGTCTTGTCGGAGTCGATGCTGAGCAGGACGTTCTTCCGCCTCACGAAGTGGAATTGTGGGGCCGAGTTGTGGAAACCGGTCACGCGGAGGATGTCCCCAACGCGGTACCTGCAGAGACCGGCGTAGGTGGTGATCACGAGCTCGTACTCCTTGCCGACCTCGACATCCACCAGGTCAACGAGCTTAGGGGGCGAGTCGCGGGTCGACTCGTACGATTTGGGCTCGTGGGGCAAGAACTCGAAGTAGGCCATGTTCGGCATGATGGTGTACGACACCTCGGATGGCTTGCACATCGGGTTAAGGTTGAGCCCGAAGTAGCACTCGGACGACGCGTACATGGTGCATGCCAAGGGCAAGCCGCCGCTGTAATAGTCGAGGGTCGGGATGTACTGAGCCATGGCGCCGGTGACGATCACGTCCAAGTATTTCGTGTTGGGCCAAATTCTAGTGATGATGCCGTCCCAATTGTCCTTGGAACACTCCCTAATGATGAACTCAGCGAGTGCTGGGTCGGGCTTGAGAATCCGGCCTATACAGTCCCGAATCGCCGGGTCGGCGACCTTGGCGTTCAGCGAGCCGGTCCTTATGTCCTCGGCCAACTGCTGCCAGTTGAGCTGCAGGAACCGGATGGCCCGGAGCAGGCCGGACGCGAACACCGCACCGAGGCGGAGAACCTGGGCGCGCTCAACGAGGCCGCACAGCATCTGGGCGTACATGCTCTGGTACGAGTCGGCGCAGAGGATGGCTTCGTTGGGGCTGGTGTAGACCATGTATGGGTCGTAGGGGCGGGTCTTGAAGTGCTCGCTCTTGTAGTAGCTGGTCAGGACCGGCCGGGCCAGGAGGCCGCCGGGCGTCCGGGTCTCCGACTTGACGAACAGAAAGTAGAGCCCCTTTCCTTTGTCCAGCCCAGGCACATAGCTGTTGCCACGTATAACTCAGAAATTTCAGAAAAACCAGGCACATAGCTTCTTCTTTTTTTTCTAATCAGAAAGGAAACGTAGGGAGGATAAAGAAAGGAACAGCATCATGTGCCACTAATGGTGGCGCGTATATTGCATGCAGTATAATGCAGGAACGCAGCACTCACAGGTTCATCACTGGCATGAGGAGGCTATAAAGTAATTGGCGACGATCTAGCTCTTCTTGAATTGTCGGCATCAGCTTCCTCTCTCCAGCTGAGGTCCCAGAACTGCAATGTTTTACCAATAAAGAAAAAGAAAAAGGAAATTTTTTAGCATATTAAACTAAACTATCTTCACCGGCCAAAGTTTTGCATTGACTTTGACAGCATATTACACTAAATTACACGTTAGGTATGTCAGAAGACCGGTCACGGAATGACCCAGATGACCGCCGGAGGCAAGGATTGGGATGTTACCTCGTGAGGAACTCGGAGATGGGATGGGCGGACAGGATCGGGGAGCGGTCGCCGTCGGCAATGCGCTGGATTTCGGGCTGGAGGTCCTCGTAGGTGACCATGGGCATCTTGGACTTGAAGGTCTCGCGGTCGGTGGCGCCGTCGAGCTTGTGCCTTCTGAGGTACTCGGTACCGGCGTTGCGGCTCAAGATCTCGGCCAAGACCCTCTGCTGCTCGTCGTCGGCGTTCCGGGTCATCTCCTCGATGAACTGCAGCGCCTTGGCGTCTTTGTCGCACGCCGGCGGGCAGAGCGGCGAGGAGAGCACGGAGTCGACGGCCATTCTGTGTAGTGAGAGAAAGCGGGGAGGGGGCTCTTTCTTTCGGAGAGAGAGGAGAGAGGTGTAGAGAGAGAAGCTCCTAGAAGAGAGCTTAGAAAGAGAGAGAGAGAGAGAGAGAGAGAGAGAGAGAGAGGTGGGGGAAGAGTTTTGCAATGTTTTTGCAGTGAGTTGATG
This sequence comes from Corymbia maculata, assembly GCA_014182735.1. Classification (NCBI taxonomy): domain Eukaryota; kingdom Viridiplantae; phylum Streptophyta; class Magnoliopsida; order Myrtales; family Myrtaceae; genus Corymbia; species Corymbia maculata. The sequence continues at coordinate 23,288,957 of CM024690.1, forward strand.
AGAAAGCGGCGAAGATTTATATAGGGGGAAGGAGGAGGGAGCGATGATGGCCTTCCAAAAATACCACGTCACTGGTTTGGGCCACTGACAAATGGGAAGGTTTTTAAGACTTGTAACCGCTGGATTGACCACATTTTATTATTATTATTATTATTATTATTATTATTATTATTATTATTATTTCAAGTGTATTTTGAAAATTTACCAAGATATGATGCAAAAATTCTTGTCAGGGCATCAACGGAAATATCATACGTTACGACTCATGAAATTTTCTCTTATAATGGCCACAATCAATATTTTGAAAATCAAATAACTTCAAATTTTAGGTCAATTTTCATCGCGAGGCATTTATTTACCGAGTGCAAAAAACAAAAGAGCGGTCCATCAGTTACGACGTGTGGGGAAATTGTTCCGTTCCATTTCACGTGCATCGACAGGCAGCATTTACCGCGTGAGAATTGAGGGGGTTATTCACTCGGCCAATCACCCGTCGACACCATCGTAAACGGAGGGCGAGGGACCACTGGATGGGTGAGCCGACTTTAAACGTAAAAATAAGAGAGAGAGAGAGAGAGTGTCGGGTAGTAAGGGGGACAAGGGGGGCCCCAGGACACGTAAGCGAGGGAGGGGTGCGCGGGTGCATGTGGGGTTACGTGACCGCCATGTCAGCGGAGCACAGGGGAAGGGGTCTAGTCGCTGCCCAACCGCGCTGCCCATTTCGGGTATCTCTGTTGCTCCCCGATAGCGACGCCTCGCCGCCTTACCAAGCAGTCGTCACTGCTCCCCCCGGCCGTGGCCCTCCTCCGTGCCATCCCCCACCCCCTTCTCTCTCTCTCTCTCTCTCATTCATTACATGCAAAGAACACATGCATGTATGCTTTGCAAAAGACCGGGTCAAACTTCTTTTTTTTTTTCCTTTCCTCGGTAGCTGCTGCTGCCGGCTTTGACGTATCACCATCTTGCCTCGCCTAACTTCGAATTCTCTTCTCTCGAGCCGGCAACTCTCGTGAGCTGTGAGTAACGGGAAGGATGGACATAGCCACTTTCCAAAAGCTCTAATGTTGTCTCAATTCTTTCTATCCAACTCACTAATGAAAGGTCCCCACGCTAGACCTTTTTTTTCTTTAATCTTTGGTAAAAGAATCGAATTTTTAGACATTTGCTAATAATACACAAGCAAGCCCCAAACTGATGTTTGACAGCGCGATTTTCAGCCGGCTGCCATGAAGTCGACTTCATTTAGTATTTTCTTGACAAGACTGGATCAAGCTTTATGAAAAATGTACAGGGTTTGATCGCACTAGTTGAGAGTTTCACGGCTCTCGATGGCATTCGATACATAAGGTTTCTAGCCTTTGCTATATGCCTTTTCATCAATGAAAGTATGTCCATTCAATTTTCATCAATGAAAGCCAACTCATTTTTTAATCCGCAAGATTTAGTAAAACGTTTTCAATTTCGTGTTTCTCTCCCCTTTCTTGGGTCGACATCGGCAAATGCAAGCATCAAAAAGGCACGTTATAAACCTTTTGAAGAAATGCGAATTTGAACTCATTTCGCATCTTGCGTGTTAGATGGAAGTCGGAAGTGATTACTTGTCCCGCAAAATATTTTTGGGCGGAAGTCTTTCTTTGCGGGCTCTACGTTTGTTTGATCTGAAGTTTGACCATTTCCATAAAAAAAAGTATTGATAATAACAAGAACACACTCGCACGATCCCTCATCTTGTCATTCCATGTATACGATGTCATCCCTTTGCTGAATACTTCTTCAATTTTATCGTGAATTTCTCGAGATGCAATGTGGTGAGAACGGGTAAACTCGCAACCTCAGCATGCCGGACCGGGTCGAGGTGAATTCGAGATCACGAGAATTGACGGGAATTCGGGTTTCATCCTTATCATGCCTCGTCTCAGCATAACGGATTTTACTCCCTCTTGCTTGTAGGGAAGGAACATCTTGCTTTTATTAATACAACAAGAATTGTGTCTCTCATTAATGGAAGGCCCAGTACATTAATGGCCAAGATGTACGCGTAAATTTCATGCAACCGGGGAAATTTCCCAGGTTTTTATTTTCTTTTCCATTGTTTGGGGAGAAAAAAAAAACAAATACTAATTAATTCCGGGGGAAGAGATTTTAATTTCTTGTGCACAGCGAAGATTAGATTGGAAGATAACCGCCACAAGATTCATCAAGATTTGCTCACCGTAGTTTAATTGGAGAATCACGTGTGGCCAACTTCCACTGCGGTTCCTAAATTTCGTTCTAGGGTTTACTTTGAATTTTCTAAAAGAAATAAATTTTAAGGCAACGATATAAATTACTTCAAGTGTACACATGCAATCGCTAAAGAGGTCGGTGCAAGCAATGCTCGATCCAGGAGGTGATGAGTCCTAGAATCCGACAATCCACCCCTGCATCGTTCGATTTCGTCCTCCTAATCAATGCCCAACTGGATCGTTCGTGACCAACCCATCTGGAATGATTTTGCTGAAAGATTTAGTTCGTGTAAGCAATCATCTCCATGATCACAAAAAAATCCCGTCGACCGATCGAAGAGGGTCTTACCCGGTTGTGAAATGTCGCCGGAACATGGACGGGATGAGTTCGGTCAACAATATCTCGAATGGGTTTCCCTGCACTATTGTCGATGTCGTGGGGTTAATCGCCAAAGGAAGTCCTTATTTTACTTCGAATGGCAGCAATAATCTTTTTCCCTAACGATTTACGTCTATCGTAATTCATTGATCGTTCAGTTCCTGTGATTTCAAGTGCAAAGATCGCTTGAGGGAGCGTTAAGGAAGATTGCCCGGCACACACAGCGAGAGATGAGAAGACAAAAACGATACGATGATACGACACTCCCGTACCAAGGCCCATGCCTCTTCACGAGACATGGTCGAGCGACATTACCAAAGAGACAAAAGGTACATGACATTAGGGCTGATGTCAGCAACAGATTTTGTCTAACATAAACTAAGCTGAACCACTTATATTCACAACATCTGCGGTTTCCGTCACTCTTTTGTTTCTGTCCTTCCACCGCCCAGCAACTTCCATGGCAGATATGAATTTTACATAGACAACTTGATAGAAAAAGACAAAGAAAGAGAGAGAGAAACACAGTCGAAAAGGACTTCTACGTGGCCGGTTTAACCGTCGCCATCACTTTAGTCAATGCAGAGAGGTTCGAACTTATATAATAAGCTCGCGTGAACCAACATTCACTTATATTATCATGCTCTTAGACTTCTCCTAAATAAATAACCCGGCGATTCTTCCGAGAAACTATCTTCGCATGTAGTTAGGGTTCTTGCTAGAGTAATTAAATATTATGGATGATTGGTTCCTAGTTCAATTTGGTTCTAAAGTGGAACCGAAAACTGAATTGACTGATATGGTCCGATCCAACGGGACTGCTCAATTTTGCTCAAAATTTCACCGAATCAACCTTTTTAAAAGAAGAAAAGAAGCTGTCATTCCGTAACAAAATGTGTGGATAGATGAAGACAGGTCATGATCCTATAGTTTCTACTCGAAGAAGACAAATAGAAGGAAATTAGGAAAGTTAAGATTTATTAGTCGGTCTGATCTGGTCGGTCCAGTTCTTACCCTAGAACTAAGGATTGGATTGACTGGTCATTGGTTCCAAAAATAGGAACGGGGAACTAGACTGTCACCCGTGGGAATTGCACAAAATTGGCCGGTTCGGTTTAGTTCGAGCGATTCCCAATTTAGGCGATTCCTATTAGACACCCTTATTAAATAGTAAACCACGCATTCATCTAATAGATTAAGTTTTTAGAGCGGTTGATGATGCTCCCATAAAATCTCATATGGTATCCGAATTGGAGGTCTTGAGTTTAAATCTTATCACATCCTATTGATTTCCCCAATTAAATATGTCCATGCTTAGCACTATCCGAAGCTACGTAATGATGCCGAGCAAACAAGATCATAGTGACTGAAACCCTTTTTAACTCAAGTTGATTGGGATGGATAATGTAATGACAGCGAAAGCGCATGTTTAGGTCTCTCGAGGATAATTAATAATCCATGCCTGACCGAAAAAAGATAATGCGAATCTACGCAATCTTTAGTGGACTAATGCCTCGTGCTCGTGATTTTCCAACCCGAGAGAAAGACTCTCGGGGTAATGGCGTGTCCCAAAGGCCACGGCGATGCCTTCCTTGCCGGTTTCGAAGTGGAAAAAGAGCTGGAAATTATTGGCGGCTTCTCGTTCGTCTCTTGGCTTTTACTTACGATTTCAAGGGGGTTAGGTTTGATTCTCGAGCTTCCAAAAAGGCGCAGGCCTTGACTTTCTCCTCCCCCTCCCAACAACTCCACGGGATGAAACGAAAGTTACAGTAAACAAATCGAGTTAATACGTACTTTTCGCTCCCGCTGGCTGTATCGACATGTGGACACGTCGAGATCGAGGACGGGGTGGTGTTGTTGCTTCGCCTATAATTTGGTCTCGTGGCGATGTCTTGCGCTGAAAGGACCGGACATCTAACGACGGCATGTCTGGCCATATCGGGAACGGAATGGCTTTTGCCGTGTTCGGACTTCTTCGGCTTGTGTGTCGTGGTTTCCCTTGCATTCTGAGCACGCAATCGTGGGCGGTTTAGGCAGATGAAGAAACTTTGACAAGATGCGTTGTTTGAGTAGGCAGAAGTTAGATTGACGTTGGCCAAGTCGCTTTTGATCGTCGACGACGACTTGACATATTTTATATATTTAATTTTCTGGGATGATCCGAGTTTCCGTTTCAACCTTTTGCTTGAGTAAAGCTTTTGCTTTGACGTCGATAATCACTTACGACCAAGAAAAAGAAAAGAGAAGTCAATAGCGACCAAAAAAATTATTGATTCAGTGTAGTTCTGGCATGTTTTATAGCTAATTGACTATTTATTAAGGTATGATTGTCAAGAACGATTATTAAATTATCAATAGACATGCAATTGGTTTGAAGCAAGTGGAAGAGTTACTTTGATGGAAAGTTCATCCCGGTTAATGCGGATCGAATTGCGTTGGATTTACTTCATCATTGAAATTAATGCAAATTTACATCTACAAGAGGATTGATCTTTGCTACATTATATACGTATTGTCAAGAGACTAACGATTACTTATGAAGTTAATTAGCGAGACATTCCATGACTCGGGCTTTATTTGTTTGAATTCTTTAAATGGTTTTTTCATCATACCCAAAAAACAAAAACAAAAAAAGTTGGGGGTTACAAAAACAGGCTTTTTAATTGGAGTTTTAAAAGTTATATCATAAACATCGAGTAATTGTTTAAAAAAAAAGTCATAAATATCCAAATATTTCTCTCTCTCTCTCTCTCTCTCTCTCTCTCTCTCTCTCTCTCTCTCTATATATATATATATTTGTGCCGGAAATTTTATTAGTACCATCAACTGCCTTTGTAAACTTCTCATAGTCTCTCAAAACTGTCGTTATTAAATAGAATTCTCACATCATTAAAGCGGCATGCGAGTCAGGAATCGTGGGCAAGAAGTCTACTTTCCATCATTAAGAATGTCTCGACTCCACGTTAAGCCTTGGACCTCGGCGTGCAGGACGACGACAGCCTTCGATCCCCATCAAATCATAAGCCGAACCTATTTATAATGCTGACAATAATAAGAGAGAATCGACCGACTTTCAGGACGGTACGACATCTAAATGTCACACACATGGCCTTCCCATCTCCCTCTGTTCACACTCTTCCAAATTCCGATGTTGCATGATTGAAATCCCCGACGCTTTCATTTCTTTGGTCTGTACTTGGCCGTTCTCTTCCGTACTACGACTGCAGAGCGCCACTTGATTTCGGTCCTCCCCTCTTGTCCGTCTGACAATCAATGATGGGAATGAGCATATACAAGATCGATTTGGGCAAACCTTTGATTGCTCGTGAAAGGATTGTTATCAATTCTCTCGTTGATTCTATTACAAGATCGAATCCTAAAAATATATAAACCCTACGTATATTTTCCTCTTAGGTGAGATATTTCAATGCTTATATGCAAATCAAATTAAGAATAACACATGAAATTTTACCGACAAAGGATGGACACACAAGTGAAAGAGATGTGAACTGTCGAGGTGCTCAAAAAACTTAAATTAATAGAGGAAGGGAATTTGCATGTATGAGATAGTTTGACACTCATTTCTCAAATTTAAAAGCAAAGGCCGAGTAGACGGAAATTGTCGAGGCGCCTCCTTATTTGACGGGAACCGCCAGGGTGCCACCTTATTCGAGCTGTATTTTTTATGCTGCAAGCCGTCAACATACGATATATATGGAGTTAAGTAATGTGTTTCTCAATATATTAATATACGTAGTTTGAGGAAAGAAGTCCCCAAGAGGTGGATGAAACGTGGGAATTAATTAAGGGGGATGAGGAAGGGGTGTGGAAGGTGAAAACCGGCAGGATGCGTTCTGCTCTCGGTGGCCTCAAATCTCGAGAGAGTCGAAAAGGCTCTTCTGCATGGCGACTCGTTTGACCGGGGACGGGGAGTCTTTCGAGCTCTTCAAAGGGACATCGTGGCACGTGAAAGCTATTAAGTTATGACGAATTGGTGGGATTGGATTTGGATGGGAGCCATGGCCATGCAAAGCGCGCAAGTTGCACGAACGGGACAAAAACGGAAGCCCGGGGAGCTACGCGTGGTGGGGGGTGCTGTCGAGGATGTTTCCTCCTCGTGTTTTCACGTGATAAATAAGGTGTTTTTGTCCTCTCCACCTTCGCACGACCCCGTGTGATGTGAGATGGAAAAAGAAGATAAAAGGTCTCGTTACCAAAAGTTAAAAAAAAAAAAACACGTTTCGAGACTACTGTTTTCTTCTTCTTCTTCTTCTTCTTCTATTTTTTTGGGAAAATGGGTTGATTAAAAAATGCTTCGGATGTTAAGTTTTTTGAATTTTTGGAACATGTTTAATAAGGCATGGTGTGCTCTTCGGCACCGTCCTTTGAAATCATTGTCTCTTAGATTAAGCATGTGACCTAAATGCAATAGTTAGAGAACGTGATTTCATATGAAAGTTGAAATATATAGTATTGGAGAGGTTCCTTGACCTCTCTTGCTATTGCGACCAATCTCAAATTGTTGATGTATAAGTCGTAGTTAGATTTTACAACTACTACTGTGTACCTAGATTAACGGTCTAGATGGATGAGACCCTAGATGGAGACACTGACAGGTTACGACGTTTTGTGCACGTAACACCGCCTGCACAAGTTTGTTTGCCCTCGTCGATGCAGAAAATTCCCTGTTTTGACTGACCATTCCAGCTTTGTGTGAGGTTAGCGAAGAATTTTCATGAGCTTGACTGCTTTAAAATGGACTCCATTGTAGTTAAGAAAAGGTCTTATTCCGAAAGTTAATATTAGGTAAACTCGGGTAACACATTTATGACACATCTAGATAGATTTTTACTATTTATCTAATCTTAATCATATAAGGTACGAATAACGACTTTTCTTCAATCAAAAACACTTAAAAAAGACTTTTCACGGTGTGTAAAAAGCCAGCACGCAAATTCACGAGTAATCCTTTCATGGCTTTCTAAAAAGTTAGAATAATATGATAAGTCTTACCGGTAAGAAAAGTGGAAGACAATGAAACTCAGAAAAATGAAGGTGTTGGGAAAAAGTGAGGTACATAGGGTCAAGCCGCTTTGATTTACTACTGCTTTTGCTACTTTCCAGTCAAACTCTGTTACCCCCCTTCTTCTCCTCCTCCCTCAGTCCAAATTTAACAGCGGGTCAAAGGAAGCAAGCCAATACTCTTCCGGTCTTCACTATCCCCATAATTCCAGTGGAAATATTCGGCAGAGACGTTACTCCGAAGCTTCTCTCGAAGAAAACTATGAGCCCGCCACATAACATTTTCGTCTTTCTTGGCCAACGATTTGGAGGAACGAGTCGAACCCCTATTAGGGTTGATGAGTCTGACGACGACTCCACGATCATTACAGTCGAAGCAGGAGGGAAGCTTCTCGGTGGTACCTGCAAGAATGCTACTCGGTCAGTCCGCGGATGATCAAGGCAGGCCTTTTCGGGTCTTCGAGTGATGATGGGATACTGCAGAGGAAAAAGTTGGGCGAAGAACCACGACCGGATATCGTCGCGAATGCGCTGCTGAGGTCAAAAGATGGAATGAGAAGCGGGACGAAAGGAAGACCCAGCGATCGTGGGTCGGTCATTCGCCACCGTGAAACACGACGCCATCGTGTGTATAGTGGGTAGTTCCGACCTGGGTGGAGTGGGAATCAATCCATGCAAAGATAAATGGGAGACAGGGAGATTGGCATACCCGTTAGATCCACAACAATAGCGCGGTGTCTTACATATATAAACCAATCCACTAACTTAGAAATCCGCGTACGATTTGTCGCATCACCTTCGGCATTTGATTTTCATGCAAAGTTAGAGGAAAAGTCGTGGTACATGCTTAAATAAGTTTTCGTAAAAAAGGGTATCAAGAAATTGTTAATGAGTCGGTTGTCATTTTTATATATGTCTCCCGATACTAGAGGCAGCCCAAGTAAGTAACAGGCAAACTTCCGACTTTAGAACAACACTAAGTTGAATCATTTGCTACAGTTAATCTGAAAACACGATGGGTTATATTGACCCGTCACATTGTTGGAGCTAGTCATACTCGAAAATTGTTATCTTAACCACAAGAAAGGGGATGCCGAAGGTAAGGCCAGTGACTAGAGTGAAATCATAACATGGTAGCCATGCTGAATGGTGCAGCTAGTTCACCTCCTTTTTTCAGGATAACTAATACTTGTTGGTTATTTTGACTTAACATTACTTTACACAGAAAAAAAGAAGTGAGCTAACATTAAAGTTCAACTTGGATATGGAAGTCCTCTTTCGTTGCTGGACGGTGGAGTAACATGAAGCTCATGAGCTTATTATCCTATATCAAAATGAGTTGATAGGATTCCTTTTTTGATGTCCCCATGCTTGTCCCACGTGGTGATGCGAGAAAATCTTTGGAATAAGTGTAATGCTTGGCAGAATTGCAGTCCCTAGTATCTTGCTGTTCCTCCTTTCTCCGATTTGGGAAAACCCGACCTCGAGTTTTGCAAGTGTCGAATAATGGAGATTTGGTGATTTCTTTCTGATCAAATAATTCATACGGTGGAAGATTTCTTGCTTCACAGAGGCTTGTCGACCGAACCTTTCCATCATACATTCCACTTGAACAAGAATAACTTCGCCTAGGTGGTGTTTTTTTTTTTTTTTTTTTTTTTTTTTCAAGTCATGACCTCTCATTCATCAACTAATAAAAGGATAACATAGAGTTCAGGCTTTTATACATAAAAGATCCCAAAGAGGAGGGGATGGATTCAAAATTCAATACAGTGGAAGGGCTTTCTTTCGGTAGATCTTCACGATCCAGTCTGCTACTTGATTTGTTTCATGTGAACTGTGAATCAAAACAATAAAAACGAATCGGGCCAGCCTTTCTTGGCATTCATCAACAATCGACCGCAACTCCCATGGGCTTGGGATGAGGCCCAGCACCACATTGACCATAGATAAGCTATTGGTGCATATGGGCGGTCTCAAATCATGTCCCTTGTGCAGAACGTTTTTGGCTTCCAAGTACAGGAGTGTCGCTCTAAGGGCGAGCATCTTCATCTCCGAGGCTGAAGAAGTTTGAACTTTCTCGGCAAATCCAACGGCGACACGGCCGGCAGCGGTGATAGATGTTAGGGTAGGCGGAGGTGCTTTGGCGTTTGCTTTGTCTTTAAGGGAAAGCTTATGTGAGGGGGCAAAAGTGGAACTAAATCAAAAGTAGCAGATGGAGACTAAGGAGCAGCGGTTGAAGCCCGAAGGAACATCGAGGCCCGAGGCCCATAAGGCTCGTCAACACTTCCGATCCGGTTTTTTCGAAATGGGCCTCATTCGATGGGCTCATGACTATCGGCCCAAATGCGAATTGGCGACGCGCTGCGACCGCCGTATTATACTTCCGGCGCGGAGGGGACTGAAATGCGAATTCTGGCGAGAGGACGAGACCAGAGAGGGTTTCGGCGATGGAGGTGGTGAAGGACGAGAACGAGCTGAAAGCCGTCGGTGCAGAGCCGCTGGCCGACGGCCGACGCGGCCTCCGCATCCACGGTTGGGAGATCGAAACTCGCAAGCGCTCCATTCTCAACTCCTCCACTCTCGAACAGTATCTCCCTCTCTCCTCTCCCTCTCTCTCTCGATCTCGATCTCGTGTAGGGCATTACTCGCTTATTTCCAGTCTGATTATGCATGTTTGCGGTGTTGTTCATACGCGTTTATTCAATCTGAGGAGTTCCTTAATTTATGTAATTTTTTAAACTTGCTCGTGCAACGATGTTCATGTTTATATCTTCTGTGTCGGCATTGCGGCTAGCTGGTGTTTGTCGGGCGTAAACATTTTTTGCACTGAGGATTAGCTTCGTTGGCCGTTTTAATTATTTGATCTACTTTGCCAATGTGCTGCTCCGATAGATGACGCCTTAATTTAATTCTATCAAAAATCTGAATCCTAGCCAATTTGCTTTGTCTGAAATAATTTGAGATGCTGGCGATTAATATGGTTTGGATAATTGAGGGTGCAGAGTGGAATTCAGCAACGAAGTTTGCTGAATTGAATTGCAAGCTGTGTCTTGATTTCCGTCAAATTTGTTGCAAAGTACATATGTTAGTACCTGCTTGGTTTAAAGAAATTGCATTTTCTATGTGTGATTAGGAGAGTTGGTTCCTCTCTTTATCTGTTGCTCCATTGTCAGCACTCTGCCATCGGAGATGGGTTTTTCTCAAACGATTGATTTGCATGGTACTTTTGCAGGTGGGAACAAAAGCTCGGGACATCTCATTTGCCAGAGATGATATTTGGGGAGAGTGCCCTTATTCTTAAACACTTGAATAGTGGGACGTCAATCCATTTCAGTGCTTTTGATGCTCTTGCTGGTTGGAAGCAGGAGGGTTTGCCACCTGTTGAAGTTCCTGCTGCAGCAAAATGGAAATTCAGAAGGTATATCTTGTTTCTTTAGGACTACTTTCATGTTTGTTGGCTGTTTGTTTATAATGGTTTTGTTACAACACTAACTTGTGTAAACTAATGATGCTAAACCAATTTTAAGGTGTCTATTCATCTTGTAAATGTGTTGTACAGCCCCTCTTTTTGTGGGTCAGTTTGACTGTCTAATGAGTTATCTCCTGGAAAGTTCATTTTAAATTTGCCACTGGGTGGCTCTTTTGTATATTTTTAATCCTGTTCATTAAGGGAGTGCAACCGAACTGGGTTTACTCCGACCTTGGACCGGACCACCCAAAATATAGGGTCCAAGCAAAGACCCACTTAGAACTGGACCGGTTTTTACCCTGTTAAAAAAAAAAAATTGTCTCTCTATATAATGCCTTTGAGTTTTTTTGTCTTCAAAGAATTGTTAAAAAAAGAAACTTTCTCTCTGAATCAAGTGAAGAGAGAATTGTTTTCAAAGAATTGTTAAAAAGAACTATTCTCATGCATTGTTTTCCTTTTTTAGTGGTCCAACCTTAAACTATTACTATAGTCGCGGGACAAATGTTACATGAGTAAGCACATTAGATCATATTAGAAGTATTTGTGGGAATGAGATTAATATTAGATTCTGTTTATGCATTATTAGGATTTTTGCTTTGTCTTATAATGTTAGGAGAATTATGTTGTTGTTTTTTCGCTAATTAATGTAAAATTTGAAGCCGTATAAAATATCAAATGGTTACAAAACAAGTTCTAATGAAAACAGGGTTAACCCTATTCCTGGACTAGAAAACTAAGGTCAGGTCCAAAACATGGTCCAATAAAAATGGATGGGGTATAGGGTCAGGTCCAAAACCGGTTATAATAGGATCGGGTACAGGATCCAGGTCTGGACCCTACCCACCCTAGACCCGATAACCCCTACTGTTCATGACTATCATTGGCAATCCAGTTGCATTGTCTGAAAACTTTAAGGATAAGAAGCTTTTATGCTCAGGGTGAGAGATGTATAGTATTGATTCTTACTGGGAATTTATTGATCTACAGCAAACCATTCCAGGAGGTGATACTGGATTATGATTATACATTTACAACACCTTATTGTGGAAGCGAACCAATTAAGATAAATGCTGAGGTATGTCCTAGTCGCCATCTCATACTATGCATCTGGGTAATAATAAAAACTCTGAAAAAAGAGAGTTAAAAAACCAAAAAAAATAAAATAAATAAAAGAAGAGGAAAAGCTGATTGGGTAAACACTCTGTCTCCAAATTTCTTTACCCACTTACAGAGGGTAGTAAGACTCCAAAATTTAGTCAAGTAATAAGGAGGAGAATGTAAAGTTTCCAATTGAGGACTATACTGATTGTATCATTTTCCTGGATCTGCTGCCATTCTCCTTTTCCCCCTCTTCTTGATCAGGATGAAACAGAAGCCATCTCTAAGGTGACTGGTAGCCTTCAATGGGATGATTGCGAGGAACGTATTGATATGGTTGCCTTAGCAGTAAAAGAGCCTATTCTCTTCTATGATGAGGTAGTAAAATTTTAACTATGATCACACGACAAATGGTCAATTACGAGCATGTTTCTATTACTATCTTGTGATAATGAACATAATTGATGAATTCTGCAGATAATTTTATATGAAGATGAACTTGCCGATAATGGAATTTCACTCTTAACAGTGAAAGTGGTACTCTTTTTTCTTGTTCTTGTTCTTCATCTTTTAAATGTAGTTCTCTGAAGCTTTTTCGTTAGCATCAGTGTTGATAAGAGCTGATGGAAATCTGTGATTGTTTTGCTAGAGAGTCATGCCAAGCTGTTGGTTTCTTCTCTTGCGATTCTGGGTGAGTTTAATCCATTATATGTCTTCTTATGCCATATAACCAACATTTTTATTGTTTCTCTTTTTGGTCAAGCAACTTTTTTATTGTTGAAAATCTTGCTTTAATGAATCGGAGTTCTCTGTGGGGATGGCAATGGGGCAGGGCTGCCCCTGCATGGGCCAATGAACTCTGCCCTATCTCTGTCCGCTTCTTGCTGGGCACATGGTTGCTCTGCGGAGAACCACTCTGCAAACAGCAAAACGATTTATTCAAAAAATTATTTGTAGAAAACTAAGGGGAAATTTTTTCCAGAAAAGCATAATTTCTGAATGTCAATCTGACATGGAACGCTACATATTGGAAGTGGGAGATCTGTTCCTATTTCAATCAGAACAGTAATTTATGACCTCACTAGCTTCTCCACATGTATCAAGTAAACCCTGTTTGGTGGGTGAGGTGTGGCGGTGGTGGCTGTCGAGATGCTGAGGTTCGGTTGTGGTGTCGAGAGGGGTGAGGCAGGTTGGTAAGATGGTTGGTGGTCATCAAGAGGCTGGAGGAGAGAGATGTAACACTACTCTGAAGGTTTTCAGGAAAGAGAAAGGGCATTATGAGCTTAGTAGGATATCATTCTCTAGGTTTTTCTTTTTCCTGGTATGCTCTAGGTATTTAAAGAACACATTTTTGTCAAAAATCTCCATGGGGTGGTTTTATGAGGTGGCATATGAAATTCCATTCACTGCTTGGCCCTGTGAAGATTTTGGCTCATCTGCCCTACAACCCTCCTTGTGCCCTGTTTCCCTGCCCAAATTGGGGGGATCCTCAGATCCTGGGGAATCCCTGCCCTATGGCCATCCTTACTCTGTTGCTTTTTAAAAAATGCCTTTTTATTGTATTTGTTTTCTGAGCACTAGGAAAATAATCACTGTGTTATATTGATTGATGATCATTATGCCTAGCTTGTCTATAGGCATTGGAGATTGATCTGATAGTTACAGGGCATGTATAGATCATTTGTTTTGACAGTATGGTGATTGCATTTGTCTCCTTGTATTTGTACCATGTGTAATCCTCCAGGTTTTGTATAATTTGGGAATAATACATGCTTAACTAGCAAACTGAAAAAAGAAACAATACAAAGGTTATCTTAGTTTATTAACTCATTGCTCAATCAAAAGTATCTTATTGACTCATTCTTTCAATCCTACAGCTTAGAGTTGATGGAGTGCTAATGAGATTGAGGGACACCCGCATGTATTGCGGCTTTGAGGACAAAAAATGCCATTCTATTCTACGAGAAAGCTGTTGGAGAGAGGCAACATTTGAAGCTTTAGCTGCTGTAAGTGTTTCTTGTGCAGTCACTGATGGTTATTTTACACATCTTGCTTTCTGTATAAGTTTGAGATGCTGGACCTTGATCAGTAATTTTGTTGTTATTGTGGAGATCATCTGGGCATTGATGTATTGGTTTCTGTGTGGCATGAGAAATAATGGTTTTCTGAATTTCCTACCGCTTACTAGGGATAAAATGTGAATCTGTTTATTACTAAATGATGTTTAGTAATTTGCTGCTAGCGAAGTAAAGTCAAGCTAGCCAATGTGAGTATATAATTTAGCTTGCTGAAAGTCTTGCACAGTCATATGTTCTTGCGGTTAATGTGAGTAACAGCTAATTATGAGTGCCATTGCAGTTGATCCTCCTAGTATTGTATATGTAGCAAAAGAAATGACATTATCTTAGAAGTCTCTGCTGTTCTTGCATTTGAATAGGTTTTTGGCTTCACACTAACTTAAATTTGCCAACAGGGATGCCTATTCAGAATATTTTATGGCTTGTACACTTTTGAAAAGTGCTTTGGCTGCGCAATCTCTTATCATTGATCATATGAATTCTCATTGATGAAACTTTTTCACAATCAATTCATGTCTCCACACATTTGATATAGAATTTCTGTATCTGGAATCTCTACATTGCATGATGTGAAACCCTTTCATTCTCTAGCAGCAACTGAACTGCAAATTGCCAAGGCACAGTCACATCACTTCATTAGAGATTAAGATTACCATATGTTCATGTCCAATATAGGTATGTTGAATTCTGCCAAAATGGCCACTGCATTAAAACCAAGGACATGTTAACTTTTTCCAAGGATGTAGCGTGCTTTAGTCCATTTTATGACAGCAGCATAGGCTATCCTTAAGGGTTGGCATATCATCTACTTCACTAAGAGCTCTATAAGATCGCTTGTTTTGTTGCTGATATTCAGACAACTGATATTTGGATTTTGCAGAAAGGATATCCATCTGATGCTTCTTCATACAGTGACCCAAGCATCATCAGCCAAAGGCTGCCGATTGTCATGCATAAAACCCAAAAGCTTGTAATCCCTGATAAATTATAAGCTACAAGTTTCAGGCTGTTTAAATGATTGATGGTACTTTGTATAGCAGGGATTTTCAGAGAAATCTTTGAACCTCTGTAAGGTGGAATGGAGTTGTACCTATACACAAACTAATTTTTATAATGCAATGAACAGTCATTCTCCTGGAGCATTATTCTCATTATACTTAAATTGTTGTGTTTTCGTTTTCCTTTGATGTTTTTGCCTTTGTTTTTCTCGTTTCATGCTTCATTTAATATGTTGAGCTAGTGAGATGGAGGCATGTTTATTTGGGTACAAATAGAAATGTACTAGCGTGTTTATTTGGGTACAAATAGAAATGTACTCGAATTAGAAAATCCTGATGTAACTGAAGGCAGTACGCTGGAAGAAGAATAGTGTATTTGTGTACAAGAGATTGAATACCTTACCAGGTTTTTTCTGGAAATGATGGCCGAAATTGGATAGCAGACTTTAGGGTTGGAGCTTTTCAAGTGGTACAATAATTTTTTTCTCTTGTAGCAATGAGGGCTTGAAGGATCTTCTGCTGGTAATCTTGTTTCTTCCGCTATGATCTTGCTGGAACCATGTGGCATATACATTGATATTATTGTTTTCCCCCATATGAGCAGCATGTTGGTATATGCAGCATGTCAGAAGTTGTTGCCTGACTCTACTCATGACACTGGAATTTATTGGAAAGAAAACTCGGCACTAAAAGAGCAATGCTACGGATACTATGATCCATGTACCAAATTAGTTTACTAAAAAGATGTGCTATTCTGTATTTGAGTGTTTATTCATGTTAATGGGGCCCTTTGGTGCCTAAGAGATACCTGCTGCGCAGTTTAATAAACAAACTCAGTAGAGTAGTCTTAATATGTCAACATTATTCTAGGTTCAATTAGATTTAATAATGTTCAAAGTAAGAAAGAGCTTGACAACTGACATGAGGAAGGGGTATCCATAATAATTTTCCTGTAATGCTGTCTTAGGTTGCTTAGAGTTAGTACATCATGTATAGGGGTTCAATGCAAAGAAACCACGTGAATTAGTTTTTGGGAGATGTTCTGAGCAGTATGATTCATGATTTAGAGCTGGTGAAACATTGTCATACTTCGTATGACGTAGCATGTATAATTTCATTCAAGGAAAAATCACTTTAGGCGTGGGGGTTCATTCTTCTCAAATGATGAAAGAAGTATACATATGAACCACACAATTAGATGCAAGTGCATTGACTTTTGAATCTTGAACTTCTACTAGCTCCATATGTTGTTGTATACAAAATCAGTCTTTAACCCGTGTCATGATACTAATGGAGTACTTTTTCTAGCCCACAGATCTTCACAATCTCTAGCTTTACTAGCTCCATCTGTTGTATACAACAAGATCAGTCATTAACCCATATGTCGTTTTAATAGAGTACTTTTTCTTGCCCGCGGATATTCACAATCGCTAGTTTTTAATAGATAGTTCTTTCACATAGCTTTGTTCTCCTAAAAAAATCTTATTCATTGATTCATCATTCCATCGTCATCCGGAATTGATTGTGTGGTCTAGGTGAATTAGGATGCAGCTTTTTTTGGCCAGCAACAGGATGCAGCTTAGCATGGCAGAAATTCTCTGCAAAACTTGCTTACGTATGATCATTGATTCATCATGCACGTCAAGAATTGGACGGATTATGGGAGATTTGAAATGGAATCGGTAGTTACATGAGAGTGTTGTGCAGATTCTGGTTTTGCACTAAACCCACGAGAAGCGTACAAGATATTTGTGCTCTTTGGACTTTATTGGGCGGAAGCATCAACTCAACCTTGATGTTGTTGATCTGCATCTGCAGTCTTACATGATAGAAAGAAATAAACCAGGAATCTGTTTGGACATATCCAGATGCAGCTCAAGGATCAACGAGTTGATCAGAGCCGGAGGTTTAAGTCAAGCTTAACTGGCTCTGATGGAGGATTCAATTGTTGTGCATCCAAGCGGAAGCTGCCTGGCCACATCAAGTCTAATGCATCCTCAAATATGAAGGGTGGCCATCCTGTTGCGCATCCGATATTATGGTCACTGAATCTTGCTACCATTGCTGTCCCATCTCTACTCGGTTTGTGCACTAGAGAATGGGGCCTAGCACCGAGTGACCGGATGATAGGAGCATTCGTATGTGAACCCAACATCGTGATCATTCTCTGGGACTGGTATCTTCTTGCTGCCCCCCTCTCTCTCTTATGGGCATTCTGGTGACCTCCTAAAGCTTGTGAGCTGTAGAATTTCCTCATACAGAAGTTACATGAAAAAACTTTGGTTGAAGCTGGCCTCGATTGTGATTCAGAGTCTCCAGCTGTTGAAGCCGAATTTGTTCCCAAGCTCAAATTCAGCCACTCTTCTTGATTACCTTCTTCATTTTCCTCCCTGTAACTGTCACCTGGATTCAATCCATCTTGCCTTTCGTCGATGGTCAAAATTTGGTCTTCTTTTTCTAAGATCATCCCTAGGGATCTGGTGGGGTGGTGTTGCAGGAAGTTTTGAAAGAAAAATAGAGGGCTTTTGCAAAATGACTATGGCTGACTCTTAGAAAGACCCTTTGATGAGTGAAGAAGAGTAGAATATATGGAGAAAACAGGTATGCGCTGAGAGGGGAGGAGATTAGATGTGATTTTTTTTTTTTTTTTTTTTTTTTTTTTGTAATCTGATTTGTGTCTAGTGGCCATCTGGTGAAGTTGCTTAATATTCCGAGAATACAAGGCTTACGTCATCTTACTGTTGCTATTGTCAAGCTTGGGATTCCCCACTTTCACATCTCCCCTTTATTTCTATTCTAGATCATGTTAACTTTATGTTGTTCTGTTTAGACGACACAGGAACTGCTCGGTTGACAGTTCACCAACATTTCCATAGATTAGTCGACAATATATCTGTGCTTTATTTGAGATGCTTGTCGTGAAATGCTCATCTGAATGAGATCAGGATAAACAATAGCCCATTGTGGAGGGAGTGCCGTCAAACAACTTTAGAATCTGTTCTCGATTAGTCTAGTTATGTTGGTGTGAATGGTTTGTGCTTTCAGATCACATTTTATCATCCATGCAGCCCCAGAAAGAAGAAGAGATGTGAAGAACCGCGGAGCATGAAGTGGTGATCAGACTTCAAAGAAGGTGAGTGAACGATAAGCTTGAGTCTCTGAATGCTGCTGTTCAACTGAGGGTTGACAGGTCTAGATTGTCATTATTAAATGCTGTTTGATTTAATGTTCTGTGGGGGCCACATAGGGCCCCGAAATTGCCAATAATGGTGATAAAAGTTGAGGGGACGAGATAGAGTGGTATCTTACCATTTTTAATGTGGTGTTCCCTCTAAGAGCAAGAGTATCTACGTGGGTGTCTTCATGCTGGGGCTTCTTGCTGTTCTCTCTCCTGTAATCACTTTAGTGGGCACTGGGCAAAGTATGTGTACAGCAGGAGATGTGCATTAAGCACAAGTTGGAGGCTTTTTTATTCCCCAACTTTTTGGCCACGAAATCTGTGAGGAAGCCAAGTTGCTCAGTTCACCATAAAGGGTACTTTGTTTTGCACCTTCTAGTGTCAGTGGTATATAGTGACCTTCCTGCCCTCTCGCAGAATCTCCCTCCCTAGAAGTCGATCTTATCGGGCCAGGCCATGTTTGGGTCTATCTTTTGACAGATAGTTATTATCAGATACTCTAGAGTGTCGGCCTTCTTTTTATTTGCGGAAGTGGTATCGACCATCAGTAGCTTCTGCCTGTTCATTTCATGGATAAGCTAAACGAGAAAGGTGAACTGCATTAATCATGTTGAGTTGACTAAGCTTAGTTGGATGCCATGGTGCCCAAGCAGGACGTGATCGGGGTTGTTTAATTGGAGGCAGGTTGAGGCTGAATCAGATTCTCATCACCTCGGTATTATTTAAAGACAAAGACTGGCTTTCTATAGATTTATGTGGTTACCAGTAAATCGGTGTTGACCAACGGCCAGGATTAATTCGTCCACATCATGCAAGTGGAGAGAATTCAGGGCCATACAAAGGCGTCCAGTGCAATTAAGTACACCTGCATAATACGGGCATTTCATTGGTATTATGATCTGTGATCCGTACGCTACATGCTCCAGTCCTCCTATGGATTAAATGGCCAAGGACATATTATGTCCACTCAGGAATTGATTGAATGGCCAGGAACATGTTATGTCCACTCATGAGTTCTCATATTAGAAATCGAGGTGAACGTATTTCGGTCTTTGTTAGTCGGCCCATCGGTCATCAGTGTATCCCAGTTTGTAACTTAGAAACCAAAAGGGCTAAAAAGTACTATGGCGATCGGTTTCCATGAAACAGTGTGCAGATGAAGAATAATGCGCAATGTGGCAAACGGAAGACAAGTAAAGCTACCGAATGGTCGCGATCCTTTGCCCTGAAATCAGAGCACTAGCGAACACATTCAGGGCCCGAAGCAAATGACAAAGTGACTGACTGGAGCTTCCACCTATCTCGCTTCCGTCCATACGTGTTTCCATCCAGCTAAAAGGAGATTTGGATTGTCGATTCCAAACGGATAAGTTTGTTATTAGGCGATCATGATGTGATTGAACATTGTCGTTGCCCTTTTGGAGGCTTTTGCTGCAACTTTCTGCTGCTTCGTCAAATGCCTCTCTCAACCCCCCTGGAAAATGAAAAAGGAGAGTTTGGAAAAGGGCCCCGCATTCCTCGAGCAAGTGCATTACGCGGGGCATTCTGGTGGAACTATTATTGCATGATCTTGGTGCACGTGAGCCGAACACGCATGCATTGTTTGATTATGCAAGTCTTATGTGAGGCTGGCATGATCCAACGGCGTATTGGGTTCGCATGCATTGAATCATGCCATAATTTTATTTCGTTTTTCATGCCCTCATACTTGGGGGGATATAGAGGGAGCTTCTTACCTCCATTCGATCAACATCCATGGTTGAATAGGTGATCGTCGATTCTCATCCCAAGACTCGAGTCAATGCACATGGAGCAGAGGTCCTCATGGCACGGGAGATTTTCGGTCCATGGGTCACCTGAATCATGTCAAGAGTGAGGCTGAACTGGACCACTTCCTAGAGGAAATATGCAAAGCACTGTGCTCACTTTGCTTTTTCCTAGGATCAGTTCTCCTCGAATAGTAATCTACATTACCGATACCCGACAAGTCGAAGGAGGTCCCGGCATTATCCGCTTGCAAGCACCCTATGGCCAATCTGAACTCAATTTCGCTTTCTTTTCTTTTGTTCTCCTTTTCCTTTTGACAGTAGCCGGCCTACAAAATAATGCGAGTTGCTATCACTCCCTCAGTAGAGATCCATTTCTGCTCGGTTAGACATACCTTCTGAGCCTGGTGTTTCTTCCCGTCTCCATTCAAAGACAAGGTCATGCGGCGGCAAAGAAAGGAACAACAGTTGTTTACAAGCGCCATGTGCAGTATGGACTTCCTCAGTAGAAAGAACACGTTCAAGGGTACCTAAGGATGTCTCAAGAGAAAAAAATCGACACCAGGGATCCCAGAAAACTATTTAGAGGGCCCAATCAAGAGTTGTTCCCTGATGGGAAGTGCCTAGAAATAGACGTTGATCTGATTAGGTGAAAACATAATGTACCTGCCCTGCATAGCCATTCCGAGAGAAAACAAACAAGAGGGCATGGCCACTGCTCTTGCTTTGACTTGATTTAGCCACGCATGAAAGAACATGGTGGGTGGGTCATGCTGCACCAATTAGCGGCAACAACCCTCGTGCCCATATTTGCCCGTCCAATTACTGTCAAAAACAGAGGTCCTGCCACCTCATGTGCTCATACGGGTGATATTTTTTAACTTATCGTTCAGGATTGATGATTCCCTGTGGGAAGCTTTGAGCAGTGAGTGAGGATGATAGATCTGGCTTCGGCAACAAGAATCCACGGTAATTTTCTGAAGAGACCCTTCTAGAAGGAATACTTGCCTTAATCCAAGTCCATTAGACCGATTTCACAACAACCGTTGGCGTCGTACCAGACAAGGTCTAGGCAAAAATTTTCCTCTTCGATAGATGTCAGATCTTTCGAACGATTTAAGTAATTCAAAACCAACTCTATAGAAATCCACCCTTTGCTACGAGGGCTTCATATTTGAAGTGCATCCATGTGCAATTTAGGTCATCGAATTAAAATATGAAACTAGGTACACCGTCCGTTGGACCAATTTCAATGAAAAATAAGTGGACAACTACTAAACCTAGTTATAAGTAATGATGAAACTTCCATTTGGCAAGGAAAGTTGGAAGAAGAATAAAAGGAGCGTTATAATTTTTGTATGGTGCTCATTTGAGTGTTGTAACTTTTTTTTGCTTACTTGAATACCATGTTGGAGTAAAATCAACCATTTGAATGTCAATTTGATAAATCATCATAAGTGGAATTTTTTATATTTTTTATTTGTTTTTCTTTAGCCTCTTTCTCCATTTTTTTTTAAAGCCATTGAGGGTCACTAGCAACCCTTCCCAAAAAAAAGGAAAAAAAAGACTAAAAAATTTAAAATATTAAAAAATTATTCATGTTGACATTGACGAAGCCACTCAAGATGCTTAGCGTCATGTTGAATTTTCCGACAAGGAAAATCACCGTTGACACTCAAATAAATGATTTTTCAAATTTGGAATACTTAAGTGAGAGAAAAAAAGTTATGGTACCCATGTGAATACCATATGAAAATTATGATACTATTCTTAACCCAAGGAAGTTGATACCACACAAGTGATGAAAAAATATGAACACTTGACCAAACTATTTTCTTCACCTGAGTTGTGATATGTAACTTCATTTTGGGAGCAAATTTCCAAGAGTTTCTTCATCTACTCAATAATTAGGAGCTTCCCGATTTAAATAGTAACTTTTCATCTTCAATAGTAAATATTAAATTTTGGGTAACCATACTGAGTTAGCAATTTTGCAAATTAGTTGAAGAACCAATTATATCAAAGTAAGATCTAGGTATGACTAGTAAATTTACCCATAGGAATGTGAACTTTCATTCGAAGTTACAACTCACATGCCTAGGGGTAGCAACCGTCGCTGACAATACGATTTTCATTATCCTCTGAGATTCTCTAATTTGGCATCGCTATCCGATCAATTGGAGGATATCTAAAACAGATGCTCAATCAATGATATTTTGTAGACGGAAAATGACGTGTACAGTGATATATTGCCCGTGGTGACTTGCATACTAGCCATCGCTAGCGAGGAAATATCTGAGTTCCTGGACCTAACATCAATCTCGTCGCACAATAGAAACAAAATCCAATATTATCAACAGGTCCATTATGACAATTGACATAACCTCACATCCTAGGAGCGATCTCAAAGATTAGAAAGCCACTGTGCTCAAAAGGAAAACCAGTGAATGAAGTATCTAACACAAACTGCACTGGGGAGACTGCCCGTCCAACAAGTCCTCAAGTTCTCTTTTGACAATAAAATTAACACTTTATTTCGTAGGTCCAAAAACTTTTTTTTCTTCCCTGGTCACCACATCCACCTCCTGCAAGTCCCATATATGTTTTTAGCACATGGTTGTGCTGATCCAAGAGCTGCTCAAGTACCTGCAATTTAGCAGTGCGCACTTGATGTGAGAACGACTACAGGCCAGGGCACCTCCGAGAAAAACGAGAAAGCAGGTTTCTATCTAAAATTGAGGGTCAAGTAGCCCTTAGAGTATCATCTTCATTTTCATTAGCGTTTTCATGAAATACTGGCGATTTTAAAATTTTAAACCTGGCACCACAACTGCACTTAGCCTTTCCGGATAAGCATTTTATTGTCCAGTTCATACAAATGATTAGCATCTTAATGAATTATAGCCACGAATTAATCAGGAAAGCTCAAGTTTACGATAGAACATGAAAGGTTCTACCTTTCAAACTGTAAGACTTTCTTACAACAAAATAGAACCAGAATGTAATTATCATGTAGTGGAGGCCCAGGATTTACTTTTGCCTTTTCTTCATTCAATTTTACCACAATAAAGTTCAGGTTTCTCTTGAATTAAAGATCTACAGCAATTCTATTGTGATAAAAGATAACATCCTAGAGGATAAAAATCTCATCAGGACCACTACACGTAAAGGAATGCGACATGTGAATTCAACGTCATCCATAAAGGAATGTGACCTGTGCAATAATTTTATAACAAACAAGAAGAAGCCTAAGCATTCAATGTCTCGACACATGGCCATTACCCAGGGCCGGTCAACAAATGTATATGTAATACAGATAACTACCAGAGCAATAACTACAGATAAATTAGCACATAGCTTGGCACATTTTAATCTCCATCATAACCAGTAACTACTGAAGGTTTCAGGTCGGACAACTGTCATGGACAACTCCGTTTTCTTAGTACAGATAGCCATAGGTTTTAATCTGCTTTCAATCACAAGGAATAATATTTTCCAGCAGCATGTTTATATATTCTTCATAAGCAACTGGAGAGAAAATGGGTGATATGGGAAATGAAACAGGACCACTTTTCCAATTCCTCAATCAAGGTGAGTCTGTAGCTCAATATCATGTAAAATTGCAAAAGCTTTATAGGAAAGAGACAACATATTTAAAAAGAGAAGCACCTACAATATTCAGAACCATTACTGTGCCTTTGGATGATTGAAAGTCCTTGTGCATCACCCATCTTTTCCACTCCTCCCTACCAAACCCAATCCCTTTCTTATCAACTTGACATTTATCAAACTTTAAGAAAGAACTATCATCTCATGATTTGAATCTTTTTACGGCAATTACATAGTAGATGATGTTACAACTTTCACCAAAGAACTACTAGTTTGCAAAAGTTAAAATAAGTAAAGACAAGAATTGAAAATTTCTTCCAATAGATCCAATTGCAATGCGTCCTAGATTCAATGAGACTCACAAAGAAAATACTAGCGATCCTGACAAGTACGGCAGAAGGTACCGTGAGACAGCTCGCAGCACGCTCGCACGGCCACACTGAGGTGCGATGTAAGCCTGGGAGTGCAATGCAGAGGCAGAAGAGACTGAGCGCATCCCAGTTCACCCATGCTCCTACTGAAGAAAAACGAAGCAGCAAGAACACCATTCAGCACTACTCAAACAGAGTATTGCAAATTCACCGGACATGACTAATGCATCGAAACCAGCGAAATGCCACTCGCCCACATTCATTGTTCGAAGCATCGTTCCTACTATATAAAAAGGCTCATAAGACGGACAGAGCTTTCGAATACGAATGACTTATAGTTGATTAAGTAGTCAAAATGACTTTTTTTTCCAATTCAAAGCCTAATCTCTCAAATCAACTACTTCGATCGCGTCGTTTTCTCAATCCCTCAGTTTCAGGAGAATCACAGGATACTAAATTCAATCAAAAGTCCAGCATCTTCCACTGAAATTGCTGATTACTAGTCCAAATAGAGAGAATGAAGGGGAGGGGGAAGGGGGGGGACGTGACCTGGGAGCGGCGAAGGAGAGGCGGCGGGACTGAAGGCGGGGCGCAGCCACAGGAGGCGGGCGGAGGGGGCGGGAGAGAGGCGGCGGCGACGAGCGGAACGGGGAGGAGGAAGCCCTCGCCGACGAGACCAGGGAGCGAGACAGCGATCCACAACGCCAAGCCATGGGTCAGATCGGTGAGATGTGAGGCGGGGAGAGACGACGACGACGACGCAGAGAGAGGTTTTAGCCAGGGTTTTGGATTTGGGCCTGTGGTTGGGGTCGATGTTCGGACAGGCCCGACCCAAGAATGGGGGTTCGGGCTTTTGAAGGTGAGACCAATCCCCAGCCCGCCCATGTTGGCCTCTCGGGTCTGGGCCGGTTACAAGGCTCATCATCTCTTCAAGAAATCTAAGGTAACCACATAACTATATTTCTCATCTTTTCTCTTCATTTAATTTCACAGTATGTTTCATTGATATAGTCTATTTTTTATATTTAGCCAAACTGAGTTTAGGTCCGTTTATAGGGTTGCAATATATATTGCTGTGGAACCTTTTTAATTTCATGGGTTACATCGGATGTACCAATTGTTTTCATCTAATTTGTGAACTAATCTAAATGGGA
This sequence comes from Corymbia maculata, assembly GCA_014182735.1. Taxonomy (NCBI): domain Eukaryota; kingdom Viridiplantae; phylum Streptophyta; class Magnoliopsida; order Myrtales; family Myrtaceae; genus Corymbia; species Corymbia maculata. The sequence continues at coordinate 23,314,307 of CM024690.1, forward strand.
TGAAGCACCCAGAAAATTTGCATCCTTAATGACAAATGCAATTTTACTACATCTCTCTGGTAAATCCACCCTCACTTTTTCGCATTTATATGATTTCCTTAAATTACGGTGAAACGTAATATAATCCCATTTATCAATTTAGATCTATAACAGGTCTTATGTAATAATGCCCTCCATGTGATTTGTGTAAATAATCGATTGGGCTCTCGAGCTATATAAATGATCTTCAAGAGATCTAAAATCGCACCGTGCTTGACAATAAACATTCTTATTATTCAGTCTGGAGTCAACGTGGAAGCATTGTGTTCAATGTAGGTTCTGTTCTGGACGTCCTCCTATGTGTCCTAAAGCGAGGAGGTCTTCAGGAGTCTCAACTGTCCATTGAATGTGTAGATCCTGCGAGATGCAATGTCTACTTTCACTGAAGTTCCCCTGTAGTGCATCTTCTGAAGAGAGTTGCGGTCCTCGGACCAAACATCAACTTCATGGAGGTCCCCATCGCTCCAGCGGATGTCGACGGTGACCCCTCCGCGTGCTTTCAGTCCCTTCACCCGGCCGTTCCCCCATTTGTCCCGGGGAAGCGCGGGAAGCAAGTACAGATCCTTCACTGTGCTCTGCACGAGCATTTCCGCAACTGCCGCTATGAAGCTAGCAACATAAAAAAGGAAATGCCAGTCACATGTGGTGCATGTCAGATTGTTAGTCTTCACTTTCAACATAAAGCGCATGAATTCCTCTTACCCGAAGTTGGCATCAATCTGGAAAGGAGGATGTGCAGCAAATAAGTTGCTGTATAGTCCTCCTCGGAAGGACACCTCATGAGCTGGATCCACCAAGGTAATCAAATGCTTGACCATCTCATAAGCATGCTCACTGTCGCGGAGACGTGCCCAGAGAGCGACTTTCCACGCTGTAGACCATCCTGGGCCATCCTCTCCTGAACCCCATCGAAAAGAAGTTTACTAGTTTTAGACATCTAATGATCGTGAGCAGCATCAAAGCAGAAGAAATCCAAGACAAGGAAATGACTGCTATACCGAGAAAAGAACATGTCCAACGATTGGGAATATCCCCGGAACCAATATTATTTATAACAGAAATCTTGTGTAAAAGTGGAGCATTTGAGGTCCTGGAAAGATGATGCAACATGCAAAGCTTGAAACAATAGTCCAGCCACTCAATAAGTGCAGACCTCTTTTATAAAGTGATTTCTTGGCAGCAGTACAGAGATCAGGAGTTCCTTCCAAAGTCATTGTGTGCCCTGGAAACAGGCCAAACAGGTGTGAAAGATGACGATGATGCACCTCTGGATCCTCAAAATCTAGGGCCTGCTTTCATTGAAATTAATGTTCAGACTATAGAAGGCAGGCTGCTTTTGTGCTTAAAAGGAGAAACCAGACCACTTGGTGTTCAAATTGAACTTGAGGAAGAACAGAAAAGCATTTAAGCCACTACATACCCATTCCATGATAGAACCATCCATGGCTATTTTTATTGGACGAAGCCTTGTCTGAGCCTTCTGCACTTTATTGACTAGATCGCTGTCGGTATACCCAAGAACCTGATATTCAGAACTTAGTCATGAAGGTTTAAAAGCTATGAACCAGTAGAAAGCTAAGTGTTTATGGCTGTCTAATGGATGTGGCTTCACCTCAGCAGCGGCAACAACTGCAGAGAACACTTCGGTTATGATCATCACGTCCATCGTTGTTGAGTAGCTCACACTAGCAGGCCTACCATCAGAGCAATAAAGTGTGTTCTGGAGATGTTGATGGGTTGGTTTCGAGATACCCACCATGGCCTTCAATCAACCAGTCCAAGAGGAAAGTTGCACATCCTTCCAACAGAGGATATGCCTTGTTTTTAAGGAAGTCCTGTTTAATGTCAAGTATTCAAAGATTTTAGTGCATACCTACCAAATAGTACAATCCCATGTAAGTAAGAGACAGATCCACCTTGCAGAGCCACAGCACAAACGCATGACTGCTCAGGATCAAAGAAACAGACCTCTTCTTTTTTGCTAAAATTTCAAAGATTTTAAGAGCAGGAACTGCTTTTCCTTTTTGTGCTAAAATACAACATTGCTCTCTGCTATTCATACATTCCAAGCTGCAAAAGGCACAAACCAGAGAAATCTAGGAAATGGTAAAAAAATCTATATAAAACTGAAAAATGCTTGAGGCCAGAGCTTCTGCGTAGTCCTGACTCAGACTCTAGGCTAATGCTATCTATTGTCAATCTCTACTTTCTCACAAGAGGCGGCAAACTTTTCTAGAAAGAAGAAACACAGATATGAGAGAGAGAGCTTTAGAGCATACAGCTTGTGATCCATGTCAGGGCTAGCAAAAAAGAAAGATGACAAAGCAGACAAATAGGTCAACCAAACAGAGGCATTAGAACTACCTTGTCCATTGTATACATATAGTGCTCCCAGAGATGTGTGCAAAGCCATGCACCACCCATTGGCCAGATTGCATACTTAACTTTACCGGGAATTGTTGATGACTTGGCCCATATGTCAGTTTGGTGATGTACAACCCAACCTCTGGCTTCATAGTTAACCTGTAACATTCTCTAACAAGGTAAGAGGAGATTCTTTTATGTTTCGTGTTCAACAAAAGCAAGTATATAGTCAAACTGATTGTTGTGCAACCGAAGATTTGAATATGCCCAATATTCTCCAAATGGAGAATGGGATTACAAAATCAAAGAGATTGAAGGATTGAGAAAAATGTCATGTTTTCTCCTTTGCACCTGAGCACTTCATATCACCTAATGTAAAACCATAACATTTGCAATAAAATGGTCCCCCTTGCTTTGCTGTTAAAACCAAAAAGCATCATCTGGCAAATTTACGGCCTCATTATCTTATATTACAATTTTCTTGGTCCGTAACTTGAAACTTTGCAAACATAATGCATAGTGGTACAGATGATATTGCCTCCTGAAGAGTGAAATTACTTGCTTTCATTTTCTAGATATCTGACAGACAAATACAAATCATTCGACAAAGAATCTAGATCTTGCTGGATGATTAAAGTTGAATTCTCACCTCTGCAGTTTTACTCCCATTGACAGACAAAGAGGAAAGAAAATCAAACAAAGGCTCCTGGCACTCAGCAAGATTGCAAGAAAGGCAAGGCCAATAGTTCATCTGAAGGTTGATGTTCAAGTGAGGAGCACAACTGAGCAAAAGGATGGGATTCAGTCAGTGACTGTCCAAACATAGTGTTCCTAAAACTAGATGCAAGCACATTTTATGATTAACATCAGGCATCATTGAATTACTATCAATCAGATACTATCAACGGCACTATACAAGCTTTCCATACAACAATAAGTTAAAGTGATATCTACTCAATGTAGTCCATTTCTTTTTTACATCTTTGCTCTCTTTGCATGTAGTGGGATGAACACTGGAGCACTGAAACACTAAAAGTAACTGGGGACTATGAATAAACAAATGATAAAAATGATCCAACATCAAAAGTAAAGCCAGAAATAGGAACTCGAACTCTAATGCAAATAAGGGAGATTCCGCTCTGCATATAGCAGAAAAAATTATAAGAAATTAAGCTAACCATGCTCAAGCTCTCTCCATGTTACTATCCTAGGATCCACATTTGCTGAAGAAGAAAAATTACATTAAGAAATGTCACCTAAAGCATCAAGAAAGCACCACATCATGATTTTAGCTTACAATTGACACAAATTCCAAAGATATGTCTAAAGTTGAACACAATCAAAGGGTGACGAGATCAATGCAGAATGTATGAAGGGTGGAGAAATGGAAGACGAGAAGAAAGAAGAGCATTTGGAAGAAGATGAGATCGCAAACATACTCCCAAATTGGTGCAATATCCTTGTTCCAGATTCCTTGTAGATTTGACACCTGGGTTCCAAGCCTTGAGCAAGAAATGAGTAAATAACGACCAAAATGGAATAACAACTCCAGGAAAGAAGGATCTTCATCAATTGCAAAAGACTTAATCCTATCAGCAGTAGATGTTCTACCGATGCCACTCCCCTTATTGTGTAGACTAGTCACTAAAGAAGGTTCACCAGTCTCAGGAGATGCGAATCCCGTGGCACTGGTAGAGCCAGAAGTTTTCTTAAGCTTAAGTGAAACACATTGGAAAAGTTTCTGGTAGTCAGTTAAATGGTGTGCATAGAGCTCAGGGTATGAAAGGTTTCTTATTGATTTCAGCACACAGACTGCATCTGCAGTGGGATCCTTTTTAGAAACTGAAGGATCTACTAGAGGTCCGTCAAATGAAGAAGCAGCCACTAAGTGCAGAATAGCCCAATCTGAACCCTCGACCTTCAATTTTTTGTCATCCAAGACATTTATCATGCCAATTTCATCACTAATCTTTAGATCAAGAATGGTGCAAAACTGTATTCCCTTGGGAGCATTATCATTTGCTTCTGGTGGAATTCTTTTACCAGGACAAGCCCCCTCCATAATAATCTGGTTACTTCCCTTGACGTATGAATGATGGTGTAACTGGCTATCCAGAGACACTGTAAACGAAAGATATCCTGATTTGCTTGCAGATATTTTCATCACAATAACTTGGTCAGGATAAGATGAAAAGTACTCCCTTGAGAATTCTACATTGCCTACAGAATATCCAACTCTAACAGTAGCAGTGTTCAAGTCTAGTTCCCTGCTATATGTGTCTTCAGCATATGTAAGATGGAGATCATCAAAGTCCAGCTTGAGGTCCCCAAGGAGTTGGTAAACCTACATTGTAACTGAAAAAGGTTAGAGGCGGGTGTAACTGTAGACAGAATGCTTTGTGTTCCCTGGCGATTGCTGACCAGAGGAGAGGAGCTCCAAATGAGGAATACAATGAGAAGAAAATCTGAGGTGCACTAAACTAACGTGTCTGAAGAAAGGAATACAGGAATGATGATCAATTTGCATTGAGAGAGAAATGCTGGAAGATTAGTCTATGAGAAGCCGCTAATATAACCACCACATATTTCAGCACCTGATGAGTAGCCACATCCTTTAAACACATAGGCCATAGAAGGGCCACCTTTATTATGAATACAAGCTGATTCCAGCATGCCTGGTTCTGTTAAGAATCAGGGTACCCCACAAATCGGGCATCTTGATTTCAATTTTAATTCATGGAAAAGCAAATAAGCGAGCAAATTATTATGATAAGTTCATGGATACATGGGCATGCTAAGGGTTTTTAATGTGTATCTTCTCACCTGACACAGCCAACACCCAGTAAAGCTCACAGAAACCATAAATCATGAAACTATTCATGGGTACAAACAAGTCATCTTCTCAATATGGAAATAAAATAAAATTCATGCATAAATTAGATAAAGACACATACTTCAGATGGACTTCCTAACATATTGACTGCTGCTGCAGAAGCATCAGCATATTCACCATCATCCACGAGCTTCCTGACCTCCGCCAAAGCCACTGGTACATTAGGATCAGTGTAGTTGCCCGGAATCCCAGTCCAGAGAGTATCCTCTGCACAAAAGTCAACATTCAATCAGCTTGATGTACGTCCATGCAATAAACTTTAGCGAGCTATGATAGGTATACTAAAACCACTCCGCTAAATTGCAGTTGACCCTTCAAACAAGTGGTTCATATTCAACGTCAAAAGCCTAGACATCACTTATTAAACCCATTAAGTAAGTTGGTCTGGGTACACCCAGAATTGTTCAACTTTAGCTGGCCTCAAACTTTCACCACTCCGAAAACCTGGAAGAAAAATTTCTCAAAGAAACTGCTTCCTCATTTCACGTATTCTCAGAAGAGAGGAGAAGAGGGATTCACCATTGAGTTGGAGAAGCTCTGAGGCAACGCCACCCCACACCATGGCACCGAGCCTGCCATTGCCGATCGGAGCAGCATCAGTGAAGTACTTGGCTGGCCCACTGAACGTCACAGTCAACGGCTCAGAATCGTGTGTGTGCTCCATCAAGATCACGTCCTTTTCTCTTCTTAATTTCTTACAGTTGCAGAGAATGAGAACGAGAGAAGTGTCCATGACGCAGGCCAATAAAGTGCACTCTTATCAGTGAGCTCGAATGAGAAGGCTCGCAAGTGGCCATACACATATAAACGAGAGAGATGAGTCGGATCATCGTTTCTTGGAGCGGTTTCAATTGTTAACTATCAGCAGAATAGATTCAGAGAGCAGATGCTCGTTGGGGGGAGGGGAGGAAAATGACCGGTTGTTGCTTATATTTGGACGTTTCTGCAATGCATGCAAAGTTTAATATTCCTGTTGATGCGAACAAGGAGAAGAAGAAGATTTTGAATATACTCATTCTATGAAAGAATGATGCGGGCCGGTGGAAAACAAAGATTACAGTGTCAAAACTACACCAAAGTTTGTCTCTTTTAGTGGCATCACCCAGATCACCGAAGTTAATCATTTTCTCTGAGTTGGAACGGAAGCCTGGTTAAGTTTGCTGTTTGCCCTCTAAAGGATTCAATCAGTGATTAGAGAACCATCTTGCTTTTTAGCGTTTCAAGGAATACGTGCAATGTATTCATGGACAGAGGTGACGACCTTTCATCATAGGCACTGCAAAGCCAATGCCTGTGCTCATCAGCTTCAGCTTCTCAAGACTGCAAGGGAAGGGACCAAATTCACAAGGCATGAATTACAGATGCTGTAGTAATACAATGATGAAAACCCTCCAGCCCTAGAATAGGTGTATCCAGAATCCAGGTCAATTTTCGTGATGTTATAAAAACAGAACCATGTATGACACAGAAACAACGGCACTTTCAGAGCGTGGATGCTTGAAATAGTATCAAAGGTGACTGCAAAGAACTGAAGAATGGCAAGCGTGAATTATAATCACAACCGACAGACTCTCAATCAAACTTCTAACAAAGGATCTCATTTTTGCTTCTCATGCCTCTTGAAGGTTCTCTTGCACAATCCCAACCAACAAAATGCTTCAGAGCAGACTAGCATGGTATAGTATAGTAAATCTGCATATTACTTGGTAGTCAGGTCACATTATCATATAAGGTTGAGAGAACTCAAAAGCAACAACAGCTAAATAAAAGTTGAGCAAAAAGAAAGGACGGTCCCAAACTTTTATAGGTTACTAACATCTTCCTTTTTTTTTTCCTCTTGGGAAGACATGATGTAAAGCCTCCTAAAGGGAGCATGTCTTCATGAGTCTCAACTGTCCATTGAATGTGTAGACTCTATGAGATGCAATATCTACCGTCACTGAAGTTCCCTTATAGTGCAACCTGTGAAGAGAGATCTGGTCCTTTGACCAAACATCAACTTCATTGAGGTCTCCATCGCTCCAGCGGATGTTGACTGTGACCCCTCCGCGTGCTTTCAATCCCTTCACCCAACCATGCCCCCATTTGTCCCGGGGAAGAGCAGGAAGCAAGTATAAATCCTTAACAGTGCTCTGCACAAGCATTTCCGCGACTGCTGCTATAAAACTGATCCAAGATGAAAGGTGCAAGCCAGTTAATAATTCCCAGAAATCCTCCATTGCTATTACTTAGTATGAAAAAATAGTTCATTCCCTGGAAAGGTGTAATATTAAGCAGAAATATATCCACAAAGGAACTTCAAAGGATCTCTTTTAGAGTCGACTCAAAGTAAGAAATTTGTCATGTGAACTCTATGGGGGATAGGCAAAAGGTAAAACCCTTTCAAGTCTTATGAAGTAGATATCGGATTGTTCAACATCACGTAGTTATTCATAACAGAAAAAGTAAAAACTATGGCTTTTGCATCTCAAATTTGACCTCTAAGGAAATGCAGTCACAGTGTGAGCACTGAGAGACATACACGTGAGTTTGTAAATTCACAAGGTACAAATTGAAATCTTTCTTTATAATGTCTGAAGGGACTTATGACATATATGAAGTTACAAAATTGAGGCAGTCACAATCATAGTCCCGAGTTCCAATTTGAGAAAAGTTGTTGTTGAGGAAGTGATGATTGAAAAGCATAGGGTTTTCTCAATAAATCACTCAGATGCTGGTCCTGAGAGATTGTGTTCACACCATGATCATTCCCTATAGAAAACATATAATATCTTCTTACCCGAAGTTAGCATCAATCTGGAAAGGAGGATGTGCAGCAAATAAATTACTGTATAATCCTCCATGGAAGGACACCTCATGATCTGGATCCACCCAGGTAATCAAATGCTTGACCATCCGATAAGCATGCTCACTGCTATGGAGTCGTGCCCAGAGAGCAATTTTCCACGTTGTAGACCATCCTGGACCATCCTCTCCTGAACCGATCACAAAAATGTTAGAAAACCATTCAACTATCTCTCTATCAGCATTGCAGCATAAGAGTTCCAAGATGAAGCCCACTTCAGACTCTCATTTAATCCGAGCACAGAAATTGTGCTAGCCTGATCTTTATTACAGTCACATAATAATCAAAGATGTCCAATGAATGACCATATTCCTCAGACCAATATTTACATTTAAAATGGCGTGTAAAGCATTCGCCAACCTGCTTCCCCCCGTGGGGGCAAAAAAAAAAAAAAAAAAAAAACCCGCTTTGCACAGCCCTCAGACGATCAAGCACACAAAACTTAAATAATGATCTGGCTACAAGAAGCAGACCTCTTTTATAAAGGGATTTCTCTGCAGCAGTACAGAGATCAGGAGTGAGTTCCAAAGTTATGTGTGTCCCGGAAACAGGCCAAAAAGGTGAGAAAGATGACGATGTTGCATCTCTGGATCTTTGAAATCTAGTGCCTACCTTCACAGGAAGAACTGGTGAGACCACAAAGAAAGGCGGCCTTTGTACTGAAAAAGAAATATTAAAATGATTGTTCTTGAGCTGAACTTGAGGAAGAGCAGAAAGCATTTAAGACACCACATACCCATTCCATGATAGAACCATCCATTGCTATTTTAATCGGACGAAGTCTTGTCTGAGCCTTCTGCACTTTATTGACAAGATCACTATTGGTATACCCTAGGACCTGTTATTCAGAACTTCATTTCAAAGGTATAAAAGCTATGAAGAAGGAGAAAGCTAATTTTTCTGCCTATATGGATGAGGCTTCACCTCAGCAGCAGCAACAACTCCAGAGAACACTTCCTTTATGATAGCCATGTCCATTGTCGTTGAGTAGCTCACACTAGCAAACCTACCATCAGGAGCAATAAAGTTATGTTCTGGAGATGTTGATGGGTTGGTTTCAAGGTATCCATCAGGGCCTTCAATCAACCAGTCCAACAGGAACAGTACACATCCTTCCAACAACGGATAAGCCTTATTCCTGAGAAACTCCTGTTTAATATCAAGCATCGGAAATTTTCAGTGCATACTGAACAAATAGTGCAATCCGATATAACCAGAAAGAGATACACATAGCAGAGCTACATAATAGATACGTGGCTGTTCATGATAAAACAAGAGACTTTCTTTAGATTTTCAAAGATGATAATTGCTTTTCCTATTGATGCAGAACAGCTATTATGTCAGCTCCGGATAAAAAAAACGCTGATCTGCAAAAGGAATAGCTAGAGAAAGCTAGACAAGGGCCTGAAAGTCTATATGAAGCTGTAAAATACAAAGACCAGAACTTTTGCTTAGGCTCAATTCACACTCAAGGCTAATGCTATCATTGCAATCTCTCGTACTGCAAGGGGAAACAACTTTTGGGAATCTAATGGAAAAGAAAGAAAGAAAGAAACAACAAAAGCTTCAGAGCACAAAGCTTGAGATAGCATAGTGACCTCTGAGAAACTTTGTAATGCCATCAGGTCAAAGAATCTCTCTGCTATAATGCAAGTACATGACAAAAGCATTGACCCATTTCTGCATTGTAGGAAAGGAAGACGATAAATCAGAAAAAGATTTCCACAGAACATGGTGGCATTGGAACTACCTTGTCCATTGTATATTTATAGTGTTCCCAGAGGTGCGTGCAAAGCCATGCACCACCCATTGCCCACATTGCCCACACAACATCACCTGAAACTGGTGATGACTTTGCCCATATATCGGTTTTATGGTGTACAACCCAACCTCTTGCCCCATAGTTAACCTGTAACATTCTCCGACAAGGTAAGAGAGGATTTTATTTTTGTTTTGCAGTCAACAACAATGAGCTAGTACATGGTCAAACTGATTCTTTTACACTGAAAATTTGAATATGCTCAACAATTTTCTCAAAATTGAGGAAGGGTTTAAAATTAGAAAAATCACAGAGATTGAAGGATCAAGACAGACATCATGTGTTTCATTTTGCACTCGATCGCTTCTTATCACCTAATATGCTAGTAGAACTTCTGCAATGGAACGGTCCACCAAGCATTATTTTGGAAACTCAATTTCTTTTCTGCTCAAATCTACCACTCAAATTTTTAAAAAAGAATGGAACCTCGCAAAAATCTGGAAAACTTATGGACCCATCATCTTATCTCATAATTCTCTGAGTCCATATGCTTAAAGCTTTTCAAACAGAATGCCTTGTGACACAGATGATATTGGGTCCTGAAGAGTGAAACTACTTGCTTTCATTTTCCAGCTATCCAACTGAGATATAAACTATGCAGTCACAGAAGGTAGATTCTTGCAGAAGCATTAAAGTTGAATACTCACTTCTGCAGTTTTACTCCCATTCACTGATAAAGAGGAAAGAAAATCAAACAAAGCCTCATGGCACTCAGCAAGATTGCAGGGAAGGCAAGGCCAATAGTTCATTTCAAGATTGATGTTCAAGTGAGGAGTGGAACTGAGCAAAAGGAGGGGATTCAGTCAGTGAATGTCCACACATAGTTTCCCTAATAGTAGCTGCAAGCACATCATATTAACAGCATTCTGCATTAGAGAAGTACTATCAATTGGAATACATCTGCAATACTGTACATGTGGTTTGTTGACAAGCATTTTAAGTAATATCCACTACATGCAAGCCATTTCTTTTTTCATCTTCCTCTCTCTTTGCATCATAATCTAGAGTGACAAGATCAGGAAGAAAAGCATGGTGATGACAAGAACAAAGCAGAATGAATCAAGGGTGGAGAAGAACAAAACAAAAGAAAGTGAAAGTGACAAACCACATAAGATAACTAGTTAGACTAATATATGAAAAGTAGAGATCTGGTCAGAAAGAAAAGCATTCGGAAGAAATCAAGATCACAAAACCTACTCCCATTTTGGTGCAACATCCTTGTTCCAAATTCCTTGTAGATTTGCCACCTGGGTTCCAGGCCTCGAGCAAGAAATAAGTAAATAACGACCAAATTGGAATAACAACTCCACCAGAAAAGGATCTTCATCAATTGCAAAAGACTTAATCCTATCAGCAGTAGATATTTTACCACTCTCATTCCCCTTATTGCATAGATCAGTAAAGGAAGAAGGTTCACTGGTTGCAAGAGACGCATATCCCATGGCACTAGGAGAGCTGGAACTTTTCCTTAACTTAAGAGAAACACGTTGAAAAAGGTTCTGGTAGTCACTCAAATGGTGTGCATAGAGCTCAGGGTATGAAAGATTTTGTATTGATTTTAGTGCATGAACCGCTTCTGCGGTGGGATCCTTTTTAGAGTCTAAAGGGTTTGTTAAAGGTCCATCAAAAGAAGAAGCGGCCACTAGGCACAGAATAGCCCAATCTGAGCCCTCAACTTTCAATTTTTTGTCACCCAAGATACTTATCAAGCCATTCTCATCACTAATCTTTACATCAAGAATGCTGCAAAACTGAATTCCCTTGGGGTCATTATCATTTATTTCTGGTGGAATTCTTTTACCAGGACAAGCCCCCTCCATAATAATTTGGTTACTTCCCCTGACATATGAACGATGGTGTAACTGGCTATCTAGGGATGCTGTAAATGAAACATATCCTGATTTGCTTGCAGATATTTTTATCACAATAACTTGGTCAGGATAAGAAGAAAAATACTCCCTGGAGAATCCTACATCACCTACAGAATATCCCACTCTCACGGTAGCAGTATCCAAGTCTAGTTCCCTGCTATATGTTTGTTCAGCATATGTAAGATGGAGATCATCAAAATCAAGCTTGAGGTCCCCAAGAAGTTGGTAAGCCTACATGAACATTGAAAAGGTTAGAGGGGGATCGTTAAAAATATGTAATGAATAGAAAACATTTATATGATCATGTATGGAGAAAGTAAATGCATAACGATCAGCCTGCAGTCAGAGATGAATCCCAGAAGATTAGTATAAAGAAAATGCTAATATGCAATTAGTAACATATTTCAGAACCTGATTGTATATGCAGCTACAGTTCCTTTTATTTTACAGGCCATAGGAAGGGCCACATTCTCTTAACTCAATGCTGATTCCAGCATGCATAGTTTGGTTGGGTATAAAGGGATGAAATTCAACTTTGGTCGATAATGGAACAGAGGAGACTCATTATTATGCGTTTGTTTTGAGAAATCATGTCAAGGGGCCACAATTGACCAGTAATGTTGATTGCACTCTTAATTCATGGAAACACAACAATGAGAGTAAATTGGGTAAGATAAATTCCTGAATCTGTGAACTTGCTAAGTCTAAATTCTGGTAGAAGCATAACCTATCAGGTGAAATCACAAATACCTAACCAAGCTCACAGACACCATAAATCAGGAAATTTAACATTGGTACAAGCACAACCCTGTAGCTACATGAATATAAAAATCATCATTAAAGTAGATAGAGAGTATACTTCAGAAGGATTTCCTAGCAAATTGACTGCTGCTGCAGTAGCATCAGCATATTCACCATCATCCACAAGCTTCCTGACATTTGCTAACGCTGCTGGTACATTAGGATCAGTGTAATTCCCTGGAGTCCCAGTCCAGAGAGTATCCTCTACACAAAAGCCAAAATTCAATCAGCTTGATGTACGTGCGTATCAGACTTTAGCAGGCGCATGAGCTGACCAATCAATCAGACTCCAGTCTTTGTTTCTACGGCACGAGGCACTTACAATCAACAAATCAGGACAATTAGCTTTGCAATTGGTAGAGACTACGAGGACAACACCAGACTCAATCAACACAAGAATTGCCAAACCAAGTAAAGAATGCTGATCTCAGTAAGTTGCCAATTCCTATAAGTTTGACAAGAAAGCACTAATGAACCACTCCTCCAAGCTTGAACGATGACTATATGGAGTACCTGCCGAACATCAGGCCTTACCAGAAAAAGAAAAACTTTCCCAATGAATTGTCTTGCTGAGAAAAAACGGTCTAGGATTTCCTAAAGGGTGTCCAAAGTACTCGTAAAACAATCAAACACCGAAAAGTTGCAATTTTCAGCGAGTTAAGAATCGAAGCTTTCTTGTTCCCCCGGCAATATGCGCCCCTCAAAAAATTCGTAATCGGCATATAAATTTCATTTCCATGGACACGAGAACAATGGTAGCTTGACCAGTACCGAAAAAGAAACTTCCATGGAGCTTCTTGAATCCAGTTCCCGCGAGCTAAATTGCAGAGGCGAAGGAGAGAGGCAGTGGCTCACCGTTGAGCTGGAGAAGTTCCGAGGCCACGCCACCCCACACCATGGCTCCGAGCCTGCCATTGCCGATCGGAGCAGCATCGGTGAAGTACTTGGCGGGCCCACTGAAAGTGACCTTCAGAGGCTCGGACTCGTCCGTCCGCTCCATCAAGATCGAGCCTTTCTTGCTCGGCCGCAAGGTCACAGTAGAGCGAGTGCTAGTTGAGAAGTGTCGACGAGGCGACCGTAAGACAGGAAGCACGTCCAACTTCGTTTCGCACCTCCGAACGAAAAAGAGCACGCCGTCGTCCTGAAGGAACTTAGTACAATGATTGCTTGAACCAGACACGACACCATCGGACAAAAGTCTCGTGGGAGGACGACCATTAGTCGAACCCCTTCGGTCAACATGCTCTTATTTCACCGAGATACGTGATTCATTACTCTTAAATTTTTAATTTAATCAATATAATATCATTTGAATTTCTTTTTATAGATATTCAATTTACTCTTTAAATTATATAAAAATATTTAATATTAAATTTATATTAACAATTTAGAAATCATATTAAATAAATTAACAGTTTAAAAGTGCCATTATAAATTTAAAAACTGATTGTATCAGTTTTTTTGGTTAACTAACGATTTAATATAATTCCACTTGATCGCTTGTCCATTCTCACCGGTGTTGTACCGGTATACAAGGTCTAGAGCTAATCTTTGCACGATGATGATCCGACTATGCCCGATTTATCGGGGATTTTTATTGCTCATTTGATACGCCAACATACCAAAAGAATTGTACTGACATGCCAAGGCAGTCTAATGTAGCAAAAGCTCAAGACTCCCACAAAGGAAAAGAGATGGGCCGCACTCAACAAAGAAATTCTACTACTCTAGATCTCCTTTAACACTGATCCGGAGATGAACCCGATGGTCTCTTCCGCTGAAAAGGGTCAGTTCTCAAAGAGAGTTCATCCTCGCGCACTTTAGTCGCTTGTTGAATGTGTAGACTTTGCCCGGTGATAATTTTGCCGTGACAGTAGCTCCTCTGTAATGTAATTTCCAGATAGCATTGTGATTTTCTGACCAAAGACCCACTTCGTGCATGTCTCCTCCTTTCCAGCATATGTTGACCGTAACCCCACCTCTCGCCTTCAATCCCTTCACACAACCACTTGGCCATTTATCCCGGGGAAGAGCGGGAAGCAAGTACAGGTCCTTCATGGTGCTCTGGACAAGCATTTCTGTAACTGCAGCGGAAAAGCTGATGAAGTAGAGAAGAGTTAGTACAGCGAAATTTTCTTGAGGAGCAATACTAGATATACTAGATGTCCTAGAATGTCAATATCCCTGTTGACATTCTACTTTTTTCTCGAATCTAGCATCGCAAATTCAGACAAGTTGCACATTCAGACGAGTTTCTCGAATCTAAAGCTTTAACCATGTCAAAATGACTTGATCGTGTGCAGTGGGACATATAGAAGCGTACAGCCTTACCCAAAATTTGCATCAATTTGAAATGGAGGGTGTGCTGTGAACAAATTACTGTATAATCCTCCTTCAAAGCTGCCTTCATGATCTGGATCAACCAAGTTGAACAAGTGCTTCACCATCCTATATGCATGCTCACTGTTATGGAGACGTGCCCAGAGAGCAATCTTCCACGTAGTTGACCATCCTGGCCCCTCCTCTCCTGTAATTATGTTTCAAAATATGAAGTGACACCGCTGCTTCACACTCGAGTACAATTATTCAGGCTGCATGAAAATTCGAACACAATTTTGCATATTTATTGGAACTACTTCTTCAATTTATATCTGAATGACCCTTCTCTAATGTCATACCATTTATTTTCATAAATAGATGGAAAAACCTTAAGCAAATAGGTCATACTATCAAACCTCTTTTATAGAGGGTATAATCTGCAGCTCTGCAGAGGTCTGGAGTTTTGTCAACACTTATCGTGTGTCCTGGAAATAGACCAAAAAGATGCGACAGATGTCTGTGATGGATATCAGGATCTTCAAAATCCTCCGCCTACCAAATTACAGAGAAATCCTCAGGCCACAGAGATGAGGGCTTCAGCATGTCTAGACTACAGGATGTGAAAAAGATACGGTTAAGTACTAAAGAACTGACATCATAGAACTTTACATACCCATTCCATGATGGAACCATCTCTTGCAATTTTTGTTGGTGGAAGCCTTTTCTGAGCCTCTTGGACTTTCAGAATAAGGGCATCATCATTCTTCCTCAATATCTGTGCATGAAGATTAACAAGGATATGACTGGAGATCACAAAAAGATAGCAAATTAGCAGTGTCTGCCTATAGCATAATAGAGTCACCTCAGCAGCAGCAACAATTTCCAGAAACACTTCTTTGATGATGGCCATGTCCATAGTTGTTGAGTAGCTCACACTCGCAGGTTTGCCATTTGGAGCAGTAAAAGTGTGCTCTGGAGAAGTCGAGGGGTTGGTTTCCAAGTAACCCCCCCGACCTTCAATCAACCAGTCCAACAGAAATGATGCACATCCTTCCAACAAAGGGTATGCCTTATTTCTTAGAAAATCCTAATGTTGCAGAAAGTATTAGCAATTCCTTAATTACTAGAGAAGGAGATGAAAATGCACATGTGTGTTGCGAGCTTTGCAACTCTCAAACATTTAATAGAGAAAGACAAGCAATATTAAGGAGTGTGAAAAAACCTTCATAATCATAAGCCTCTCAAACATTCAAATCCAACAAATGAAAAGCCCATGCCAACAACTTCCTCAAACCTAATATTTGAAGATGAGACCCTTACTTTGTCCAAGGTATAGGTGTAATGCTCCCACAAATGTGTACAAAGCCATGCTCCACCCATAGGCCATAGAGCCCAAACTGCTTCACCTCGATCAGGTGATGTTTTTGCCCATATGTCAGTCACTTGATGTGCAACCCAACCACTTGTCTTATAATTAACCTGAATCATCCAAGAAGCACATACCAGATTACCCTAAAGGAAATGTCCATAACATTGATTAGGATGATTGAACAATTGGAGGCCATAAAGGCTCAAGCAGACTCTACTAACATAATCATTCATCAAGATTTCAATGACGGGGAAACCATCAACTAGAAAATCCTGGTATCACAGTACGAACAGGTGCAATGATTTTGAAGTTCAATTTGTGTCCTCCTCCCGCTACCTCATTTAGGAAGGGACAATAGATTGCCAACAACATGGTCAAAAGCCACATATACCGTGCTTCCATGCAGCAATAGAGTAGAATACTAGTCCACCTTGGCAAAATACACGCTCAAACAGATCTCTTAATTACATCAGCAGGGTAGCACATAAAAAGATAATAAGGCTTTTGTTCCAGTGATGACCTCTTAACATGACAGGTTCTGTGGCACTCTTTAAGTAACTGCAGAATATGCATGCCAGAAGTGAAAAAAGAAAAATGATAATGAAGATAGATCCTCCTTACCTTAGCTGTTTTACTTCCATTGACTGATAGTGAAGAAATGAAATCAAATAAGGGCTCCTGACATTCCTTGAGATTGCAAGAAAGTGAAGGCCAATAGTTCATTTGGAGATTAATGTTCAAGTGAGGAGCAGCACTGAGTGAAAGGGTAGGAGTATAGTTACCAATTCATATATCAGCATAATAAAACTTTTATATACATGAAGCAGAAGAAATTGGCAAAATAGAGAAAGATTATAATGATGACAGCAACGACAAGTCGATGATGAAGGCGATGCAGAACACAGGATAAAGTGACTTACTCCCATGCTGGCTCAATATCTTTATTCCAAATACCCTGCAAGTTTGACACTTGGGTTCCTGGCCTTGAGCTAGAAATAAGCAAGTATCGACCATATTGAAACAGAAGTTCCACCAAAGAAGGGTCTTCATCTGTTTGAAAAGATTTCACTCTCTCTGCAGTAGAAATGGTATCACTGTCCTTGATTGAAGAAACTGATGCGGAAGACAGAACTCTGTTTATTTCAAGAGGCTTGTCCTTTGAGGCAGGTTTAGCACTCTTTGAAAGCTGCAAAGAAATTCGATGGAAAAGACTCTGGTAGTCATTCAGATGGCGCGAAAGAAGATCAGAATATGACAAGTTCCTTATTGATTCCATAAATCTGATGGACTCCGAAGTAGGATCTCTGTGAGAATCTGAGGGTTTTGTGAATGGATTGCTAAATGAAGATGAAGCAACCAGAAGCAGGACAGCCCAATCTGAACCCTCAACCACCAGCCTTTTGTTGTCCAGAACATTTACTGTCCCCTGGCCATCACTAATCAGCAGATGAAGAACTGCAGCAAATTGAATTCCCTTAGGGTTATCATCATTCACTTTTGGAGAAATCCTTTTACCAGGGCAACTTCCTTGCATTACTATTTCAACTTTGCCATCTACATATGTATGATGATGTAACTTGCTATCAAGAGAAACTGTAAATGAGACGGATCCTGGCTTGTTTGCAGAAACCTTCATCACCACGACTTGATCAGGACAAGAAGCAAAATATTCCCTAGTGAATTCCACATCACTGACAGAATACTTCACAGTAACTGTAGCAGTGTCCAAATCTAGCTCTCTGTGGTATGTCTCTTCTGCATATGAATGATGGGAATCTTCAAAGTCAAGCTTAATGTCCCCGAGAAGTTGGTAGACCTTCAACAGCATTGCGAAAAGAATATAGTGAGTATATGCGTGCCTCAGCAAGGAAAAAGTACAAACTTCATTTCTAGACTAAGCCTCAGGCATTAGCCAGATCCAACCCTTTAACAAAGGAAGTAGGACCAGACTAGACAACATGACCAACAATACATTTTGTGGAATTGTCCTTGTACTAGGTTGGGCAAACCTTAAATGTGATGTAAAAATGAAATGTTCATTGCACAAATCACGGCAAAATCAGTAGAAAACAAAAGCATAAAATGACAGTTATATCAAGAAAGATCTCTACATCAGAAGGATGATCTGACAACTTCACTGCTGCTGCAGTCGCCTCAGCATATCGGCCCTCATCAACAAGCTTTCTGACTTCAGATAGTGCCGCAGGAGCATTGGGATCAGCATAGTTGCCAGGAACTCCAGTCCAGAGCGTATCCTCTGCATGGAGAAATGATGAGCATACTAGCAAAGAGCATGAAGAAATGACGAGCACACTCGCAGAGAGGATTTGAGTTTACTATATTGTCAAGATGGTGAAGAATACTATGCTCAAAACTTAAGATCCAATCATCCTCTTTTTCAATCTTCCTCGATGCATCCCAGCAACAACATCATGTTACTTTAAAAAACTAGAGTCAGGCCTAAGATCTTAATGGTCATCAATTTCAAACAGTGTTGAGCAAAGCAATAGCAATGCTCAGATGTTATTCTCAAAACTTAAGTTCCTATTATCAATGTTTATTTATCTTCCTCGACACATCCCAGCAATAAAAGCCTGTTACTTTTAAAACTACACGATGGCCTGCCTCTTGAAGATCAACAATAGAAAAACAGAGTCGAGCACATTAAACATCAATGACAAAGCACTTAAAGCGCAGTAAACATTGCAGCAGAGGTTCCAGAAACAAATGACGGCAACTTCATCATCACTTTTTTCAAAATACATCCCCACCCGAGTCTCCCGTAAATAGAACCAAGGAAGTCGTGAACCCACGCACTACTGCAATGAGCACGGTCCACATCAATTGTGCCCTGTGAATATTGCATTGTGACGACACAATAATCCACAAATGCGCCTCCACAAGCAACATTACCCCCAAATTATGATCATTAGTGCAGGATAACTACACCACCAAAATTTAATGTTGTTTAGTGGGAACTAAGGAAATTTGAGAATCAAATACCCACTAACTGATCAAAATCTCAACTTCCCAACTCTAAACCGTCCAAGAATAATTCTTCTGGTCCAGCAACAAACCAACAATCCACAATTTTAAAAAGCCCAAAGATCCAAGATTTTCATCTCCTACATTTTCATCATTCAGACATCGTCTCTTCCTAGCTTTCACCGTCAGGCGATCAAGCAAGCCGCATTTGAGTACAAGAACTGCGAAAGAGTACCATTGAGCTGGAGGGTCTCCGAGGCGACGCCACCCCAGATCATGGCTCCAAGCCGCCCATTCCCGATGGGAAAAGCATCGGTCCAGTGCTTCGCGGGCTCCCCCGAGGTTATCTTCAAGGGACCGGAGTCCTCTGCATCCGAACCTACTGAGAACCCACTTGGGCTCCAGTGATCTTTCTCCCACGGCTTCGAAACCAGAACCCACCCCTCATCTTCCATCGCCATTACCGACAGAGAACCGACCAAGAAGAAAGAGAAACGCCCAAGAGCTGAACCGGCGAAAGAGATGACAAAAACGACACCTTTCAGAGCCTGGGAGCCGTAAATGGGCAAGCAGAAAGGGACAGGAAAGGGCTGTTAGGTGGGTGAGAGAAAAGGGCGGTGGGAAGTGAGAGAGTGGGGGCTCAGAGAGAGAGTGAGCAGAGCAGAGCAGGGAATATGGTTCACGCGGCAATGTTGTCCAGTTGTATGGAGAACGGACCCACGGAGAAAGCGGAAACCATCTTCTTCTGCTTCGGGTTCACGCGGCAATTCTGCGTCTGACGCCGCTAACGTTACTGGAGGGGGACGATCACGGGAATCTCGAAGAGAGATTTTTGCCTTAAAATCAACCTTTTGCCTTTCCTGGTCCACGTAGCGCGGCGGCTTTTCGTGCAAAACATTTTTCACTTCTCTGGATCCGTCAACTCCGATGTGGCGTTCTGAAGTTGCATGGGATTATTAGGGAAGGCAAACGTCCTTTTTTTTATTTTTATTTTTATAATTGTACGGAGATATATGTCGGGCCGAATCTTTGGGATACGACTGTCGGAGACTCTGCTCATGTTTTTGGGCAAGTCGCCGCAACGGGAGAGAACCAGAAGCCCGTATTCTAGACCCATCATGGGCTTTCTTGGGTTTACCGGCTTCACTAGCGTGGGCTTTTCCGAGGTTACTAGGTCGATCGTCAGGAACGATTCAAATGAACAGCGTGCTGCCAATCTAACACCGTTTCAGAAAATTCGATAAGGCGATGGTAGGAATACCACATCTGATGAGGACTTAAATCAGAAGTCGACCAACATCGACCACCTTAACTTCAGAAAAGGAATGTTCGTTCAAAAAGTAATAGCTGGCTCCTATGGGCGGACCATTCGCCGATATGCGCTTCGAGCCTTGGTAAGCTCAAGTAGGCACCAGGCCCTTAATGGGGTCCAATCGTTAAACGTTATTCGCTCTTGGACTCATGTGGGCCCTCAATTGAGCAGGGAATATGGTTCTCGCTTTACTCGAGGTAGAACGAGAAGTCCGTCCTTCAGACTCGCGATTCCTCTATACTACGGGCGTCGGGATGGGCTTTTTTCAGTGTGTGTCCCTTGATATTCGCAATTTCAAACGGTTCAACCAGTCTCATTCTACCCGATAACTGAATAGAACCGACCACGGAAACAGGTCCAACTCCCGATTCCAATGAAAACAGAACCTGTTTCAGGTTCTAAAAATTTGGCAACAGATTCGGTTCCAAAAACAAAAACAAAATAGGTTTATTCCGTGACAAATAAAAAATGTTTCAAATCCTGAAATTTGAAAATCGATTCTAATATTAAAACCTACCGATCGCGAAATCAATCACCCCAATCGGTTTGTATGAAAAATGAAAAGTTACACACGTAATTACAACGTCAATATCAGAAGGACACAAGCCAATGCCCAAGCCAAAGCAGCCGAGCCAAAAGACAGCTGCTCGTGACTCTGTTCTTCACAATCACAAAACAACAAAAACACCCAAATTACCCCTCCCACCTCCTTTTTCGTTCTTTCCCATTTCCACGCCCTATCATTTCATCAGTACTGTTCCTTTCTTCACGCTCAAGAAAAGGAAGATGTACAATCTTTTGCACTTTACTGTTTTTCTCTTCACCTATCATTTTATGCTAAGTTTTGCCACATCTTTCCTTGGCCTCTTTCATTCAAAAAATCAAGGCAAGCAGAGTCCCATCACTCCTCTTCAAAAGTACCCAAGCTTTACCCTAAAACTCGGGAAATTGAAGCCGGTGATTTCTTTCTTTTTCACTCCTTGGTGCAAGAAGAAGAAAAGCTGGTGGCCATTGAAGGTGACCAAAGATCAGCTCCATTATTGCTGCTTTGCAAGTGATAGGTGCCTGCCATGGGGACTAGGCACAGTCCTCTGCTTCTCAGGTCCTTTCTTGTTCCTTCTTGTCCTCCGTTTTCTCCTAACTCCTAATAAAATTCATGGCGAGGAAAAGAAAAATTAGTTGAAGCGCAACCTTCGAGACATTGGAATCATTTTCTTCCATTAGAGGTGGAAAATCAATACTATCAGACCCTTATGCAGACTCATCATATTGTTAGAGCACAATGCATTATAAAGTCTAATGTCCCCCAAACCCTCGCCTACTCTCAGTTCACTGGCCTTGATTTAGTCGACAGAACTATATAACTTTGTTACAGTGAAATGCCGAACTCCCAATTGAAATTCTGTTTCTTTTTCCACAAGGAATGTTTCACCCCTATTAATTATCACAAGAAAGGTGATTTGTGTGACCTATTGCAGTTCAAAAGCAGGCTGTAAATGGGCCCAGCCCATCATTGACCCACTCAGCCCGTGACCAGGTCGCTGGTCCGCAGGTCCTGGGCACACCAAGCACGGGTGGGACAACTCTCAAGTCAAAGTGTCAAAAATGCAGTCTGATGCTCTTACAAAAATAGATGCCTTAAACAAAGTCTATTCCTATAAATTTTTAATAGATATCCAAGTCACATGCGAAATCCGCGCATAAATTTGTCCCATCCGAGTTTCTATCCGATCAAATAATGCTCTTTTTTCTTCCGAAAGATTGGTTGTGAGTGATATCGATGTTGTATTTGCATCTGAACTGAGGACAGGACAAGCAAACAGAAACAGAGAGGAAACCAGAAACTTACAGAGAGGTGAGTTGGTGTGGATGGCTGGTGGAGATAAGGAGAGCAGAGAACCTGAACCTGCTCATGCAGGAACTTGATATATCCCATCGCTTCGTGCAGCACTGACGCCGTATCTGTCTGCACATTTTCCAGTTCCCCACAAAATAACAATAATGAATCACTCTTCAATTTCCCATTTTTTGACCCTTTTGTTTTTATCTGCTCGTGTGAGGATTTATTTCGTCATAAGATATTCAAGAAAGTTTAAAATGTTTCACCTTTCCAAAGGGTGAAACCAGCTGCTGCAGCGTCAGGATTCGCTCCCCAAGCTTCTCTCTCCTCCCCTGTTGTTCGAAACAGAACCATTATTGATTTCACAGACAGAAAAGAAAGAGAACTTCATTAATTGGGTACATGCAAATGTTGCTTATGTTAATCTGACCTTTGAAGGAGCATTTGAAGGATAGCTCTGAATTTTGTTCTTTTTACTGGTTTTTCGGATTGGGACATCATCCGTGGAAGTGACTGACGATTCTTGACTAGACCCTCCTCTCTTCCTCTGCTTGTTCAAAGAGTCCCCACAAACGAAAAGGCAGAATATTTCAGTAGATAACATGATGAACTCAAGATGCACGATGATATATCTTGCTAGGGAACGCAAGTACTGCTTACCCTGGGTTTGCGAAGTGCGTTGAAGCTTGCGCTTTTAGTGCAGGGAGGAGGAGGAAGTGAAGCAGGAGGAGGAGGAGGAGGAGGAGGAGGAGCACATGCGACCGCGGCTTGTTGGTTCTGATGGAAAAGCAGAGACCAGCCTTGCTCTTCTGCCACGTCTCTTCCGAAGCAGAGCATCTGGGGAGACTTCTTGTCCTTTGGGAAGATGAAGCTCTGCTTCTCCATCGCGGGCTCAACACCCTCCACCCCATTCGCCAGAAGCAACTGACAGAAGCTTCCGCCCTCATTAACGTTGTCCTCCTCTGCGATATCTACCTCGTCCGCCATCATTAAAACCCTCTCCCTGTTCAAAATTAGATTTTTTTTTCCTAGGGGGCTCGCCCACGGTGGGTACAAAGAGAGAGAGAGAGAGGGGATGTTGGAGAAAACAACGGAAGCTTCTTCTTCTTCCTCTTCCTTGGACCCCTTTAAATTCTAAATTCTTTTCGGGCAAGAGTGAAAATATAGGTGTCAATGGTTAAAGATGGTACGTGGTGAAATCGGAAAACGAAAGGGCAGCGATGGGATTTCCGAGGAGAAGGGACGGGGTTTTTTGCTTCGGTAATCTGGCCTGAAGTTGGATTTAGCGAGCGAGTTTAGTTTCAGTCAAACCACCACGCCCGGCCCGAGAAAACCGGAGTGCACTGTGTTTTGCACATTTACACCCTCCAACGCAATCTCTCTCTCTCTCTCTCTCGGTGTCGCAGCTCGGTTATCCTGCGCCAGGACGAGAAAAATTGAAATGCCATCGCTTGACCACTCCGCTGTACTTCTCTGCCTAAACCTGACCGAGCTGACGCGAGATGCATTATTGCTTGGCTCGGACTGGACTTTGCACTTTGATCATGGAAAGAGATGACGAGACCAGCGTTTGGGAAGACCCTTTTTGTCTTTCGTTTATGAATTCCGAACCGAGGGGGCAATTTCGACCAGGAAAAGAAGACACTCTCGCGACAAAAGTTTTCTCCCTCACGGGTACAGGACAGGCTCTCGAGTAGGGAGTACTGTACTGTCTTCTTCAACCGATGGAATTGACCCTTTCATGGGCCGGCGATATCATTTCGGGCCCTTGCTTCTGTTCTTCTGACAAGAAAAATCAAAGCTTGATTCTTGGGGGATCTCTTGCCCCTGATGACGCAGAGAGAGAGAGAGAGAGAGAGAGGGAGGGAGGGAGAGATTGGGTTCCCGACATTGGTTTCATCGCACTTTGTGCCATCCGACTCCTCGTCGAAATGTTGGTTGCCCACCTGGTTCAGCGTGTCCGTCCATCCTTCCTATGTTCGACCCGTTTAAACGACCCGGAGCCTGCCTTCCTATTAGTTTATTGCATCAACATAAATAAAGTTGGAAACGTTAGATTAGGATCATTGGGATGCTGTCATTCACCACAACCAAGCAAGTGGTTGCTAATAACCCACCCCAAACATCTACTTGCATCTGGCTTATTTTGGAGGCTCCAAGCGTTTTGACCAATCACTATGCTTCTATCTATTTTCAGAAGTATCCTTGGAGCAGTCGACAAACATCGAAGAAGCTAATTTCATTTTTCGCATGCGAAAACACTAGAGTGAGCTCTCTTAAAGATGTACGTTTGGTATCTACAGAAAGGGTATCTGCAGCTATTTTATCTGTTAGAAATCTAAATAAACCAGACCACTCCCCACGAGCTTCAGAAGAACTGGCCTGAGGAGCCTCTTAATTCTTAACATCCAAAAGGTTAAAATGTACACGCGAACCTCCACACTCAGTTTCTCACCAGTAGTATTGCTCCTAATTCATCTCAGCCATCCAATGCATTAAACCATCATGCATTAAACTGCCTTATTCCCATCTCAAATGGCTGAAATGACCTAGGAAATCAGAAGCAAAGATCTCAAAGCATGTAATATTTGCTTGACAGAGTGGGATACTACAGTCCCCCGTTTGGTAAAAGACTCGGTACTAATATCATTGCAGTGGCAGCTCTCACAACATGGCAGCCACAAGATTCCAAAGAACCTTGTCGCAAAGTAACAACTCCAGAACCGTGGTCCTATGTCTACCCTAAATAGAAGCATGGTCCTGTGATTTCACAACACAAAGCAAGCCGCATGAGTGTTGTAGGAGAAAAGTAGCTGATAGAACAATTGCCTTAAGTCCAGAAATTACTTAAGAGGATCACTCCAACTCAGACTGGGAGAGAACAGGTTTTCATATATCACATTTCTAGCCCTCTTGCTCTTCCAAAGTTCCTGGCCTCTGAAGAACAAGGCAACGTAAGTACTGCTGATTACTAGTTTCTGCTGCGTCTAAATCAAAACTACTCCATTACACAGTTCCCCGTTTCACTCAGCATTCTGAAAGATCCTCGTAAAAAGTAGTATACAGCAGAAAATAGATACCCAAAAATGCATTAGGAGTGCCGTGGTTATCTTGGCCACTCCTCCCTTCACTCTAGTGAATATCCAAAGCTCACGATGGCAAAGAAAGGAAAAGGCAAAGCCCACGAGAGACCCAATAATTGTTCATCCATCAATCTAAAGCCTACTGAACAGAAAGCTCGCAGAACATAGGAAATTTTGCTTACGTTGCTGCTTAGCCTGTTAAGTCACATGTGCTCAATCGAGCAAAAGATCACGAAGCAGAGAACAACCATCTAGATAAAGAGACATTACAGTAGCAAGGAACAATACGAAAACAAATGCAGCCAGAGATTAAAGTTTTCATATAAGTCAGTTATGGAAGCTGGGATGGTGATTCACTATAACCTCTTCCCCCCCTCAATTACTTATTTCTTATTCTTGACATTGTTAACATTACAACATTATCTAGCAACCCCTCAACAAACCGGACAAAAACTTCATCGTGAGTATCAAAATTTGCATCCACCGAGGCATGATAACCACGAATTTTCAAATTCAAACATCTCTTGGCTCTACTGGCCATGAAACACTACACGAACTCACCAATAGCGCGTGCGCAGAGCATCGATCAACTCGCAGAAGAACACGGACTGGCTAGGTTAGGAAATGAACATACTTGATTGATCAACCGAGGCAGATCTCCTTGAGCTTACGCGCAGCAGATTCCTCCACCGAGTACTGTACTCAGAAGAAGAACAAAGAATTAAGGATAGCAAAACGGGCGGAACCCTAATCAAGCGAACCGCAGAATCCACAACACAACAGCGCAAATCCATGGCGTAAAGTAAAAGAGAGAGAGAGCGGGCATGCCTTGTTGAGGACCCAGATCGAGTGGTTGTAAGCCCGGCGGAAGAGCTCGTCCAGGGCTCCGGGGTCGCCGGCGTCGACGTCCCGGTAGTTGACGAAGTTCTCGCGGGCATACTTGGCGTAGTAAGGTCTCGTGTCCTCGGGCAACCGCCGCACGAGCCTCAGCACCTCGCCGTACACCCTCAGCGCTTTCTCCATCGCCGTCTTCCCCACTCCTTCGAAGAGCGGTCGCCGCCGAGTTGCAGGCGCTCGTTCCTTCTCTTCTTCCCCTGTTGGGTCGACGGGCTCCAGCGGAGGCTGGGCCTGAAAAGGCCCGGGCCCGAGAAGCTCTCGGGCCCAACCATCGTCGGTTGACCATCTCTGTGCCTGATGCTCTGCCGTATAAATGACGCCCCCCGCCATTTGCTGCTTCATTTGAAATCACGTCGCAGAGCAGGAATTCTCTGGTCCTCTCGAAGCTTTCTCGGCAATCTTCCGAGTACCTAAGGGAGACGATGAGCTCCAACACTACTCCGTTGAAGCGAAGCCGCGACGATTCCGCTGCTTCGACGAACCCTTGGAGCCGCAGCGACAGCAGTGGCCGTGGGAGCGGCAAGAGGGCGACGAGGACAGCGAAGAAGGAGACGAAGGGCAGCAAGCAGAAAACCTTGGGCATGGCCTGGGGCGCCAATTCCCTCTCCTCCTCGCGATCCTCCTTCCGCAGTTCTCCTTTCTCCGATTTCGGCAGGTCAGTCTCGTGAACAAGTTGCGATAATGGACTCGATTTCGTTGACGCCGGCATGTGCTCCAGTGAAAATTGTGCTGGCGTCCCTCGTGTCATGATTATGCATCTTTGTCCCTGGGAATTGCCATTTTATCCACATACTCGTCGAATTTTCGAAGGGACCAGAGTATGTTGATTAGGTTAGACATCGTGGCGTTGCAATTTCTCAAATAAACAGAGGAGTGTCTGCAAGTTCTAGAATTTAGGGCTTCTGAACATTTGAGGTGCATTGCTCTGGTAATTTTAACATTCATGGTCTTTTGTCACAACATTTCTAACACTAAAAGATCTCAGAAAATGCTAAGGCCAATTTAATTAAATAGCTATATGGAAGTAATAGGACCGTTGGTACAGGCTATGATCTTTCAACCATTAAGTTAAAATAGATAAAAATGATCGTCAAAACACATGTTATATCAGTAAAGTTTCAAATGAATTTCCAATTTTATCTGGTTCCACAGTGAGTAGTGTTCTGTGCTAAATCAGGGCATGGCACCTGGTTATGTACCTTGAAGAGAAGAACTGAACAAGGTTTTTTATAGTCCCCATCTATTTCATATTTTCTCCAAAAAATGGAGTATATACCACTAGTGCAACGAAGACTTTACATGAGCAGTCCAATCCACCATTAATTTAAGGGTTTTAACTTTGCACTCTTTCACTAACCATCAAATTACTGATGAATTGGGCCACTTGTGGAACCTTTTTTTACAGTCAATGTATTCTGTAACTACCTTTCCCTCTGTAGACTTTGACCTTTTTTTTTAATGTTTGCTGCCTTGCACATAATTATTTGCATTTGACCAGAATAAGTTTGTGAACATTAAAATTAAGGACCTTTTGTATTGAGGTTTCTGAAAATGTGTGTGTAGTTACATGGCCGAGAAGAATAGGAAACTTCAGGAGCAGTTTCATGCAGAAGCTTCAACTTCTTCTCACAGTGATTCAAGTTCTTTGCAAGCTATATTTCATGGAGTGTCTATTTTCGTGGATGGTTTCACTGTTCCTTCTAGTCAGGTCTGATATCTGAACTTCATTATCATTTTTTTCTATTTCATGGAGTTTCTTTACTCAGGCTGATAGAAATCTAGAATTAAAACTCAATTAAAAGGTGGATATATATCAGCAGTTGGTCACCATATGGAGGAATCTTCTCTCTTCTCAGTTAGCATTTGAAGTAAATCTTTTATATGTCAACTATTCAGATGTTGGCAGTGTCATTTATTTGGAGCTTTATTAGGAATTGCGAGGCTATATGTTGAAGTATGGTGGAAGATTTGAGAATTACTTCTCCAGGCATCATGTTACACACATCATTTGCAGTAACCTTCCTGACAGTAAAATAAAGAATTTGAGGTAGCTCCTCCATATCTTAGTCTCTTCTTATGCCACATGGTACAGAGGATTTTTTACCCATATAACTGCTAATTTGGTTGCAATTCAGGTCCTTCAGTGGTGGACTTCCAGTAGTGAAACCGAAGTGGATTGTGGATTCTGTTGCAGCTAACAAACTATTAAGCTGTAAGTGCTTGACCAGCAGCATTGAGTTGTCTTTATTTGCAATTCTCTAAGTTGTTGTGCATTGCCTGTATGTTATTGCATTAATTGCGGGGATCTGGGAACCACCAGAGTTGAGTAGGACAGCTCATTTGTGGGTTCAGCCAAGATCACTTCTTTCACTGTTTTATTTGTTACCCAGTTAGCAGCTTTCTCACAAAAATCTAAATGAAAAATCTTATTGCGGTATATTTTTAATTTTCTAGACTTGAGTGTGTCTGCTTATGCTGCAGGGCTTCCTTACCAGCTTGACCAGCTGGCAGATAATCAGCCAAAGTTGTCATCATTCTTTGCTACTAAAGATGGCTTGCTGTCTAAGGATGTTTTGACTGACATGGTTTGTCAGTTGCATGATATTGGGGATTCATCTTTAAAAGCTCGAACTTTAAGGGGCATTAATTCATCTGAAGTGGGTCAATCGACAGAATACAGAAGTCCACTAAGTGAAGATTTAGGCCAGGAGAATGCAGATGTTTCGGTGATTACCAAATCGATTAATTGCACCAGAGAATGTCCAGGAAGTTGTAAGACCGAACCGATTGACATGGATAAAGAAGAAATGCGAATATTCAGGGAAGAACTTAAAGACAGTCTAAGTGAACCTAGTACTTCAGCTGGCAATCACCCCTCAGACAGAACAAGAATGAGGAGTTTACCAACTCCTGAAGTCACAAAACATCCTAATAAGGGCCATTCAACTGCAGAGGATCCTAATTTTGTAGAGAATTATTTCAAGGTGTTGTTTTAGGTGCTCTGTTATCTTATTATTTTCGTGCTGCACTACAAAATTATACCCAGTTCATTGTTTTTGTGGATGGGCTTTACTTTTAGCTTGCATTTCTCTTTGAATCTTTTGGCCCTTTTTTGGCAAAGAGTGAAACTTGCAAAGTCATAGAAAATGCCCAAATCTGGTTGAATCCAGTAATTTTTGTCTAAAATACATAGAAAGTATTTTTCAATGCTTGTGTTCATACCATCACATCATGGTGCTTTGCCTTCGTTGTGACTATTTCTCAGTTATTTGAGCTGTTTAGAAAGCAATTGCTTCAGCTGAATTCATCACTAATGTCCATTGTCACAAATTCAATTATTTCGAGATCACTGTTGTTATATTTTTGTTAAATTAAGGTCTGATCAAATTCTGCTCAATGGAGATCTTGATTTTAGTGCACTGTCTTCAAATATAATCAAAAGCTCCATTTTCTGATCCTGCTGTTTGCAGAACCATGAATTAGTGTTCACTTTTTTATTTCTGTTTGAGCAATTTTTTGATTGTCTACTGCCTAATTTGGCCAGTTAACTCTTTTGATTGTCACATAATTGCTATTTGGTGTTTCAGAGTTCGAGATTACATTTCATAGGAACATGGAGACATAGGTATCGCAAGCGGTTTCCTAGTTCTCTCAACCAGGTTAAGTGTGCAAGCTTTGATCTTAAAGCATCGGATGATTCTAAAAAAGCATGTGTCATCCATGTTGACATGGTAATTATTTCTTCTGTAGCTCTAGAAACATTTCTCATCTTATTAGAGATGCATTGATTTCACTTAGTTGAGATGGTAGTTTGCTGAATAGTTTATGCGGACTTCTTATATATAATTGTTTCGAGTTGGTACATATAGCAATCGAGCATGCCAATGATCATCTTGTGCTGCTTCAGGATTGCTTCTTCGTTTCAGTGGTCATCAGGAACCTTCCTGAATTACATGATAAACCAGTGGCTATATGCCACTCTGACAATCCGAAAGGCACTGCTGAAATTTCATCTGCAAACTATCCTGCTCGAGACTATGGTCTGTATTTCCTTTTTTCTCTCAACCATTGGCGGAATTTCTGTTATATTTTATTTGATTATTGAACCTTGTTTTCAAAAGGAATTAGGGCCGGTATGTTCGTCCGAGATGCCAAAGCACGTTGTCCTCATCTTGTCATTTTTCCATACAACTTTGAAGCTTACACAGAGGTAACTCATCCTTATATCATTAGTTATGCTTTTGTGAGGGCGTAGAGATGAAGTCCCTTTACTTTGTGTAATTTTTATTTGGACTTCATTTTTGGCAATTTTCAGGTGGCTGATCACTTCTACAGCATATTGCATAAGCACTGTACAACAGTGCAGGTTTGACCCATGGCAGCCTCTATGTATGAATTCCATTGAAGTAATTCCGGTATTTACTGTAACTGATTTTGCAGGCAGTGAGCTGTGATGAAGCATTTTTAGATGTCAAAGATTCAGACGTGCAAGATCCTCAGCTTCTGGCTTCTACAATAAGAAGACAGGTTTTCGAGACCACTGGATGCACTGCAAGTGCTGGTATAGCTGGGAACATGCTAATGGCTCGCCTAGCTACCAAGACTGCTAAGCCAAATGGTCAGTGCTACATCCCCTTAGAAAAGGTACAGTTTAATTAATAAGCCGGGTTTTTGGTTTGCAGAAATGCCAAGATAATTACAGTTTTTGCACTTGCCTATTTTAACTATCTATCAAGTGCATGTTGTTATTTCTTCATTCTTCTATATTATGCTCTCCACGAAGTTCGGAAACCTCATTTAATTTGAAAGCCCTACATAATGGAAATTATTCCAACTATTTAGACTTTGGTTGACAATTTAAAGAGAATGGGGCATTTGTGGCAAGTATAACTCATGTTTCATATGCAGTGTATTATGTAGAAATGTGAGTTTTTTCTTTGAAAGATCTTATTTTAGTACGTATGATTTTTTTAACAACTTGTGGTCTCTTTAGAGTTGCACTTTGGTGGCATGAGATGTTGAAATGCTGCACTTTGGTGGCACAAGATGTTCAATGCTTGAATTTGTAGTTCATTAATAATCCATGAGAACTCTGTCATGAGGATTTCTTTACTTTATATGCATGATGGTGTTTTCTGTGGCAATCTTTCTGCCTACGTGTAAATCATGCTTCATGTTTTTGCAATCGTGTTATTGTTTCTGCAAATCGTGCTACCCGTCATCACATCTTTCTGAAAAAGTGGATTTGTGGTCCAAACAGTAACTTCAACACATTGATAGAATTGTTTGTAATCCTGCTGATATCGCACATTGGAGGTGTTGCCTATTCTATATTACGGATGAGTTTGCTTTTTGTGGTGTTGAACAAATAAGTCTTTAGCTAAGCCTCTATCTTCTATACCAGTTTCTTGTGATTATTTCTGTTGCTGTTTGGTCATATATGTTGATATTCTGGAAGATTTTTCATAAAAAGTGGCTAAACATTTCAGGTGGATGAATATTTGTGCAAGCTTCCTATAAATGCACTTCCCGGAATAGGGCATGTTCTTGAGGATAAATTGAAGAAGCGAAATATTTGGACTTGTGGACAACTGCGTATGGTGTCAAAGGTCTTATCTTTTGAACTGCTTCGAGCTCTTTTTAATTTTATTAACTGATGCAAGAAAGCAAATACATAGGGTTAATTAACTGCAGTGATACCTGTTCCTTTAGTCTGGCGACCTTTCCTTTTGTAAATTAGGAAAATGAGAGTACTAGTGCCCACTTGTTACAATACCAGACACCTTTTGACTGGTCACAAATGTAAAGACCTGTTAAACCTGCAGATTTTTTTTCCACATCCATCATGATTCCTGATGCATTTACTTGACTAGATGAACTAATAAGAATAGAATATACGTGATTTCAAATATTTGACAGGAACATTTTAACATAGTATCCTTCTGGTAATCTAAACCGCTTTCCAATTTGTTTGAAAGTACAATTACACTGATACTGTAGCCTTCAAATTATACTGATAGTCTTGCTTTTACAAAATCTCTTTGCACTATAGGAATCTCTTCAGAAGGATTTTGGTGCAAAAACGGGGGAGATGTTGTGGAGTTACAGTAGAGGGGTGGACAACAGGATGGTTGGCACAATTCAGGTTCACCCCGGGGAATTTATCCACTGAATTATACATTGTATCTTGCTTTGCTTGTAGTTTCTGCTCCATATAAATTAATTTGTCCATGCATTAATTTTAGCTTGTACCTTGAAGCTAAAGCACCAGTGATTTCTAAATGGAGGCCATTTCTATGTTTATTTTAAACCAAAAGCAACCTATTAAACCAATCTGTAGCTCAATCAGTTGACCTGCCACCCATTCCTTACGAAGTTCTTTTCTCATTCAGCCCTGAATCATTAGTGGGAATTTGCTGGATGCTTTCATTTTGTCTGTTGTTTTCTAATAGTTTGGTAATCTTGTGGTCTGTGCTGGGTTATGGAGTTTCAAACTAAATTTCTTTAAAATAAACCCTATATTATGCTGAACAGGCTTTGTGATCTTTCTCTTCTTCATAGTCAAGTGTCCATCAGTCTTGTTTAGACCAGTCACTCTGTCTTTGCTTTTGATTAATGAAGTTGTTTCATTTTTGATATTCTTATTCCTGAGTTGCAGGAAAGCAAGTCAATTGGTGCTGAAGTTAATTGGGGTGTGAGGTTCAAGGATGCACAAGATGTTGGTTTCTCAATTATATTATAGAAGCTTCATTATTATTTTCTTTTGTTCGTTTATTGGAAAGCAATGTCGACTGACAATTTGGTTTATGCTATTCCAGAGCAAATTGTTTCTTGTAAACCTTTGTAAAGAAGTCCATTTGAGGTTGCAGGGATGTGGAGTTCATGGACGAAAGTTTACTCTTAAGGTATTCGAGCTAACTCTAGTCTACCTTGAATACAAAGTAACAGGGGTCAGCTTTTTGGCCAAGAAAAAAGATGATTCAGCCTTCATTTACTTTGTTATATCTTATGAAATGGACATGCTGTGTGTGACTTTGATATAGATTAAAAAGAGAAGGAAGGATGCTGAGGAGCCTGCAAAATACATGGGTTGTGGAGACTGTGAAAACTTCAGCCACACAATAACGGTATCATGAGGCCAACACCATTTTATGCACCTTCTCTATAAGAAGATATTTGTCTGCATGCAAAGTTCTCTGGTTTTCGACTTTTAGTTTCAAATGTTTTACTTAAAAGAAAGGTTATGATTCCATTGATGTCGGCTACAGGTTCCAGTTGCTACAGATGATGTAGATGTTATTCAGAGGATAGCAATGCAGCTCTTTGGATCATTTCATATAGGTGGACCTAGCCTCCTTGGGTTGACATAACATACTTCTCGAATTTCTTTAAGAGTATTAGGATTGATCACATTTGATTTTTCTAATTTCCTATAGATGTGAAGGAGATTCGTGGGGTTGGCCTGCAAGTTTCCCGCCTTGAAAGTGTGGATGCTTCTAAACAAGGTAAACTTAGAAATGCCTGCATGAGCTTCTGTTACCGATACTGTCATAAAAATTATAATTTGAAGAAAGGTTGTCATTGATGACCTTTTTAAATTTTGTTTTTGACCTTTATTGTGCCTCAAACTTGTATATGTAATACATACATCCAACCACATGCGTGCGTATTGTCACAATGTTAGTTCTTTTATAATTTCAGCCTTCAAGTTTTCAGTGCCTTTGTATTTTCCCTGAAGGACTTGAAAGAAATCTCTTGAAGTCATGGCTTGCATCTACCTCTGCAAATCAAGATGAACAATGTGACCCCAACAGTGTGGTGAAAGAGACAATTGACATAGGTGACCATCCTTTTCTGTTCTTTTTCCTTTGAAACTTCTAGAAGTAGTGTTTCTTTGTTGTGCAGGACAGAACAAGCACCATTTCTGACTTTTATGATGGAACTTTTGTTTTGTCTAGTTTCCCTGTATCAGTTTTTTGTCCCCATAAAAGCTAAGGTAAATGGTGGCTAATTAGAGATGGATCATTGGTTACACATGGTGAAAATGAAAATGTCTTTGGGAATATGTTTCATTGAAATTTCTGCATGTCATTCCTAAATTAGAAAAAACTGCCTGTAATCCATTTTCTCCTTTATTTTGCCATATGATGTTCATCTTTATTATTTTTATGGTAAACTATCAGAAGTTGAATTCCTTGTGTAGACACTTTTCTTATGATAGAAGTTACTATAGTTTCTCTCTAATTGCATGTTTCAGTTTATGTTTACCAGAAGAGGTGTTTTCACATTTCTTTGCGTCTCTTCTCTTAATTTTAAGTTTAATGACACTATCATTCTTGTTATTTGGGAAGTTACCTGTGACATATGTTTCTTGGTTTCATATATGCTGATTTCTGATTGTCATTATGGTAGGTTTAGAGGGCCAGAATGTGGATGGGGCTTCAAGTAATCTGTTTCCTCACTTAGCTCGGAATTCCAATCAGGTAGATGACAGTTCATCAGACTGTAAAGCTTCTTTGGATCGGTCTGTCACACGACCAGCCTTATGTCATCTGGATATTGGAGTCATAAAGTCACTCCCACCGGAAGTCTTTTCTGAATTAAATGATGCTTATGGGGGACAATTAGTTGCATTTGTTTCTAAAGGCAAGGACAAGTCTAGCAGTGTTGGCGATGGTGAAGTCAGTGGGAGTTCTCCATCCCTGCATTCACAGCAAGTAGTAAACGGTTGGTCCTTTTCACACATAAATTTATTGCTTGCTACTTTTAGTCTGGCTACTAACTAAATTTCTCAAGAAGGTGCAAGAGATGGAACAGAGGTGTACTTTTCTGGTACCAATCATGTGGACAGATTTCAACAAGATAAACAGGTAAACAGATTCTGGATTTGTATGATGTGGGATGCGAAGCTTCGTTTTTCTTGCTGTGCGACAGTTTCTGGACTGGCTTTTTAATGAATAATTGCCCCATGCTTTGGGTTAAAAACTTTGGACGATTCTGAAGCTGCAGTACTACTCGTCAAAGTGATTTTTAATTCTGTGAGAGGGAAAGTAGTTTTCCCAGACTTATCACAAGTGCATCATATAAGATCTCTATTTTTAGTTGGAACAAGCTTTTGGCCTAATTTTATGATTTTCCTTGGAGTTCCTTTACTCGTTGACTTCAAATAAACAGAAATTGCAAACTGTCTGTGAAGGGCAGAGATCAGTTCTTTGGCATACAGGGTTGCTTCTCCGTAATATTGGTTCCAATCTATGTTAGTCTGAAGTTAAATTGCCAGTCTTATTATTTATTGCTTCATCTAATAATAATTGTAAGATATGAGAATATTACAGGTTAACTCTTGTGGAATGATCCTATTTTCAGGTGGTGAAGCTCCCTTTTAGAGCATAAAAATTAAAAAATATAGTGTCCAACAGTTAGTTTATAACCAGTTGATGATGAGTACACATCTAAATGTGTGATGCACTTTTATTCACCTTTGCAATTATGAAGCCAATATGTGTGATGGTGAAAGTGATTCCTTCTAGGCTTATTTCTGGTGGATGGGAATATGCTTATAGATAAAAGTTCCAAAAAGAATGACAGAATTGATTGATTGCAAATTCCTGACAGATTAATGTGTCGTACATGCTTTTTTTAGATACTCTTTACTTTACTTTGACTGCAAAAATAAAGCTACTGAAAAATCTAGTCATTTTTACATTCTCCCCAAAGTTAAGGAGAAGGCACCTGTTATAAAGGGAGGCTAAATGAATGACCCCAGGCAAAAGGTGAAACGCTGACTGAATGTACTGAACCAACTGACCCTATGCCTTACATACCTTATATATAACATGTGGTACACCAGTCCCTATTGCTGTGCCATGACCATAATATACCCTGATATTGGTAGTTTATTGCCGTAACTACTTGCTTCTGGATTTATAAAGTAAGCAGAAATAATATTCTATCTTCTCCTTTTCTCATTGTCTTCGTTGTTATTTTGACTTACTATTTCTAGACAGAGAAGCCTCTTCTTCAGGAAACAGATCTTTTCTGTGTGCCTAAACCAAGCTCCTCTAATATGGGGGCTTCAGTGCCCAGTCTTACAAAGACAGACTTGATGCCATTATCTCTGAGTCAAGTAGACTGCTCTGTGCTGCAAGAGTTGCCTGAAGAGTTACGAGACAGCATTCTCCAGCAACTTCCTGTCCATAGGGGACAAGATGTCTCTTTGATTGCTCACTTCAGTGGAAGTGCAGGTATATGTCAGGATAACTCAAATACTGAGAGTCCAGACAAAAGTTCAGGGTCAGTTCAGAGAGAAACTGAACTTTGGATAGGATATCCTCCATGTTGGGTTGATAGATTCCAAGTCAGCAATTGCTTGATACTGAGTAGCTTGGCTGAGACATATCAAAGATCAGGAGCACCTGGAAAGTTGTCATCAGTTCTGCAGAGGTTTATTTCTAAAATTCCATCCCATATGGAATTGACCACTCATGGTTGGAATGAAGCTACTAGCAGCTTGTCTGAGCTTCTGAAGCAGTACATTAAGTTGAAGATAGAATGGGACATTGAAGAGGTCTATATTTGCTTTCGCTATATTAGAAGGTATCCATACGCATGGTATGGGATTCTTTTCCTAGAATAGAAAAATATATGATCATACAGCATACCAACAAACCTTGTTCTCAGGTTTGAAACAAGGAGTTATTTGTTCTGTTTTCTCAAAGTACTTTTTAATCTCAATATTATTGGATTTGGGGATGTTTAATGCTATCAGCGTGGCCGTATGGAATCTAATCTACCTCTTGTATGAAAATTCTTATATAAGAAACCTCCTTAAGATGGTCTTATTAAGTGAAGTTAATTAAGGTGCAAGTACTGGACATCTTTTCTCAATGTGAACTCAGATCAAGATAAATTGAATAATATTTGGTTCTGTTTGTCCTGCAATGCTTAAGATTCTGATTTCTATAATGTGTAGAACATTAATGCTTTTTATAGCCTCTTAATATAAACTAGTTTTCTTCGAAAAGCTTGCAGCCAGAGCAGTTATTTTTTTGTTTTACTAGATCAATATCATACTGGGATTTTAATATTACAGCCTATTTTTGGCGTAGAAGCAAAGTGAGTTGCTGCCTGTAGAAAAGAACTAATCTAAATTGTGGGATGTGGTATTAGAGGGAGGACAGGAGACTTCACTCTCTCTTTCTTTGATGGTTGAATTTTTTTTATTTTATTTTTTTGTGGTTGAGTAATGCAGGACTTTGTAGCTTGCTGTCTCGATTAGTCTGTAGGAAAATATGCCAGTAGTATTCTGTATTTGTGCATGTATCCAACTTCAAAAAATATATTTTGTTCTTGGTCAATTTTCTCTTTCTCTGTGTTGATTGCTCCATTGCTTTTGCGCAGGTTAGCAGTGAAGTCGAAATTATTCCTCCAAGTTCAGAATACCATCTTTCCTTACCTCCAAGTTGGTGGTTTTTCATTTTGCTTTATGAATTCCTGTAGTGCAGCTTCAACCTTGGTCATCTCTTGGCCTATAAATAACTAGTCTATTTCCTGTTTCTTTGGTATCCAATCTTTCAGGCATCTGTTGGTGAAAACTATGGAGGAAACCTAAATATTTCTCTGGAGTAGTCAATTTATGTCATGTGGGTTTCAGTGTTGATCTTAGCCAGCTATTGAACTCTGGAATATTTGACAGACTAGTCTGGATTTTGTCCTTCACAACGGTGTGTAAGATACTTGCTTACTTCATGGTTAAAGTATATAAGATTGGTGGAACTAGGAAATAGTTCAGTCTTTTTCTTGACTAAGTCCTCTTGGTGTACTGGCAGACTTGTGAACTTCCTTTGCTTGTTTTCTGAAAAAAGAGAAAACAATGTCTCATAGTGTAAACCTGGGATGTGGAAACAAAATTCAAATTGAAACATTGTCGTTTAGATAGTCATTGGTATGGACAGAGGGGCTAATTTTGAGTGATTTCACTAGGGAACATGTAGAAGAACAAGGATTGGTCATGGGACAAGGAACTCGACACTGATTTCATGTATCATGGTGACAGTATTACCTTGTTTTGATTGTCAAGACAGTCTGACTCCACATTTGTGAAGTTGATTCTAATATTTATCTGTATGTAATTGCATCTTATAAACTATACAATGTTATTAATTGATGGTTAGTGTGAGACTGGTATTGACATACATGCTTAGTGATAGTAGTAAGCAATCTTCTCGCTCTTGATTCCTTATATTGCAGGGGACTTAAGCCTTATTGGTCTACTCCATGCGTGCACTTCTTATCATGATCCTGCCTCATCCTCCTATAACTGAGTGGAAAAGTCAAGGTGGGTGTGTTCTCGTTTGGATGTTTGGTGATCCTACTTGAAGGTGGTATATTTGATTTTCACAGATTCTTTCTTTTGGTCAGGCATAAAAGTAGGTGGCAGCAGCTCCCTACGGTGTGGCTACAACCCGATCCATCATCTTGGGCATCATGCACACGACTCATGTGTTGTGGAAGTATCCAGGGGTTATTTAGCCTGCCCGGCATGCCATTGCTGCCCAGTTCCATCGTTTGGTCGGACCAGTGCACAAGCTATGTACATTCTTGAGGGGCCACAGCATGGAGAGTGTTCGTAGCTCTAAGAACTGCTTCTAACAAATTAAGTTCCACATTGGTTTGTGTTTGATACTGTCACGAAATTAAGTTCTACGTTGGTAAAAAAAGAATCATTGACCGAGCTATTATTTGTGGTGGCATCTGTCAACCTTCTATTTTAAAGTTCCAGAAGCACTGGTTTTGCAGTGTATACGTCAACTTTATAGATCCTTGAAGATAAGGACGGATAAAGTTTACTATCAGGTCTTCATGTCTCATCCTCCTTTTAAAAGTCAATTAGGTTAGGTGAGGTCATTTGGAATTATTCGACGACAAGAAGCAACGTGAAATGTGGGGATAAGGCATGGTCCAATTTGCAGGCTGATTGGTCAATAAGGAGGCTATTCAATGTGGACCACTTGACCCCCCCACCCCAAAATATAAGAAATGGTTTTTTTCTTACAACAGATATAAATCCATTCGTTTGCTACATCATTAGCTAAACATTTTGTTGTTGGAGCAGATGTAGATCCATTTCATTTGCTACACCATTGGCTGGATGTTCTTGTTGTTGGGACCGAATATGAATTTTTTTAATTTACTATTATAAGTTTTGGCTCTTAGTGAATGCAATTCCATTCGGGAACTGTACAATATCTTTGAGACAAGAAGAAAGTGGACTCACAAGTGAAGTCAAAGATATATGTAGGTGAGAAGAATGCATCACTCAACTTCCACCACTCTATAAAGGCCCTCACTTTTTGGATGGCACTCACCCATTCTCCTACAGAACAAGAAGCAGTGAAACAAGCGCATGGCTCGCCTGGTGTTGTTGCTGTGGTATCTAGTTAGCTTAGCAGCATTTCAACAAGCTTATGCTGTGGAGTACACTGTACTAAACAACGCGTCTTCAACAGCCGGTGGAGCAAGGTTCGATGGTGAAATTGGCATCGAGTACACCAAGCAAGTAATGAACTCCTCCACTGTATTCATATGGCAAATTTTCCAAGAATTGACCTCAGAGGACAGAAGAGATGTGCAAAATGTAAGTGTTTTTATTGAATCCATGGAGGGGGTAGCATATGCCCTTATCGACACGAACGAAATTCATGTCAGCTCGGAGTACATAGGAAATTACTCCGGTGATGTGAAGAATGAGATAACCGGGGTTATGTATCACGAAATGACGCATATATGGCAGTGGTTCGCCAGTCAAGAAGCGCCGACTGGTTTAACAGAGGGGGTAGCGGATTTTGTGAGGCTGAAGGCGGGGTATGCACCGAGCCACTGGGTGAAACCAGGCCAGGGAAATCGGTGGGACCAGGGATACGATGTCACAGCACATTTTCTGGACTATTGTGATGGTCTTTTGAGTGGGTTTGTAGCAGACTTGAACAAGAAGATGAAGACTGGCTACAGCCCTGAGTATTTTGTTGAGTTGCTGGGGAAGACAGTTGATCAGCTCTGGAGTGACTACAAGGCCAAATATGGAAATTAGGTTACTTTTTCTGTAATGAAATGAATAGAGTCCTAGTAATTGTTTTCCAAGGAGAAAAAAAGGTTAAATGCAAAGTCATTTCCTGTATCATGCTGATTTATAAAGCTCAGCCACTTACGTTTATCGTTTCTTCCAAAAGGAACTTGAAAAGGAGGTTGTGTGGTTAAGCTAATATGGTCCCTATTAACTGCTCAAGTATTCAATTTGCTTTCCGATTTCAGAGAACTAAAAGGTGACGGTAACAGCAACGTAAGAAAATTTGGGTATCAAACAAAGAAGTACCTTTAATAACAAGGAGCAAGTTTGCAGGGGAACACATCCTTGACTGGGTATTTAAGCGATTTTATTAGGATAGAATTTTTCTATAACACGCGAATGCTGAGGAACTTCACGTTACTTAGCACATCCGAAAAGCCATCATACGCCCAACTTATTTACCTCTCGATTCTGGAAGACCATTAGCAAAATGACCACAGTGAACATATCCAACAGTTCATAAGGCGAGGGTGCCTGATCAACAACAAAAAGAAAGCCCAAAAAAGTCAACTGGAATTGCATCTGCATATGGTAGTTCCATAACCAGCTGTGCATCAAGCAAAGTCAAGAAAGGCCTCAGCATAGTCATCATTCCATGGATCGGACGTAGACAAAGTACCAAGTAGATTCACCGCCAAAGCAATGACTGGTCAGTGGAACAAACCATCCGAGACAGCACAAGTTGCCGATGAATTGATCAGGCAGTGCATTGGACACTATACTGGAACTTCAGAGCCTTCGTAGCCTCGAAATGCATAAGGACACAACAGTAAAGGAGGGGGGCCCACAAGAAACCTCAATACTTTAAGCCCAAGGCTCAGTTCAATTTCCGAACTAACGAGACTACTTCACTGATTCCTTCGAATTTCCGCCTTTCCTTCAGAAGCATCCGGGCAAAATCAAGAGCTCGGCGCTCGCAGTCTGCACGCTTGCTAGCATCTGTTATGGACTCAAAATCCTCCACATGTGCAACCCCAACAATTCTCCTGAAATCGGAGATGAATGAAGGCAAACCAACAGTATTTAGGCAGCCGTATACACCAAACACGACACTACTAAGAAATCGAGCAAGCTCATTATCTACGCATAAGCATTTAAGGAGCAGACAATGCCACATCATCCAGTCTCACCTTATCATTTTGGCAGCACCAAATCCAAGAGTATCATGGAATAAATCCTTCATGAATTTCCTCTGGACCAGCTCAAGCAGCGCATCATTGTTATAGATTGCTGGCAGATATGCCTCACCAGACCCATTCTTGTGCTCATTCCAGAGACTTACAAACTTCTGTTGGAATAGAGTCCATGTCTCTTCAGTGGTTTGCAAAATCCACTCCTTGCATGCCTGTATAATATGTGCATTCATGGAACAATTCATTAACATATCATCGATGGTAATAGTTTTTATTGTCCTTTCTTCTTCTTTTATGGTAGTCTATGAACATGAAAGATATGAAATGACTAATGGGGGAGAGCATTATATGATCGTATTTATTATTGCCTCAATAACTACCAATTACAACTGTCCATTCATCTCTACAATTACTGAAACAGCAGTGTCAGCTTCTTCTTTTTGTTTTTCCTGGGGGTGGGGTGCAAAAGAACAATAAAGTACAAGTAATTATCACATGAGAGTATAAATTCTTCTTTTGTATACATAGAAGTATGCAAATCTCGAGTTAAATTCTAGCTGCATGAGCAACATATATAATGTTTATGACATAATAAGCAAAAGAAGTCATTAGGAGTAAGAAGAGAAACCAATTTACAGAACTTGGGAAGCTCAAGGACTAGAAGATATATGAGACATATGCATAAAGACAGGCAGTTATGTAAAGCATACTTTTCTGTCGTTCCCTTGATTTGCATGCCCATCCTGAGAGAAGAATGACAAAAACAAATTTCCTAGGAAGGCTCCAACATCAAACCCCATTGGCCCAAAAAATGCGAATTCTGGATCTATTACTTGGGTCGAATCTTGGGTAACCATGACTGAACCAGTGTGGAGATCTCCATGTACCAGTGCTTGCGCCCTTTCACAGAACCTGAAATGTACGTCCCACAAAATCATCAGTATAAAGATGATGTTTCACTTAACTTTTCTGAAGAAGTATGTAGTAGCTTCTTAGACAGGAACATTACTTGGATTTCAACTCAGCTATTTCAAGCTTTAAATCATTATCCTCCCTTACAGCCTCAGCATCAGCATCCAGATAAGGGGAATTCCAACGGTTGTATTGGGATACTTTGTAAGGGTCAGAAAAAACAACCTGCTCAGTCAGCCTGCACATCTCGACATTCCCACAGAACTCAGCCACTGCAATGACGATGACATGACAAGAGCATGACCACACATTAGTATAAAAAAAGAGAACTAAAGAAGCCAAACATATTCCATTATGTATTTCTCTGGGGAACGGCCAAGATTTCAATGCCTTAGGAAAATATCAGAGTGGGGTAATGCAGAGAGAAGAGAATAATGTAACACTACATATGCTCGATTAGTATTAGAACTTATTTACCTGCGCGTTTGTGCTCCGTGGTGGAATGATACAGGAGGGAAGTGCAGAAAAGGGTTCTTGCCATATATTCTGACATGTGCTCCGCGAGTAATGGGTACTCAGTTCCAGCAATCAGTCCTTTCCTCAGGATTATATGTGGAGGCTCTAGGTAACGCATGCCTATCAGAGACATGGTACGGTCAAAGTGATAAACCTCTGGAACATGATCTGGACACCAATGCCCATGCTGTTTCAATGCCACTGCCTCGAAGTATGCTCGCTCTTTCGTCATTGGCCATGATTCCCCAATGCACCGAATGTAAGGGAGAGCCTGCAAATATGGGAACACAATTACCACTCAAGAAAGAAGAACGGACCAAAAGAAAGGAACATATTTTCGGTAAGATTTGAGAAATTCGACTCAAGCCCATATAACCCAATAGCTACATGTTGAAAAATATAAGCAACGGTGGGACTTACAGATTACACAAAACAGAGTATGAAGCAAGGGGGAGCATTTTCTCATCTGCTAAGAGTAGGATCATTCCAAAAACGATCACTTCACTGTGATTCCAAGCTAATCTGCCACCCATACCAAACCCCAGGAAAAGAGAGAATAGACTTCTACCATTTTCATTATCATCCAATTTCTAAATTTCTTCACATTCGGCCAGAAAAGAAGCCACAAAAGACTCGATTATATCCAACTTAAGAAAGACATGAAAAATGAAATCCCATAATCATCAAAATGCTTTCTGATCTGAATTTCGATCAGCAGCACCCTGTGTCTGCGTAACACACCAGCCCAACTTCCACTGGTCGTAAAGAGAGACCTCGGCCACGCAGCTAAGGAAAAAAAAA
The DNA here is from genome assembly GCA_014182735.1 of Corymbia maculata. Taxonomy (NCBI): domain Eukaryota; kingdom Viridiplantae; phylum Streptophyta; class Magnoliopsida; order Myrtales; family Myrtaceae; genus Corymbia; species Corymbia maculata. The sequence goes on from CM024690.1 coordinate 23,358,231, forward strand.
AAAATCCCTCTTTGTAGAGAGAAAAGAGTATCACCTGCTTGATGACGAAAGACCCAGTAGAGCCCAAGACGATGTAGACGAAGTTGAGATTGCCGTCTCCGACTTCTCTGATCTGCAGGTCGTCGAATTTATTCCCCAGCTTCGAGGCGAGAGCGGGAGTGTGCTTGATGTACTCCACCAGGGACTTCTCGTCCAGCGGCCGGAACTCCGCGAAAGCCATGGAAGCGGTGTGTCGTCGGCGGTCACGGGGAGTTAGAGGGTCCGAACTCGGGCGCGGGACTCAGTGACTCAGCTCGGCGCTGGCTGAATTCGTGAGATACGATGAAAGAAGACGGGAGAAAAAGGCGGAAGTGTCGAATAGGATGCTGTGGTCATCTGAACCTGGCCTTCTTCTTGGGAGAGATTGGGAATGCACAACTGTTGAGTTGACCCCATTTCGTTGACTAAATATAGTTACCGGATCAATTCCAAAAAAAACCTCAAACTTTAATATACTCCGAACTTTTTTTTGTCTCAAAAAAAAACTCCAAACTTTAGGTTCAGTCCCAAATCTGCCCCGAACTTTTCTTTATCTCAGAAAAAACCTCAAATTTTAGGTTTAGTCTCAAATCTGTCCCAAACTTTTTCTTTAATCTTAAAAAAAACTCCAAACTCTTAATCTAATCCCAAATCTATCCCAATTTTTTTTTGTCAAAAAGAAAATCATCAAATTTTACTATAATCCTAAATTTTCCCTCATTAGCCTCTGTCCAAAAGCCGCATTAGTAATCCCTAATTTTTTATATCCTAAAATGGTTTTATTTTGAAAATGATTTTCTATAACATCTTGTTTATTTATATTTATTATCTATGTGGAAATGCCATGTTAAGTTTGGACTAGACCATGGGGTATATTTAAGAACAGATCAAAAATTGGTGATTTTTTTAGTACAAACGAAGGGTAAAACCCCAAATTAGTATACCCGTTAATTGCGGCGTGTTATTTAATTTAGAAATTTGACGGTAAAATTTAACGGAAAATAATATATGGTAATTTTTTTTGGTGGTCAAAAAAATAATATTTGGTAAATTTGTCATATGTGTACCAATTTGAGATTTTTTTAGACAAAACAAAATTCGGGGTAGATTTGGAACTAAAATTAAAGTTTAGGGTTTTTTTTTTGAGACAAAAGAAAAGTTCGGGCAAATTTGGGACTAAACCTAAAGTTTGGGGTTTTTCTTGAGACAAAAAAAAAAAGTTCGGGGTATATTTGGGACTTGACCTAAAGTTTGGGGTTTTTTTTGGAATTGACCCTATAGTTACTCTGTTTTCTTTCCTATTTTATCTCGATTTCGTTTGCTGTGAATTTTTCCCGATTTTACTGTGAGCGGAATGATCCACGCCGTCTCAATTTGTCAAATCCGGCTTGCTAATCAAGGCATCAATTGTGGCCAAATACATGATGTTTTTGTTATCATCGTCAACTTATTTAAAAATAGAAAGGAGAAGTTGTACTTAGAATGCGTTTGATTTAGTATTTTGAAAATTCATTTGGAAAATGCAAAGCAATTTACCCTAAAGGGCTTTAGGGAAATGCAAATACTTGTTTAGTAAATTCTGCTTTGAAAAGTAACTTTGAGAAAAATGTTGTTTGGTAGAAAACACATTTGAAAAGCCCATTTGAATGATTAATTTAATTTTTTAATTTTTTATTTAAAAGTGAAAAAAATAATTCTTGTAACTTTTTAAAATTATGTTTTGATAACAATGTAAAGATATCGTGTAAATAATTTAATTAAAAAATATCATTTCTTTTTTGGCTAAAAAAATTCAAATGGAAAAAATTTGCATCAAAGTGATCTATTTTCTCAATTAAAATAAAGGCTACTTTTATTAAAAAAAAAACGTAGCAACATATCTCTCAAGAAAAGAAATTCATTATCCTTAAAATTACAAATAATCTTTAGTGTATCCTAAACTCATAGCTATTTGATCACATAAATGTGCCATATCAGAAACTTCATCACTATTTGACACACTACCTTCCTCATTTACATCATCAATAATAATCATGTATCTTACTTTTGTGCGAACGAGTTTCAATTTGTTTGAAGTTATGAGGGAATAAAAGAAATTACAGGATTTATATTAGATTTGCCAATTTTTATTGAGGAGGCACATAACCAAACTTTTGTAGTCTTCTATTTGTATCCAAGTTTATAGCACTGCTTTGCCATAAGAAATTATCTCTATAGCTGAACCATTATTAAAATGAATTTGTCATCTCAAACAATCAATATCCAACCGAAATGATAGGCATGAACCGAAATAAGCTTTCATCTTAGTTATCACAAGAAGAGCAAAATGTACACTCATTTTCAGTGATTTCTTAACGGATTACAATTGTTAACTATGAACACGAAAAAATGATAAATTTATCTTTGTAGCTGCCCTAAAAGAAAGGTAAGAATTCTTTGCTACTTGTTGTACAAAAGAAAAGCCATTCACGGTGATGAAAGCAGAAAAGCTCGTGCATCAAATTCAAGAGCATCTTCATAACTCCTTGTAAGGAAAAATAAAGTAGTTGTAATGTGTGCTGCCCTAAAAGAAAGGTGCATCCTTTTCATTCTTTGCTTCTTCCAGCAGGGCTTTGATACAACTGCCACTATGGTCAAACTTGCGGAGAGACCTTAGGTGCAGCAGCATTCCTCCCACCATTCTCGGAATAGCTGCTACAGTTTCAAGCATCATTGCGCGACAGCCATAGTGTCTCTGGAATGCGGATTCATCAATTCTAATAAACAAAACATAGTTGTCAAGGTAAAGAGAAATGATTGAACAAAATGAACTTTTTCTCGATTTTTAACAATTTAGTGATTGTCCCCTGGAGTTAGAGGCCCTAGAGGTCATTGCAAGGGAATAGGGAGCAAGTTACAATCTGTATATAACAGCCCCTGATACCACAAAGAAATTATAGAAGGATAATAGCCACCAAGAGTAACAGATCAAGCCCAGTGGAAACATAAATTGAAAATAGAGGAGAGAAAGAACCATGAATCATTTTATTCCTGCAATCTGTTTGATTTTTGAAGTCTTGATTAAGAAATCGGTTTGTTTATGGATCTATCTTCTCCTAGTTTAGCTAGGTTTCATGAGTATGCATGCATTTTGCAGATATTCACCCCCCCCAAATACCATTCAGAATCAGCCCATCTTTTCCTTTCCCACAAATGTGACTCTGATCCCAAGAGAATATATCGATCGCAGTTTCGTCGCTTAAAAACTAGTACAAATTGCAAAGTTGAGCTGCAGATGACTAGATTTTCACGGATTCGATGCTTAACTCCACTTGTTTGGAGCATAACCAGCAGCAAACGCATATAAACATCCACGAGTCGATCGAAAGAAATCATGCACTGACACACCGAGAACATGCAGAACCTCCAAAGAACAACACATCAGTGAACCGAGACACATGAAGTCATCGTACCATGAAGCAGTTCTAAGGCCACTCGGATCAGACATAATTCAGTAACTAAATCGAACAATCGTGCTTCACGCAACACTGATTTTGTGAAAAAACAGATCTTGACATCTCATCTAGGCAAAACAACAAACAAGTGATATGCCCTTGAACGCAACTACTTCAGATTCAATTTATCATTCATTCACAGCCTCGGATCAGTCTCTTTTCTCACAAGATCTGTTCAAAATTTCGTCGATTTGAACCCAACGTTTCAAGCTTCGGTGGGGGTAGGGGAAAAACAGGGCAAAACTAAATGAAGTTTTTACTTGGTTTGCTCGATGAAGCGAAATCGCTTGAATCAGCGTTTCGAACGTATTGCAGGAAAACACCGTTCCTCTTGCCTCCGGACACCCTAACTCATCCCGAGCAAATTGAAGAGGCCGATCGGAGCGAACAAATTGCTCAAGCGAGGAAAAGGAAAACCGAAGAAGAGGTGGAGGCAAAAAGTGGAGAGCAGGAGCAGAGAGGAAGCGGAGAACGAGCGGAGAGTGAGCATAGAGGAGATCTAGAGTTTTAAAATGGGGCAAAATCGGGTTTTTAGAAAGGTTTTGAGGGCAAAATAGGCAACTGACCAATTTTATTAATTCAGCCCTTCAGCTGAAAACTCAAAAGGGGACTTGCAACATTCAACATTCAAAATGCTGACTTTCACTTGAAAACCTCTTGGGGATGAGTTGTCAAACACCTCAAATTTTTCCCAAGGAGCTTTGGAGCCTTAAGGGGCTTTCTAAATGCCTAACCAAATGCACTATGATACTATAATGAATCATCATCATCATATTCTTATAAATCCAAGCAAAATAGCAAATAAAAAAATCAGTATAGAAGTTGGATTGAATAATTTTTAAAAAAATATATAACTTAATAAACTCTTTTATCTTTCAATAATAGAGTGATGGACCAATGCATATGGATATTACTTTGCCAACCATCATGCAACAACGAATCATGTCACCTTAACTATCGATCATCATCGTCAACCGATAAAAATCAAAAAACTCGAATCCTTACATAAGTTGGCTAGATCTCTTTTTGAGGTCATCGTCCACAACATTGTGTCCGCCCTCCTTGTTCCATCCACGTCGTCCACCTCCTCTCCGTCCCTCATTACCCCCAAATTGTCGGCTTCAAAATCAAGTGGCAAACCCCCGCCCATTTTCACCCTTCCCGTTCACATCGCCCGCAACAGCCTTGTCTATTAGTAAGGACTACAGCTTGGAGGAAGAGATGGCGAAGCTGGCGATGAAGGAGATGAATTTAAAAGGAGCTGAAGAGAGCAGGTTTGGTGATGCCAGTGAGGGAGGGAGAGAGCTGTAGGGCAAGACCTGAAGATGTGCCGGGAAATTGAGTTGCGCAAATGAGATTTTTATAAATTTTCGAAGATTTTATCATGTGATGGTTTTTTGCAATCCAGAGATATTCGAAAGACTTCTACTCTTATCTTATTGTATTCTATCTTAATTTGAATGTGAATGATTAAACATACTCTTAACGTTTGAACTATTGGCATTGACCTATCGATGTCCCATCTAATTATGCGCTAAGTTGGGCTGGGCTGGGCTTTTCTAAATAAGACCGGCAATTTGATTTACCTTCGGGCACGAATGGGCCGAGTCCATTGCTCCAGCGCAGTCTTCAACTTTTTCGAGTTCGTTGGCAGCCCCATGATTATGATATGGCAAACCATCTTTCTCCAATGCTGGATTGAGAATTGCACTAATGAACACATGGTTAAGGGTGTACTCGAGTCAAGGGAGCACGATTTAGCAATCAAGCTCATTTAGACATGATACTTGATTCAAGCTCGAGAACTAAGATTCAAATAAGCATTATGTGAACACCCCACTCGACTTGATTCAAATTAGTTAGTTCATAAATTTGGAAATAATTACATATATGGTTATTGAATTTTCATTGAATGTGCAATGTGGTTCCAAAATTTTTAACTCGGTCAATATAATCCTTGAATTTTATTGTAATGTTTCATGGCGTCATTGGATTTTTAATTTGTACAATATGGTCCATGAACTTTTAATGAATGTTCAATGTAATCTTTAGACAATGCCATCATTTCATTAATTTAAGTTAACCTAATTTGCGGATTTAGCTTTCAATTTGGTAAGTTTGAAAGGTGGAAAAACAAAATAACGTTAAGCGTGGATTATCCAAGTAAGATATCTAACTCAAAATCAAGATAAAATAATCCATGTAATCAAATAACATGGGTACTCATGTTTCCAATTTAAACAGATTATTATATTTTATTTCGAGTTGAATCTCTTACATGAATTAATCCATGCATAATGTTTTTTATTCAATGTTCAAATTTATTGAATTGGAAGCTAAATGAACAAATTTTGTTAACTTGAATTAATATAATAACAATATTTAACATTTTTATATAGTTTAGGGATTAACTTGAATATTATCAAAGATTTATTGATTATATTGAATAACTTAAAAGTTCGAGAACGATATTATATATTAGATCAAAATCGAGGGACTAGTTGTGTCATCTTCTCGTCAATTTTCACTCTCATACGCGATGGCGAGGGTAATGATGCGGTGGGCCCCATACACGATCAGGGCCCGACCCATCAAAGGTCAGATGGGTAATGTTGCACGAAGCACATGGGCCGACCGGCCCAATTTTCACGTCACCGTCGCTTTTGGGCTCGTCCCAGCTCATCCGATTAACCACACACTAAATCCCACGTGGAATTTTCGCGCAGAAGTTCCGTCAAGGAAAAAGAAAAATACAAAATGGAGAAAAAGAGAGGCGAAGGAAAATGAAGAAATCGATAATGACGAGGTGAGCTCTGAATCCGCCACGATCGGGGCAGTTGCTTCGCTCAACCGCCTCTCGGATGCTCGGAGTAGGTATGGCGTTGCGCCCGTCGCGGTCGGTATAGTTGGCGGAGCTGGCGGCGGCGGTGGCGTTGCTGGCGGCGACCGGTCTCGCTTCTCTTTGCAGCTCCGACGCCGGCGGGGACATTGCCGGCGATTCATCTCCCCTAGCCCGATCGCCGCACCGGACCCTGTGTTCCCAGCTCATCGAGCCCGCCGGTTATCCTTGCTCCGAGCACACCGTACTCTCCCTCTCCCTCTGTCTCTCTCTCATTCTCAATGCTTTGCAGTTTCTTCTGGTTTCGTTTCCGGCGAAACTGGAGAGACTCTTTCAAAGTATGATAATTAAATACTCTGCTACATTGCTGGCCACTATTTTCCAATTTCAAGTACGTTACTTTTAATTATTCCTTTAATTGCAATCAGTGATTTGATAATCTCAATTTAGCTTCAGCCATAGTATAAAATCTTGAAATTTTGTGGATCATATTAAAGCGACCTCTCGATTTAAGACCCACCACTCAGTGCTGGCACTTTCATGTAAGGTTCCTTGTTTCTAACTAAGTTATTTAATTCCAATATGATCGTTTGGATTGGCTTTTCTAACTAACGCGCTATGTCGGTGCATGTTGTTTTTTTTTTTTTTTTCCAATCTCCAAAGTTGGTATTGAACCGCGTGTCTATAGAATTTCCTCTCTTTCAGTAAGTGAAACTCTGAAAGTTTTCATTATTTAGTTGCCAATGGCACCAGGCCATATGTGAGAAAGTACTCCCAGAAGGTAACACATTATAAATTCCTAAAACAGCAAAAGGGATATAAGTTGGAAGACATAATCTTAAGTACTTTATTCATAAGGACACACCAGTAAAGGAGGGGGGCCCACAAGAAACCTCAATACTTTAAGCCCAAGGCTCAGTTCAATTTCCGAACTAACGAGACTACTTCACTGATTCCTTCGAATTTCCGCCTTTCCTTCAGAAGCATCCGGGCAAAATCAAGAGCTCGGCGCTCGCAGTCTGCACGCTTCCTAGCATCTGTTATGGACTCAAAATCCTCCACATGCGCAACCCCAACAATTCTCCTGAAATCGGAGATGAATGAAGGCAAACCAACAGTATTTAGGCAGCCGTATACACCAAACGCGACACTACTAAGAAATCGAGCAAGCTCATTATCTACACATAAGCATTTAAGGAGCAGAAAATGCCACATCATCCAGTCTCACCTTATCATTTTGGCAGCACCAAATCCAAGAGTATCATGGAATAAATCCTTCATGAATTTCCTCTGGACCAGCTCAAGCAGCGCATCATTGTTATAGATTGCTGGCAGATATGCCTCACCAGACCCATTCTTGTGCTCATTCCAGAGACTTACAAACTTCTGTTGGAACAGATTCCATGTCTCTTCAGTGGTTTGCAAAATCCACTCCTTGCATGCCTGTATAATATGCGCATTCATGGAACAATTCATTAACATATCATCGATGGTGATAGTTTTTATTGTCCTTTCTTCTTCTTTTATAGTAGTCTACGAACGTGAAAGATATGAAATGACTAATGGGGGAGAGCATAATATGATCATATTTATTATTGCCTCAATAACTACCAATTACGACTGTCCATTCATCTCTACAATTACTGAAACAGCAGTGTCAGCTTCTTTTTGTTTTTCCTGGGGGTGGGGTGCAAAAGAACAATAAAGTACAAGTAATTATCACATGAGAGTATAAATTCTTCTTTTGTATACATAGAAGTATGCAAATCTCGAGTTAAATTCTAGCTGCATGAGCAACATATATAATGTTTATGACATAATAAGCAAAAGAAGTCATTAGGAGTAAGAAGAGAAACCAATTTACAGAACTTGGGAAGCTCAAGGACTAGAAGATATATGAGACATATGCATAAAGACAGGCAGTTATGTAAAGCATACTTTTCTGTCGTTCCCTTGATTTGCATGCCCATCCTGAGAGAAGAATGACAAAAACAGATTTCCTAGGAAGGCTCCAACATCAAACCCCATTGGCCCATAAAATGCGAATTCTGGATCTATTACTTGGGTCGAATCTTGGGTAACCATGACTGAATCAATGTGGAGATCTCCATGTACCAGTGCTTGCGCTCTTTCACAGAACCTGAAATGTACGTCCCACAAAATCATCAGTATAAAGATGATGTTTCACTTAACTTTTCTGAAGAAGTTTGTAGTAACTTCTTAGACAGTAACATTACTTGGATTTCAACTCAGCTATTTCAAGCTTTAAATCATTATCCTCCCTTAAAGCCTCAGCATCAGCATCCAGATAAGGGGAAGTCCAATGGTTGTATTGGGATACTTTGTAAGGGTCAGAAAAAACAACCTGCTCAGTCAGCCTGCACATCTCGACGTTCCCACAGAACTCAGCCACTGCAATGACAATGACATGACAAGAGCATAACCACACATTAGTATAAAAAAAGAGAACTAAAGAAGCCAAACATATTCCACTATGTATTTCTCTGGGGAACGGCCTAGATTTCAATGCCTTAGGAAAATATCAGAGTGGGGTAATGCAGAGAGAAGAGAATAATGTAACACTACATATGCTCGATTAGTATTAGAACTTATTTACCTGCGCGTTTGTGCTCCGTGGTGGAATGATACAGGAGGGAAGTGTAGAAAAGGGTTCTTGCCATATATTCCGACATGTGCTCCGCGAGTAATGGGTACTCAGTTCCAGCAATCAGTCCTTTCCTCAGGATTATATGTGGAGGCTCTAGGTAACGCATGCCTATCAGAGACATGGTACGGTCAAAGTGATAAACCTCTGGAACATGATCTGGACACCAATGCCCATGCTGTTTCAATGCCACTGCCTCGAAGTATGCTCGCTCTTTCGTCATTGGCCATGATTCCCCAATGGACCGAACGTAAGGGAGAGCCTGCAAATATGGGAATACAATTACCACACAGGAAAGAACAACGGACCGAAAGAAAGGAACATCTTTTCGGTAAGACTCGAGAAATTCGACTCAAACCCATATAACCCAATAGCTACATGTTGAAATACATAAGCAACGATGGGATTTACAGATTCCACAAAACAAAGTATGAAGCATGGGAACAATTCCTCATCTGCTAAGAGGAGGATCATTCCAAAAACGATCACTTCACTGTGATTCCAGCTAAAAATGTAGCTAATCCGCCACCCATACCAAACCCCAGGAAAAGAAAAAATAGACTTTTACCATTTTCAAAATCATCCCATTTCTAAATTTCTTCACATTCAGCCAGAAAAGAAGCCACAAAAGACTCGATTATATCCAACTTAAGAAAGAAATGAGAAGTGAAATCCCATAATCATCAACATGCTTTCTGATCTGAATTTCGATCAGCAGCACCCAGTGTCAGCGTAACACACCAGCCCAACTTCCACTGATCGTAAAGAGAGACCTCGGCCACGCAGCTAAGAAAAAAAGAAATGTCTCTTTGTAAAGAGAAAAAAACATCACCTGCTTGATGACGAAAGACCCAGTAGAGCCCACGACGATGTAGACGAAGTTGAGATTGCCGCCTCCGATTTCTCTGATCTGCAGGTCGTCGAATTTATTCCCCAGCTTCGAGGCGAGAGCGGGCGTGTGCCGGATGTACTCCACCAGGGACTTCTCGTCCAGCGGCCGGAACTCCGCGAAAGCCATGGAAGCGGTGTGTCGTCGGCGGGCGCGGGGAGTTAGAGGGTCCGAACTCGGGCGCGGGACTCAGTGACTCAGCTCGGCGCTGGCTGAATTCGTGAGGTACGATGAAAGAAGAAGTGTCGAATAGCATGCTCTGGTCACCTGAACCTGGCCTTCTTCTTGGGAGATATTTCGAATGTACTACTGTTGAGTTGACCCCATTTCATGGGAAAATTCCAATTAAGGGCTTGATATGCCCTTATTTTCTCAAAAAAGGGTCCAAAGTGGACATGGTTTCAAATAAGGGCCTAAAGTGCCCAACCTTGTTTCAATTAAGGACCTAAGCTCGCCGGCCAGCGAAAACTGATTTTCCGGTGACCGGAACAAGGACATTTTTGTCATTTCCTACTTTTTTTTTTTTTTTTTCGTTTTTCCTTATTTTATCTTCTTCATCATCGCCGGTGGCCGGCCGGCCCACGGCGATGCCCACAGAGGATCGGGCGAGGGTCGCCCTCGCCCGATCCGACAAGGGCCACCCTCGCCGGCCTCGGGCGGGGCGAGGAGGCCATCTCTCGCCCTGAGGAGGCCGCCTCACGGCCATCCGCAAGGTTTGCCCTCGCCGGCTGCGGACGAGGGCGACCTCGCCGGATCTAGGGAGGTCGGCCCTCGTCGGCGCGGACGAGGGCCGACCTCGCCGGATCTCGGCGAGGTCGCCCTCGTCCGCGGCGGTCGAGGTCGCCCTCGCCGCGGCCGACGAGGGCCGACCTCGCGAGATCTAGCGAGGTCGCCCTCGCCCGCGGCCGACGAGGGGCTCGCCCTTGTCCCCGGCCGACGAGGGGCTCCTCGCCCTTGTCCCCGGCCGACGAGGGGCTCCTCGCCGCGGCCGACGAGGGCCGACCTCGCCGGATCCGGCGAGGTCGCCCTCGCCCGCGGCCGACGAGGGGCTCCTCGCCCTCGTCTGCGTGGCCGACGAGGGCGCCTCACCCTCGTCCGCGGTCGGCGAGGGCCGACCTCGCGGATGGCCGCAAGGCGGCCTCTTCGGGAGAGAGACGGCCTTGCCCGTCCCCTCGCCCGAGGTCGGCGAGGGTGGCCCTTGCCGGATCGGGCGAGGGCAACCCTCGCCCGGCCCCCTGTGGGTGTCACCGGTGGCCGGCCGGCCACCGGCGATGATGAAGAAGATGAAAGAAGGAAAAACGAAAAAAAAAAGTGGGAAATGACAAAAATGTCCTTGTTCCTGGCCACCTAGGAAAATCGCGTTTTCGGCCGGCGAGCTTAGGCCCTTAATCGAAACAAGGTTGGGCACTTTGGGCCCTTATTTGAAACCATGTCCACTTTAGGTCCTTTTTGAGAAAATGAGGGCATATCGGCCCTTAATTGGAATTTTCCCCATTTCATTGACTAAATATACTCCGTTTTCTTTGCCGCTTTTTCCATTTTCATCTCGATTTCTTTTGCTCGTTTTATGTGTGAATTTTTCCCATTTTTACTAGGCACGGAATGATCCACGTCGTCTCGCTTTGTCAAATCTGGCTTGCTAATCAGGGTATCAATTATGGCCAAACTTCAAATTACATATTCCATCGTCATTTTATTTAAAAATATAAATGAAAAGCTCCATTTAGTAATTTGAATACCGTAATGAATTATCATATCTAATATTTGATGTCGCCCTTTTGAATCCAAGCAAAATGGAAAATAAAAAAATTAGTATATAAGTTGAATTGAATATATTTAAAAAAAAATATAACTTGATAAACTCTTTTATTTTTCAATGATAAAGTGGTGGACTAATGCGTATGGATATTACTTTGCCAACCATCGTGCAACAACAATCCGGATGCCACCAATAGCGTCCGCCACCGCATTGTCACCCTTCCCATTCACATCGCCCGCTACAGCCTTGTCTATTAGTAAGGGCTACAACTTGGAGGAAGAGATGGCGAAGCTGACGATGAAGGAGATGAATTAAAAAGAACTAAAGAGAGCAGGTTTGGTGCTGCTAGTGAGGGAGGGAGAAAGCTATATGGCAAGACCTGAAGATGTGCCGGGAAATTGCGGTGAGCAAATGAGATTTTTATAAATTTTCAAAGATTTTTTCATTTTATCATGTGATGATTTTTGGCAATCTGGGGATATCCAGAGTAGGGGTGTAAGTGGTTCGGTTCGGTTCGGTTTTCTGAGAAAACTGAACCGAACCGAACCGATAAGAAAATATAATGAACCGAACCGAAATCCAAACCGAACCGAACCGAACCGAACCGAAATTTCGGTTCGGTTCGGTTTTTCGGTTTTTCTTGACTTTTTTTAGCAATTTTGATTTAGCACGAGAGATGAATATTTCCAGATTTGGCCAATGGTAATTTCTTGATTTGAGGAAAGTGCAAAATCCATCAAGCATGCAATTTACTTATGGATCCATTCTCTTGCCTTGCTGGACAAAGGCAAACCAGGTGAGGAAGCTTGCTTCTGTAGGGCAAGTTGCTTCTTCAATTCAGCTTCCTCCTTCTCTCTCCGACGCTGATCGTTCTTGGCTTCTTCCTGCTTTTTAAGCTGTTTCTTCAACTCGATCTCTTCTTTTTCATAACGCTTCTCTTCCTTCTCTGCCTCCTCTTGTAAGTGCTTCAATTCCCAGATTTCTTTTTCCGAGAATTACTTCGATTCGCAGGTTTTGGCTCATTGGTTCTGGTCACTGCTGCTGCCGTCGCTGAGATCTGAATAGCCTCTTTGCCGCAGATATTCATCGATCACGCCTTTCCCCACTTCTTGCCCGATAATGTTCTGAGCAGAAATTTCAAAACACAAAGTTGAAACCAATTCACAGCCAATTAAATTGTCTGCTCACGAGAAATTTATACCATTTGCTCGAAGAACAAATCCTTCATAAACTAATCGGTAATCCACTGTAACATACCCAGTCTCTTCCTACAAATTAAAACAAGAAAGCCCAAGATTTCTGAAGTGGTTTTCAGATGAAAAGTGAGAATTTTTAGGACGATGATCCACCTTGACTCCTCTACCCAGATAAAATTTCATCGAGAGATAAAAAGCGAGAAACCCAATTCACAACAGCATCGCACCATCGCGGGTAACCGGAAAGAGACGCGGAGAACACGAGAAAGACGAGAGATTTTACGTCGAGGTACTCCTTGGCGTTGGAGGGTTGAGCGAGGTTGCAGTAGGAGACGAGGCCCGTGATCACCCTCGTCCAAGTCTAGACCCGACTCCGCTCGCTTGCAGAGATCCAGCAGCGCCTTCTCCAGAACAGGTGAAATCTGGGAATTGAGGCGCTCTCCTCGAGGCAGCAGGCGATTGCCCCTTTGGCAGACCCGCACTCCATCGAGCTCGGGTCTAGGGCAAGCTCCCACCTCTCCATCATCTCGCGACAGTACACGAGAACCCCCTGGATTTCGGCCTCGAGGGAGGCGATCCGGTCGCGCCGCTCGTCGGCGCTGAGGCTCTTGAACAAGGAACGAGAAGAAGAGGAATTCCCTCTTTTGCGCTTCAGAGCCCCCCGCGAGCGTGAGGCCGACGCCGGCCCACTCCCGCCGCCCCCGGCATCCGCCATTTTTCGCCAGAGATGCAGAGAGAGAGAGAGAGAGAGACAGAGGAGACAGAGGAGGAGAGGGTGAACGCCGCCGGCGAGAATCGTAGGGTTTCAGGAGGCGCCGATCTGCGGTGGAGGGGAACGCCGACGGAATTCACTCCTCCTTCACCGGAGCATCGAAAGCGAAGAAGAAAAGTTGCGCGTCATTTCTGGTTTTTGTCTTGCACCTTAGAAACCGGTTCACTTCGGTTAACCGTTTGGTTCGGTTAACCGAATTGAATAGGTTCTAAAATAGAAGGTATAATTTGATTTTTTCGGTTAACCGAACTGAAAACCGAACTGAACCGAAAATGCATGAAATTTCGGTTCGGTTCGGTTCGGTTCGGTTCTGTTACTGACACCCCTAATCCAGAGGACTTCTACTCCTATCTTATCATACTCTATCTTAATCTGATGACAAAACGTAATTTTAACGTTTGAACTACCAGCATAGACCTATTGATGTCCCGTCTAATTATGAGTTTGGCCGGGCTTTTCTAAACAAGCCCGGCAATTTGATTTACCTTTGGGCTCGGACGGGCTGAGTCCATTGCTCCAGCGCAGTCTTCAACTTTTTCGAGTTCACTGGCAGCCCCATGGTTATGCTATGGCAAACCGTCTTTCTCCAATGCTGGATTGAGAATTCCACTAATGAACGCATGGTTAAGGGTGTACTTGAGTCAAGGGAGCAACGATTTAGCATTCGAGCTCATTTAGACACGATACTCGATTCAAGCTCGAACTAAGATTCAAATAAGTATTATGTGAATACCCCACTTAACTCGACTCAAATTAGTTAGTTCATAAATTTGGAAATAATTACATATATGGTCATTGAATTTTTCCAAATGTGCAATATGGTCCCAAAATTTTTAACTCGGTCAATATAATTCTTAAAATTTATCTTAATGTTTCATGGCGTTCTTGAATTTTTAATTTGTATAATGTGGCCCACGAACTTTTGATGGATATTCAATGTAATCTTTAAATTATGCCATCATTTCATTAATTTAAGTTAACCTAATTTGCGGATTTAGCTTTCAATTCGATAAGTTTGAAAGGTGAAAAAACAATATAACATTAAGCGTGGATTAACCAAGTAAGATATCTAACTCAAAATTAGGATATAATGATCCACGCAATCAAATAACATGGGTAGTCACGTTTCCAAATTAAACAGATTATTATATTCTACTTTGAGTTGAATATCATACGTGAATTAATCCATGCATAACTTTTTTTATTCATTGTTCAAATTATTGGATTGTAAGCCAAATGAACAAATTTTGTTAATTTGAATTAATGAAACGATAACATTTAATATATTTATATAATTCAAGAGCTAACTTGAATATCATCAAAATTTCGTGGATTATATTGAACAAATTATAAATTTCGAAATAATATCACATGTTAAATCAAAGTTGAGCGACTAGTTGTGTTGTCTTCTCGTAAATTTTCACTCTCATACGCGATGGCGAGGGTAATGATGCGGTGGGCCCCATACACGATTAGGGCCCGACCCATTAAACTTCAGATGGGTAATGTTGCACGAAGCACATGGGCCGACCGGCCCAATTTTAATGTCGCCGCCGCTTTTGGTCTCTTCCCAGCTCGTCCGATTAACCACAAACTAAATCCCACGTGGAATATTCGCGCAGAAGTTCCGTCAAGGAAAAAGAAAAATACAAAATGGAGAAAAAGAGAGGCGAAGGAAAATGAAGAAATCGATAATGACGAGGTGAGCTCCAAATCCGCCACGATCGGGGCAGTTGCTTCACTCAACCGCCTCGTCGGATGCTCGGAGTAGGTATGGCGTTGCGCTCGTCGCGGTCGGTAAAGTTGGCGGAGTTGGCGGTGGCGGTGGCGTTGCTGGCGGCGACCGGTTTCGCTTCTCTTTGCAGCTCCGACCCCGGCGGGGACATTGCCGGCGATTCATCTCCCCTAGCCCGATCGCCGCACCGGACCCTATGTTCCCAGCTCATCGAGCCCGCCGGTTATCCTTGCTCCGAGCACACCGTACTCTCCCTCTCCCTCTGTCTCTCTCTCATTTTCAATGCTTTGCATTTCTTCTGGTTTCGTTTCCGGCGAAACTGGAGAGATAGAGAGTCTGCATATGGTTTGCGAAGGTTTTGGCGCTTGGTCTAATTGTAGCAAGAGCTTGAGAGGCTTTAGCTGAATACGTCTTCTTTTTTCTCTTCAGATTTCTCGAGGTCTGCTTCGCTAGTTTGCGAGTTTTCGTGTTTTAACAACTCGAACTGATGGCACAGGGATTTCCTTCCGGAAATTCTTCGGTACCGAATTAAGTTTGCGCTTTACCTGAACTTTCGACGAATCTGAAATTCTAAGTTCTGGAGAATATATTTTTATGGTTGTTGAATGCGTCCTGAGCTTCAACTCTCGAGCGTAGCTGCGGAAAAAGGCAATTTTTCTTAGTCAAGTCCCTTTTTAAGTTCAACTATGCTATCGCTAGCCTGTAACATTTCTTCTATGGAAGATTTCAGTTCCTTTTTCTTCAATTTTTATGTTAGACGAGTCTAATCTTTGTTGCATTTTGTGTTTGCCAGCTTCAAACGAAGGATGGATACTTATTGGCCCTTCAGCGCGTCTCATCCGGCAACAGAGAATTCCAGGCAGAAGGGGCTCCTCCTGTTCTACTTCAGCACGGGCTTTTCATGGTGATTTCCATTCTACATTTTTGTTCTTGGTTTTATCGACTTCACTTTGAGAAAGGCATTTTGCTCCGTTGCTGCAACCTGTGATGCTGAAGAACTTTATAAATTGACAACCCAAGGTTTAATTGATCTTCTAGGATGCAATCTCTGGGGTCTTTAGATTGGATTAGTCCCTTTTTCCTCAGGCTGCTTTTCTGTGTTTCCCGCAGTCTTTAAATTGACAACCCAAGGTTTATATTTTTTGTGCATGATATTCATCACGTTGTTGCTTTATACCTTTTCTAGTCTTCTCAAGCTGTTATGCATCAAATTTCTCTCATGTGTATTCCAAAGTGGCATGCATTCACTTGACTATCTTGGTGCAGAAGTACTATTACATTATAAGGATTGTGGCCCATATGTGTCAACGCTAAGTATGACTGATTCGCTCACATTATTTTTTCCTTAATTGTAAACAGGCAGGTGATGCGTGGTTCCTAGATTCTCCAGGCCAATCATTAGGCTTCATCTTAGCAGACCATGGTTTTGATGTCTGGGTTGGAAATGTGCGTGGAACACGTTGGAGTCATGGGCATGTGTCTTTGTCAGAGAAAGATAAGGTATTGCGTGGTTTCTTGTGTCTTTCTATCTGCTTGTTGTGTTGTGTGGTATGAGACTATGAGTGTACCCACGCATCTCAAGACAGTCGTGATTGGGGCATTTGGCTTCCAAAAACCATATGAGTTTATCCATGGTGGCTGAATGAGGAGTTTTGTTCTGTTTAAAGCATGTCAGTGTATACTTCTATGCATACTGCACTGAGAAGTACTCTTTTCCTGCAGGATTTTTGGGATTGGAGTTGGGAAGAATTGGCACTGTATGACCTTGCAGAGATGATACGCTATATAAGTTCAATAACCAGCTCCAAAGTTTTTCTTGTTGGACATTCACAGGTTTGTACAACTCTTCTCTTGCAGTTAACTATAAAAAAATCAAAGATGAAAAGGAAAGAATTACCTGAACTTTGTATTGTTCTCTTGATTGTGAAGTTGGTTCTTCTGTTTCTTTGTAGGGAACAATCATGTCTTTGGCTGCTCTAACTCAGCCTGACATAGCAGAAATGGTAGAAGCTGCTGCCCTTCTATGTCCAATTTCATACTTGGGACATGTCAGTGCTCCTCTTGTTCTTCGAATGGTCAGCATGCATCTTGATCAGGTAAGTAGTTTTTAGTCTCTAACATTGCTTTATATGGCTTCCCCAACAATGAATACATGATCCCACATGCTTTCCTTGGACAGATGGTTGTTGCAATGGGAATTCATCAACTCAACTTCAGAAGGTTTAGCCACACTCTTCTCTCATGTTTAATTACATTGAGGCATTACATGTTTCTCACTTTCATGTTTTTTTGTCATGTAATCCACTAGTGAAATCGGAGTCAACCTTTTGGATTCTGTGTGCGATGGACACATAGAGTGCAATGACTTGCTGACTTCCATAACAGGTCTCTCTCTCTTAGTCTCTCTCTTACCCCCCCCCACCCCCGCAACCCAAAAAAAATGGTACTCTGCTGTCTTTTATGGCTGGTTCCAACTTTTCTGAAACTATGGAGCACGAAGATACCTGCAGGCTGCAGTGGCCGAATAATATCCCGGAACTAAATGTTTGTGCTGAACGTTAAAGTGCAGGGAAGCATTGTGTGTATGGACATTTTTCACTGAATTTTGACAAATGGTTGTGATGACACTGCAGGGAAGAATTGTTGTTTCAATAACTCACGAGTGGACTTCTATTTGGAGTATGAACCCCAACCATCATCCTCGAAGAACTTGCGCCATCTTTTTCAAAGTATGATAATTTAATAGTCTGCTACATTGCCGGCTGCTAATTTCCAATTGACAGCATAGTAGCAACAGAAAAAAAATTTCTTGAGTTTTTTCATGTGCTTTTGTTTGAGTACGTTACTTTTAATTATTCATTTAATTGCAATCAGTGATTTGATAATCTCAATTTAGCTTCAGCCATAGTATAAAATCTTGAAATTTTGTGGATCATATTAAAGCGATCTCTCGATTTAAGACCCACCACTCAGTGCTGGCACTTTCATGTAAGGTTCCTTGTTTCTAACTAAGTGAGACGTGATGATTAAGAGACTTTTTTCTCTTTAATTCCAATATGATCGTTTGGATTGGCTTTTCTAACTAACGCGCTATGTCGGTGCATGTTGTTTTTATTTTTTTTCCAATCTCCAAATTTGGTATTGAACCGCGTGTCTATAGAATTTTCTCTCTTTCAGTAAGTGAAACTCTGAAAGTTTTCATTATTTAGGCGCCAATGGCACCATGCCATATGTGAGAAAGTACTCCCAGAAGGTAACACATTATAAATTCCTAACACAGCAAAAGGGATATAAGTTGGAAGACATAATGGAAAAAATGGCATGAGTTCTCTCCTTCAGTACTTTATTCATAAAAAGGGATTGTTCACGGCCTCTTCTATATCTTTTGTAGTCACTTTTCTATGCTTCCATCAATGCTGTATTGGCTTTTTTCTCGTTATAATTGGTTTCTGACAGTTTCTTGATTTGCTTGGCAGTGATCCGCAAGGGTAGTTTTGCCAAGTATGACTACGGATTTTTCAAGAACATGAAGATATATGGTCAGTTAAAACCTCCAGCATTCGATCTTAAAGGCATCCCACAAATGTTGCCGATGTGGATGGCTTACGGAGGCAATGATGCGTTAGCAGACATGGTGGATCTGCAGCTCACTCTTAAAGAATTGCAGTCCAAGCCAGAGTTACTGTATATAGAGAACTACGGTCACGTAGACTTTCTTGTGGGTTTGAAGGCAAAGGAAGATGTTTACGACCATATGATTGAATTCTTTATGTCGTTTGGAAGATCATCGAGTTCTTGAACTGATTGACATCCTGCGAGTTGTAAGTACCCACCACGGGATATATGTAGTTTCATCAGAAATGTGGGAAAGAAGTACAGCTGTATATCCTTGCTCATCTTTGTAAAGCCGATGAGGCCAGTGTGTTTAAACAAATGCTGGATGATTAAAGTTCCAGAGAAATGCCTACACAAGTTGAAAGTAATTCAGAGATCCGTCCTGTCTTTTTCGTCTTGATCTGCCGTTCTTTAATTCCGCGTATGGATCTCGGTCAGGCAACAATCTCTCAGATCACATCCAAAATTGCCGTCGTATGCTTAGGCTTGAATCAATTCACGCGCGCGAACGCCGGCTTTCGCTTCACCGCCTCTCCCCCCGCCAAAAACAAAAAAGGAATGCCCGAAAAGCAATCGCCACTACTTCAGGAGCGACTACAAGACAATAGACATTTACTCCCGGCCCCGGCTCGCCTTGAACTTCCGAGTTCCTCTTTCTAGCCAAGCAAATGGTTAGGTAATGTGGGCGGGGCAGTTGCCAATTTCCTTTCGGATGGTCACGTTTCTGAAGACCGGAAAGTGGACCCTGCGCACGACAACCCCTCCTTAAAATTTCTCGATTGCACGTCTCCCCCTCCTTCTCATCTTCCATATGATTTGCTTCTTTTGGCGGCCGAGGCAGAACTTTAAAGGAGGAAATATTATCTATCTACAAAGATGTTCACGGACGAGTCGGACGAGATCTCGTGGCGTCACGTAAAAGTATTTCAAATTCCATTTGTCATATTTTTTATTAAAAAATTATCTGTTTGCGGAGATGTTCATGGATGGGTTGGACGAACCCTCACAACGTCACCTAAGAACATTTCGAATTCCTTTTGTCATAATTTTTATTAAAAAATTATTTTTTTTGAGAGATGTTCACGGACGGATTGGACGAGACCTTGCGATGTCACGTAAGAACATTTTGAATTCTCTTTGTCATAATTTTTTATTAAAAAATTATCTGTTTGCGGAGATGTTCACGGACGGGTTGAACGAGAACTTGCGACGTCACAGTTCACCGGTGAATTGGACGAGGTCTTGCGACATCACGTAAGAATATTTCAAATTCCCTTTATAATATTTTTTAATAAAAAACCCAAAACCCGACCTGACCCGTTTCATTTTTTTTGCTTAATGTTTTATGCATTTCGAGTCGGGTCGGGTCGGGTAACATCAAGACCCGACCCGACCCGACCTGTTGACACCCCTAGTTTTAGCTGATCGCTTTCTTAAATTTCGTCTTTGGCCGAAATCCAACAAGTGTTAGCCGAAAATGTGTCCAGAAAATGTGTTGTTATCCAACTCGTATTTTTGCTGAGAAAATGTGTCTAGAAACTAAATTGTTATCATTCGTGCTCTTTTTGAACTATACCTTTCCAATATAGTGCTGATCTCCCATATTTGTTATCTCACGATTACTACTAAAGAGGTTGGAAATGAGAAATTTGTCTCTATAAGCATTAAGTTGGAGCATTAGAGCTCATGCGTAGGGAGTTCGAATCCTCACATTTTTAGAGGAGTTGGGGTAATGACGATGTTGTTTATGGAGTGGGTTTCAACTCTCATACTTTATAAGAAGGCAAAGTGAAAGTCTGAACGTTAAAATAGGAGTAGAGTATAATCGATTAAAAAGGACTAAAAATGAGGGTAACAAAAGCTAGAGCAGAGGATTTGGAAAGAGGAGCAACATGATAAAATATTAGATTATAAATTGTCACAAGATATCAAGAACATTGAACCAAAATATAAATAAGATTCCATCGGTAGCAAGATTTATCCACATTACTCAATTCATTCTACTTATTTTCCTAAAATGTCATGTATTCTTTGGGTCTTCCGAATCATGCCTGCCACGTCACGTCCTCAGGAGACCGACTCCACCTTTCCATCGGTCGCTGCTCCTTCTTTAACCACCTCTGGAGCTTCGACCACCGTCGACTTGCCGCTCTTGGCGAGCGCCACCTCCACGCTCCTCGTCTTGACCTCGTCCACGAACGCTTGTATGTTCCTGTCCGAGGACCCTCCCTCCGCCACGGCCGCCCCCGCCGCTGCCTTCCACTTCAGCGCGTTCATCTTCATCTCCGCTGCCTTCTCCCCGACCGTTGCCTCGAGCAGGCACTTCTCCACCACGTCGCGCGTGATGAGCTTGTCCTCCGCCTCGCCACGGCACATCCGGACCCCTACCTTGAACACGTCCACCAGGTACTTGGCGTCGGTCACCTGGTCCCCCCACTGCGGGAAGGCCACGACCGGCATCCCCGACGCGAGCGCCTCCATCGACGAGTTCCATCCACAGTGGGTCACGAAGGCCGCCACTGCCGGGTGGGCCAGCACCTGCTCCTGCGGGCTCCACTGCACCACCATCCCTTTATCGCCAGCCTTCTCCAGGAACCCTTCGGGCAGCGTCAGGACGGTGTAGCCGGAGTCCTTGTGCGGCGGCTTCATCACCCACAAAAAGTTCACGCCGGAGTTTAATAGCCCGTACGCGATCTCGTCCCACTGGTCCTGCTTCAGGTACACCACGCTGCCGAACGAGACATACACCACCGACCCCGCAGGCTTCGAGTCGAGCCACCCAAGGCAATCATCAGCCTTCATGAAGTCCCCGCGCACATTCGCATTTGGGACCTTTGGGTTCTTGAACAGCGGCCCGACTGTCTTGATCGGGCATATCTTGGACATGTACTCGATTATCTCGAGCTCGAGCTCCTGGAACGTATCCATCAATATACAGAAGGGCTTGTCGAGGTTTTTGTACTGTCCGAGGATCGCCCGACGGAGGAAAGGGTACGGGGTTGTTGGGTAGAGGAAGCTCGGGACCTCATCGTGCTTGAGGAGCGGCATGCAGGGGAGCTGCACGTCGATCTCCATCGCCGACTCACTCGGGAACGGGACGAGGCCGTGGTAGTAGTGGTAATAAGCAGCGAAGCACGCGCAGGACTGGACCCAGAGCATCGCTGAGGGGAGGCTGAGGCTCTCGGCCACGTCGGAGACCCACGGGATGAAGGGGTTGTTGATGAGGCACGAGACAGGGCGGTTGCGCTCGGCGCTGCGGCGGATCATCTCGGGGATGAGCACCTTGCCGGCCTTCTCGAGCTGGGGCAGGTACTGGTCGAGGTCCTGGCGGCGCTGGTCGTCCTCGTCCCAGCCGTCCTCGAAGAACTCAAAGCGGATGAAGCCATCGCCGACAGGGGCGGGCTCGTCCCCGATGTTGCTGGCCTTGCGCATCTGCTTGCCGATGCTCTCGGGGGTGGTGAAGGTGACAAGGAGGCCCTTGGAGGCGAGGCGCTTGCCGAGCCGGAGCAGCGGGTTGACGTGGCCCTGGCCGGGGAAAGAGACCAAGAGCACGTGAACCAGTGATTCTGCATCAGACCCCATTCCTTTCTCTCCCTTCCTCTATCCTCTCCCTTTCCTTTTCTTTCTTCCCTTTGGAGCTGTAAGAAAAAATGGCGTGTTTGTGTTTGTGTTTTTGTTTGTGTGTGTATGTGTATGTGTGGTGGGATGAGAACGGAAGGAGAGACTGCGGATATATACGGGCTGACATACGTGATGAGGTTTCTGGGGTTTGCATGGGTTTGATTAGGAGAGACTGTTAGGTGGGCGAGGAAATGACAGAGAAGGTCCAGAGATGGAAGGTTTGGTTTAAGAAGGCGAATCCAATTCAAAGTAGAATTTCTAATTATGAGATTAGAACAGAAGTTTGGAACTGTTATTCCTCGTCTCATCCCCGGCGTAATGGATCCCACTCGGCATATGATCTAACGCTGTCCTTATATGATCATCACGCACAAGACCAAGGCTAAAAAGAATTCTTTTCTCCTTTCACAATAATCGCAAAACCATCAATTCTTCAACATAGAATTCGTGTACGTCATTACCGACGATGGGCAAACCACCAAAAAAATAATAATAATAATAATAAATAATAATAATAATAATAATAAAAACAAGCAAAGGTTTTGCTCATCGTGCCTTGTCTAGTTTTTGATGTGGCTATTCGCAGTCGGGGTTCTTATCTCTCTGCAGTTCGATATACAGACTCCCCTCGAATGATAATGTCCTGCTTACGTGATGATGATATCATGTTTATGCTCGCTTAAGACATCTATGAAGGTCCTTTTCACATTAATTGTCGCAGCATGATTGATAAACAACATGGGCAAAGGGATGAAGACCTCACGAGCCATGCCTCCCTGCAACTGATGAGATCACGACGTATTTCACCGTGATGCAGAAAGATGCAGGAGGCTCGGTTAGGTGAGGAAAATACTAGCTTTCGAAATGCACCCATCGAGAGATCATACACCGTGCTAATTGACTTACATAGAAATCTTATACAGAAAGGGAAAATAAATCATTTCAAAAGGTTATTTCTTAATGCACCAGTGAACCCTCGTTTCTTGTAACCCAAGGTTTAGAGGAGAACAAGAATGATCGTCTAATGATTCCTTGTACAGGAAACAAAACACGAAATCAAGTGACTAGGTCATCGGATGTCGTTGTTGTACCTTGCTGTTCTTTATGAATTGCGGTCCACTGATAAGAACGTGTGGAAATAGACATGCCGAAGTTCCAGTGTCCCACATGCTTCGCCAACCCCACCTCAAGAGCGATACGCTATTTGATGAAACTCACTTTCGATTGCCAAATATCTCGTCTCTTCCCTTTCGTCTCTCTATCGCTCTCGTTTTAGTGGCTCTCGATTCTCTATCGGCTTAAAAGTCAAGCCCGGTTCTGAGTTGTTTATGTGATGATTGGTTAAAATGAGGATACGGTCGAAAGTCGAGTTAGTCATATTTAATGGAAACCCTTATCCAATATGATCTAGTGAAATACGAATATGGCAAAGGTATTGTTAGAGAACAATGCGGAATATTCTTAATCTTCACAGTTGTGTGCTCTCGCAAGGAAACCCACTTGACAATCAAAGCTTTAGATGCGGGAAGACAACGAACGAGTGATAGGGTATGGAAGGAATCGTGGTCGAGACTTTAAGTTCGATGTCGAGTTATATAGCCTTCACATGTGTTTTGTTTAAAAAGCTTAAATCATTAGAGGATGACGCTGAAATATATATTTTTAATATTATTCTTAGAAATAAATCATCTGCACATTCCATGGCTTAATATTTCCAGACCAACCTTTTCTTTCTTTCTTTTTTCTCATTGGCAGTTGGACGTCTTTTGAGCGTGGATTTGGCCTCTTTGTGAGAACCAACTTACACCGTCAAAACGAATGTTAGTGCAGAGGTTTCGGTGTCTCCTTTGAATCTCTCTCTCTCTCTCTCCGTGCCTTTTGCATCCCCAACGAAAATATATGTTGGTCGGAACCATCAATGCATCATTAAAATCGGGAACTTCGCTAAATCGGCAGACCATGTAGTTTTCACTCGGCAGGAGTTATCATGCGTTGAAGGAGAGATTGCTGACAAAAGATCGCCGGTCATATTGCACCGATTCAACGTGTTTAGTTGTATTTCAGTAGAGGCATATCCCAGCCACTTACCAGTCAATCAACTGATCAAGGACCGAAACGTGCCCAACATGTCAAAGAATCAAGATTAGGAAGAAGACAAGAACTATATGTTACTCGGACAGAGCAGACCCTGCAGCTTGCATAGGCATTAGCTAACTTAGCTTGCGACTAGTTTCGCCGTGTTTGCATCGGGGGCTAATTCATATCTGTAGAAACATTAAGACCCAAAAATGATAACTGAAGAAAAAGAAGATCAATGACTCCCGACAATTTACACTTTGGTAAGTCTATTAATGTGGGGGAAAGTTACCAAAATAGTTATAAACCTAATGCAATTTTCCAATTCAATCTTAAATCTTTTTTTTTTCTCCAATTCAATTCTAAACCTTTTGCTTTTGTGTTAATTTAGTCCATCCGGCTAATTTTGTCCAATTGACATTGATGTGGATGCCGGTTAGTGGTGGCCGATGATAAACTGTTAATTTTTCAAATATTTTTTTAAATTTTTTTTTCTCTTTTTTGATTTGTTTTCTATTTTCTTCTTCCTTTGGCTAGTTGTTGGATCTACTGGAGGACAGGCCCGCAAGGTGGGGAGGCAGTGAGGGCGAGCCTCCCCAGTGGAAGAAGAAAACAAAAAACAATTACAAAAAGAGAAAAATGGAAAAAAAATTAAAAAATTGATATGTTAGCATTGGTTGACACTCACATCAATGTCATTTTCGTCAGTTAGCACTGACGTAGACACTAACCGGCCAAAATTAGTCAGATGGACTGAATTGGCACAAATGCAAAATGTTTAGGATTGGATTGACAAAAAAAATGATTAAAGACTAAATTAGAAAAATTACAATAAGTTTATGATTATTTTGATATTTTTCCCATTCATGTGAGCACGGCACAATGAATGAAATGATTTTTCCTTTTGACAATCTTTGCATCGGCAATAAAGTTTCCATTAAAGGTTTCACAATGGACTTCACACTAGGTAAGGGTGTTAAATGGGTGGATCAGGTTAGGTCCAAAATGGTTTAACTCATATTGATCCATTTTTATGTAATGTGAATTCGATAACTCATGGCTAACTTGACTCATACCCGGCCCAAACCATATTATCGAAACACATTAATATTTAACTTAATTTAGGAAAATTTACTCTTAATCCACTTTAAGCTTTTCGCTTATAAGTTATTTGAATAAAAACTTCACATCAAATTTAAAAAGTAAATTAAATAATAAAAAATTAGCAAATAATATAAAAAAATGTGAATACCTTTAAGTTGAAATACTTTTGGAATTTTTTTTTTTAAAAATCAAATTTATAGTAATTTTTTATTTTTCTTTATTAAAAATATAATTTTTAAATATTTCTCTTTTCTCTTTCCTCTTTTCTTTTTCTTCTCCTTTGGTTGGCTATTGGCCATGATGATAGCCGACGACCAACCATAGGCGAGCTCGAGGCTTGCCAGACGTTGGCGAGGCCTTGGTCTCGCTAGATCGACAAGATGGAGCTTGTCTGACGCTAGCGAGCTTGAGTCTTGCCGCTCGACATGGGTGAGCTCAAGGCTTGCCAAACGTTGGTGAGCCCTTGGTCTCGCTAGATCGACAAGATGGAGCTTGTCTGACGCTAGCGAGCTTGAGTCTTGCCGCCCGACATGGGCGAGCTTGAGGCTTGCCAGACGTTGGTGAGCCCTTGGTCTCACTAGATTGACAAGATGGAGCTTGTCTGACGCTGGCGAGCTTGAGTCTTGTCGCCCGACACGGGCGAGCTCGAGTCTCACCACCAACGTTGGACAAGCTCAAGGCTTGCCAAATTAGTGAGGCTCAAGCCTTGCTAGTCGTCGGCAACTCGACAAGCTAAAGCCTCACCTGGTCAGGCACTGACCATCACTGTGTCGGCCACTAGCTAAGGAAGGGGAAAGAAAAAAGGAAAAAAAGAAAAAGAAAAGAAAAGGGAACTATAAAAATAATTTTGATTTTGATTTTTATAAAAAAATATTTTTATAAGGTTAAATAGGGTGAGAGAGAATATATGGCTTGGATTGGAAATGAGTTTTAATTCCAATCCATTTAAGACCCATTTATATTTTTGCTTTACTTTTAAAGACCCATTTATAATCCATATTTAATTTTGACTTGACTCATTTAATTAAAATGAGTCATAACATGAGTTTATGACCCATTTTGACAACTCTAACATTAGAATATATTTTATTTTTGGAGAATTTGTATTGACATTAGTCATCACAAAATCTTTACAAACTCTATGTCCCAGACATCGGCGGCATATTCCCATTGAAACCCCAGTGAACAAAGTGAGAGGGAGGGAGGGAGGGGGATACAACCATCTTTCTCACTTTTCAGCCACGAACGCCACCAGCAAAAATGGAACCTTTTCTCCCTCACATGTGGAGCATAGAAGCGTGGATCGGGGGTGCCCACTAGCTTTTCACATCTGAACTCCCGATGCACTTTCCTCTGCATTAGGCACGAGACGGCTCGACGTGCATGCGGTCATGTCTTTTTCTTCTCCTTTTCTCTTTTGGGTCGCCCCAAACTTTCGAATCCATCGATCCTGGTGAACGAGAACAGGAGCTCGACGGAGCAAGGAGACAATCTCGGTACATCGTTGCGGTGTGGCTCTATCGAACGACAAAGCATTGCACCTAATTCCGTTCAAAGGGCAGCGGATAACTCTCACGTCAACTTAAGGGGTGCACGACAAAAGAGATGACGTTGGAAGTGATTGAGAGAATTCTAGAGGGAGGAGAGGGAGGAGAGGGAGGAGAGAGAGGCTGTAGCTTTGATGTGAATGCTTGCTTTTGGGCTGGTAGTTCCCAGCCACCTCTGGCTATTTGAGATTGGAAAATGGCACGTTGGCGGATTGGGGCTTATCTGTAGTCTATCTGCTCGTCAGCATATGAGGGCCCCTTCCTATCTCTTCAATATTGTTATAATAATTGTTAGATTGAGTAAGGCTATTGATAAAGATAGTCTACAATCTATTTTAGAATCGATTTTATAGATCGACAATCCATAGACAAATTCTACTCTGAATCTAAGGCAGGTATGCTGTCTATCTGATCCTAGAAAACACATGCCCACTCGACAAGTTCACAAGAAAAAAGTATCAATATCTATAGAAAAATTTGGGCAACCATCGGACGTTAGAATGTCAATGTCTCTAGGGACATATTGTACATAGGCTAGACAATAATTAAATGCACTACATTCTAGAGAAATATAAAATAAATTTTTATAGTGTATTGATAAAACGAATAGCCTTTCACATTTGTGACGGATTTGAGAGCGAAATCTATTAAAATGTATTGAATTCACCCACTTTGAGATTGACCCAGAGGCAGCTGTTTATGTTTAGATGATGATGGGTTCATTCCTACCCCGGCGAACTCAGAATCAAGTAAGAAAGTAGGTGGTTGTGTAAATTTCCCTAATTATAGTGATGCCCCTAAAAAAAAGGAAAAATTGTTCAATTGGCTCTTTAAATTTTAACTTTCTTTGTCCTGTCTATTTTTTTTTTTGTTATACATTGTTTTGATGTCCTTTGATTATGTCAATTCATTAAAAAAAACCGCTTTAAACTTGAAGATACGTTTGCTTTTGTGAGGAAAAAAAAAATCGCATACCGCCCCCACGAAGTTGTCCTTTCAGTACGGCGGCATTTCCCCCCTGTTATGTTCCCACAAAATTACCAAAGTTCATCATCACCGAGATCCATTTCAGATGGATTTTAATCCCCCACCCCCCAAAAAAATAATTTAGGCTCCGTTTTTCCTAAAAATCATCCCACGAAATAATTAATCAATAAAAAATATTTCTATTATTGACAATAATTTATATTTAATTATTTTCGTGGATGACAAATACTTTTTACGTTCATTCATTTTTCATTTTTCCAAGCAATACAATTAATCATTTTTAGGAAAATAGTTTTCATGAAACAAACACATCCTTAATATCATTTCCATTTGCCATGCTTTCGAATTTTCGCAACTTTTATCCATTTTTTATTCGAATCTCAAATTTATTGTGTTTTTCTTTAATTCATTTTAAGAAAATTTAAGCAGTGATTCTATCTAGCCTTCAAATATATTTTCACTCTCACTATCAAGACATAGAAGAATGAGAGATTTCTTTCAATATTTCGAATGTGTGTGTATATATACATACATACATATATATATATATATATATATATATATATTTTTTTTTTTTTCAATCACAGCTCATGCCTTTATCCATGTCTTTTTATTCATGCTTTGGACTTGTAACGCCATTGCATAATATGCAAATGCGAAAATTCACAACACAAGTGACCACATGTAATCAATTAAATTCTTGATTTTTTCCTTTTTTTTTGTTTGATGTTGTTTACGCACAATATCAAAACTTTAGAACAAATAACAACCTTATTATAGGCAAAAATATATGTATTTTTTCTTGTTGAAAAAAATCTACATTCGATTGCATGAGAATTAGTCGAATGTCAGGCCATCTTTTTATTCGAAAAAATTTAGAACAAATAACAACCTTATAATAGGCAAAAACATCTGTATTCTTTTTGTTCGAAAAAACATCTATATTCGATTGCACGAGATTTGGTCGAATGTCGGGCCATCTTTTTATTCGAAAAGCCCATACCTTAGGCCCATGGGGTTTATTTGACACGTGCCGATCACGTGGCTTTGGAAATCCGAACGTTGGGCGTTCCTGCTTCTTCTCTCTTTTCTACGCTCCCCTTTCTTTTCAAATTTTGAGGCTTCGGAAATCCGAACGTTGGGCGTTCCTGCTTCTTCTCTCTTTTCTACGCTCCTCTTTCTTTTCAAATTGAGAGAGAGAGAGAGAGAGAAGTCAATAATGATCGCAGCTCGGTGACTGGGTTGCATGTGGCGGCGGAGGTGAGGCTGAGCAACGGCGTGTAGTTGACGGATTTGAGGACTTGCTGGATCGAGCGCGAGCCAGGATCTTCGGTTCTTCGCTCAGGTTCGTTCTGTGAGTCTCTGGAAACTCCACCTCTCGTTTATGTTTCTTGTTTTCCTTGATGATGACCAATTACGGAAAGCTTTTGTCGTTACTGGTTGTTGATTGTCCTGTTCTTGCTCTGTTGGGCGTTCTGCGGTTGTAATCTTGTCCTGCGTTTCTTGATTTTCTTTTGGGCTCGTGAGAATGTCTTCTTGCATTGCACGACGATGATGCTGTGGGGTTGTGGGAGATTACCACAAGAACTTGGAAGAACAAGATTCTCGCGAAATTACTCTCCGCCGAACAAAGTTTTGCATGCTTTTCGATATTCATACGATTCGATATATGCAGATTTTCGGGATGTACCTTACCTTAGTTATTTCCAACGTAACATATTCTCTAGTCAAATCTTGTTTTGCTACAAATCTTTGGACTTTGTTATTCTTGACCAATTTTCTTGCCCAAAAAGATCTCAGTACAGTCAAAACAGAAGTGCTTTTGGCAAATGATCATCTCGGAACATATGCTATTCGACTTTTCTTTATTTTTCCCAGCCATCTTGAATGAATATCTGGAAAACTGTTTCTCTTTAAACTATGTTCTGTTATTCTGGTTTAGTGATTGTCATATGTAGCTCTAGAATTAGTCCTTAAAATTGGGTTTCTACTGAGCCTTTACAATAATTTCGCTTTCAGAATGTTATAATTAGAGAGATGAGGTCCTCTTTTGAATAAAATTTATAACTTAAAACTAAAATTAGTTAAGTCCTCTTATTGAAGAAGTTGTATACTGCTTTCCTAAGATGCATTTGTTTTGCCATCTTTCAGATTCTCTCCTTATTCCTTCTATGTTATCTTTTCTAATTTTAAAAAAGGATGTGATATTTCGATATTAATAGTTTAATGTGTGCATTAGAAAGTCTTTTTCTTTGGTTATATAGAGGCAAAGTCTAAAAGGAAAATATCCATTCTATATATATCGTTAAGAACCTCCTCTCTTTTTTCACTCTTTTAACTAGGCATAATTTGTCACAACCAAAAAAAAAAACTAGGCATAATTTTCAAGATTTCACCCCATTCATATTATATGGTTAGAAGCCTCATTTTAACTTATTGTGCTTGGTCAAAATCTCTCCTTTAAGAAATTTTGAAGTTGATGTTTGGCAAATTTCAAGGATGAAATTGATTTGAGGGAGTAGTTGTGGTGTTCTAATTGTAGAAAGAGACATAAAATAGAATACTTTTGGGTTGACGTGGGTGTGATGTTTTTGTAATTATTATTTTTTATATCGTTTAGTAGGTGTTAAGAAATTTTGCTGTCAATGTTCTGCAAATTAATGGAAAACTTCAGTTAAGGGCACAAGCGTAATAAATGAGGCTGGAGAGAAACACGGAGTAGGATGATTTTTGGAGTGATGGTTTAATTGCGAAATGATTTTGATGATTTCAAATGATTATTTGAGGTCCATCGATCAAGGAATGATTTTTTATAACTTTAGATAATTATTTGAGATTGATGTTAGAGAAATTTCAAGGAACGAATTCATTTTCGGTGACTATTGATGCAGTAGGTTGTTCTGCATAACTTTCATTAAGAAATTTTTGAGATTTCATTTAAAGAGACAATTTCTTTTAAGGAATCATCGATTTCTATAACTTTCGAAGTTTAGTTGATTGTGGAACAATTTATATAATTTGGGCAATTCTAGAAAGAAATGTAAAACAAAATGTTGATGCTAGTGACATGTTTTTTTTTTTTTTTATAGCTTTCTGATTTTGATTCATAGGTTGCCTTAAGAAATTTGAGTATCATTTCTTGTAAATTAGTGGACAGCATAAAGGCATAAATGTGATATAAGAGAGGGACCCTAACATGAATTTTATGAATTTTGAAGTTGAGTTGAATGCTTTTTTATGATTTTGGGTGATTATTTGAGCTTGAATTTGGATTATTTTTTTATTATCTAATTTGGGTGATTATTCGAGATTGATGTTTGGGAAATTTCAAGGGTGAATTTGTTTCCGAGGAGTGGGTGCTAATGTCTTGATTGTAGTAACAAATATGTTATAAAAGAATGTTTGGGATTGACGCTAGTGTCATAAGTCAATCGTTTAGGATTGTAACCGTGCAGCAATTTAGGCTTTCATGGATCGCTTAAGATCGTCGGGCACTTAAGCCAAATCTATTTTGGATCAATCGATCTTTAGAAAAGAATGGGAACTTATAGCAAGTAAGTATGTATCCACACACACGGCACTCCTATTCGTTCTCAAGAAATGAACTTAGATTATAGAATACTTGAGGATATTGGAAATTATGATGTGGATTCCATGCGGGTAAGTGTAGAGCATATTTTAGGATTTTTCTCAATCATAGTGCTTGTTCAGAATTGAAGTTTTGAACTAAAGGGTTTTTCTCTATCATGTTGAGCATACGAGTCGTGGGTTTTAAATGCAGGGCTCCTTGCTTATATAGAAAAAAAAAAGATATAATACCATAAGGACTCCTATGATCCAATTCATAAACTTGAGTTGAAAACTTATGACAAATAGAAAGTGCCTGTTAGCTACCAAGTTCCTTCTCAAGCCACGAGCTTAGTTCATAGAGATCATATTTGTCACGGGCCAATCGATTGGGATTGAGACCGTGCGGCGACTTAGGTTATTTCGGATCGATTGATCACTCAACTCACTCGGATCGTAGAGAGAGAATCAAGAGAGAAAAGCTTCGAATAAAAGAAAGAAATTTGGATTGCTAAATGTTGGATGGATCCAAATGATGTCGAGAAAATTCTAGACCACGACACAATTATGGGATCGTCCATCCCTGAGAATGTTCCAGAAGCACTTAGATCATTCGAGGGGCGTTTTGGTCATTCTTCCTCGATCATGAACGCCCCATTGACCACAGAAACTTTCGCTTCATGAAATTCTCCCCCACTCATTCAAGGTGCTCCTAGCATGGAGAGAACTCTTCTTGGCACAAGCTTTTTCTTGCTTCTTCTTCCTATTCTGCTTGGTCCTGACCGACTCGAGCGATCGGTTGGGTGGCTTCACGATCGGTTGGACGCATGATCCTTTTTTCAGCTCGGGAATGGCATGCGGCACATACTCTCCACTTCAAGGAAGAGGACTTCGATCGGCATGTCGTGAGTTGGTGCAGGAGATCCTAACTCTACCTTCGGCTTCTCAAATGGTTGGGTCTTCGGTTGGGGAGTGGCCATGCGCTTGGCCGCCTTCAAGCTTTTGTCGAGGAGATGAATCGCAGCAATCGTCTCGGCACCATGGACGGACATTTCGGATCAAGCACCATGATGCACTTGGACCCCATGTCGATCATGGCTCTCGCTCGATCGAAGAATTGCATTCCAACGATGAGATCGTAGTCGTCGAACGAGACTACTTCGACCTCCGGGGTTGTTCCTCCACTTGCAAGGTTTTCCGAGTTGGCAGTCTTGAATCGCCTTCCGTTCGACATCACTTCCAAACCCAACTTTTTCACTACCTCGGTTGCTATGAACACATTGGTGAGGTCGATGAGCGATTCGGCAACGGTTAAGGCCCTCGAGAGACTTCTCACATCCTAACGCATTAGCTACTGCTTGAGTCCATTGAAGAACGCTTTGAAAGCTACCTCTTCTCCAAGGTTGTTGATTTGAAGCTTGAGTTCGGTGAATTTCTTTATGTACTCTTGGACCGTATCTCGTTGCTCAAGGCGATGGAGCTTGCTACGGGCTTCTTGTTGAGCAAACTCGAGGAAGTACTCCTGAAACTCCTTCACGAAGTCATCCCACGTCTCCACGGGATGGGCGCCACACTTGGTCTCATCACATCTATTGCACTGCCAAAACATTGTGGTATCAATAAGGAACATAGCAGTGGTGCGTATCTTGACACTTTCGTGTTGGATGTTGGCGGCTCCGAAGTACTGTTCCATGCTCCATACGAAGTTGTCCACCTCTTTGGCGGATCGATCGCTTTTGAATTCTTTAGGCTTCAGCACCTCTATCTTGGGCATCACTTGGGTAAGCATTGCTCCGCTCGCGATGCTCAACTTGCATAGGACAAGCCCCGTCTTGAGCTCTTAGATCTCTACCTTCATGGCTTCGACCTCATCCCATCGGGGGTTTCTCCTCTTTAAATGCTTGGATTCGTTCCCTCAAGTCTTCGATCAATGATTCGAGGGCATTGTCCTTGGCTCGGAGAGAGACCGTCGCATCGTTGATGGCGTTCGTGAAGTCCTTGCGAAAAGAGCCTTCAACCTCCATGATTCGGTCTCGAACATCATCAAGTCCATCTATGAGTTCGGCCATGGCATTTCGCATCCCCGTGAACTTTTCATTGAGCACGGCAACAACTTCCGACAAGGTTCCTTTTTTCTTGCTTCGCCCATGAGTCTCTCTGACTTAAGCGACCTCTCTATCCACAATAGTATCTTGGCTCAACATTCTCTCGAACAGTTGGTGCTCCTCGGATCTCTCTTCTTTGCTCTGATACCACTTGTCACAGCCCAATTGATTGGGATTAAGACCGTGCGATGACTTAGGCTTGGGGTCTAAGCCAAGCCTTCTTCAGATCGACTGATCACTCAACTCACTCAGATCATAGAGAGAGAAGCTCTGAACGAAAGAAATGAATTTAGATTGCTAAATGGTTGGATAGATCCAAATGAGAGAATGACACCCCTTCTTATACTTGAGGCCTTTAGATTACAACCATTGATCGAATTTCGATCTGGTGGATGAGATTGTATCGCCCCACCTACCACCTACCAGCATTTATGCCGAGAAAATTCTAGACCACGGTACAATTATGGAATCGTCCATTTTTTAGAATGTTCCGGAAGCATTTGGATCTTTCGAGGGGTGTTTTGGTCGTTCTTCCTCAATCATGAACGCCCCATTGATCACGGAAACCTCTGCTCCACGACATAATCGTAGTGTTTGTTCTAGACCAGCGTTCTGGACCAGAAGAGAAGAAGGGTTTTAGAAGATTATGTTGATATATCACACAACACACTTCTTATTTCTCTTCACTTCTTGGTTTTTATAATAGGCAAATGAGGATACAAACAATAAAAGCAGGCTGACCTAGCTCAGATATAATTATGAAAACACAGAGAATCCCATGAAGGGCTATGACTGGTGGTTTTATGTCCCGTGTTACAGTAAACAGTTGGCTATGATGAACAATGAATAGTGAACAGTGACCAGTGCTATAGTGATTTCGTAACGGCTTTATCTTTTATCCTTAAAGTTGTAGTCATAGTATGAATCATCAGAGCTATGAGCAAAATGTTCTTTGAGAAATACATTTTCATCTATGTCAGAGGGACTGGAGTTTCCGTCTTTTTCTCTTTTGAAAGACCAGATTTCCTGTATCCATGTCCCGCGCCAGATTCCACGAAATGAAGTTGTTAAGCTCATCCTTGATAGTTGGGTTACCAACTATGAAAAGCTCTATCAGAGTTGTAAGCTTGTTCAATCTAGCGAACCTTAGTTCACCCAAAAAAAAATAAGCGGTATCAAATTTAGTAAGGCAAAAGAGGAACCTCCCTCCATTTTCCCTACTATTCTCCACTTTACACCATATCCTACTAATCCCATTTCAAACAAATCAGACAACAAATAGTTTGTCCAATCTTTTGGCTTACAAGGACAACTAATTCACTTATTCAATGATCCTACTGGACATTGCTGTTGGGATCCCAATTGTGCTTACCCTTCCTGCACAAAACCTAAAGATGATAAGCCTTCTTCCAAAAAGAAGAAGAAGAAATATATACTCTACTAAAAGTATCTTGATGGAGATCCAACTGTAGGATCCCTTGGAGAAGATAGTGGAAAAAACCAGTTTATTGTCTCTTATGGAACACCAAGGCCTCCCAAGATTTCATCTCCCCCATCACCATGTAGACTGAAAAATCCCCCTACACTACCCCCCAGTAAAGCCCTTGATCACTTCGCCTTTCTACAAACCGATCCATAAATGGGTAAAAAAGCACTCTTCTTGTCCCATTGCTTTACCTAGGCTAAGTATCTGCATACCTGAACCTCCTGTGGTTTTACCCAGTATATGCATGTTTTTAACCGATGATTTTCCCCCCTTGAAGCCAAAGGGCCTGAATCAAGTATATGGAAATTTCCTTCGTTGGAAAAATTCTCTGACCGACACTAAAGATACCAACACTCCCCTAAAATTCCCAATCCTACTAGCCTTAATGCCCAAGGACAACACAAGCAACCCCTCTACTGCCAAAACTATTTTGAACTGGCAGACTAAAAATGCCTTAGCTTAAAATGAAATCCTCGGAACTGTTGAAGAGTGGATCAGACCACTAAATTATCTTGCAAAATATTGAAAGACTTCCAAAAGAGGCTCATTTGCTCGAGACCAAGCAGACATCCCTTACCCATTACTTGAAGGACCAAACTCATAAGATAGAAAAACTCAAAAGACAAGTCCAAATCCAAATCCTCAAAAGCCAAAAACCATTTGCTCTCATTGAACAAACATTTTTCCCCTCTCATTCCTCACAACCAAAACTTGAGTCCTCTCCCCTAGGATCATCCTTCTCATTTGCCACTATCTTAAGTTCAGCCACAACACCTCCTCAAATTAACTTCCTGGCTCTTTAAGACAAGCTCTGAAAGCTTAAACAAAAGCAAGAGAAATCTCCGACTCCCACTGAGTCTTCATTGTCACCTCTAAGTACACTAGAGCACCCTCAAAGAGAACATCCTCCTGGTGCTTTGATTATTTCTAATCCCCTTGAAACTTTCCTCTGACACCAGATTTCTTCTATTACTGCCATTAAGCCATCAAACACTCGGTTTATTGAAATTACCTTCGACTCTAATTCTGATACTCTCATAGAATCTTTTTCGTTGGAAGAAAACTTATTTATGGTAGACAATGTGGCCAAGGAAGAAGAAATGTTCTCCGAACCAGAAATGCCACATCTAGATCAACCAGATGTAACCCAATCCTTTATTGCGTCGTCATCCAAAGTTTATTTTACCCTATATGATCTCCCATACCATAAGTGGCCGAAGAGGCTTCAAGAGTTCCATACTTGACTTACTACTAGGCATATTTCTAAACCAAACATTTATGATATCCTTTTAGAATTCACTAGCCATTTCACAGGAGCACTTAAAGACTGGTGGCATATTGCCTTGGAACATGACCAACTGTACCTATTAACATAGCCATTGGATAATGCTATCTAGATCATTCATATGTATTTTCTAGGTAAGCCAGAAGATTCAATTAAGTTTAAATGAAAGGAGTTTTTCAAACGAAAATGTTGCTCATTAAGACGCAAAGATCTTGACTGACACTTTCAAGTCATGATCAAACTCTTCTACTTGTTAGGAGTAGATTGGCATTTCAAACCAATCTTCTTAGCATCAATCCCAAAGGAAGTTAGCCAAGTTGTAGAAAAAACTCTCTAAGCTAGACAGAAAAGCCTAACAGAAGCCACCCTTGGTGAAATTCAGAAAGCCATCCACATTGCCATAAAAGAACTTTATTTTCGATGAGAAGCTTTTCGAAGCTATCTTAGAGAAAATAAGCATCTTGACAAAGCATGTTTAAAGCCAGAATTGAAGATCAAATATCACAAGTATTGCTTCGACCTTTCTTGCAGAGGTTGCAAAAAGAAGTGACGCTTTAAACATTTTTCTTTCAAGAAGACACAAAAAAGAAAAGGCAAAGGAAAGTGGAAGTTCTTGCATAAGAGCTGTCATTGCTATTCCAAGAAGCATAACAAAGACATATGTTATGTCTGTAACCAAAAAAGGACATTTTGCCAAAAATTGTCCAAAAGCGAAGAAGTGTGGAAGCCATTTGATTGACACAATCATTCAAAGCACCGAAATTCCACTTAACGACTCTAACATTAAGTCTGTCTTCTCTTTAGAAGATCAACCTTCTGAAAACACTCTATGTGCCATCCATACATACAACTCAAATTCAGCCTCAGATTCCGAGAATGAGGTATTCATCTTCTTCCTAGATTCTCCCTTGATGAACAATGAAATCCAGATCATTGAACCAATCCATCACCCGTAAATACTTATCCACATTCTCTTGTCTAAATACCACAAGCCAATCTCTCTTATTGCTCTCATAGACACTGGAGCCAATTTCTCAATATTGGACACAAATATTCTCCTAGAAGAATGCTGGAAGCTATATACCAAGTATTTCAACTCTGTTTTCAGTAACACTTTTGCTATTAAGTATCGTAGCAAACCCATTATCATCCAATTTTTTCCCAAGTGTTCTATTACCACCAAAGTCATTGGTTCCAAATCTCCAAACAAAGATATCATCATTGATTGGGACATTTTGACCCAACTTCCAAAATTTAGAATCCTCTCTAATAACCTCCGTTTCAAAAATCAATTCTGAGAATCTGTAGATATCAAGTGATTCTATGTTCTTCAGCTAGCCAAGGTAGACCCAATCATCCAAACCTTATTTTCTTCTTGTGTTGACTTACACTCTTAGTTCTCTTAGACATGTACCCAGCCCTTGTGGAAAAATTCAGACTTTTATGTCAAACTCCCTTTCAAAAGAAATGAAGTCATAAATCCTACAAAGGCAAGTCACTTGGAAATGAGTCTTGAGCACCTTGCACTTGCACAACAAGAATGCTCGTAACTATTAGCACAAAGCCTAATTGAACCATCCGACTCCCAATTGGCGTGTGAAGTATTTTATGTCAACAAACATGCTAACAAAGTTGTGGAAAAATGAGGTTAGTAAAGCTCTCTTTATCTCTAGAGTAAGTAAAACCCTTTCAAAATTATCTCGAGTGACATTTAGTATCTCATATTAGGACTACGGGCATTGGTAGGGGTGAGCATCATCTAGGATAGGTTGGTCCACCCCGTAACCTTAGGACTAACCCGCACAGCATTAATCCTTAATTTTTGGGATGGAGGATCGACCTCATTGAGCTTGGAATCAAGAACCAGAACGACCCAATAGGTTCTGTCCAATTCCAAGGTCAACCCAGGAGCAACCGATCAATTTTTTTTTTTGTATTTATTAAAAGGAAAACCTACTATTTCAAATTACATATCCATTGATAATATTAGGTCGGTCCAATTCCTTTGTTTCATTTTTTGTATTCACTAAAAAGACAAACTTACGATTTCAAATTACATATCAATCGATAATGTAGCATTGAGCGACCGAACTGCAAATACTAATACATATTCAATTAATTTAAGATAAGACAACAATAGAAATTTCACACTTGCTAAAAGCAAAAAACCATAAAAACTATTAACACTACTCATAAAGCCATGAGGCAAGCATCGCTCACAAGCGAAAAAGGGTTTCTAATTAGGGCTTTGTTTCCCTTTGATTTACTTGGCGACAAGCAAGGTCAACGAGGACAGGGCAAGTGGCGAGCACGATGAGTGGGGCAAGTATCGAATGGTGAGCGACATGAGCAGTTAGAAGTGAGTAGGGCAAGGGTTGAGTGACGAGTGGGGCGAGGTTGCTCACAAGCAAAGTTATTTATTTCGATTTTACTTGGTAAATTGAAGACTAAGAGGATAAAGAAAAAAGAAAAGGATGAGAATACTAGAGAAGGAGGATGCTATTTGAGTTAGGGTTTGCTATTAAAATAGATAAAGAATATTATAAATAACATTTTAAAATATTATATACATATCCAATCAAGGTTGGTCTAAGTTGAACCAACTCGAAACTCATAGGACCAAGAACTAACCCACACAGTGCTGGTCTAGGGATCCAAAAACCAATGACCAACCCAATTTCCTTGGAAATCGAATAGACACTAGTAGGGTTGGACTGGTCCAGGGTTGGTCTAGGTTCAACCATGGACCAATACTCACCCCTAGGTATTAGATATTCTGTTGGTACTAGGACCAGGTGCATTGATTTCTCTAGCCAAAAAAATGGCTAGGGCTAGGTAGAAGTGTATGGTATTCCACAAGGAATGGCATCAATGATTGTACCTACTAGTGGCATTTCATATTTCCATGGGTCTTGTGATAAGGGTTCACCCCAATGATTTGTCTCCAAGTTTTGCTAGTTTGCACAGAACTCCATAAGGGCTAATCTAATAACATCTCTGGTTGGTTCAAAGGCCTAGGCATAATCCCATGGTATATCTTCATTACAAGCACTAGGCAAATTTCTTTGGGAATTACTCGATTCTTTTCACTGAGGATATTTTGGATTGCTCTGTACTAGCCATCAAGATCCGCATTGCTACACCCATAAGAGTCATGGATTGTTGCCCATGGGACTAGAGGGTTGAGGTGTTCTATTTTCAGGGACCAAGGGGCATGGGTCCTATTTATTGGAGAAAGATGATACTAGGACCTATGAAAAATCACAATGGTTTGGATTATTTCTTCTGGATAGCCATACTTCTTTTGCATGAATTTGAGTTACATGTCAAACTAAACTCACTAATAGCACATCGGTCATAACCATTGTAGCATTTCTTCTAAGTGTTTGTTGTAGGGGTCTTCGTGGCCTTCTTCCCACTGTTTAGCCATTTTGTAAATCCGTGAGAATTCAATTGCTGTAGTGAGATTATGAAAAACACATTAGAAAAATCATTTGAGCTCTTTGGGGAATGTGGTTGGACTTAAAATGAATACATTAATAAATATGTAGTCATGTCTTATTCTAAATGGTCTTAGATTGAGCCTATTGTATTTTCGAAATATCTCAATTTGGTATTCCCACATCTTTTCTCTGCAACCAGAGTGGAATTGGCCTTGTTGATGTAATTTGGGAAAATCTAGGGGAAGCTCTCTATGTCCATTTGGAGAGGATGAGGATGTCCTTATATCATAGAGATGAATAAGGTGGATTTGTTTGGCCTAGAGAGAAAATCAGTAAAAACATTCTTTTTTCCTACAGTGTGTTTGGTTTTTTGAAAGAATCTTTCAAGAATCATTCAACCCATCGTGAAAGTTGGGGGTAAGGAATCTATTTGTGCTTGAATTTGGTCATATGGGGAAAAGATGCCATATTCAATTCTATTAGAAAATGATGACGAATAAGAAGGAACTCAATATTTTTTTTTATTCCATTCTTAACTGTCAATATTTTCTTGAAATATTTTCTTGAAAGTAGAATGATAATGTATTTCGGCCTAGAAAAATTTGCCACTTTTGTAAGCACAAAAGTATTGATTACTATCAGGTTCTTCAAATAGTATGGTTGTCTAGTATTCATCACAAGCATTTGCCCGAAGGACTTTCTTTTTTTTTTTTTTTCTTTGGATGGAATCTACAATGGAGGAAGATCCTGCGTTATTTCCTTCAGTTTTGCCACTACTTAGGTTTGGGTCTTTCCCCAAGGCTAAGGTTTTTTTTTTTTTTTTTTTTCAACATCAGTTGCAACGGCATTAACAACTTTGCAAATTTTTGGACAAAATCTCTAAGATAAGTAATAATCCCAAGAAATTGCTGAATTTGCTTGGTTGTAAAATCATTTTCTAAGAATTTTAATAATTCCTTGGCAATTATTCCTTTGTTGAGGTGTGTTCCGAGAAATTCAAAATCCTTGATGTCCTTCGAGGCTGAGAACCCCGAACTGGTATTAGAGCTAGGTTTGGTGGACCCTGGGAGTTGTTGACATAGATGCAGGTGCATGTTCAGCCCATGGAAAAGGCAATCTCACATTGTGTTGCAGAAGCGAGGCGCTCCCCATATTAGCTTAAGTGCCCCCCTCACCTCACAAGCCCCACATCACTTGGTAGAAACGATGCTAAGAACCTTGATAAATATATTTATGTATATTATGAAAAGCACATTAAAAACCACATTCATATTAAAAAGCACGTTCATTTTAAGAATGTGGTTTTTAAAGACGTTGTGATATATGAGTTAAGCTTGAGTAATAATTTGGTTATTAAATCTAAGTTTTGAAGTGGTTTCTGATTTTGGTTGAAGATTATTGGAGATTGAGCTTGATGGATTTTTCTTAATGTCTTTGTGAATCCATTGAGGGGTTAGTGGTTATTGCGCATAGCAGTATAGGATCTTTATGGACCTTGTCATAGGTCATTATGTGTGACCATGGCTAGATACTTGAGCATGAGTTTAGCCAATGGAATGGGTTATTGACGTGTGGTTTGATAAAATTAACATAGAAGGCTTTGCAAGCCCACTGTGAATTTGAAATATAATAAGATCTTGTTGGAAGAACTTCGAGCATTCAATCTGATTAGAAATGAGATGTTCTTGGTTCATCCCCGAATGACTCACCTTGATAGGATTTATGTCCTCATTTTTTTTAAAGGAAGGCAAATATATAATAATGAGTTTTTCCACAAAGGATGAGAACATTTTCGGGAGAATTTAAAATGGTTTTCTATGCACGATTCTAGCAATTTTTGCATGATTGGATCTAACATACTCATTTGGATGGAGAAGAGCCTATGAATATTGACAAATTCAAAGAATTGGTCTTTATGCCTAAGCCATTTTCTAGGAATGATTCGAAGCTCAAAAATTTGAGTCATAATGTCCCAATAAATGATTAAGCCTTTGTTGGGAAGGCTAGATTCGAGGGATTTTAGTGTTTATGGAACACTGAGGAAAAAATTGAATAGTAACTGGTGTAGTATGTACATTGGTAGAAAAAGTGTATCCTGAAGTAGAATTGAAGTACTGGACACAATAAGTCTAGTATTCTTCAAGAAGAACTTTCATGTCTAGAATAGAAGCACTAGCACCCGTATCTACAAGAGCAATAACTAAAATTGACCTGGTAATCTTGGAAGTGAAAATTTTTATAGGGAAATGAGGACAATGAACTTGATTGGAAAGTACATTGGAGTCTGGATCTATAGGTGCGGGAGATAAAAGAAAGAGTTCTTTAGGATCTGAATCAGAGTCTATTTTGTAAGGGGTTTGGTAATAAGGAATAACACAAAAAGTTTGTTTAGATGGATCTTCATCAATAGAGAACAAAGATTCAACATCGTCATCTTTAAGAGAAACACCGGTTACAATTTCAACGTGACAAATTAAATGATTATGACCTTTTTTTTTGCCTAAGAACAGTTTTTTGGCGAAATATCCTTTCTTGTTGTAGACGAATCAGCGAGTTAAATTCTTGCATTCTGGATTGTTTTGTCTTTTTCACAGAAATCAACATTTTCTTTTTCTTCTGAAGTGTTTGGATCTTCCCACTTGGTATCTTCTAAAGTGTTTCCTTTTCCAAGAATATTTTCCACAAGAGCCTCCACAACCCCTTTTTGAGCACTTAATCTTGAGATGCTAACGGGAATAGGTGCCGTTGAGCTCTTGATTATCTCTGATGTAGCTTTTCATCATTTGCCATCTCAGACCCAATTCATCAAGGCAAAGATGAATTTCTTGTTGTAACTCTCTAAACGGAAATTCTACAATTCACCACTACTTGTTAAGAAAAGATCTCTCAACTTGTTGGGAGAGTTCTTTGGGAATGGAGGCTAGAAAGACTCAGGTTTGCATCAGCTCCCAGTCAATAGAAGAGCTTGAGCAATTCTCGATAGTGTCGGTCAAAGTGCTTTTTCTTGAGAGAGCAACACTTTCTTTCGAAATACTCTCTTTTTTCGAGCTCGAGGAGATCAATGGGTTTTCCTACAAAAAAGTGATAGATAATTCCAATGGCTTGGGGCAAATCTGTCAGGAGCGGGAAGGACATTTGATCTATATCTATGCTGCCTACCACCAATGTTTGAGACTGCCAGTAAATCAGGTCGCAAATTCAAGTAGGATATCATACCTGCTTTCAATAGTAAGAGCTCAGGTATTAAACCAAGAGTGAAACTCTTCAAGTCTTTATGGCCATTTGGAATAACAAATATCATCAATGATGAATAATTGTTTAGAAAAAAAAATAGGAAATTGAGATGGTTTTAACCTCAGGTTTGGACAGAGTAGATTCCATTTCCTGTTCCGATGGGTCAACCAAGAAAGTTGAAGGTGTAGTTGGTGCAGTGGGACATGATTCAACAATTGAAATTGAAAAAGAGGAAAAAGAAGAAAGAGAAACTGAATCAGAGTCTAAAAACATATCAATTGGAAGGATAGGATCCGAGGGAGTTTGAAGATGATTTTCTAAGCAAGCAGGATCAGTTTGCTTACCTTCTTCATTACTCAAATCTCTTAGAAAGGATTCAAATGGATTTGAAGCCATCATTTGGGGATTAGGATTCCTAAATTATAAATCATGAACTTTTTGTGATTCTTTCATAAAATATTTTACAAACCGTTTACAGGCAATCGGTTCAAACTAAATTTAAAGATGACTTCCATTTCAAACAAACAAAATGATAATAAAAGCTTGACTAAAACAGGAATTTACAAATACAAAGAGACAGTATCACCCACTGTGGTGGTTACTTGAGCCAACGGTAAATGGTCGATCGAAAGAAAAAATCAGTAGTTACTTGAATCGACATACTCAAATTTTTAACAATTAATTAAAAAACGATATCAAAAATTGAGTAAAACAATATTCTAACAAACAACTCGACTAAATTACGCCTATTCATAGATAAAACGACACCTACACACCAATAAAAAGCTCACACATAACGGACGCACAGCTTGTGTGCTGAATTTGTTCACATCATAATTTCCCTTACCACACTTCATTTCAAAGTACTTATGGTCAATAGAAAACCCTTTCAATGTACTACAATATTTTGACAAACCTAAAATCTAGCTCGAAACAAATGAAATTCAGCTCCGAAGTTACTCGCTGCAATTTGTTCAACACGGACAACCAAATTTTATAGCCTCATATATATATATATATGCACACGCATGCGCGCACAATTTGACAGCTCTTCAATTGGATGCAGTAATTGACATAAATCCGTATTTCATACCCTAACTTTGACAATTTTTCAATCAAACGAATAACAGGCTTGATACTCACCCGACATTGCAATTTGCAATTGGATTGGCTTGTTGGGAAGTCCGATCAATTACACGTGTGAATTTTTATTTTATTTTTTCGTTTTCTTTCTTCCACGAGCAGTCTTCTTCTCTATTTGTTCTTGTTCTTTTCGCCGCTTTATGCTTCAACGTGACTAATTTAGAGAAAGGAAAATGA
Organism: Corymbia maculata; assembly: GCA_014182735.1. Taxonomy (NCBI): domain Eukaryota; kingdom Viridiplantae; phylum Streptophyta; class Magnoliopsida; order Myrtales; family Myrtaceae; genus Corymbia; species Corymbia maculata. The sequence continues at coordinate 23,402,988 of CM024690.1, forward strand.
AAGATGGGCTAAGCTTTAGGCTTTTCAAAGGGGAATGGGCTAGGCTGGGCCCATTGTTACAACATTGTAATATATGGGCCTAGCCAGCCCATTTTTCTTATAGAGAGGGGGGGAAGGGAGAGAGAGCCTTTGTGCACTCTCAATCCGAAGCTGAATCAACACCATTTTGCAATGTCAGGTAAATACCCAAACCTATTATTCGTCTAATAGGAGAAATCGTCAAAGTTAGAGCATGAAATTCAAATTTAGGTCAATTCTAAATTGCTATGTTTGATTAAGGAATTGTTGGGCTGCGTATATATAAAGGTTAGTTTAGGATGTTATTAAGTTATAGCATTTTATGGATTTCAATTTGAACTTACAGTTTGTTCGTAACGAAAATTTGAAGTTGGCCATACATATTGGTCCAAATTACAAACATGCTAGATTTTTGGTCAGTTAAGTTAGCATTCTTGTAGTACATTAAAATGAACTTTTATTGACTATAAGTACATTGGGAATGGTGTTTGGTGGAGAAAGTTATTGTATGATCAAATTCAACATGCCGACTCGGTCTTTTAATATCTTTTTTCAATTAACTTTTAGCAATTCGAATGCATCAGCTCAAGTAATCACCATAGGTTGGTTTTTGGCTTTTCTAGGTGAGTGATTGTGCTTGTAAACTCACGTTTCGAAAAATGATCTAGATTAGTTTTTTTTTTTTTTTTTTTTTTACATGAGATTAAGTATGTTACAATTTAAGAAATAGCATCTTCTGTTACATAACAAAGGATCGCCTTTATTGCTTGTAAAGTGGTTCATGAAACCTTTTATGAACAAGTTACAAAAAGTTCATGATTTATGAATGTGGTTTTTGAAATGTGCTTTGATATAAATTGAATGATGAAAAGTTGTGATGTGCTTGCTAAACCTAAGTTGTGAGATGGTTTCTAATTACTGAATATTCAGGTTGATGGATTATGCTCAATTTCTATGTAAACCTATTAAAGGATTTGTCACTATGCATATACTGGTTTATAATATCTTTATCAGCCGAGTTACCAGCTAATGATAGATGGAAATCTAACTAAAGGGAGAATTTTAGTTACCTTGTTACTGAGGGTTATGTGTGATTATGGCTAGATACTTGAATATAAGTTTGGTCAATGTTATGGACTATTGATGTGTGAATTGACGAAACTGATTAATAGGTTGTACCATTAGTGCTTTTTTATTTTATTTTATATAATATCAATTGAAATGAGTATTTCTAATATTAACATATTATATTAAAATAATAAATATTGTATTTTTAATGTGCATAGTGATTGTTGATCCACTTAGAAGAAATGTATTATTCACTAGGTCATAATAACTTACTCCTTTCACCTTACTTGCTTTTTCAAGTTTTTTAGCGACCTACAAGTAAGGCATGAGTGTTTTGTTATTGGGGGGACTTTTTGATAGTGGAGACTATGTAGTATGCGCTATATATAGCTGATGAGCTTCATTGGAGCCTCGCCTACCATGGTGGGGAAAAAAGCAAAAGGAGGAAGAAGAGGAAAAAGAAAAAGAAAATTAAAAATTTTAAAAATTTTAAAAATTGTTACATTAGCATTGGTTGGATGACACAACATCCACGTCGGCGTCAAAAGAAAAAATTGATCGAATGAATTGAATCGACACGATGTAAAAAATTTAAGATTGACTTGGTAAAAATAAAAGTTTAGAATTAGATTGGCATAATTGCAATAGATTCAAGACTTTTTTTGTAATTCTTCGATTTGAGAGATAAGGCGAAGTTAATTCTCATTTAAAGTAATTTCATTTCATGGAACCTAGATTTTTTTTTTGACCATATGATTTTGCTAATCATTTAAACCAAGCTCAATTCAATGGATCCAAACATACATAAATTTTCCAGCCAAGAGAAAAAACTGAATTAAATTCTCAATAAATCATCACTTGCATATAATAACTTGTCGTGAATGATAAAACTTACTATGTGTCATGATTTTCTGTAAGGAAACTAACAAAAACAGAAAAGATCCCATCACTTCAAGATTAGAATACAATTGACACTAATTTTAAAATTTGCATTAAAATTGACATGTATTTTAATTAGGGGTGTGTATCAATTTCCAGTCCAACCCAAGAATTGGATTGGATGGCCTATTTGGGGTGATTCCATAGGTGAGAAACTGACTCTACTTAAATCCAGAAGGGAACCAACCACCCTAATTTAATGCTGGCTCTTGAAATCTCACCAATGCCTTTTCTCTAGAGTTTTGTAATGCCGGCATCAATGAAGATGCTTCTCGTATTTCAAGCCCATAGAGGACCACTAACGTCATACTTGCCTGCTCGAACTCGGAGCCATCTTAGACGCCTTGTATCGCTGCTCTGCTACTCCACCTTTGACTTTCTTCATCGTGTAAGTAAAGGTAACTTCCCTCTGGTGCTGAATCGGTCATCGGCGAAAGCTTGCACCTTTGAGATTGTTTTCGGTCAGCTTGGCATTGGGTTTTATTCTTTGTTGTTGTCACGCATTTTGGCATGAACGAATGTTGAGATGTACAGAATAAAGTTCGATTTAATGTGGACCATACGTAAGAAAACTAGAAAAACCAATTGCCTATGATCCATGCGTAATGCTTCTCTTTGCATTGTCAGTCTTCCCTCATTGCTTATCACTTGTTTAGTGAAATTCCTCAACAAGGTGTTGATTCGCTTTAGATAATTAATTCCTATGTGTAAGTCTATGTAGTTATATACTTTAGCCCAAACCTCTACTCTAGTCCCTAAACATAGAGATTGATCTTTTAAGTTTGTGGGACTACAGACAGAGTTCTCTCTCTTTTTAACTTATTCCATCTCTTTAATTACATTATATTTTCCTAATTACCGTACACAACAAACAATGGGAGAAATAAATTATTATTTTCTATTTATGCCTTTTCAATTATAAGTCATGCATTTATCCATGTCTTTTTATTCATGCTTTAAACTTTTATTGTCATTGCATAATATGCAAATTTGAAAATTATTTCAAAACACGAGTAATCCCATATAATAAAATAAATTCCTGATTTTTCCTTTTTTTTCATTTTAATGTTGTGTACACATAATATCTAAAACTTCAGAACAGACAACAACCTTACTATAGCAAAAACATCTATATATTTTTCTTCTCCAGAAAACATCTTTATCTTGCACGAGATTTAGTTGAATGTCGGGCGATCTTTCTTTTGACACGTGCCAAACACGTGGCTTTGTAAATCCGAACGTTGGGCGTTGCTGTTGCTTTTCCACGCTCCCTTCCTTTTAAATTTCAAATGTTAATCCGAACGTTGGCGTCGCTGCTTCTTTTCTACGCTCCCTTTCTTTCTTCTTTGTTCTTTGTCTACTCGGTGGAGCCCCGTCACAGTCGAGCCAGTCGCCACGGTGCCAGATTTAGCTCAATCAAAGAGGGCGGAGCCATATGTGGCTCCAATCATCATTGACGGCACAGAGAGAGAGAGAGAGAGAGAGGTCGATAATGATTGCAGCTCGGCAATTGGGTCGCATGTGGCGGCAGAGGTGAGGCTGAGCGACGGCATGTAGCTGACGCATTCGAGGGCTTGCTGGATGGAGTGCAAGGGGGGACCTTCAGCTCTTCACGCAGGATCGTTCTGTGAGTCTCTGGAAACTCAATCTCTCGTCGATGTTTCTTGTTTTCCTCGATGATGACCAATTACTGAAAGTGTTTGTTGATTGTCCTGTTCTTGCTCTGTTGGGTTTTCTGCGGTTGTAATCTTGTCCTTTGTTTCTTGATTTTCTTTTGGGCTCGTGAGAATGTCGCGTTGCATTACCCGACGAAAATGCTGTAGGGCTGTGGTAGATTATCATCCGAAAGAAAACTAGCGCAAGAACTTAGAAGAACAAGATTCTCGCGAAATTGCTCTCTGCCGAGTAAAGTTTCGCATGCTTTTTAATATTCATTTGATTTGATATATATGGATGTTCGGGGTGTACCTTATCTTTGTTGTTTCCCACGTAACACATTCTCTAGTCAAATCTCGTCATCATTTTGCTACAAATCTTTGGACTCTGCTATTCTTGACCAATTTGCTTGCCCAAAAAGATCTCGGTACAGTCAAAACACGAGTGGTTTTGGCAAATGATCGTCTCGAAACATCTGCTATTCAACTTTTCTTTGTTTTTCCCAGCCATCTTGGATGTCTGTCTAGAAAACTGTTTCTCTTCGAACAATGTTCTGTTATTCTGGTTTAGTGCTTGTCATATGTAGCTGTAGAGTTAGTCTTTGAAATTGGGTTTCTAACAAGCCTTGACCATAATTTCGCTTGCAGAATGCCATAAATAGAGAGAGGAGGTTCTCTTTCGGATAAAATTTGTCAACTTCAACTAAAGCTAGTTAAATCCTCTTATTGAAGATTGTGTGCTGCTTTTCCAAGATGTTGTGTTTTGCCATCTTTTGGATTCTCGACTTATTTTCCTTATGTGTTATCTTTTCCATTTTCAAAAAAGACATGATATTTCGACATTGATAGTTCAATGTGTGCATCAGAAAGTCCTTTTTTTTTGGGTTATATAGAGGCAAAGTCCAAAAGGAAAATATTAATTCTATATATATTATTAAGAAACTCATTTTTTTTCACTTTTTTAACCAGGCGTAATTTTTAAGAATTCACCCCATTCATATTATGTGGCGAGAAGCCTCGTTTCAACTTATTGTCCTTTGGTCAAAATCTCTCCTTTAAGAAATTTAGAAAACTGATGTTTGGCAAATTTCAAGGATGATGTTGATTTGAGGTGAGTAGTTGTAGTGTTCCGATTGTAGGAAGAAGAATAGAATAAAATACTTTTGGGGTTGACAATGGCATGATGTTTTCACAAGTTTTTGTTCATATGGTTTGATAAGTGTTCTTAAGAAATTTTGAAGTTGATGTTCCGCAAATTAATGGACAACTTCGTTCAAGGGCACAAGTGTAATAGACGACGAGGCTAGAGAAAAACACTGAGTAGAATGATATCTGGAGGGATGGTTTTAATAACTTATGAAGTTGGGTTTGATTGCAGAATGATTTCGATGATTTGAGGCCAATCGATCAAGGAATGATTATTTCTATAAGTTGGGGTAATTATTCGACTGATGTTTGAGAAATTTCAAGGAATGAATTCATTTTGGTGACTAGATGCGATTATGTCTTGATTTTAGAAAGGAATATGCTACAGAAGAGTTTTCATATTGATGTAAGTTGTTCTGCATAGCTTTCATTAAAAAAATGGACAACTTCATTTAAGAATAATCATGAAATTGGTTTCTATGATTTCTGAAGTTTATTTGATTGTGGAATGATATGATTTTGGGAGATTATAGAAAGAAATGTAGAACAAAATGTTGATGCTAGTGACACGTTTTTTTTGTTTTTTTGGTTTTTTTTTTAAGTTTTATGATTTTGGTTCATAGGTTCCCTTAAGAAATTTGAGGGTGATTTTTTTGTAAATTAGTGGACAACTTTATTAAGGCATAATGATATATGGAGTTAGAGAGAAATCCAAAGAGGAATGGTTTTTGGATAATTGATTTTTTTGAATTTTGAAGTGGAGTTGATTGTGGAATGCTTTCTTGGGTGGTTATTTTTTCTTGAATTCAAACTGATTTTTTTATTATTTAATTTCAAGGCTAAACTCATTTCTGGTGAGTGGATGTAGAAGAATGTGTTGATGCTAGTGTCCTCTTTTCTTAAGTATTTTAATAGACATCCAATGGACCAACACCATATTTCTTTGGTGCCTGACCTTACTTTGTATAGAAAAACTAGACTTTGCATAAACTGAAATCAAGGCTTTACATATCATGCCAAAACTTTGCCAAATATATATTAGCATAAGAACATCATCTATGTAGATCAATATTAATCACCAATCACAGGCGGTTAAAGCGGCCGATTGTGGGGTAAGAGCAATAATTTGAATAGACATTAGAGTTTAAATAAAATATTGCATTAATTCAAAGTCATAAAGATAAAATGGAAATATGAAAATTTTACCAAAGGCCGATCATAACCAATTATTTGGTTATTGATCTTGAAAGAGAATGGAAGAGGATTGGTTGTAAGAAGAACAAGGGAAGTGAGTCACTAGTTTATGTAAAAATTTGGAAGTTCGAAACCTGCCTTCTTCTTCCATAGTTTATTTAAAGAAGATGTTAGTCACTTCACATAGATAAAAGGTGAATAGTGCGTTTACGAGAAATTACTATTGCTCTATAGTAAAAAGTAAATAGTGAGTCAATTTGACCAAAAGTGCACAATGATACAATGAGAATCTTTATGTAAAAATTTCATATTGAGTAGAACCTCATGATGAGGCTATGGTTGTTTCATCATTGCTTTTTTTATTCTTCATCTTTTATCAAATTAATGTCATAGCAATTATCTTCATTAATGTTTCTACTATGGTGAGAATGAGGTTATGATTATTTTGCTCAACCATAATGGAAACACCAATGAAGATGACTGCTATAACATTAATCTGACAGAAGATGAAGACTAAAAAAACAATGGTGAAACATCCAAAATTATCACTGTGCACTTGTCAAATTAGCTCATTATTTAATTTTACTATAGACTAAAAAAGTAATTTTTTGTGAACGCACTATTCAAGACAAGCTTCGAACTTTCCTTCCACTTCCTTCTTCCATTCATCCTAAGAAGAACTCCCTCATCTTGAAAGAGTTATTCCCTTGATAAAATTTTCATATTTCCATCTTACCGTTTTATCTTCATAAATCCCCATTAGATCAATGGTTATAAATCAAAAGATCTTGTGAAAATTGTAATTGTATTTCATAAACTGGAACTTTCAATATTCGCATTAACTCAAAGATGCAATATTTTACTTAAACTTTCATGTCTATTTAAATTATTGCTCATACCCCATAATGGACCGGTTTAACCACATGTGGTTGGTGACTTAATTATCACGCAAGTTATATTTAAGTTATATGTCATTTTAATATTTTGACCATACCACAAACGGTTGGTCTCATTATTTGTGGAAGTTTTTGTCATTTTTATTTACATATGCCATTTTAATATTTTATTTAAATTTATTTTTACTGTTTTACCCTTATGCTTGCAATTATATTTCATTTTAGTCAATTATAATTTCTTTTCATCTATTTTATCACTATAAAATTAGTATGAGGGGCAAGGATCGAAGGACTATAAACATATGGTGAAACTTTGATAAAAAGAATCAAGTAGAAAGAGTATGAAAAGTAAAAATATTAATGAACCACCGGTAGATGAGAAAACCTACCATATTATATTGAATGTAAATTACAAGTGCAAAGGAGATATGCTACAAAAAGTAAAGTACAATAATGAAAATATCAAATCTAGATCTAAGATAATAATCTGCACTCCGTCACTCAACTAATATATGGGATATGAAAATATCAACCGATTATGAGTATTAATCAATTATTAGTTCTAAAAACTATGATATGGTTTCAAAATATGCTTGCAATTATATTTCATTTTAGTCAATTATAATTTCTTTTCATCTATTTTATCACTATAAAATTAGTATGAGGGGCAAGGATCGAAGGACTATAAACATATGGTGAAACTTTGATAAAAAGAATCAAGTAGAAAGAGTATGAAAAGTAAAAATATTAATGAACCACCGGTAGATGAGAAAACCTACCATATTATATTGAATGTAAATTACAAGTGCAAAGGAGATATGCTACAAAAAGTAAAGTACAATAATGAAAATATCAAATCTAGATCTAAGATAATAATCTGCACTCCGTCACTCAACTAATATATGGGATATGAAAATATCAACCGATTATGAGTATTAATCAATTATTAGTTCTAAAAACTATGATATGGTTTCAAAATAGTTACTTCTATACCAAAGGGATACTTCTGAATAAATGTGAGTTTTCGACCATTTTCAGAAGAATGTGTGAAGGTGAAGAGGGATAATTACCCTGATTACCTTATGCTCTGACTGTCCTCTTTTATGGTGCACATTCTACAATGTATTTTTATAGTACTTAGTGAACATCGCTAATTGAACAATAGTAAGTGCACAATAAAAGTGTGAAGCCATTACTACAGTATTACTTCCCACTTTTGTAACAATGTCGACAAATACGCCAATCAAACCTCAAGGTTTCTTCATATTTTCGAATAAGCCAATTCATTTGGGACCCTGCAGATCCACTCTTTTTCCTATTCAAAGATCAGCCCTTTGTCTCTGTGTTTTCACATCGAGAATTCTTTGCAGATGAAGAGATGTCAAAGGGGCTTCTTATTTCCCAAACAGATTCCCCTACATCTATATATAAACGCTGGTTTATCAAGAATACGCAAGAAAAGCACTTCGAATTGTTGATTCATCGCCAGAGATGGCTTAGAACCAATAGTTCATTATCTAATGGATTTTTCCGTTCTAATACTCCATCCGAGAGTTATTTTTTGACTATGAAGATTCACATTTTGATTGTTAGTCTTATTCATATAATTGCTCAATTATTCTGTAACATTCTTCTTTGGTTTTTACTCTAACAAAGGCTAATATTATTAAGGATTTCTCCTGAAAATAGGATGATTCAAAAACTAAAGATAATTTTTCAGGTTTGGTTATTTGCTTATTTAATCATTTGCGACTACTCCCAATCTTGGAATTTGAATCGATCCCACCATTTAGTTTTATATCTTTGTATGAAGATGGGCATATTATTTTGAGTAGTGTTGTAATCAAAACTCCCAAATAGTTACCGACGATATTTTGAATATGACGAAATAATGGAGGAAACAAGGAAATTGAAGGTTATACTATAGTGGCCCAAACTCCTTTTGGAGCAGGTTATATCCCGGTTTAAGTATGGGATGAAGAATGCTTCTAATGGATGGTATTCCATCAATTATGGAACCGATTTAGAAGATCATGTGTATCAGGTCTTTGAAATATACTGGCCATGTATGTTTGGAGATTGAATTCTGTTTGTAGAAAACATTCCACTGAGCCTTTAGATAACTCTGGCTTTGAGTTTTTATGAGTATGGGGTTCTCCGTCCCATTTGATAGGGTGTATGACCTTGATGATGATGACTATGGTGGAGTAAAGGATATGATTTAAGTCTATTTTATCAATTAAATGAGTAAACTTGGCTGATTCAGTTTCAACCAACATTTGCTCATATTATGCCAAATGTTTATTCACATCATCTGGAACATACCTTTAGGAAATATCCTCAATTGTGAGAATATTTTGATTTTTTTTTTTTGGGAAAATATGGATCTTTTTTGTTGAGGGTTGCCTAGGGCTTAATAACCATCTCATTGAAAAAAAAATTATTTTTCTTCATCATCTAGTATTCCTGTAAGTGGTGAACAAGTTTGGGCTACAAGTGGTGATAGATTGTTGCTTATTTGAATGGTGCCGGACATTTGACCCTTTGCTATTTTGAGCCAAGATTGGGCAAATAGTTCTAATAACTCTTTTAGTAGCAATATGGTAAGCTCGATTACATTTGGCATGAGTTCTTTGAGTATCTGGGATGGGTTTGCTATATGGTTCTTCATAGAATATTTTTGCCCATGACTTAATAGGCAGTGATAGGGTTTTGGATATGGTTATTTTAATATCAGATGATGGTCCAACATTGGCCTTTCCTTTATCTAGCTTTTCTCGAGGCATAGTTTCTCTTGTGAAAAAATCAAGTAATGAGATTGAATAACCACTTATGAATTTAATATTGAAATCAAACACAGAAAGTATGGCTTGTCATTTGGCAAAAATTTGTTTTGATGTAATATTTAAGACATCTTTTTGCAAAACATATTTTGTAGATTTGCAATCAATTCTCAAGAGTAATTTTTGATTTAAAAGATCTCACTGGAATTTTTATATGGAAAGGACTATGGCAAGCATTTCCTTTTTTTATGGTAGAATAGCTTTGTTGAGTTGAGTTCCAATGTTTGGATACAAACTAAATAATTAACTCTCTATTGTTATGAATTATTTGAGAATACCGCCATATCCTAATTCTGAGGCATCCATTTCAACTATTTTGAAAGCAATTGGATCAACAAGAAGTGAGCAAGGTATTTCTTTGATATGGAGAACCTCATACTCATAAAAAAAAAACTCAAAACTAGACAGATGCTGGGATTACCAACATGCTTGGTGAAATGTTTTTTATAGACAAAATTCTATCTCCCAACATAGACCATTTTGATATACACAATCTTCCAAACTCGTTCCATAACTAGTGGGAATACTTTTGCCCATTAGAAACATTCTTCATCCAATACTTAAATCTATTCCAAAAGGAGCTCAGGCAATCACAACATGACTTTCGATTTCCTTATCTCCTCCACTATTTTGCCATATTCAAAATATCGTGAGTAACTGCTTAGAAGTTTGATTACTATACTACTCAAAGCAATATATTGATCCTCATACAAAGACATAAAATCAAATGGTGGGATCAGTTCAAATTCCAAAATAGGGGAAGGAAAGAAATGATTTGCAAATGGGTATATAAAGCCATTACTAGAGCCAAACCTAAACAAATATCTTTATTTCCTAAATTATCCTATTTTTAGGAGAAATCCAAATATCTTCATTTCCTAAATCATCCTATTTTCAGGAAAAATTCTTGATAATATCAACACTTGCTAGAGCAAAAACCAAAAAAGAATGCTATAGAATAATCGGGCAATTATATGAAAAAGACCAATAGTCAAAATGCAAATCTTCAAAATCAGATAATAACCAAGAATAAACTTTGAGATATCGACTGGTATCCCCATAAAAAGACAAAACAACATATGTCGACATTGTTATTGTTCACACTTTTATTGTGCACTTTCAATTAGCATTGTTCACTCAATATTGTAGAAATACACTATAGCACGAGTATTATTTAAGAAAACACTCGAAACGAATAGAGTCATGCTTTTGTGTATACCCTTTTGGCGAGCATCAGGTAATCAAGGCAATTATCATTTTTCTCTCCTTCAGACATAACCTCACATTTTTCGAAAACCCATTTTCGCTATAACCTCTAGTATAAAAGCAAGTTTTTCGAAACCATATCATCATTTTTCAGAATTGATCATTGACTCATATTCATAATCGGTTGATCTTTTCATATTCCATATATCAATCAAGTGATGAAGTGCGAATTGATCTAGATCTGATATTTTCATTACTATACTTTGTTTTCTGTAGCATATCTTCTACACTTGTAATTTACAGTTTCCATATTTGTAATTTACATTCAATATAATATATTCTTCAGAAAAATCCACCAACTTTTCATATTATACATACTTTTCGCTTTATGTGACGTCCTTTGAGGGATGTATAAATGTAAAATTTTGTCAATACATTATTGGTTAATCTTACTCAGAATTAATCACTCTCGAGATACTAATCTTGAGGGGAAAGGCTAATGAGGACAGAACTCATACAACTAAAAAACTTGACCTAAAAAAATGACTCAATCATGAGATTTGTGTAAGAACGATCTTACGGATATGCTGGCCGATTTTAGGGACGACTAGAAGTCAATTCGCGGACAGAGCATAATGGGACGACGGGTGAATCCGTTTACTATTATCGAGCCTGCGAACAACCTTATGTCGATTCTCAGTAATCGTGTATTTTGAAATAAGAATCTATCATTCGCAATTTCATATTAGTCAATGACGTCCATGTGTTAAGAAATCTTAAACATGGTTTGATACTGAATCAGGCACGAGTCAATTACGCATGAATTATCGAAGCCACCTATTAGTCCAAGACATACCAAAATGGCATTCGGGCGAAATTGACAATGCATGAAAATCTAATATTGGCCAATGAATTTTCGAGAATGTCCGGGACGAACTTTTGGACAATACTTCTTTGACCTTCGACATTGCCGGTAAAGTCGAATAGTTGGAAAATGGATTAATTGACCAAGGAAGCGAACCTATGAGAATGTAGGTCGGGCAAGACCAAGGTGGGCGTCATGCCCAAGAAGGGGTGGCCACCATGGTAGACCCAAGGCAAGCAAGTGAACCCAACCAACCACTTAACCCTTCCAAGCCCATTGTCTAGCTTTGAGCCCTTTCGAGCTCAACTAATTCACAAACCCGTTCCTATTTATTTCCTAGCCTGTTTCTTAAGCCCACTCATCATCTTAGCCCAGGGACAGATTGGTAATTGTGCAAAGATGAAATGACCATTTTGCCCCTCTAGATATTATAGGGAAAAAGATAAAAGAAGAGAGAGAAGATGATTTCATTGCATGGGGATGGGGGCTTGCATTTATGGGCTTTAATGAGGCTTGACAACTAGCTCTCCCATCTCTCTCTCTCTCCCTATTCAACCGCCCATCTCTCCCCCTTGTTCCTCTTCTCCTCTTTTTCCTCTTCTTCTATCTTTCCTCCATTCCCTGAGTTGTTCATTGCTAGTTTGTATTATTCACCACCCGCACCCCTACCACCATGACCAAGAGACCCCATCCGTGTCCCCAATAGCAACTGGCCAGAAGCCACCGCATCCTTGTCCGCCCATTCCAGCACTGTACCGCCTAGAAAAGCCTTTCTGCTCCTGTTTCGACCCAACCGCCACCCAAACCAGCCACCAACCAGTGCCCCTTGAACCCCTGGAGCCGTCGGTCGCTGGCCAACCAATCGTTGGTCAGTCCAACCAGCTTGTCTTCCATCGGAGCAATTCGATTTCCAGAGTTGTAGTGAGAGCCAGAGTTGGTTGCGGCTGTTTTAACCTCAGGACATTCTTGGATCACCGTAGTCAAGGTTCCCATATGTAGCCTCCATCATCACCACTGCGCTCGTATCTCCGACTCGCTTAACGGGTAAGTTTAGTCATAATCCTTCGTTTAATACATAAACTTGCTTAGGGTTAATCCTAGTTTAGGAGATTAATTAAGTTATATTAGAACTAAGATAGATGGTTAGTTAAATGGTTAGGATTAGTTCAGATTAATCTTGCTCAGTGTTTATTAAATGTGGTTTAAGGGAGTTAAAATTTTTTAGCTTTAATCTTTTGATTTAATTAATGTTTTGATTGATTTTTGAATTTAATTTATTAATTATTAAATTCTAGTACTATTCATATGGCACTGTTGACATTTTACTGTTTATGTGCACTATTCATACGCATTGTTCACGTGACATTATTCATCCAAAAGAGAAAAATTGTCTTATTGCATGTGTTTAATCATATGATGTGAATGGATTGTGTAAATGCATGGACATTTACATGAATCACATGATTTTCACAAAAAAGGGAAAATGCTTTGTCCGATAGACACGAAAATGAGCCGATTTTCAGAAGAGGAATTTGAGATTGCATATGCAAGCATGTGTGCATTGGCTAATGTTCAAGATAAAAATGGATTGTGGTGGTATGTTTGCGTGATCATTAAGTTGAACCCATCACCCCAGCCGAAATTCAAGGGATGATAGTCTGATTCGTCGGAATCTCATATGCGGAGTCATGGTAGAGGTCAGGCACATACTCCTTGAGGAATGCCGTCTTGGGAGAGAACCCTCGTCATCGTGCCTCATAGGGGAGGGCGATGCCTAGTTATGCCAGTAGATACCGACGGGGGTTCAGTTGTGGTCTTGAGAGGCAGTAATAATTGAAATACATGTAGATGCAAGAACACATGAGAAACATGACATCATTGGTTCATAGGGGAGGGCGATGACATCCTTGGGGAATGTCGTCTTGGGAGAAAACCCTCGTCATCGTGCCATATTGGGAGAGAACCCTTGGGCGATGACATCCTTGGGGAATGCCGTCTTGGGAGAGAACCCTCGTCATTGTGCCTCATAGGGGAGGGCGATGCCTGGTTATGCCAGTAGATACCGACAGGGGTTCAGTTGTGGTCTTGAGAGGCAGTAATAATTGAAATACATGTAGATGCAAGAACACATGAGAAACATGACATCATTAGTTCCGATTATGCATTAGTTGATCACATTATTTGTGGCACGCATGAATTGGTTACGTGCAAGGTGTGGCAATAGTCAAGTGAGATCACTTGTGATATGACTCGTATGTGATTGATGAATTGTATTACTTGATGGCACCATATGCATTGCTTGTATTATGTTGGAGCTGTGCAGGGTATGGCATACATGGTAAGGTTGCATGCAAATCGATTAATTAATGGCTTGTTTACCCTGGGTATGTGAGCTAGTTGGGTATTGGTTGTAGTATTTGCGATTATTGTTGATCTGCTTGAAGGGTGGTTCTGGAGAAAAACCCTAGGTTGAGTTGGTGTTCTAACCAAATATTAGGATAAGAACTCGCTGAGATTTTATCTCACTAGTTATTGTATAACAATTTTCAGGCCTTTAGAATGGCGCACTCGCCAATGCGATTTGGGATCCCTAAGGACTGGGAGACCGTCGTGACACACCACCGCTTCCTAGGTTAGGTGCAGTTGTATGAGAAGTATGCCTCCACCATCCGGGAAGATGATCTCCTAATCTGTCCTCTGTGTGGTTTTAACGGGCCGCCCGATAGAGGCCCCAAAGACGCTGACTGGGATCCCATGGAATTGGACCCTCTTAATGACGTAGTGGAGAATCATGCCCCGCTCCACCAACAATCAACCTGAACGCCTCCGACTATGATCCGACGGAGCCTGAATCCGATGGGTCTTTATGATGGTGGTGATCAACCCGAGGGTTCTTTTTGTAAAGGTGGATTAGTCTAGCCTCAATCTCTTTTTGATTTGGCTCAGAAGAATGAGCTAACCCTCTACTAGACTTGTATCTCGGAAACGTTCCTTTGTTGGTTAATCTAGTAAATAAATAAATGAGTAGTTTGTTGTTGTTATGTTGTTCACCCCTCTATCCCTATTTGATTAATTGATTGGGGGATGGTTCATCTTCCACTTGCGTATAATAAAATAATAAAATGAATTGTCAGTAACGCATCCTGAGATATTGCATTTAATTGGCCAAGGAAATGGGTTGTTGCGTGCTCGGGGTTCGGGGCATGACATTTCCTTTCACAATTAATTTTTGGTAATTGATTTTTTATGATTGATGTGTGGAATTACCCCCTTTTAAATTAGATTATCATTCCCCATTAAATTTTCAATTAGTTCATGAGGAATTTAAAGAGGGCAAATTTTAATCTCAAGCCACGTTGCATAACCGAAAGCTTGTCTATAATGCTTCGTCGCAGAAAAAATGCTAGTTATTTTTTAATCTTACCAATGGGACATCTATAGTTAAATACTTTTTGCTCTAGTTAATTTCACCCATACATAGTTTTCATACATGCTGCTTAAGATTTAAAAATTTCACAATTTTCTATATAAGAGGGTACAAATTGCACAAGAAAATATTAGGATGCATTTGTTTCATTGAAAATTTATTGATAAAAAATTATTTTTGAATGAAAATTATTTCTCAAAAAAAATAGTTAGTTTTCATTTGTTTAGTGATCTAGGGAAAGTGATTTCCTTTTCTTTAAAAGGGGAAGTTGTTTTCCCCTGATTTAAGTTTCAATTTGTCCAAAACATTTTTCGTTGATCAATATGTTTTTCGCTATCCAAATACCAAACAGTTAGAAAACAATTTCCTGAAAATACTTTTCTCTCAAACAAACAGATTATTAGTTATATGTTTGAATTCATGTCTACCTACAAAATCACTATTAACATAAATTAATGTGTAAGATGTTGCTTTTTCTAATAAAAAATCACCAATCACATGGCAAAAAAACTAGTTAATGAAAAGTTGAGATTTGTTAGGGAAAGTACGGCGCAAGTGCCAAAACTTGGCACAAAGGGACACCTGAAGTGCCAAAAGTTACAAAAGGTACACTTAAGTGCCACTTTTAAAAAAAATTGGATCACTTAAGTGCCAAGTCGCGGAACCCCTGCCGGAAATCCGACGTGGCAATTTTTTATTACTTTTCTTGCCTACGTGGCTCGCCGGAAACCGATCGGCCAAAAATCAGCTAAAACGACGTCGTTTTGGCGACGTGGATTTAAAAATTATTAATTAAATAATATTAAATAATTAAAAATATATTATTATAAAATCAATCCCTCTCCCTTTTTCTTTTTAATAAAATCGATTTTAATTTTTCAAAAATCTGACGTTAAAAAATTGTCACGTGGATTTTTTTTTTTGAAAAAAATGACACGTCGCAAATGAAGTCGCCGGAAAATGGACACGTGGCAATTTGGCCGGAATTTTTCGCCGTTAGCACTTAAGTGATCCATTTTGCTCCGATTTTGGCACTTAAGTGTACCTTTTGTAACTTTTGGTACTTAAGTGTCCCTTTGTGCCAACTTTTGGCACTCCAGAGGTCCGCATGTCAGATTTGTTATATGAAACTTCACTAAGTATGGCGACAAAAAGTTACTTAGCATGACTTGAGATATTGGTAATCAATTTTTTGGTTAATAATTGTTAACAACATGGGAAAATCCTTGGTTATCAAGGGGGTCGGGCACAGCAAGACCAGTCATGTCCCATCAGCAAGGCTCAAGGTTGTCGCGTACCAAGGGACAAGCCGGCCTAACCTATTTCGCACTAGTTATTGGTGAAAGAGTTTCTCACATTCCAAATCTTACGTCAAATTAAAGAACTTTATCGCTTGAAGCAATCATTTCGTATCTAACCAATAATAGGTGCATACAGATATTCATAGGGGAAAGTACACGTAAGTGCCAAAACTTGGCACAAAGGGACACTTAAATACCACTTTTAAAAAAATTTGGATCACTTAAGTGCCAAGTCACCGGAACCCTGCCGGAAATCCTACATGACTCGCCGGAAACTGAATCGGCCAAAAATCAGCCAAAACGACGTCGTTTTGGCTGACGTGGATTTAAAAATTATTAATTAAATAATATTAAATAATTAAAAATATATCATTATAAAATCGATTTTATTATAATAAAAAAAAAAAAAAAAAAAAGAGAAGGAGGAGGGGATCGGCGAGGCCCTTGCCGATCCCCTCCTCCTTTTTCTCTCTCTCTCTTTTTTAAAATAAAATCGATTTTAATTTTTCAAAAATCTGACGTGGACAATTTAAAAAAAAAAAAAAGTTGCCACGTGGATTTTTTTTATTTTGAAAAAAAATGCCACGTGGATTTTTATTTTGAAAAAAATGCTCCGTCAGCAAATGAAGTCGCCGGAAAATGGACACGTGGCAATTTGGCCGGAATTTTTCGCCGTTGGCACTTAAGTGATCCATTTTGCTCCGATTTTGACACTTAAGTGTACCTTTTGTAACTTTTGGCACTTAAGTATCCCTTTGTGCCAACTTTTGGCACTCCAGAGGTCCGCATGTCGATATTCATATATGTGCTTGCCACTAGTTTATTGATAAGATAATGCAACATTAACATGTTAAAAGGATTAGAAGAGATGACCCGAAGCATTAGTTTTAGAGATAAGGCGAAGAAAGTTCTCATTCTAAATAATTTCATTTCATAGAACCTGGGTTTTTTTTGACCATATGATTTTGCTTTTCATTTAAACTAAGCTCAATTCAATGGATCGAAGCATAGATAAATTTTCCAGCCAAGAGAAAAAAAACAAATTAGATTCTCAACAAATCATCACTAGTCCGTGATAACTAGTCATGAATTATAAAACTTACTATGTGTCATTTTTATATTATAAGGAAATTAGTAAAAACAAATCCCATTACTTCACAATTAGAGTACAATTGACACTAATTTGAAAATTTGCATTAAAATTAATATTTATTTTAATTTAGGGCGTGCATCGATTTCAATCCAATCCAAGAATCAGAATGAACCAAACCAGCTAATTCTGGGTAGTTCCATAGGATAGGAAACCGCCCCTACTTGGTCTAGTTCTTGATTCTAGGGTAAAAATCAACCACCTTAATTTTAATGCCGGCTCCCGAAAATCTGATCGACGCCTTTTTCTCTAGAGTTTTGGAATGCCAACATCAATGAAGATGCTTCTCGTATTTCAAGCCCACAGAAGGCTACTAATGTCATACTCGCCTGCGTCGAATTTGAAGCCAACTCACACGCCTTGTTTCGCCACTATTCCACCTCTAACCTTTCTTCATACGTGCTGAATTGTTTATTAGTGAGAGCTTGCACCTTTGAGATTGGTTTTAGTCAGCTTCACATTGGGTTTTCTTCTTCTTTATTTTCATGCATTTTGGCATGAATGAATGTTGAGACAGTTGCCTATGATCCCTCGGTGCTTAATGCCTCTCTCTACATTGTCAGTCTTCCCTTATTGCTCATCACCTATTCGGTGAAATTTCTCGATGAGGTGCCAATTTGCTTTAGATAATTAATTCCTACGTGTAAGTCTATGTAGTTATATACTTCAGTAGTAATCTTTAGTCTAGTTATTGAAAATAGAGATTGATCTTTTAAGTTGGTTGAAATACATTATATTTTCCCAATTACCACACACAACAAACAATGAGGGAAATAAATCGTTATTTACTGATTATATTTTTTCAGTCATAAGTCATGCATTTATCCATGTCTTTTTATTCATGCTGTAGACTTGTACTGCCATTGCGTAATATCTAAAACTTTAGAACATATAACAACCTGACTATAGGCAAAAACATCTATATTTTTATTTTTGTTCGAGAAAACATCTATATCTGATTGCAAGAGATTTAGTCGAATGTCGGGCCATCTTTTTATTCGAAAAGGCCGTACCTCAGGCCCGCGGAGTTTATTTGTAAATCCGAACGTTAGGCGTTGCTGCTGCTTTTGTAAGCTCCCCATTCTTTTCAAATTTCAAATGGTAATCCGAACGTTGGCGTCGCTGCTTCTTTTCTACACTCCCTTTCTTTCTTCCTTGTTCTTTGTCTACTCATTCCCTTTTTCCCTCTCGATGGAGCCCCGTCATGGTCGAGCCAGTCACCACGGTGCCAGATTGAGCTCGATCAAAGAGGGCAGATCCATATGTGGCTCCGCATGCAGCCGATCACATTGACAGCACAGAGAGAGAGAGAGAGAGAAATCGATTGGGTCACATGTGGGGGCGGCGGTGAGGCTGAGCGACGGCGTGTAGGGGACGGATTCGAGGGCTTGCTGGATGGAGCGTGATGTGGGATCTTCGGTTCTTCGCGCTGGTTCCATTCTGTGATCTGTAAACCGGATCTCTCGTTGATGTTTCTTGTTTCCCTTGACGATGACCAATTATTGGAAGTGTTTGTTGTTACTCGTTGTTGATTGTCCTGTTCTTGCTCTGTTGGGCGTTCTGCAGTTATGATCTTGTCCTGCCTTTCTTTATTTTTATTTTTATTTTTTGGGCTAGCAAGAATGGGCTGTTGCATTGCGCGACGATGATGCTGTGGGGTTGTGGTAGATTATCATCTGAAGGAAAAATAATGCAAGAATTCAGAAGAACGAGATTCTCACGATATTACTCTACGCCGAACAAAGTTTCGCAGGCTTTTCGATATTCATGCGATTTGATATATGTGGATTTTCGGGATGTACCTTATTTTTGTTGTCTCCAATGTTACACGTTCTCTAGTCAAACCTTGTCATCGTCTTGCTACAAATCTTTGGATTCTCCTATTCTTGACCAATTTTCTTGCCCCAAAAGATCTCGGTACAGTCAAAACAGAGGTGCTTTCGGCCGATGATCGTTTCAAAACACCTGCTATTCGACTTTTCTTTGTTTTTCCTGGCCATCTTGGATATATGTCTGGAAAACTGACTCTCTTCGAACTATGTTCTGTTATTCTATGATTGTCATATGTAGCTCTAGAATTATAGTCGTTTTCAGAATGTTATGATTAGGAGAGGAGGTTCTCTTTTGGATAGAATTTATCAACTTATCCTAAAATTAGTTAAATCCTCTCGTTGAAGAAGTTGTACTGCTTTTCTAAGATGTATTTGTTTTGCCATCTTTCGGATTCTCTACTTATTTTCCTTCTATGTCATCTTTTCTAATTTTCAAAAAGGACATGATATTTCGACATATTGATAATTTAATGTGTGCATTAAAAAGTCCTTTTTTTTTTGGAGGGGTTATATGGAGGCAAAGTGTAAAAGGAAAATATCCATTCTATATATATTGTCTTTTTCTTTGACAACATCATTCTATATATATTGATAGAACCTCCTTTTTTTTCACTCTTTTGACCAGGCATAATTTTCAAGAATTCACCCTATTCATATCATATGGTCAGAAGCCTCGTTCTAACCAGTGTCCTCCTTCCTTATGTTTTGGTATCGAGTAGCAAGCTTCTTTAAGAAATTTTGAAGTTGAATTGTGACAAATTTTAAGGATGAAATTGATTTGAGGTGAGTAGTTGTCGTGTCCCAATTCTAGAAAGAAATACATAATAGAATACTTTTGGGGTTGACGCTGGCGTGATGTTTTCGTAAGTTTTTGTTATTATCGTTTAATGGGTGCTCTTAAGAAATTTTGAGGTCGATCTTCCCGCAAATTAATGGACAACTTCGTTTGAGGGCATAAGGCGAAATAAACTAGGCTAGTGAGCAATGCCAAGTAAATTGATTTTTGGAGTGATGGTTTTAATGACTTATGAAGTTGGGTTTGATTGTGAAATGATTTCGATGATTTCGGATGATTATTTGAGGTTGATTGATCAAGGAATGATGTTTTATAACTTTAGGTAATTATTCAAGATTGATCTTTGAGAAATTTCAAGGAAGAAGTTCATCTTTGGTGACTAGATGTGTGAGTGTGTCCTGATTTTAGAAGGAAATATGCTGCAGAAAAGTTTTCAGATTGATGTAGGTTGATGTCAAAAATAGCTTTCATTAAGAAATTTTTCAGGTTGATGTTCTAGAGTGGACAACTTCGTTGACAGACATGATATCAATTTCTATGACTTATGAAGTTTAGTTGATTGTGGAATGATTTATATGATTTTCGGCGATTCTAGAAAGAAATGCAAAACAAAATTATATTGGGGTAATCAGTTCTCACAAGGCATGCTAGGGTCGCTGACCTCTTCACCCTGACGGCCAAGATATTTTACAAGAGATTCTTTCAATGTAGGTCATGGTCCCTGACATTATCACATTTACCGGATTCCTTCTGTTGGACTATACATCCTTCGAGCACCTTCACTTCTGCATCTGCCTGGTCAGCTATTAGGAGGAGAGCCCTGCTGGTCCTGTGGGCATCATTAGTGTGGAGCAAGTCTATTGTCCCACGGCACCAATATTGTCCCACGGCACCAATTTCTCCTTTGGCTCATCTCTAGGAACCGGCTCCCTACCCAGGTACTCCTGATGTCTTATGGTAGACTGGCATCTGTGCAATGTGTTTTATGTAATACAAGGCTAGATTCCATCGATCACCTATTTTTTGATTGTCAAATTTCCAATTGCCTTGCAACTTTTTGGGCTGCGAAATGTAATCTCCCGTGGATCAACCGACCGTGGATAGAAAATATCGGGTGGATTATCAATACGCTCTTTGGGAGTAGATTCTATGTTGACATTGCCAGGTTTTCCTTTGGTGTATTGTGTTATGTAATTTGGAAAACCAGGAATGACATCACATTCTGGTCATCTAATCTATTTATACCGTCGATGAAACAACACCTCATCAAGGCGGTCAAGGATAAAACTTTGGCTTTCAATGTGGTACCTGACTCCCCAAGAAATAGGAGATTACAACGTAGTTGGGGCATAGATCCTAGCATTTTTGGTTAGGTTGTATGGGAGGGTTGTATATAACTGCTCCTTACTTCTACTTGTTGTTCTTGTTTCCTTCCATATGTGAACTCGCCCCCCAAATCCCGTGACGTGTTGTCCCATTGAGTGTGGGTGGTGCCTAGTCTCATACCCTTGTACATTCGTATGGTGAAAATCATTTATAATACTTACCTTTACAAAAAAAAAAAATTATATTGGGGTTGATTTCAATGACAAGCTTTTTTGTAAGTTTTCTTATTCCGATTCATAGGTTCTCTTAAGAAATTTGAGGTTGATTTTTCGCAAATTAGTGGACAACTTTATTTAAAGTTTAGATGTGATATACAAAGTTAGAGAGAAACCCAAAGAATGGTTTTTGGAGTATAGTTAATTCCATAGTACTTTCTATGATTTTTGGTGATTATTTGAATTTGGACTGATTTTTTATTATTTAATTTTGGGTGACTATTCGAGATTAATGTTTGGGAAATTTAAGGCTGAAATTCGCTTTTGGTGAGTGGATGCTAGTGTCCTCATTTTAGTAATAAATATGTTGCAGAAGAATTTTTCAGATTGATGCTAGCCTCCGCTTTTCTTAGGTGTCCTCATTTTAGTAACAAATATGTTGTAGAAGAATTTTTTAGATTGATGCTAGTATCCTCTTTTCTTAGGTGTTTAGATTGGGAGAGTCATAAATGAGATTTCTATCAGGGTGGTGAGAGAATCATTGATAGAATAAAATAGGTCACTATGTAATGTGTGAAGGATAGTGGAGATCATTATAGAATCATAGAATCATCAAAAGGCTCTAGTGTGAGTCGGGCAAATGGCATGTTTTAAGTATATTATTTTCTTACAAAGGGAAAAAAACTGGACTTTGGAATTAACAATTGGTGCTCTTGTTTCACATAAAATCATGTATTGATGTTGAGAAAGTATGAACCCGATCCGACACACATGCTAGACTTCGAAGAAATTGAAGTAGACAATAAAACGTCATATATTGAGGAGCCAATCCTGGACAGAAGAGAACAATCGATATTCTGCAAGGCCAAGCCATTCATTCTATGACACCATGGAACAGAAGGAATGATACAGCCATCCGCAAGGGTTAGCCGTGGGATTGGCTACAACTCGATGGACAATCATGGATCAATTTCCACACGATCATGCACCGACCACAAACAACCATAAATCAATCCTGGCGATTGTGTGTCGGCTACAAATGTATTGATTCCACGCGACCACATGACAACCGAAGGTCAACTCGAATCAGTTATAATCATGGATCGGTCATGAATCAACCATAATGGATCACGGACTAGTTATGATCAGGTCACAAATCAGTTCAGCAACCTTGCCTCAAGGCCATGAACTCTCGCTCGATGATGAACGCTTAGATTATCTTCCTTCTCATGCTTGTGTTATGAGCTGATAGTTTGGAATTGAAACCGTGCGACAACCTAAGCTTTCTCGAATCACTTGGGACGCGTAAGCCAAGCCTTCCTCAAATCGATTGCTCAAAGCTCACTTGAATCATAGATAGAAGCTCTAGAAGAGAATGAAACTTTAATTATACAAATAGCACTTTGATTACAACCATTAATTGTTATTTGATCTAGCGGACAAGATCATATCTCCTCACCTACTAACTATCGACATTAATGCCAAAAGAATTCTAAACCTTGGCAAATAGGAACCTCGAGTCCGTAATATTCTCTCCCACTCATTTGAACAACGTCCTTAAGGCTCACAACTCAGGGAGTAGTCTTCTTAGCACAAGCTCTTCTCTTCCTATTCTGCTTGGCCTTAGGCTTCTCAATCGATCGACTATATGGCTCCTTTTTCGACTCAGGCACAACACACGACAAGTACTCCACCTCGGGGAACAGTACTTGGATTAGCATGTCGCAAGTTGGAGTAGGAGGGTTCGACCCTACCTTTGGCTTCTCCAAGGGGCTTTGGTTGTGGTTCAGTCACCTCCAAGCTTTTGTCCAAGAGACAGATTGTGGAGATAATCTTAGCATCTATCACCCCTTGGATCATTGGCACTATTAATGGACATTGTGGGTCAAGAGTCATGATACACTTGGTTCTCATACCAATCATGGCCCTCGCTTTATCAAAGAATTACATGCCTAAAATAAGATCATAGTCATCGAGAGGAATTACCTTGAACTACCTTTCCATTCGTCAATCTGAACATCCACGTCTAGAGTTGTGCCTATGCCCTTGAGATGTTCTAAGTTAACGGTCTTGTACCAATTCCTATTTGTTTCCACATGAAGTCCCAAGGTCTTTGCTACCTCAATGGACATGAGCACACTCGAAGCTCCTGTGTCAACTAAGGCTAGGAAAGTAGTGTCACATACCTTGACCTCCATGAAGCACATGTCCATTTGTGGAGTAGGCTCCTTCTTCTTGGATGGTAATAGGACTTGCACAGCATAAATGACCTTCATGGCTCCGAGCTGAACTTACCTCTTCTCTTCTTTGGGTTCTTCGTCCTCTTCTTCTATGGCAAGGAGTGCATTGATCTTGAACTTCTTCGAGCACTGTTGGGTCCATTTGGGACCTTTGCAAATGGAGCAAGGAGATAGTGAGGGTTGGTTGAACTTACTCATAGTGAAGTTCTTTGGACAATCGGTTTGGATGATATTTCTAATAGATTTGGCTCGGCAGCCTTGATCTTTAGGGCCAAGAGGAGTGTCTCCACTTTCATCCTTGAAGGATTGATCGGATCTCCAATCTCTTACTCAATTCTTTATTGGGTCGACCTTGGTTAGGTCAATGAGAGACTCAACTACAGTCAGCGCCTTCGAGAGACTCTTTTGTCCTAACGCTTAAGCTCAAGTTGTGCCCACAGCTTGAGTCCATCCATGAACGCTTTGAGACCTCCTCCTCTCCAAGGTTATGGATTTGGAGTTTGAGTTCAGTGAATTCCTTCACATATTATTGGACTATACCTCTTTACTCGAGGTGATGAAACTTGCTACTAGCTTCTTATTAAGCAAACTTTGGAAAAAAGTAGTCTCGAAACTCTTTCACGAAGTCATCCCATGTGTTCACGAGATCGGCACTGTGTTTGGTCTCATCACACCTATTATGCCACTAAAGCATTGCAATATTGGCAAGGAACATGAAAGTGGTTCATGCCTTTACACCATTGTCTTAGATGTTGGCGGCTCCAAAATATTGCTCTATGCCCCATGCAAAGTCGTCCACCTTTTTGGCAAACCAATTGCCTTTGAATTATTTAGGTTTCAGAACTTCTGGCTTGGGTACCCTTTGAGTGGGCATTACTCCGTTCGCGATGATTAACTTGCATTGGGCAAGCTTGGTCTTGAATTTTAAATCTCCACCTTCATGCCTTCAACCTCGTTTCTTCGAGGATTCTCCTCCTCAAGCACTTGGACTCGATCTCTCAAAAAGTCGATCAACGCCTTCGTCATCCTTGGCTTTTAGAGGGGTTGTGGCTCCGTTGATGGTGTATGTGAAGTCTTTATAGAGCATGACCTTGACCTCCATGATGCAGTCTCGAATTTCATCGAGCCATTCCATGAACTAGACCAGGGCACTCTACACTCTCACAAGCTTTCCATTAATCCATGTTACAGCTTTCAACAAGACTTTCCTTCTTTTGCTTGGGTCACAAGTCTCATTGACTTGAACGGCTTCTCCATCCAAGACAGCTTCTTAGCTTAACATTTTCTCGACTAGTTAATACTCCTCAATCCCTTGAAACGGATCTCTCTTCTTGCTCTTACACCGCTTGTCACAGCCCGATCGTTTGAGATTAAGACCGTGCAATGACTTTAGCTTTTTTGGATCGCTTGGAATTGTTGGGGCGCCTAAGCCAAGCCTTCCTTGAATTGATCGCTCAAAGCTCACTTGAATCATAGAAAGAGAGAATTTAAAGAGAGAAGCTCTGAAAGAGAATGTAAATTTGTTATGAAATGGTTGGGTAGTTATAATGAGGGGATGGCACCCCTTCTTATACTAATCACATTTTGATTACAACCATTAATTGTTACTAACTGCCAGCATTTATGTTGAAAGAGTTTCAAACCTTAGCACAATTACCATCTTGCTCGTCCCTGAAAATATTGCAAAAGCTTTTGGAAAGTTCTTGGGTGAGTCAAGGTGCCCTTCTTTGATCTTCCATGGTCCTTACCTCGAGTCCATGACACTTGCATAATGTCCTTCGGATATTAGTATTAAATGAAGAGAATGAATCTCCCACTTAGGTTAGGTGGCTAGACCAGGATTTGGTCATAATTACATGCTACTTGAGTAGCAAGAAATATGTGAATAAAATCAAAAACCCATAATGTCCACATCTTAGGTATTTAATGAAGGCATGATTCACCAACTTAAGTGACAAGAAGGAGATTTGGAAATGGTTGTTACAAGATTTAGCTTTGAGAATGAGAAAGCAAAGTCATGATTATAGGGTGACTTATTAACCTAAGTGGACCAATAAGGAGAATGATAAATGTTTCTAATTATTCCCCTAGAACTTTAAGGTGCCACATCATCAAGTTAGATATGCCACTAAAAGAAAGCCTATTAGGCTACTTGTTAGGGCCATTAAATGAAAAGAGATCTATAAATAAGGCACTACCCCTTCATTCTCACCACCCCCGGCTCACTTCTCTCTCTTTTCCTCTTGCAACCTCTCTCTTTCTCTCTTGGCTTTACTCACCTGCTCGCCCTCACCGCTCGGCCATTTCTTAGCCAATTCCACTATTTTATCGATTGTAAGTGAAATCCCTGATCTTCGATCTTTAGTTAAGGTGATGTTTTGCGTTGTTAAAGCTTGATTGTGTTCCCATCTATATTTAGTTGTGTGCATGTCGATGATTGCTTGTTCGTGTATTTGCATTCATAAGTTGAATCATGCCTCAAGTCTCACTTGATCTTGAATAAGTGTTGAGGGGTAATTGTTCGAACCTCATTTGGCCTTGAATTGGCATTAAAAAGTGTCGATTCGAGCCTTGCTCGGCTTCAAATCGACGTCTAAGTGTGTCGATTCAAATCACGAGTCATGTACCGTGCGAGGCATGTTAGTATAGTTATCATATTATAGATCATAACACACATATACTTGCATGAGCGCTCTCTCGAGCCTTATTTGCATTAGCTAAGGTAAAATATAATGATGGCTTGTGTAATGCATGACATGTGATTACCTAATTGAAATATAAGACTCGAATGTCATGTCCTAATTTCGTGATTGCGAGGATATTTGACATCCCAGGCACGTTGTTGACCCTTTTTTTATTTTTATCTTGTTCTTATGAGCATGTGGACGCATGTAGAATAATAAACACCCAGGCAACACAACAAACAAGCAGCCAGGAAAGGTCGAGGGAATCCCTATCTCCTCTACGGAGGCCACAGCTCTAAAATTGGTATCCCCCTCGTCACATCATTACTCTACGAGCTAGTCACGACCCCATCGAGCACAGACAAATTGATAGGCCCAACGGTCCATCGAAGCCTTTAAGAGGCCCCATGAAGTCGATATCGAACCATACATACCAAGCCACGAAGGGATAGCAAACCCAGTTGTCTAGGCGCTCTTCGACCCATATCATAGAGTCACACCTATAGTTGGTAGTCTCATTCTCTACGTCAATAATGTCAGTGACGGACACTTCCATAAACATAGGCAAGCCATGATGGGGAGGAGGTGAATTATCCATATATATAGGTTTAAAAAATAACAGAGTGAGTCAAGGTATGGAGTATCATTTGCACTAATGCATCGATGGTAAATTAATAGCAATTATATTGTTATATATGTGATCAATTTCAGCTTGCCGTTAATGCATGATTTATTTTCGGCTTATCCATAAGTATATCAAACAACACATATCAACATGCATAAAAGGTTCATTAACCATCTCAAACGGTTGTTCTCAGTTCAACTAAGGCATCCAACCTCAAGCCGGGCATCTTGGCTTAACTAAGACATCCGGCCTCAAGTTAGGTATCGCCACCAAGCGGCATCCGCAATTAACAACCTTCCTCGGGGGACCTTCCGTTTTAAGGCATTGCCGACTCTTGGAGGCCTCTCAAAACTCTTCTCAGGGCATCCCATTTAACGTGGGGGCATGCCATTCTCATAACGATGCATCGTTGGCATCTTAAATAATGATGGGTTATATCTTTCAATTAATCAATCACACGCCATGCATTATACAAGCCAGTTTATTATCTTTTATCTTAGTCAATGCAAACAAAGCCCAAGAACATACTCATATAAGTGTGTGACCTATAAAATAATAACTATACTAATATGGCAGATGCAGCACCTAACTTATGACTTGATACAACATACCTAGACGCCAATTCAAAACCAAGCGAGGTTTGAACCGACATGCCTCAATGCCAATTCAAGGCCAAGCAAGAGAGAGGTCGCAAGAGGAAAAGAGAAAGAGAAGTGAGCCGAAGGTGATGAGAATAAAAGAGTGGTGTTCTATTTATAGACCTCCCTTCATTTAATAGCTCTAAGAAGTGGCCCAATAGGTTATCTTTTAGTGGCATGGCTAGTTTGATGGTGTGGTACCCTAAAGCTTATCGGTCCACTTAGGTTAATGAGTTATCCTATAATCATAACTTAGCCCTCTTGTTCTCCAAGTCAAATCTTCTAGCAATCATTACCCCTCCTTACCACCTGAGTTAATGAGTGATGCCTTGATTAAATGCCTAAAATTTGAACATTATGGATTTTGGATTTTGTTCACCTATTTCTTATTACTCAAGTAGGATTTAATCATGACCAAATCCTCCTCTTGCCATCAAAGTGGGTGATTCATCCTCTTCATTTAATGACTAACATGCAAAGAATATTATGTAAGTATGAGAAGGAAGATGATGTAAACGCCAACATTTTTGGGCTCTCGTGTTCATCCACAATCGACTTCACAATTTGGATCAAGGTTCGTAACTGACTCACAACAGGATATGGTTGGACGTGGCCAAGTCTAACAGGTATGGCTAAATGTGGTCCATAGCCAGGACTGGTCAGACGCATGGCCAGCGCACGGTCGGGCAACAGAGTCGCTGAACCAATCAATGATCAATCGTAACCGGTCCATGATCAATAAACAATCTCATGACCGATCCATGATTGAGCATGATCGATCTATGGTTTAATATACATATAATATATGTATGTACATATCGATAAATTTATTTGACAAACTACGTCAAATTAATATATAGAAAATG
Organism: Corymbia maculata; assembly: GCA_014182735.1. Taxonomy (NCBI): domain Eukaryota; kingdom Viridiplantae; phylum Streptophyta; class Magnoliopsida; order Myrtales; family Myrtaceae; genus Corymbia; species Corymbia maculata. The sequence goes on from CM024690.1 coordinate 23,431,918, forward strand.
GCATGGTGATTAATGTAAATGAACAATATGAAAAATAAATACCAAGTAAATCGTGCAAATGTGATATGCAAAATTATGAGCAATATAAAACTATAAATAGTGACCTTCGGAGGGGCTGTAGTCCGCACGCAAGTGGAGTATGGTGAAACATAATTGAAAGTAATTAAATTAACAATATGATCTCATGCAAGTATTGTAATTCGCACTCGAGTAGAGATCCTACTAATATATGTAAGAAAAGAAAATGACCTTTACAAAAGCAATAGTTCACATTCGAGTAGAGATCCCACTAAAACATATGAGAGAGAGAACTAAGATTATAGAGTAATAAAATCAACCAAAATTTGGTTGGTTATCTTATTAAGTCACAGAAAATACTTACCGAAGATAGATGATATAAGTGATCGGAAATGACTACAAGTGATTAGGAATATCTTGAAAAAGTGATTGAAGTGATTACAATGTAATACAAGTGATTAAAAGTTATTTGAATAACAGGAGGTTGTGATTAAAGAGAGCTTTAGACACTTGAGAGTAAGAAAGCTTGAAGGCTTGAATGCTCAAAGTGTGCTTTTCATTCTTCTTCAAAGAGATTCGGGCGCTTTCGTCCGAAATAAACAGTAAATATTTTTTTTTTGTTTTAGCTTTGGCCCATTCCGCAAGTTCGCTATCTTGGGTAAAAGCTTCAAGTTTTGTTCTTCAAAATGCAGCATCATTTTTTTTTGTCTTCGAGCCCACTTAGCAGCCATCCAGTTAGCAGAAGAATATTTATCACATTATAAAAAATCATGTCAGAATAAAACCCTTCAATGAATCCCATCATAATAGCAACACCAATGAAGATAATTGCTACAACATCAACCTATCAGACGCAAGCAGAGGAAACTAATCACCAATTACCCAAAAAAAAAATGACAAAGAAGACAAAAGAAATGATACTGCATTTTGAAGAATAAAACCTGAAGTTTCTGCCCAAGATAAGGAATCTATGGAATGGGCCAAAGGCTAAAAAAAAGAAGAAGTTTACTATTCATTTTGGATGAAGGAGCCAGAATCTCTCTATAAAAAGAGTAGAAAACGAGGAATGAGCACACCTTTAGCATTTAAGCCTTTAAGCTCACTTGTTCTCAAGTGCCCAAAGCTCTCTTCAATCACAATCTCTTTTCACTTTCACCATTTCACCTCAAATCACTGTTTAATTACCTGTATTACCTTGTAATAACTTCTCAATCACTATAAATCCCATAATCACTTGTAATCACTTTTTCAAATTATCCCCAATCACTTGTAGTCGTTTTCAGTCACTTGTATCATCTATTTTCGGTAAGTATTTTTTATTACTTAATAATATGACTAACCATGTTTTGGTTTACACCTAAGTGGGATCTCTACTCAAGCCAGACAAGTCTAGAAATTCTAGATCTATTGTCAAGGCCACTAATGTTGGCTATAACAGGATTATCGAGCTTATTTGAAATTATAACATTCTCTTGGTTTCTAGGTGGAAAAGTAATGATAGAAGGAAAATCCGGATGAAGGTCAACAGACCTCTTTCATCACTTTAGCACTTTTTACTATTCATCACTCTATAAATAACATTCTTAGGATGAATGTTGCAATGATCAACGGTGAAAGGTACCAAAGTATTGCAGCTTTTAGTCTTTTGGCATATGATGCTTCAATGCTTTCAGCATGCGAAACTTTCTTTGACATGTGATCTAATGGTTTTATTTTTTCTTTTTGTACTAAATCAATTTCCTAGTAGTCATCTTCGTTGGAGTTGTCGCTGTGATGAGACGCATTATTTTAAATTCCTTGACCAAGTTTGTGAACAGTCAATCACAAACTGGCTAAATAATAGAAAAACACATTACCACATCACAAGTTCCAAATGAGACATTTTTTCAACAAAAATATGTGGCAGCAGCATCACTAGCAACTGCCCAAACACTAGGAGATTATATCAACATAATGAAACGAATCGTTGCAGAAGCAGAAGAAGCCCAAAGCCATTTATCATAGTGGAAACTCCAAACAGAGATGACTACAAAGGAATTGATTTAGTATAAGATAGTGAAGTAAAATAAAAACATCATATTTTATGCTACAAAATTGAAGCTTCCACGAAGCCTAAAGCATCATATGCCAAAAAATCAAAAGTTGCAGCACTTCAGTACTTTTCACTATTCATCACTGTAGCACTTTTTACTATTCATCATCCTATAAATAGCCGTGTCTTCTCGTCTAAAGAGGCATGTTATATCTTTCTCATCTTTTCTCTCTAGAACCCCTCCTCTCTCAAGATCCCTCCCATGTTCTTCAAACCTTCTCTTCTTTCAAACTTCATCCTCTTAAGCCTTGTACCCAAAACCTTTGTATCCTGATCACAAAGTAAGGCTCCGCATGGCAACGTTTCTGTTCCCGGGAACAGTTTCTGTCCAGAAATATTTTTTCTTGTTTCTGTTCCCAAGAACTGTTTCTAAGTATTTGGGGGTGTTTGATAACGGTTCAAAATTTTTACTTCGAGAACAAAAATACGTTTGGTAAAAATTTTCAATTTTTTGATTTTTTTCTTTTTCTTTTTCTTTTTTTTTTCTCCCTTCTTTTTGTTGGTTGCCGCCGGTGGCGGCCGGCGCGAGGCTCGGCCTCGCCCAGATCTGCGAGGCTCGCCTCCCCAGATCTGGGTGAGGCGAGGCTCGCCCGGCCAGCGCCGCTTGGGCGAGGCCGAGCCTTGCCCGGATCTGCGAGGTCGAGCCTCGCCGGTGGCGGCGAGGCGCGACGAGCTCGCCGGACCTCGCCCGGCGGCGGCGGCGATGGGGCGGCGAGGGGTGGGGGGGAAGAGGAAGAGGAAGAATAAAAAAAAAAAAAAAAAGGAAAGAGAAAAAAAAAAAAGTGTTTCTTAAAATTGTTCCCGGGAACAAGAAATAACTTTTTCTTGTTTTTGATTTCTACTCCAAACCTATTCCGAGGAATAAATTTGTTCCTGGGAACAAAAAATTTACCAAACGCATTTCTGTTCCCGGGAACAAAAAATCTGCTCCCGGGAACAAAAGAACAGAAACAGCTATTCCCGGGAGCGTTACCATGCAGGCCCTAAGTGCCCCAATTTATATCACTTTGATTTCCGGTTCAGATTACCTTTTATTTCTCCAGATTACATGTAAGATAGTCAACTATCTCATAATTAGTCTATCCTCATAGTAGATCATAGAATATACCTCCCTTTAAGTGTGGATCACCCACCCTTGTGGATGTCCATCTTTTATTATATCCTTTCATTACTATAACTTTCCATTAATGTGATATTTACTTAACAATTTAATTTCCAGTTCATTTAAATACCAGCACATACCTCGCTTACGCACAAATTACAATGAAAGGTCCATACTAATCAATTTAATTTCCAGTTCATCTTAACGTCAGCACGTATCCCACTTACATGTAGATTACCACCTCTATGGACGGTCCGGTGGCCCATGCAAGGCACGAGAGTGCTGTAGATTACCCGTACTTATCAATTTAATTTCCAGTACATCTTAATATTAGCACATACCCCGCTTTTTTTATATCCCTTATATTAAGGATAAATTCATTGTTAATATTTAATGTTATATCTATTGTCCATCCTAGAAGCGACTTCTGAGAGTAACATCAAGAAGTCTGGATCAGACGACGTATGATCTCCTTCTCCATCTTTTTCTTTTATTATTTTCCCTCTTATTTCCAAGATTTCTTTCTTCATTTCTGTTTGGGCTAATTTGAGGGTTTGAATTTCAAATTTCTGTTGATTAATTTCATAACTAAGGTCAATAATGTTAATGGGCTTAGATTATATATTCTAATTTCTATTTAGAATGTTTTTGAGATTATAGGAAGTAATAGCATGAGATGCAATATTCATTGAAGACTGAAGTCTATCAAGGAAGTCTTTTTTTCTTCTAGGTCTGGTATCTTATCAACAATATCTAAATAGAATTCTTCTTCTCTTGTTGATACATTAATTTCAGGGGTGCTTATCAAAAGGGTTTTTCTTCATTTTCTATTTCAGAAGAAGTTTCAATTTTATCAATCCAAAGACCTTTCTTCTTCTAGAAAATCATCTGAAGTGTCATTATCTGTTGCGGCCATTGCTTGGTTTAATTGATAAAGGGTTTTATCACTAGAGAACGGTCATTTAGTCTTTTGTTTATTCTACAATATTTAGAAATGTTGCCTTTTTTACCAGAAAATTTTGGTCTGACGATTGAAATACTATACCTTAATGTTAGACCCAGTTACAAGATATTTTCATATCACTTCATACCATCCTTCCACGTTTTCCATGTCTAATGGATTTATTCATTTACTTCCGAGTCTCCTGGGTATTAACCAGGGAATTTGATTACAAAAGTTGTTCTCATGGGGGATTAAAATCTAGGATATGTTAGAGCCAAACTCGACAAACCTATTAAAAGGAACATATTAAGTTAGCCAATATTTCCCCTTGACTTTGATACTAGATAGCCTTTATCGATCTAGGGATTCTTATAAAGATAAGAAGTAAATATAGAAGATTTTCATTTATCTTATAGAAAATGGAGTAGTCATTAGTGATTATTTGTTAATTCAATCATCCATGTTTATTATTGTTGTTGTTGTTGTTATTAGAGTGAAAGAGTTTGGTGACTTCTATGTTCAACAAAAAATCAAAGTAATCTATGAATTCAATTGTAATTTCTATAGATAAATTTACGTGTTCTACACAAGCAAATAATATGAAACTAAATAAAATTTGGAGCATAAAACATAATGCAAATGTGTTGTATAATATTACAAGTAATATGATACGAGAAACTAAAGCCATCCATAGGGACGGTAGTTCGCACTCAAGTTGGGTATGATGAAAGTAATTATTTTATAATGTGGTGTTAGGCAAGGCAGTAATTCGCACTTGAGTAAAGATTCCATTGATAAACAAATTAAAGAAAAATTGTAGTGTGACCTTCCACCAGGCCGTAGTCCGTGCTTAAGCAGAGATCCGACTTATATGTAAATAAAAAGAACAGAACTTTAAATTATGGAATAATTATGCCAACCAAACTTTGGTTGGTAATTTCATTATATAATAGAGAATACTTACAAGAGATAAACTGATATAAGTGATTGGGGAGTGATTACAACTGTTTCAAGTAATTGGAGAGTGACTTAAGGTGATCTTATGAAGTGAAGAAGAAAAGGAAGGAAGATGAAAATACAATGGAAAGCTTGACCGCACTAGGGAGAGCTAGAGAGATCTTGAACTTGAATAGTCTGAAGACGCCTCTCCTCCTCCTACTTGCCCCTTTTTATAAGCTCTTTCGGCCACCTTTTCTTGAATGAACAGTAAAAAGTAAACAGTAAATTTTTTTCGTAAGCTCTTCTTCTCCTACTTGTCCCTTTTTATATATAAGGGATTAATATCTATTTATTATATATAGGCAATGATTAAAATCATATATTGCTTATATATAATATCCTGTAATAAAAAGTACTGTTCACTTGTGAAAAAAAATAGCCAAAAGGGCTTATAAAAAAGACAAGGAGGAAAAGAGTAGGTCCACTCAAGCTCTTCTTGCTCTCTCGTTTCCCCAAGCTCTCATTCACTCATTTTCCTCTTCACGTTCTCCCACTACATCTTCTCTTCTCTTCTCCTCTTCATCTTCTTCTTTCTCTTCACAAAATCATTTGAAATCACCCTTGAATCACTTGTAATCACTCACTTGTGTCACATCATCATTGGTAAGTTTTTTATATCACTATGATTTATGTTCACATCATGATTTAAATTCTTTCCGTTTACATATATTAGTGGGATCTTCTTTGAGCATAGACTACTACCCTTGTAGCTGGTTCTCACTTTTTTAGTATCATATTACTCATAGTCATATCTCACCTTTGCATTATATATCAATTTGTAAGTTCAAGATTTTATTTAGTTTTATATTATTTGTTTGTATATGACACATAAATCTAATCATAAAAATCCCAACTGAATTCACAGATTAGTTTGACTATAATTTAGATAGAGAAGTCGCTGAACTATTTCACTCTTATTTCAATAACATTATATGAACTCAAATCACAGAATGATTAGACCAATCAGACATTGGTTGGTAATCTTATTGAGTGATAGAGAAACTTACAAGCAATCACAAAGCTTGGAAAGTTACAATTGATCGGAGTGATACAAGTGATTTAAGAGTGCCTACAAGCGATTCAATGGTGATTTCAAGCAATTTTTGTGAAGAGAAGAAGAAGATGAAGAGAAGACAGATGTAAAATGGAAAGGAAAATGAGCGAAAGAGAGTTTGAGAGAATCAGAGAGCAAAAGAGAGCTTGAGTGGTGTCTATAAGACCTGCCTCCTTTTCTCCTCCTTGTCTCTTTTATAAGCCCTTTCGCTGCTTTTACAGTAGAAAGTGAACGGTAAAATACGCCTTGTCCTCTTCTGGTGATATTTAGCAGGTACCTTTATTCGTCCTTGCCATCTTTGATAGGTTGATTCCATACAGGTCATCTTCATTGATGTCGCCATTGTAATGTGGATTTGATTTCTGAAATAACTTTTTTCAATGTAGTAAGACATTGTTTTCGTGATTAAATTGCCACCAATTAGGCTGCTAAATAGGATTTCTATTGAAGAAATTAGGCATTATATGAATCAGTGGGCAATGGGGTGATTTGGGAATTTCTCCGGTTTAGCCAATTTAAAACTTATTCTTCAGAAAACTGATTTTCCACCATTTGATTTTGAAACTTCTGACAAGGTATGAGACGTGTCAGTGATGTGTTGGGTGATTGAAATCGAATTCCCGAGCTTTAACCCAAGAAACTCTAAAAATAATGAAGAAATGCATGAGATTTGAAAATTTTATTCATGAAATGTAGGTTTAAATGGGGTAAGGAACATCTTTAGGCTTCTTTTGAAGGGTTCAGGCGATATTTCAATGACTGGGGCAGAGTGATCCCACCAATGTTTGAACCAATAAGGTAATTGTTCAGTAGGGAAACCTATTCTGAAGTAAATGATCTTCATCATTTTGGCAGAAAAAAGTATTTCACCATGCCTATTAGTAATTTCAGTAAGTGTAAGTAAGAAGATAAGGTACTTTGGTGATCAATCGGGTTTCAAATTGTAAAGGAGTATGAGGAGTAAGTTTCCACATATAATGTAAAATGACTTGAAGGATTGTAACCATGGAATGGTGTTTGCGTTTTCAGATGATGAAAATTATTTTGAATGTAACTAATTTGGTTTATGCCAAGCTTTGTTCATAATAAGCATGGGGTTTTGATAAATCATGTGATTTGTAATGCCAATTTTCTGGAAAAATGTTTTTTGCAAAAGGTTTTGGGTTTTCATGATAAAATATTTTGGTGTTGGATTTTGTGAGAAATTGTGATCTTGATTCTTGATTTTGGGTTTCAAGTGAAGAGGAAGAGGTTGGTTTTACAACCACCTCACTGGATCATTCGAGTGATTGTCGTTCTTATGGTTCGTGAGAGGTCAGTGGCAATGGGTTTGAAGTTATCTCAATTTGCTTAATGGGTCTTCCTAGGTTACGGCTGCCTAAGTTTTGATGGGGGGGAGGAAAGTGATAGTGATTGTTGGGGTTGCGATCTCGTTTGGGTTTTTGGGTGGATTTAGTTTTCTCATGGAGTAATTGTGCTATGTGTGATAAAAATGGGTTCACGTTGGCTGATGGGATCATTGAGCTTAGCCATGCTTGGAGTAAATCCATTGTTGGCGGTTGGCTTTGTGGTTCAAGTTGTGATTTTGAGGGTTTAGCAACCGCTTTACCTTTTTCTTTTCAGAATAATTTTGGGGAATGATTGCTTTCCCCACAAAAATTCTCTCGTAAGAAAATTGGGTAAAGAATTTGAAGAATCATTAACGAATTCAATATCAAGTAAAAAACTGATAAAAGCATCTTTATGCAATACTGCCTCTGATGATTTACAATCAATATGTAATAAAAAAAAAAATTGATCTAATAAGTCACCTTGAGATTTAAATATTAACAAAACAATGGCTAATATTTATTTTTATTTTTTTGGTAAATATTTCTTTTTTGATCTAATAAGTCACCTTGAGATTTAGATATTAACAAAACAATGGCTAATATTTCTTTTTTGATAACAAAGTAATTTTGTTGAGTCTAATTCCAATGTTTAGAGAACATTGGGTGATTTGTTCTTTATTATTCTTGATCTGTCTAAGTATATCTCCACAGCTTATTTTCAAAGCATCTGTTTCAACTATCTTGAATGCAAATGGGTCAGTTAGGTGGTGACAACGTATTCTTCTAATATGAGTTTTAATCTATTTAACAATATCAGCATGAGTTAATGGAAAAGTTTACATAAAATATTAATATGTAGGAAGAAATCGAAGATTTAATTGAGACTTCCTAAAGATCTCTATAATTGGGTTTTATTTTTTATTTCAACAGGAATATTTTCTGCAAATAAAATTGATCTTTCTATTAGAATAACGGTTCCTTGAGAAATGTAATATCCAAGAAATTTAATTCTTAGTGTGTAGACGCATCTTCTTACTCAAGGTTATATTGTCTTTATAAACAAAGTCAAAGAGTGACAAATATGTTCTTCTTGATTGTGATAGGAGAAGTAATTATTGTGATCGACATAATATTTCTAATGCCAAATGAGAAAGACTGAATATCATTTAATTGATTATCCTTTTGAAGTACGTTATTATAAACAAAAGAAAAGGTCAAGATCACTCAAAATATTTAATGCAGCACACAAAAATTAAATAAAAATTTGACTTTTGGATGCACTAAATAAAATGAAAATTGAGTAGTCAAATTACACGGATTACAACATAATGACACGTACTAAAGTTATAATTAAAGAAATGCGTACTAAATCCTAGTAAAAAATATATACAACTCATTAACACAATAATTAACTTTTTTTTGGTCAAATAATTAGTCACCTATATATCACATAATTTATTTATTTTTTTTGAAAAGAAGCACACGAATTTTGTTTCAAATGGAGAAATCAAGGGAAAAAAACCGAAAAAAAAAAAAAAAAAAGCAATAATCTTAAATCAAGAGAATGCCCCATATTTAACATTAATAAATGTTGTTCGAGAGAAATATGGGTACTTTCTCTTTTAGTAAAATTGAAATAAAAGAAAAGGAAAGAAAGAAAAACGCAAGAAATAATCTTAAGTCGAGGCGAGGAATAATATGCAGGAGTGTCAGGAGCCGAGGCGCAAATAACACAAGCCAAATTTATTTATGTTTCTTTTGTGGGGTTTCAAATGGGTTAAAGCGAAATTGACATGTATTTTAAGGCTGGCTCTCGAAGCCTTACTCTCGCCTTTTCGCTGGGAGGTTTGGAATGGTGGGGCATCAAAGAAGATGCTTCTTCTCGTATTTCAATCCCACAGAGGACTACTAACGTCGTTCTCGCCTGCTCGGACTTGAAGCCAACTCGTCCGGCTTGTTTCGCCTCGCCGCTCTGGTCCCTTTCCTTTCTTCATGCGTGTCCGTAAAGGTGCATGATATTCTCTAATTTTTATTTGTCTTTTCTTTTCCATCAAAGAATTGATCAAACCTCTGTCTCGGAGGCGTGAGAGTGTTCTTGATGTGCCTAGACATCCCTTGCTTCTGTTGCTTCTTGGGTTCGTCGCATTGGGGTGATTTCGCTCTTGTGCTGAATTGATCTTCGCTCCTGTCTCTTTACATTATATTGTAGTGTTAAAGCTTGCGCCTTTGAGATTGGTTTCAGTCTGCTTGTCATTGGGTTTTATTCGATTTTTGTTTTCACGTATTTTGGCATGAACGGATGTTGAGATGTACAGAATAAAGTTCAATTTAATATACAGCATCTATCAGAAAACTAAAATGTCATCACCTGTTCGGTGAAATTCCTCAACGAGGTGCTGAGTCGCTTTAGATAGTTAATTCCTACGTGTGAGTCTGTGCAGTTGAATGCTTCAGCCGAAACCTCTACTCTAGTCCCAGCAATTAGAGATTGATTTTTTAAGTTAGTTGGAACACAGATGGAGTTCTCTCTTTTGCTTACTGATTTCGTCTCTTATTACGTTCTATTTTCCTAGTTATCATACACAACAAGCAATGGGAGATATAAAGGATGGAGCCATTTCTGGATGTTTGCCGAGCATTAAGACATTCGTGGTCCACTATCCGGGTTATCCTTCCTCTGCCTCGCGGGCTATTGAGACTCTTGGTGGAGGTGAAGGGATTTTGAAGGTGTTGCCTCAATCACTTGCATTCTTAGCAGAGTCCTTTTGAGGTTTCCAGGGCTATATATATCAACTGAAAGCTTGAACTTTGCAGGCACGCAGCTCCAATTCAAATAAAATGGAACTTCGTTTCCGGCCTGAAGACCCATTTTGCCATCCTACTTTTGGGGAGCTTCGTCAATGCAATAATTTCTTGCTGAGAATAACAAAGAGGAGCAAGATATGTACTGACCCTTCAATTACCCAAGATCATGGTGCTGTCAGCAATACTGGAATGAGTTTGCAAGGAGATCAATGCACTAATTCTTCTGGTGCCAATAAAGAAGAGGATCAAACGCAACTATGTGCTGATATCACTGCTCATGTCTCTGAGGCATACGTTTTTCAAGGTTAGAAGCTAATCGGAATTCATTTGCTTCTCTTTGTCAATTCATTCTTTACTAACTATTATATAGGGTAGGCTACTTGATGGATGATTTTATAACTGATAGTTGCCAACAATTTTTGAAAAGGGATGGCTGATTATCAGCATGTCATTGCTGTTCATGCTGATATTGCTCGAAGGAAAAAGAAAACAACAGGAGAAGTTGAGGCACCTCCCTTTGGTAAAAGCTTTCTCGCATTTCTAATATAACCTATTGTGTCAATAGGTGAACCTTTCTATTTTTTTTTCAATATTACTACTTGTAAATTCTCATTTTCCTTTCCACAATGGTCTATATAGCAAAGGATGGTCTTACAAGTGTTGAAAGTGAGGATTTAATGATGATAGTTCCCCCACTCTTCTCATCCAAGGATGTCCCAACAACTTTAGCGTATGATTCTTTTCTCCTTTTGTGTCATTTCTACTGATTGACCTACTTCTTATGATTCTATATTTGGAATTGCCTCTCAATTTATCCCTATTCTTTTGGCTCTTTGAATCACATGTCTTTGAGTGATCGATAGTGGTACTTTCTATTGACTCAACTGGAAACATCATAGCAAAGTATACATAATCACATAAATATAGCAGAAGAGAGACACTGAAGAATTCATTTACTTAATGAAGTTGTGGACTGGGTGTAATTGATGCCTAAATCTAATCATAAGTTTATTTGGAAAAATCACTTACCTTTTGACATTCAAAACAAATTGGGTATATTTTGAATCCCATCCAGTGTATGCATTGTGATTGTCATAATCCCTGAATGCCGTGCAGTAATAGAAGTAGAGTGGGTAATATTTTGAGGTAATGGAAGAAATAAGAGACAAGAGGGCAACAAGGACATGAGGGATCATGAATTCGTACTGTAAAGGATGGGCAATACCAAATGGGAATAAGAAATGATAATTAATGACAAAATGGAGGAACTGTATATTCTTACAAAGACAATTTACATTTTAAGAATGATTCGTTATGTTCTATGAATAAGTATAAAAACATCAAGAGCCATCCTCCGTCTTAAACATGTATTCTGGTCTTGTCACCATTTTTCAGGTTAAGTCGTCCCCCAACCACTTCAAATTTAAAAAGGAAACAGGATACAGCCACTGAGCACGTTGAGGTTTACTTTGCAGGCCTATTCTCACTAATACCATCTGAAAAGATTCATTTTGGAAGACAGTAAAGTAAGAGAATTTTATATGTACAACAATCTTAAGGAGGCTGCATTCCTTCTTTTGCAGGTTTTTGTGGAGAACAGTCTGGCACTTGATTTCAAGATCAAAGATATCCTCATTTCTTAGTTGAATGATTCTGGGTAATGGGTATACTAGGATGGTTTCCAAACTTGGTATACTGAGTGATGTGGCAATCTCATAATCTTTCTTGAACATGACTTGCCCATCTCCAAATTGCTCAGTATCCTCATTTTGTACACCATTCTTAGTTATACTGAACATATTCATATGGCAGCACGCAGATTTATGTTTGTTCTATATCTGTTTCACTTAATCATCCATACAGATCCCAAAGATAATAAATTGGGAGGAGCGACTAATCCTAGGATCAGATGAGTGGGAGAGGCAAATGGCTGTGTCTAAATTGTTTGAGGAGCGGCCCATATGGCCCAAGAATTCTCTTTATGAAAGATTGCTAGATAGAGGTTTGAACTTTGGAGTTCTTCTGCTCAAAAGGTAGTCAGCATTCTTCTTATTTTGAGACGTGTCTTCAAATTCTAGTATGTGATGATCTTGATTATTCTTCCGTCAGATATACGACAAATAATTTCCTTTAATATGTCAGATCTTGCAGCCTTCTCACAAATGTGGCATACTATTTCAATAATGGGCCATTTCTGAAGTTCTGGATAAGGAAAGGATATGATCCTCGTGAAGATCCTGAATCTCGCATGTGAGGTTTCTATTAAGACAAATCCTTTGTTGTGATCCTTCTCTATTCACATTGTTCTTCTTTTGTTGTAATTGTTCTCTATTGACATTGTTCTTCCACTATGTTCTCAAGATGTCTATGCAAGGTGAAACAATCGAGGAATTTAGGGTGAAATAGGTCAGTCAAAAGATAGAAGTGGGTCTATATGTTTTGTCTGTTTTCTGTTCCTATGCTTCTAATGATAGAAACACAAGGGGTTGGGGAGAGAGGAGAGACTTGCAGTTTCTTTGGACAGTACATATTCTATGTACTAGTAGTGATAGGGATTGGAAGTAGGGGTGACAATATGTTTCGCATCATCGTATTCTTGTCAGTTACTCATGCCATCGCCAAAATGTTTAAATGTGTTTATGAATATCTTTTATTAGAATGAGTGAAATCATGTCAATTTTGAACTATTCATGTTGTGTAGTTTCTAGTTCAATTCTCTCAGTAAATTTTGTTGCCGGTGCCATGACAAAACTCCTAGTTAGATAGTATTAGTTATTATGGTATTATATTCTTATGCATTAATGTGTTAATGCCAACAAAGCAGATATCAAGGAATTGATTTTCGAGTGCCACAACCATTGCAAAGTAATTATGATTTAACAGCCAATGATGAGTAAGTTATTTTACAGCCCCTTTTGGTCATTCTAGCAAATTTTGTTGCTGTTATCAACCCTGCAGCAGTAATGTTAAACTGCCTTGGTAGAAAGGGTTGTTGTATAGGATACTAACCTGTTTCACATGCTCTCAGCATTTAATTTTGTTGAACCGACTCCTGACTATTGATGATATCTTTCTATCCCTACTTTTGTCTATAGGTTGGAGCCTAGGTGGGAGGATATATGTGCTTTTCGTGTTTTCCCTCGCAAGTACCATGTATCGTTGCAATTCTGTGAACTTGTTGATGAATACATTCAACAAGAGATAAGGAATTCCCCAGGGAAGAGTACTTGCACGGTTAGCTTATCTTTAGTTATTCTGGATAGATGTGAACTGGCTGATCATCTTGCCTTGACCACTTCTCTCACCTTCCCTGTCTGGCTTCTCCCTCTCCTTCTTTATGCTCTGCCCACAATTCCATCTACGCAACACTAAGACACAGTTATAATATCTAAATAAACCAATTCTGTCTTTCTCGGATTATGTTTGAGGCAAATTCCATTGTTTTGTCATTTGCAGTTTAAAACAGGGTGGTTCTCGGAACCTGTGCTTGATAGCTTGAGACAACGTATTATGATGAGAGTCTTGTCTTTGTACCCAAAACCCGGTGCAGAGAGCTTTTTGAAACTAGCTTCAGAACGCTTTGAGAAGTCCAAAAAGATGCGGTTTCTTGACAACACCGTGAAGATTGATAAAAGGAAAGACCAACAAGACAAAGGTTGCAATCAATTTTCCATCCTAATATTTTTTCTTTGATGTTGCCTTTTCCCACTGCAAGGTTATTTTTGTGAAGCTTTTTAAAAGAGCAGCGCAACTCTTGTTTAAGTTTTCAGTTGGAATGATGGATGGTAATCTTCAGGTGAAGAAAATCCAGTAATAGATACTGATAATGATGAAGAGGAAGAAGAGATTGATGATGCTGGAGAAGAGGATGTTGATGCATATGCAGTTAGTGATGCTTTCATACTTGTTCAACTTTCTTTTTGCGTGAATTAAACAGCCCTTTCAGTCTCTCTTACATTTTGTTCAATTCCTTACTGATTGAAGTTGTGTTTTCCTGTTTCTAGGTGGCTGAGGAGGGTGACATATCTCTGCAGTCATTTCCTTGTATCCTTGGTTTACATTCAAATCCAAAATCATCATTCATGAATGTTCGACAGCTGCTCATTTTATTCAGATCTCAGTGAATGTTTGCTAATATAGACCATTAACCAGTCAATTTCCTATATATTGCTAGATGCACCTATGGAAAACATCTCTAGAACCTACTTGCAGGAGCTCTTCGGCAGTTTTCCATCCATGGAGCATGGTTTTGATGTGCAAAATGCTGATGGGAGTGATGGAGAGTTTCAGATATATGAGCAAGAAAGTGAGGAGAATTACTCTGATGATTATGAAGATGAAGATTAAGGTCTACAAATTGTGGATGTAGAGGTCAATCCTTATACTGCTTCTGCTTTTCCCAGCCATGTTCTTATTTTACTGTGATCATAATTTATTAACCATCTAGCGGCTATCATCACTAGGAAGCTACCGTGTAATGTAAATGAGGTTACCAAAAACGTCATGTACATAAGATTTTAGTCACATTTTTGTGGTCATATAATGCAAAGTTATTATTTTCATTTTCCCTTGGGTTTCTTTACAGATGGACCATTTGAGCATCAAGATTGAGTATAAGATGGCAATATGACTGGCGACTGGGCCAGGTTTCGGTGGATGCTGACATGGCTCGGGGAGACCAAGCCTGGGTCTCCAAGGCAAATGCTGATGGTCATGTGTCCTGTTTTCTACGGAAATTCGTTGTTCATCGGCCAAGGGATATGTTTTAGTTGGAAGATGTGAATTCTATGCAAAGATCACCTATTTGCCCTCATATCTATAAAGTAATCGCTCTTTTGAAAAGGTTGAGAAATTGGTAATCTAGATATGTATATTCTAAGCAGAATTAATTGAGGGATATGCAGAACATCCATCCCATCTGTAATGCAGGGTTGCATCATGCATTTCTTCGGATATTGCTACCAAAACTGGAATTATATAAGTGAGGAAAAGATAGAGAGACGCCTGTATTTCCCCATAAGCACGGTGAAGGCTCGTTTCTGTCGGGATATCAATTGTGAATCGTCATCGTCATGTACTTGAAAAATAAGAAAGCAGAAGGAGATGGATAATGATATCTTCAGTTAAGCTTCGACAGCTACCAAGATTACATAGCCCAGCAAAAAAAGGGAGAGAGCAACAATTGAATATGAGGGCAGAAATGCTCATAGTCTTCCCCCAGTGACAACTTGTACATTGCTTTTTACAGAAGCATTATAACCTAGGAACATGGATGAACTCACTGATTCCCACCATTAACATATCCGTGTCCCTCGCCGGGGCTTGGGCCGGAGTCCTTGATACCTCCTAGAATTTGAAGCTGTTTAAAACTACGTCCTCTACTGCCAGGTTTTGGCCCTGAGTTCCTCACTTCCCTCGTAGACAACTCCTCAGGAATAAGCCCGACCCTTCCAGTGACATTCCCATCCAAGCTCGAAGCCGCCAGCGGCCGACCCTCTGTCATCACAGTCATGGACATAGACAAGAAAACCAGCAGAAGTAGAAGGAAAAGGAAAAGGAGGTTGACAGACTTCATTGGTCTCGCCATTTCAGATTGATTGTTCACAAGCTTTTGCTTGCTTTGTGCAAGGAGAAAGATTTGTTCTTGGGCGTCTGGAGTGCCAGGCGTTCGTTTCAGGTTTCCCATTGTTTGACTTTTAAGGTGGGGATTGTCAACTGTTCATGAGGCATGTGGAGGTTTGAATTACACGAGATGCCGCCACATGAATTAGCTACATGTACAAGGCAGGGTTACTGTCATACGGCCGGTTCCCCGTAAAATTGAAATTACTCCTTGAAAATAGGAGCTGATAGTGCCATGTATCAGAATGGAACAAGTAAGCGCATAATACCTATCCAATATTTGCAAAATTAATTAGTGCATACTGGCTCCATATCACCAATCAAGATATTTTGACATTCGATGATCAATGTATGTTAAATGAAAGCATGATTTACTTGCATGATTGAGTTGGCATAATATGATCTAAAAGGTATATAGTCGGAGTCATTATAGTTGGATTTGAACCAAGAAAGAAAAGGGCCAATCTACTTCTACAGTTTGAGGCGTCCCCATGACACTGACAAGATATAATTCGGGTGGGAATCAACATTCAATGGAATGACTTGAAAGATTGGGACAACCTCATAGACAATTTTAAGCGGGGCATGCATGCGAAAAGCTCAAATGGGTTTTCCATATTAAGGAACAAACCTCAAGTCAACTAAGATTTCCACATGGCATCACACCAATGGTTCGATCTTTACAAGTAGGTGAATGTGCAACCTAAATTCTCGATCCCAATATGCCGGCACAAATCGGAGAATTTCGTGGTTTTCAAATTGTTAAAACTTTATAGTTATTATAGGGCAACTTCTTGATAGGGACTACATAAATTCAAATTGCAAATCGTAACCACGTAATCAAGTAATATCCTTGTACTAATCTTCATGAAATCGACACTATTATGATTCACTTGTTAAAATATTTTTTATTTCTCTCTCCATTTTGAATAAAACACTACATTCTTAGTTATCTCATCAAATGACCTCCCTCTCTCTCCAAATTATTATTTCTCTTTTTACTATTTTACATTATTTCTACCATTTCTCTCATGACCTTCGCAACATAAATTACAGCATCACTCCCAACAGAATATCAACTTATCCTTCATCCTAATGTCACTTAACATCGAGAAAATTGTTAATTTTTAGTTAAAATGAGTATGATAATAGTTCTGCCCCAAAAGAAATTGTAGCTTTAGATGTTAAAGTCCGTTTTGCAATTCTCCTAGCCCCTTTAGAATAAGAAAAGTTTCTCGGTAGGAGTCAAATCATTGCCAAATAGGGTCAGAAAACAGTACATGGGCGGAATGTCTGAAAGTGAAATGTTCCAAACTGCAGATTCCTTTTTCCCTTAACATCAGATTTAGACGACCTTTTACATTGCGTAAAGTAATAAGACCCCCCCTTGACCTCAATCGCGTCTTCTGCCGCCTGAGCCTCCCTCCTAACTCCTTGAGAAAAAGCCATGCAGATCAAGACGGGGACAGGTGGGTATGGTATGGGTGGCCCGCCGCCACTGCTTATGATGACACCAGCTGAAAATATGGACTTGCTAATTTTCTGGCCATGTGCATGGACCTCCAAGATTGTCCTGTTCATAGTGGATTCAAAGGCTAATATATGTTTGCTCCATCGTATGAAGCCAAAGCTCGTACAGTTGAATTCTGCAGAAAAGTTATAATCGCTTGACGTGAGGTTGAAGCAAATGTCATGTGTTAGGGGGTTCATAACTCGAAAGATAAGAGCATTGTGGGTCGAGCTGTTGATTCCTACCGTCCAAGGTCAAAGCAGCTACGGATGCTACAGGATGAAAGAGAGAGCTTTGAGCATCCCTAGGGCATGAAGCCTGGCATAATTCCCTCTACTCTGTAGCCATGAATGGCCAAAAAGAAACGGCCCATCTCTCATTTTAGGGTTTAGGCTAGCTACGAGATCGGTACTATGTTGATCACGTTTTGTCATTCCTTAATCACGATTGCACAAAAAGGGTTGCCTTGAAATATTTTAAGGCTTCGAGATCCTTTGCGTATGATTATTTAGTCCAACTTGGGAGCTATTGAGATAGGAGGATGAAGTAGGTGTAAATCTTTTGTTTAAGCCAGAATAATTTGAATAAGAATGAAATCAGATCCAATGGACCGCTTAATTTGTTTTACATAGGAGAGAGCTCTCGACAAGAATCCGAGTTCATGGAAAAGTAGTTCTATGAGGATGATCTATGTGTGTTACCAATGCTAAATGAAAGAAAATTAGAAAAAATTATGTTTTGTGGTTGAGTCCATGGTAGTTACATTCTACTATCCATAAGTTCCACGTTACTTAAAAAACCGACTAAGTGAACAAAATAAATAAAAATAAAAAAAAAGTTAAAGGTACTGTTAAATTTCTAGTTAAAAAGGCTTAAGTTTTCCAGTTATCAAGCATTGATGCTCCTAAAAGACATTTGAAATGGACTCATGCGAAGTAGCTTAGCTATTTCACTTATCTTGATACTGTAGTATTCAAGAGTTTTGGGCTGAAAAGGGCGGCATGTATTGGTTTGGCATCAAAACTTGTTCCAAAAGGCACCCCAAACATCGACAAGCAACTCCATGTCTGACTTTCTTACTTATTTATATGTCAACTTAGGCCAAAAATACGTTAATAATCCATCACTAATATCATATGTCTCAAGGAATCAAGGGCCAGACCAAGATTAGACGTAACCTATCAAGGCAAGATCCTTCTTTCTTCCCCCTGAACTGTCATGGTGGGTCGATTACTCTACAGAGATTTGACAATCAGTTCCTCACAGTAATGAGCAAGTACCCGCATCAATCACTTAGAATGTAGAGAAAAGATACTTGGCAGTATTCCCTCAGTTTTGATTTGACCTCGGGACTTTAACTACAGCTGAGCAGGCCCAGAATACTTCTATTTAAAGGCACGGGGACGCTCATTATTTTGGCACGCCACTGCCCACCAAAAGACACCCAGTCATCCTTGTTAGAAACCCCCACCCAAGTCCCACAGTTCACATATTCGTGGCATTTCTCACTTACCTGAGATGGCAAGATCGAGAGCCTCTGTCACTTCAGCTCTTCTGCTTCTTCTCCTCCTCCTCCTCCTCCTGATGACTTGTGCTGTGTTCAAGACTGAAGCTAGATGCCTTAAGAGCATGACCACCAGCTTGCCTGGCTCGTTGAACGGTTTGCATCTCAAGATCATGATCAAGGAGTCAGGGCCGAGCCCCAACGGTCCCGGACACAAGTATCGGAAGCTGGCACAATTCATCGGGTGGAATAAAACATCTGGCCCTAGCCCTGGCGTCGGGCACTAGCATGATTAATGCACTATTCTCGGTTTGTTCGTGGTGATTCTTAGCTAATCTCATCCTCAAATTCCATCACATTCTCAGTAATTCAACACCAAAACTTTTATGGCGGTTTACTGAACTGACATTGAATACAACAACAAATGATCACTTCGAAAATATTATAAGATATGCATTATAGTATCATCAAACCTCTACTTGGTTACTCGACATGTATCTCGGTAGTAATAATAATACATGCAGTCATATGTATCCAACACATTTTCCTTGTGGTTTTGTATCTCATCTCGGTACTAAGACATGCTATAGAATGTGACAACAGTTTGGGTCAATGAAATCCCATTTCCTTCATAAGCACTCAAGTTGTTGCTGATCTCTCTCTCTCTCTCTCTCTCTCTCTCTCTCTCTCTCTCTCTCTCTCTCTCTCTCTAGCCAGAGTTTCTGTCATTTACAATTGAAGTCGATACGATATAAGTCGTGGATCCGCAAGGCCCTGGCCCAAAGGAAAAATGGGCCTTTCATCTTATTGGGCTTCCAGCCTTTAGCAGCAAGAAGAGCCCAAATTTTCCATTTGTGGGCAAGGCTTCCTTGGCCCAAATGGAAAATGTAAGTCGTGGGGCCCAAAGGAAAAATGGGCCTTTCATCTTATTGGGCTTCCAGCCTTTAGCAGCAGGAAGAGCCCAAATTTTCCATTTGTGGGCCTCCAAGGCTTCAATCTTGCGGCCCATAATGGAATGCAGCCCTTATCTGATCGAGAATTTCTTTGATTCCAACTTATATATATATAAGAGAGAGAGAGAGAGAGAGAGAGACAGGACAGATCAAGGGAGACTCGGTCTTCACCTACTTCAGATCTGACGATGAAAGTTGGCCAGTCATTTTTGGCTTGTCCACGTCAGAGATGAGTTATATTAATGCATCCTATTCCCATGTTGCCTCCTTTGACAAAGATTATTTCATATATTCTAGACTTCTAGTCCTACTCCACCAACCACGAAGGGGCAAGCCCCTTCCGACACATGTTCTCCCAGGCCCTTTTGAAAAGTAAACGATTCGACGGACAATTTGGCATGCATTCGAAGAATTATATGTTGGCGATCCAGATGGGATTTTAGAGAATTCTCTTCTGGTTGGGCAAGTTCTTGGCAATCCAATATCAGATATTTAAAAAAAAAAAAAAAATTGAAAGAAGAGGAAATGAGGTGGGGAGGAAAATTCTTGAGCCCCATGGAAGAGGGAGAGTCTGTTTCCGAATGCTTTTTCTTGAACTATTCAGCCAGGGTTGGTGTGGAGGAGTGGACCACCTAGCATTTTCTTTTTTTAATTTTAGCAATTGTTGTTGTAGAGTCAACTCTTGCCATTGTGATTTGGGACAGATTTCATTTTGAATGAGTAACGTTTTAGTGCCGTACCGGCATCTCATGTGAATAACAATGTTCATCTCACTCTTGAATTAGGAGAGGGGGTTACATAATAAGAGTTAGGCTACGAACGAATAATCATGCAAACTTAGTGAGAAAATTAGCATCATCGTGATACTAATTTTCATGTAGACAATGCTTTGCGCGATGCATTCGAAATTTTGGGCCATAAAATTGGACATGTAAAACCTCGACTGTTAAAGGATCGGGCATTTACTTTATTCTTTTATTGAAGAGATGCACACTTCATCCTTCTTGATCTTCATGATTTTCTTAACTCAAAGGAATAATGACAATAAAAGCCCGTAAACTCTAATCCAAAGCGTAGTTTGACCCCTAAACTTTTAATTTGTTCAATATGATTAATAAGCCTATTATGCAATGTAATTCCTAAAATTTTAATTTGTTCAATTTAATCGTTGAACTGTTGTTACAATTCAGTATAGTTCGGGTACATTAAATATTTTTGTATAATTTAGGAACTGCATTAAACATATACTAAAATTTTATGGATTACATTGAATAAATTAAAATTTAGAGACCACATTGTACATTAAGTAAAATTCATGAATCACATTGCACAAATCAAAAATTCAAGGACCAATGCGCATTAAGCCAAAATTCAGGAACTACTTATATCATTTTTCCCTAAGCTTGGAAAAAGGTTAACATTGCTAATGGATAGTAGGCATCTCCACGTCACCTATTTGTACCCTTGATATTAAATGATTACATACTAGGAACTAACCCGGCTCAAAGAAAACCACGGCATATGATTGTACCACATCATATAATTGTACCCTCAAGATTAAATAACCACAGCATATAATTGTACCTTCAAAATTAAATAATCACAACCCCCGCCTTCTCTCTCTCAGTGAGCCAATGGGATGGCAAAAGCAGATAATTAGGGCGGTCTAACATATATGTTACAAAAATTTAGAAATAAACATGTGCTATCATCTCTAAAGTTCGGAAGAGTTTATAACATTCTGGTGTTAATTTATATCTTGAATTTTATTTTATTTTTAAAACTCTATGCATATGAGCACAGGAACTGGGAAAGACCAAAAAAACAACTCGACACTTAACCCACCCCCAAGGTTGGTGTGTAAGAGGAGTCTCGTTCCCAATGTATTTCCTTGTACTATTCAGCCCGGGGCTGGAGTGGAGGAGTGGAACACCTGACGTTTTTTTCGTTTTAGCAATTGTTGTTGCCGAGTCAATATTGTGATTTAGGACAATTGTTTTAGATGGATAACGTTTTTCTGCCATGCCGGCATCTCATTCTTGAATTCGGTCGAGGGAGAGGGGGGATATATAAGAGTTAGGCTATTGGCTTAGTGAGCAAATTAGTGCAATCGTGATACGGATTTTCTTGTAGACAACATTAGCTTATTGCGAAAATGTAGCATGATCCAATGGAATCCAACAAATAACAATAATATAGGGCCATAAAATTGGACATTCAAAAACTTCAACCGTTGAAAGATCAAGTAATTTACTTTGTTCAGAGGCACGCACATTTCATCTTCTTTTCATCTTCGTGTTTTTCTAAACTCAAATGGTTTGGGAAAACGTTAATGCTGCTGCTGCATGTCTCTAAATATCGTCTACCTGTACCCTCGAGATTAAATAGTCACGTACCAAAACCTTCACCCACTCAAAAGGAAGCCACAACAAAAACTCTCTCTCTCTCTCTCTCTCTCTCTCTCTCAGCCAATGGGATGGCAAAAGCAGATAATTAGGGCAGTCATACATATAAACAGGTACCATCATCTCTAAAGTTAGGAAGAGTTCATAAATTTCTCACGTTAATTTTCATCTTTAATATATATATTTTTTAAACTTTATGTATATGAGTTCCGAAATTGGGAATGGCTAAAGAACAAGTCTTGAGTCTTGACACTTAACCCACCACACTGGTTCACCTACCGCACCCCAGTTAGGTATATGCTTGCTGTGGTGTCACTTTTGGCCCAAGCCATCTCTCCTATTTTTATTTTATTTTTCCCTCTTTTGGTCCTTTCCGTTTCCTTGTTTCCGGTAGCGTTGTTTGTCCATATGTACATATAAATATTCCCATCGTTCATCAACCTCTGACTCCTATCCTGCAACTTCTCCTTACAAAAAGCAGAAAGTAGTTAACGCCTCTGCGGTATCTCTCTGTCCGAGCATCACCTTGAAAAGCTTGAATCTTTGAGCAAAATGGGCAGTCTTGATAACGAGAGGACCACCACGGGTTGGGCTGCGAGAGACCCGTCTGGGGTTCTCTCTCCTTACACTTACAGCCTCAGGTAGATTCAAGAACTCGCCTTTTTTCAGGATTAATAAAGATTGTCAAGCATCTAAGTTTGGTGGTGTTTATGATGTCGTTCCTTCTTCTTTTCTGTTTTTGCTTGTCCAAATCCAACATGCAGGAACACAGGCCCGGAAGATCTTTACATTAAAGTGTTGTGCTGCGGGATTTGCCACAGTGACATTCACCAGGTCAAGAATGATCTTGGCATGTCCCACTACCCCATGGTTCCTGGGTAGGTCCTTTCTTGCATTTATGACTGATATATCCTTGTCTGTGTTTGTTCATTTTTTGATTATTCTCTCCCCTCTTTTGCTGAGGTTTTTCAGGCATGAAGTGGTGGGTGAGGTTCTGGAGGTGGGATCAGATGTGACCAAATACAAAGTTGGTGACCGAGTAGGGACCGGCATCGTAGTTGGGTGCTGCAGAAGCTGTGGACCTTGCAAATCCGAGCAGGAGCAATATTGCAACAAGAAGATTTGGAATTACAATGACGTTTACACCGATGGCAAGCCCACTCAAGGTGGTTTTGCTGGAGAGGTAGTAGTTGACCAAAGGTGAGCACTTGCATGCCTCTCATCGCTCTCTTAATTCTGTGCTGCAATAGCCTGCCCAGTGGGGTAGAGATAATGATCCGTCGAGGACACCTTGCCTGCGCAGAATTTTACCACTGGATTGAAAAGCAAAAACTAGAAAACATCCGGGTTATGATGTGTTGTGCTTCGATCCAATGGTGAAAGAATGTAAGGGCACCATGCCACCCATCTTCTTAAAGCTGATCGAAAACTGGGCATGCTCTGTTTTAGACCCCTTCCATTGCTGATTCTTTTGATTGCAGTTAATTTTATCTCGGGTCAATGTTAATGCTCCACAAAACCACATTCAACTTGATGAACAATAAATCAGAAAGAAACATCTCCGGTCTTGTCAATTTTAGCACTTATATACTTCAAATGGCATGACTAGACTTGATGGTGTATGCAAATTTACTAAACTAGTTGGAGAACTCGAAGGTCCTGGGAATTAGTTAAGTGGAATGATCATAGGAAAGACACATGAACAGATTAAGCCAACTTCTGCAGCATTGCATGTAAAACCATACGAAGTGAAATTGATGGGAGAATTGACTGGTCCAATTGGGTCCTTTGCCCTTCAGGTTTGTGGTGAAAATCCCAGATGGGTTAGAATCGGAGCAGGCAGCGCCACTGATGTGCGCTGCCGTGACCGTGTACAGCCCTCTGGTGCACTTCGGGTTCAAGCAAAGTGGGCTGAGAGGAGGGATACTGGGGCTTGGAGGGGTTGGCCACATGGGGGTGAAGATAGCCAAGGCCATGGGACACCACGTGACTGTGATTAGCTCTTCTGATAAGAAGAGAAAGGAGGCGTTGGAGCACCTGGGTGCCGATGCTTACCTTGTGAGCTCTGATGAAAATGGAATGAAAGAGGCTGCCGATTCACTCGACTACATTTTTGACACTATCCCTGTGGTTCATCCTCTCGAGCCTTACCTGGCCTTGTTGAAGCTCGATGGGAAGCTGATCTTGACTGGTGTCATCAATGCTCCTCTTCAATTTGTCAGTCCCATGGTTATGCTTGGTAAATTCTCTGTCCTCTCTTTTTCTCGAGCGCAGTTTTTGAATAGATTAGTCTGTGCATCAATAAAGACAGAGGCAGCCACTGTACCAGGAAATTTATACTGCCTGTGTACCATATGGAAAATCCATCGTGAAGTCTGTAATATTTTACTCCAAAACGGCTATTATATCATGCTGTGATCACGGTCTGATTTTTTTGCTGGCATTTTGCGAACAAATACAAAATCTTCTTCTCTTGGATTGACAGTCTTTCAAAGAAATTGTATGTCGCTTCAATTTGTGTGGTTATGACACGCAGGGAGGAAGTCGATCACGGGGAGTTTCATAGGGAGCATAAAGGAAATGGAGGAGATGCTTGAGTTCTGCAAAGACAAGGAATTGACTTCCCAGATCGAAGTGGTAAAGATGGATTACGTCAACACGGCCCTAGAGAGGCTCGAGAAGAATGATGTCAGATACAGGTTCGTCGTGGACGTTGCGGGAAGCAAGCTCGATGGATCCGTATGAGCCCTTCATCAGTGTTTTCTTTTCCTTCTGCCTTAATTCAACAGGAAATCGACGCGCTTGTCTCTAAATTCGAGCTCTTCATATGCTCAGTATCCCGAGAATATTATTTTCTTACTGTCTTTGTATTGAAAATATAGGCCTCATCGACTGTTTATTCGACGATGAAGGTGGTAATGATTTTCTCATTTATGAATTGACTATTTGGACTCTGGAAGCATGTTGAATTGGATTTGTTCCGTGTTTCTAGAGGGGTGGGTGAGGATTCTCTTTTTGACAGAGACCTACACCTAACTCAGATGAAAGTGACGCAATGTATTTCTTAATTCCTGGTGGATCGGGCTCTCCTCACCATCTTGTCATATAAGTTAGCAAAGGTCGACATCGCTATCACAGGGCAGTTTTTTTATCCCAAGTGAGCACAAAAAAAAAAGATAAAAAGAGTGGAGAGTGGACGCTAGGATGCTTTCCTACCTAAGTAGCGTCGAAAATGTCAATAGAACTCGACAAGCTTCCGGTTCAATCAAGGACGCATTGAGGGTGACTACGGAGAGATGCAAATAATGGCGACCATTCATCTCAGATCTTTCTGCGGTTCCCAGCTGATCTACTGAAAACGACAACCGTTGTCCCGATCTTCCTGTGGTTCCAGGTCGATCCCGGCACTAGGAGGCGTGGGAGAGCACAAACCTTGTCTGCAATAAAGGCACGACGCGACGCGCATTCGAGAAGCGACCCTTCAGACACGAGAGGCGAAGTCAAAAAGAGAGGGAAAATGATTTCTCAGGAGAGAGAGAGATTTCGAGCAAAGGACATGATGCATGAGTGACTTCACGCCCACGGTTTGCTAATGTCCGGGTCGACCCGCTGGGCACACACCCTCGCCCACTCTCTGCCTCTCAAACATCATCATCATTATCATCATCCTCCACCACCAAAACCCACGACTTTGATAAGGCACGCCCCCAAGACTTTCTTGCCCTCCCTTATCGAAGAGGCAGAGAAAAGTCAGGCACTTCCCCTTTATTTTTGGGGGGTCCGATGATGTCAACTTCTACGTGCACATGGCATCAATGAAGTTTGAATTGGAACAAGGTGATCGCGAAATTGAAGGTCACACCCGAATGACGATGACCTTGAAAACGCCAAATGGATCCTGCTCGGTTCCGATAACATTCAATATAAGACAAGACGCCATCTTATCTTTTAAGATAAGCGTGCCATTTGATGTAACGATGGACATCTCACCCTTCCACATGGGAATAATATTATGTTCTTCAGGGATTATCATCCACAAGTGAAATTACCCTGTTTTCTCTTCCCTTTCTTGCCCCTGGACTGTTTATTATACTGATTCCTACTAAGAACACGCAATTGAAATTGTCAATTTCTTGCAAAAGGAAATCGCCGTGTATCGCATCTCACCCATAACGAGTGTTGCTGATTCCTGCTTGGAAGGCCCAGCTGCTAATGCATGCCTCAGGGAGTGCTTGCAACCGAAACAATTGAAAGCAAATGATATGCAAGCGCTTCAGAATATATTCCTGGGGTCCAACCAAAAAAATAAAGGAAAGGAATATATTCCTGGGGGCAAATGGAAAGAAAGCCTTTCTTTCATCACTGCAAGTTTCTCTGTGCAACTCCTACGAATATGTAATAACCATGAGTCTGTTACAAAAATTAAAATCCTGAAATATGGAGGGGATGTAAGATTACGGTGGAGTGTAAGCCGTGCATATCAGGACAAGGGAATTTTGACGAAAAGAAGCCTCAAAAGAAAAACTACACTGGCTTGTTTGACATTGCAGTGCTGCGTCCTTTCTATGAACGAAAACTACAATGGATAGGTACCCATTGAAGCTGTTGAACCACCTGCGTGACCAAAATATGGACCATCCGATGTGCTAGCCATGAACCAATCATAGTCTCTGACTAAAATACATGTTCATGAAATATCTGGATGGATTAAACCCGCTCAACATAACTGCAAAGCAGATAAAAGAAAGTATTCTAAGATGCAAATAAATGATAAAGGCGCTTGAAATGGAAGTCGTGAATAACAACTTACAAAGAGGATTCATATCCACAACTTACAAATAGGACAAAGGACGATGACAGCACCAATTGGGTATAGGAAGAAAGTGGTCCTCTCCAAAAAGGGCAGCACTGCAGTGAAAGAAATTTATCACTGTAGGACTACTTTTAGAGAGAGAGACAGAGACAGAGACAAAGAGACAGAGAGAGAGATTACCATCATAACCTAAGAAATTTAGATAATGGTAGTAACAAGCCGCCACCATGAAAAGCAGATTTGACAGCAATACAGGAATAAAGCCATGAGCTACCAGGATAGGAGATAAGAAATAGTGTATCACTGCCATATTATACACAGCATCAGTTGTTAATGGACAACACCGATATACTGCTATTTAAAGATTGTGAGAACATGTATCGATTTAGGGTGATACCATATAGTAAAACAAACATAGGGAAGAAGGAGTTGCAGTGTACATCGAACGCATAGAGCCTTCAAGAACAAGAAAAAATTAACATCTATTAGTAACAAAAACCATCTGAGCTTTGATGCCCGTCAATTTAATCTAGATTCAAGCAAGTGAGTTGAGAGTAAGTTGAAAAATGAAAGTATCTGCCATGATGCGAGTGAGATTATCATCTTAACAGAGTGCAGAATCATATAAATCAAATCTCAACATGATCAAAATTAGGGCCAAAGTTGAAAGTTTCAAGGACCAAATATTTCAGCTATACTGAAGAAATGGATGCTGAACATCTAAACATAAGGAAAGATGAATTTCAAGACTTGCCATTCAACACGTTGTTCAACCACATGACTATTTGGAACCTCCTCCCGAAGATAGCTGTTCGTCAAGAACCTGCCAGAAAATCAAGGAATAAAAATGGATATTACACTAATACAGCACTAAATATTAACTCATACAAATTATTGGGAGACATATTTTGTTTATTCTGCAAAATGGCTTCCTTTGCTTCTTTATCTAACTTGCACAGAAGATGATAACTGGAAGTGACTGGGGATCAACCTCCACCAACAGAAAATCTGTCCCAGGTCCTTCCAGAGAAGCAAATTTCCCTTGTTCAGCTTGTAGTTAGAGAACAAATGTAGTTATTCTAGATAGGAGACAGCACCAGATTTTTTTCTTCCAATCCAATGCCAAAGAAATAAACTGATTGCTGGGCATCGGATTAAGAACCTTTTGGTTGCGTCATCACAATAGGCTATTAATGCTAAGCATCAATGCTGGATCCAAAAGACCAAAGATGACTCCGTAAATTTCATATGGTAATGATTAAAGCCAACTAAATAAATACTCAAGCACACTTCACGAAACTCACAAAAAGGAAAATCAAATGCACTTTTATTACAGCTATGCAATTGCAGTTCCCCTTTCTCTTGGTGAACTCTATAAAGACTATATAAATCTCCTTAAGGGGGCAAACGGGAAGGAAGTTATTAGCTTCATTGACCTGAACCACATCAATGAAAAGACCAAAGAAATTTAAGGATTAAAATTTGCAGCTAAGTTATTATAAGCAAGAGGCTCTTACCAACATAATGTAGACAAGATAGCTCCAGTCACCAAAAAATGGAAAAGTAACACTGAAATAATTACAAAAACGGCATGTGCAACGCTGTGGTCATACCTGAAGTAAAAGAACAGATGCCCCCAAAAAAAAAAAAATGGATGAGCAAAGAACTCTCTATAGAAAGACTTGCAAATGACATGAGCATATGTAATAACTCAAAGACACGCAGCTAATCATGAAAGGAAGCATCTCATGTAAAACTATCTATATGCAATCGACTAGGAACCAAAGAGTTTTGAAACTTTATACTTCTTCCCATTCTTGCATGCTACACCACAAGTTATGAGTAAACCGACTAGATAAGTTCTGCCCATTGATAAAAAGAAGCCAACAAAAACAGATATGCAACTTACGCAGCACAATAAGCCGATACTGCGACTACCAAAAGAAGGCTGCTGATCACCACAAATGCCGGATCATCACGTGCCCACTGGTTCTTAGTTTCTGAGACAAGGAAAGGAAGAACAAAGTGAACTCTTGACCTCATCAAACATTTGGTAGCAACTTTCATAGTATACCTTACAATAAAGTCAATCCCCAAATGGCTAGGACAAAAAGCCAAAACAAGTGGGGAGAAAAACAAGGAGAAGATACAAAAATAAGAAAATCATCTCATTGACAACAAAAAATTCTATGGTGACAAAACTTCCTGAACAAAGTACAAAATTTGAAGCATATACATTTAAGGAGCACAAAGCCTGAATTAACTAGATCTGAAATTACTGAAAACCAAGTGGATGGGAACTTGTAAATGTGAGGACTTACGCTTGTGATACTTTGTGTGCTGATATCTGCATCCATCGTCCCATTGCACATGCAAGATGTAAAACTAATCCAGTTAGTTCATTGTAACAACCCAACTTCAAAAACCCCAGACTGATAAGAAGATCAGTAATGTCTAATACAACCATGAGATACACTGACAGAAAAGACAAAAACACCAACCAAAAAAAAAAAAAACAAAGCTTAGTCAAAAGTACAATGACAGATATAAAAGAATGGCTAGAACATTGATGAAGATTCAAATTCTTACACAACTTTTGGTGATGTACACAGATGAAGCATTTGCCAGAATGTATATTCGATGTCCATTTGTTGCCACTGCATTAAGCAGAGAAGCAGGAGAATGAAAAAGAAGCAATAGCATCAGGCAAAAACATTCCAAAAGAAATATTAACCTCCAATAAATCATTGATTAATGCTGTCACTACCATATGACAAATCATAAAACATGAACAAATTTATGAACCAGCAAGCAAAGCACCATAATGAATAATACAGATGTTATATGTAACAGGCCCATAACATGAAAACAGGTTACCATATGACAAATCGTAAAACAAGAGCAAATTTATGAACCAGCACACAAAGCACCATAATGAATAATATAGATGGTATATGTAATAGGCCCATAACATGAAAACAGGCTATGACAGAGGAATCTGCAATTGGGATCACACCCAACACAACCATTTGTGGATCATTTGGGATCCAAATCAATGAAGTGTATATCCTAGACAATTCAGAAGCAAGTGATCATCAGAAGCGTATCATATGAACTACTATTTAATTCGTCAAGCTTATTTACAAAAACAATAAGTGGGAACATTAGACTGTCGCTTGCAAATACATGACAACATTCTGGACAAGCTATGTCATTGGGTCCCTCTCTTAATTACACACCACCATGGACCTAAAAAGCAACCTTGAATGTAATTTGTGAAAGATGCAGAACATAAACTATTCCAAACTTCTATAATTAAAACGACTTGAAAGTGATCACACAATGATTGCAGCACCTATAAAGTGCTGCACGCCATATCGGAGCAGAGCAATCTGAGTTCTCAATGGGAGAAGAAATTGGCACACGCCATTCAATTGTCAGGCCCCGATGGCCATAACAAGGACCCTGTTCCCCATGGAACCTCGGCACATGATGCAGAAGATCGACTAGTGCAACAAAATTTCCAACTAAACTTCTCACGCACGGATCAAGCCATGCTCAAACCATATCCAGACTAGCACCAAAAAAAGAAATTTTCAACAAAGAGTCCTGTAAAACAGCTCAACATTTCCAATGACGCAGCTTCGTTGACACACGCATCACCATCGCTTTCTTCGTTCCCCAAGACCCAGTAGAAACGAGCCAACGCAAGCGCCGAGTTAGCTAGACGTCGAAAACTTCCGAGACGTGCACGAATCAAAGTCTAACACCAGTCGTTCACATTCAGCGTAATTCACTCGGCACGATCGAACTCCTACATCACATGGCAATTCGACTAGCGTCCTATCGCCAGTGGCGAGGAATGTGCGAAGATGCAACCGCAAAGGGAGATCAGATCTACTGAGCTACTAGCTGAAAAAATTTCCGCATCCAGAAAACGGGAGAGAGAGAAGGAGGGAAGTTAGGGACCTTGACGATTCGGCGGAGGTATTGAGCAAACATGTTGTTCGATCGAGAGGCGGAGGACGACGACCGCCCCTTGGATGCCGTCGGCAACATCTCCTTCCCCAATCCTCCCTCTGCCTCCCCTTCTCTCTCTCTCTCTCTCTCGATTCGCTTCCGAGAAGCTTCCTCCCTGATCGAAGCTGTCGCGGGATCGAAGCAGCTCTCTCGCTCTCTCCAGCGCAGTCTGCGAACTCCCTTCCGATACTCTCTCCGGCGCAGTCTTCCTTCCTGATCGATCGATCGATCGCTCGCTCGATGTCAGCCCTCTCTCCCTCTCTCTGTGCTCATGCGAGATGCGAAGTGGAGCCTCGGGATTGGGCGGAGGTGGAGCAACCGTTCCCGGATGGGATCCGGTTGATGGGTAGACGGACTCGTTTTGATTGGGCCGAAGCCTAGCTTAGCTAAGCCTGAAATCGGCCGAGTGTTCTTGGGCTTGGGTCAGGAGCTTATTATATCAATCGGGTCGTGTGGTCAAGGTCATCATCGTAATTTCAAAGCAATGAGTCGTTTTTAGTTGCCACCTAAGGTACGGCAAACATCTGCAATATGCAACCACTTTTGACTACTATTTGTTGAGCTTAAGCATGATGTTGCCCTTACAAGCGAGCTGATATAACTCCAAATATTCCGTAACAATATAATTTCGGTCATTGCCTACTTTGTAATTGACCATATATGCGAAGACAACCCAGTCTAGTTTTTCATTAAGTTTTATCTTGAAACTTAAAATGGAATCAAGATTATTCCTCAATGTTATAAAAAAAAAAAAAAACAATCGCGTTATATCTTATTTCTTTTGTTTTTTTTTCTTTACAATTGTATGCTATGCATTGGGATTTAGTTGTGCTGCTTTGGGGAAGAGAACCATTCAAATGCTTCTACGTGAACTTTTAATCCGTTATGAAGACTAGAATAAATATAAAGCAATATGGCACAAAACATAATTATATCTAAAGTTACTTGTAAAGTAGAATTGGTAGGCTCAATATCTAACAACATATAAAAATTGGGGTTGTTTGGAGCGACATTTAGTGGCAGTGTTACGATGTGTTCTTTGACATATTAGAGTCCTAAACGAGAAAGGATGGAGAACTAAAATTCTCTCGATTCAAAGCAATTTGTATCTCACCTCGCATTGCATGATTACAAAGAGATCCATCGCCGCGAGAGCCCTTTTTGCCTACCCCTCGTGTCTCTTTTTGCGAGTGCTGAGTTCCAAAAGCACCTACCCTCCAAGAACCCATCTACGCACCTAAGATCTAACATCGAACCGCCTCAACAATTCCCTCCAAGGTAAACCACGTCATCCAACTTCCAAGAGAGAGAGACGTTATGACTTGATCATATCCAAATCCCATGTCGAACAAAGTGGGTACGACAATTTACATACGAACCGGGTGATGCTAATCCTATTTCCTATTGAGTCCCCATGTATGCGTGGAATTGTCACCGTGTCCATATCCAAATCTCCTTCGAACAAATTAAAAAAGAAAAAGGAAAATGAAAGATATCACGTGCGTTGCTAATTTGAATAATACGAGAGAGGACAAAAACCGAATCCGACATTAAATGCGTCCCAAAAACGGGCCAAACCCAGATTTTCCAATTCGAGTCCTGCCCCTTCTTTCCGTTGGCGCTCGGCTCACGCAACGCGCAAGGCGCTAACCGCCCCCTCCTAATTTTCCTTCTCAGAGGATTCTTTTCTATCTCGTTCTGAGGTATTAGTCAAAAAGCTCTCCCCTCCGGTATAGAGATCGGTTAGGTAACAGAAAATCCCGACTTTTGGAAAATAAATATATAATACATATTTGAAAAAGATTTACGAAGAAATATATTGTTGAACGCAAAAGGATAAAAATTAAAAAAAAAAAAAAAAGGCTAAAACCCACCATCATATTTTTCATTCTCAAACTCGCTTTGTTGTATTTGCATGTACAGCCTCAACAATACTTCCGCCTAATTAAAATTTTTAATTCCATCCCAAAATTTTTCGTTTTATTCCACCTCCCCTGCCCGGATTTCGCTACGCGGCGTCGTTTCTCGAGCCCCCATTGTTGCCCCAGCTCGCCGGGCCGCCCCTCTCCAGCTCCGTCATGTAGTTCCTCACCTCCGTCCGGATGATCGCCCGCATCGCCGTCGTGAACTCGGGCCCGAACCACGTTGTCTCCGCAGCCGCTCCTGTATCTCTGCTCGAGTCCTCCCGCCTCGCCCCCGACTCGCTCGACTCGCTCCCTGGAATCGACAGCGACAGCTGAGTCGAAGGACCGTCAGCTTCCCGATCGTCCACGCCCCGCGACTCGCTCCGAGTGCGCACCGACGCCGCCAAGTCGGCGACTGTCCTCGCCGCCACGGGCTGCAGCAGAGAATCGGATCCGGGCGGCGCGACCGGATCGCTCAGCTCGGAGCTCGACGGGGTCCCGGGGCTCCTGCTGCGGGGCTTCTTCTCCTCTGGCTGCCGCGCCGCGGCGGCGGAATCTCCGTCGGGGATCGCCGCGGCGTACTTGCGCTTGAGCGTGGAGTTCCAGTGGTTTTTGATCGCGTTGTCCGTGCGGCCGCTGAGGAGCCTCGCGATGGTGGCCCAGCGGTTGCCGTACTTGGCGTGCGCCCTGAGGATGAGATCGTCCTCCTCCGCCGTGAAGGGGCGGTGCTCCACCCCGGGGGAGAGCTGGTTGCACCACCGGAGGCGGCACGACTTGCCGGACCTCCCGGGGATCGACCGGCTTATCAGGGACCAGTTCCGAGCGCCGTGGCGCTGCACCAGCTTCCTCAGCAGATCGTCCTCGTCGGGGCTCCACGGGCCCTTGACCCGATCGGTGTCCCTCCGCGACGGCTCCACCGCACCGTCCGACTCCATCGATCTCTCTTCCTTCGAAAATCCCGGAAGCGCCGTCGGCCTGCGGATGCGACTCGACTCAGGACTGAAGCACGATAGGCACAGGGGAAGGGAAGGGAGAAGCGCTGGGGTTTATAAAGGAGGGGGCTCGGGGCAACCGGTAGAGCCAGTCGCGTCGGAGGGACTCGAACGAGCGATGGTTCGAACCGGCGCCAGCCGGTAACCAGTGAGGGGACGCGCCAGCTGGATAACCACATAGGGCCGCCACGTGGGCGCGAGAATAACGAAACGAAAGAAACGGACTAAAATCTCGCAGGAACAGAAAATATCGAGGTGGTTTCCTGAATTATCTAGGAGACCGTCACGACAGTTATGGAAGTTGAAGGAGGGGGGGAGTTGGTGAAAAAAGTTGTACCCGCGAGAGATTGAGGAGATGGTGTTAAGCATAAGCATAAGCGAGCGAGCGAGCGAGCAAGGAAGGATTAGGATTAGTAGGATAGGTTTTGACTGAGCCTACGTGGAAAGCATTATTCCGATTAGTTATTAACCTTCTCTTTTTTGTTTTTTTGTTTTTTAATTTCTGCTAATCATCGTACTAATAGGTATCCCTATAGTACTTGCTAATTAATTTTATTCTTGATTTGGAAAACTTAATTTTCAAATTTTCGATTATTCACTACTCAAAAAGTGCCAAAAATATATAATATATAATTTCTATTGATACAATCCGTTGTGTTATGTCTGGGAAGTTTTTTATTTTTTACAAAATCCTCAACATTCATTGCCGAGGAAAATCGGATTATGTGTCCATAATTAATGTTTGGATCTTGGTGGGAATGAGTGTGTATAATGTGAACGCATTAATTTTTTCTTTATTTTCGCTTGATTATTATTTTAAAAATTCAAATCCTACATATTGATTACACTTAAAATGAGCTTTTAACAAAGAGTCGTGTAAACCCGCTCTCTAAGAATAGTTTTGAATTTTAATATTTAAAATACGTGCCATGGTCTCAAGATTCCCACATCCAAAGGGCAATGTTGGACGGGTGAACTAGAGTCTCCCAGGGGCTTCTAGAACATTTCCAAAACGAGTAAAAGGGTAACTACGCCAAGATTCAAAACTCTTTTGATATAAATGTTGATGGTGGGTAGGTCGAGAAATGCGATGTCGTCCATTACATTGAAAAATGAGTAATGGTTGTAATCAAATGACTTCTAATGTAAGAATAGATATACACATTCTTGTAATTAAATGACCTCTAATTCGAATTATAACCATTAATCGAATTTCAATTCAACGGACGAGATCGTACTGCCCCTACTACCATCTATCGACATTCACACTGATAAAATTTTAGACCACGGCACAATTATGGTATTGCCTGTTCTTAAGAATGTTTTAGAAGCACTCGGATCTTTCCAGGGACGTTTTTGTTGTTTTTCCTCGATCAATGTTGATATAATACTCACGTAACTTAAGTGACATGTCACATCATATTGTTTAGAATATCATCCAATGGAGCATTTGACAAGTGGTAAATGTATCGCCTGGTATTTCGAATTTTTCGCAACTTTTTTTCTTCTTTTAGCAGCAAGTTACTCAATAAATAAGCACGAGCTATGAATTTTTTTAAGTAGTATTTTTTTTTTTTTTTGGTGGGGTTTTCAGTGAAGAGATGGAGGCAATAAAAGGTGGGGGCAGGGGAAAGGAGATGAGGTGGAGAAGAGGACAAGGGTTGGAGTTAGGGGAAAACGACAAAAGCGGTCGCGGGAATTGGAGGAAGCATGATTGCGGAGGAGCTGTCCGTCCAGGCTGGCGACCTGACCCACGCGACCACACTTCCCATCCCCAACGGCACAACCCCAAAAAAAAAAATTATTTATTATTTTTTTAACGACTTTCGAATTAACTTATCCTCCTTACTTCTCCTTTTTTATAACCAAAAAAATTATTTTATTATTATTTTTCACTTCCTTCTAGCTCGCGTGACTTTTGAATTACGCTGCGCGAAAATCGTGTGACCTAAAAGAGATGCTTTTCAAACTCCGGAGCCGAAGGAGGAGAATTTGAAAAAAGGGAGGGTCGATCTAATTGGTCCTTTCTTCTTTAACGTCGAGAATATGTATAGTTTCTTGGTTTTTTAATCCTAAGCTCTAGCCGCACCTTTTAGGTAGGCAGTCATTTTCCCATGTGTTTGATTAGGGTCTACCGAGATCTTATCAATCATCCGATTGCAAGTGGTTATTTTCAGTGAATTCTTATCTCGGCATGCTCCACCTTAATATGATTGGGTTAAATTAACATGGCATCTTCACCATTCACATGAGCGAAGACCGCATGATGAAGTAAAAAGGTAATTGTAGAAATTCAATTATAAGCAACGGAAGATTTTGTAGTCATGTCCGACCTGCTCCCGACCTAAAATAGTTCATTGGTCAAATGCTTAGATAAGTATTTGGTTGTTCAATTATTGAAGTAACTTTGCACCTAATAGGCTTTTTATAGAGAGGAACTTATTGCCCATAGTAGGCACCAGATGAACATTATCCATTGATAACTAAGTAATGAATAAAACATGATTTCAAACTTGCCTTAGTAAATCTTAAATTCGATTAAATTTTTTATCGTGAAATAACTTCAAACCGATTCTCTTGATCACATTTTTTCTTTCATTATTTTATCTTCCGCTACCATGCGACTCAACCTGTACTGCAAATTCACACCGTTTGAATTGTTTTGCTTGTCATAACAAATTTTTAGAGAAAGACTTGTAAGATTTTGTTGCCATTTTAGATGGTGTTATCGGAATCTCGAATTCAAATTCAATCCACCGTAAGCTATTTAATATTTACCACGAGACATGAATTACCTCGTATTATAATATGCCGACCTACACGAGACGTGTAATTTGCGTCAAATTGACGCGAGATGAATATCTAATACCTCATATCGCACCAATAGTATAAGATTTATTTCCTTGTTCGTCAAGGCCAACTATGGAAAGTAGATTGCGAAACATAGGTATGAAACACGGAGCCAATTAATTTTACAAAATCGGAAACCCTAATAGGATTAGATTCATATGAATGGTGTGGATGAACTTTAATAAGAATTGAAAGGGAAAAAAGAAAGAAAGGAAAAACCTCGGAAAACTCTAAATTTTGTCAATTGTGATATATTTACTCTAATTTTTTTAAGGCACAATCAACCTTAAACTTGTAGTCATGTGATAAATT
Source organism: Corymbia maculata (assembly GCA_014182735.1). Taxonomy (NCBI): domain Eukaryota; kingdom Viridiplantae; phylum Streptophyta; class Magnoliopsida; order Myrtales; family Myrtaceae; genus Corymbia; species Corymbia maculata. The sequence goes on from CM024690.1 coordinate 23,469,147, forward strand.
TACCTTAAATTTTTTCCCATGACATTAAAAGACCCATACTTATACTTGTGCAATGTATTTATTTCGAACTTCTTTTTCTTAACACCAGACACTAAAAACCCCGGGTCACGTAGATACAAGTTTGTGATTTTTAATGTTATAAAAAAAGTTCAAAATAAATATATTACATGAATTTAGGTACGGGTTAAACGTGTCGCATATGTATAAGTTTAGAGATGTTAGTATCATGAAAATTTTTTGAGATAAATGTGTCCCGAGGCATATAGTTTAGATTTTTTTATGACAAATAAAGAAATAAAAAAGAAAAAAGGAAATCGGTGAAAAAAAAAAAAAAGGTGACGGGTTTCCGTCGGCACCAACCCCCTACAAAACGGCGACGGTTAGGAGCCTCCGGCGTTCACACGCAATGCCGTCGGGTCAAACCACGGCACCACCCACGATCAAAACGTGTGCCACTGGATAACTTTGACCGGTCGGACTTTCGTGTTTGGCTTCTCTCTGTCTGTGGACCCCGCCAACCCCCGGTCAACCTGGAACCGGATGGGCCCGTAAGCCGAAAGCTCCTCCGTTACTTCGGTTCGGGTCGTTATTACTTTAGGCCAAAATTCCGAAAGCAGAACCCGACGCGACCATCTGCGCTTCGTTCGGACAGCTTTCGACACGTCACTAAACATGGTTCGATGAAAGAATAGTCTTTTACGTCCGGGATGCATCTGACACGAATTCATCCTTATCTTCACAGTTACATAATTATCAAAAAAATTATAATGTATTGTTTGTACATCAATTCAATTAACTTTTTTTTTAAATTTAATTCAAAATCTTTTGATGATGTGTCAATATTGTCTTTTCATCAATTTGGCTAGACACATTGATTATTTCATGTGATGCTATTGGCATTTGATTTGGACAAGTTTTATAATTTTTCCTAAATTTATCCCTTCTTCCTTTCTTTTTCCTTTTTTCCATATTTCTATTCATCCATCCCTAGGCCTTGGCAATGGCCAATGACCACCACCACTACCAGCCATTGCTGGATGCTTGGCGATAGGAATAGGAAAGTAGAGAAAAAGGATAAAAAAAAGGAAAGTAAATTTTTTAAAAATAATACGTTATTGTCACCCATACCAAATAGGATGGCCAACATCAAGCTCAGTGATTGTTGATCAAAATCAACCAAAAGGACGATATTGATAAATCATTAAAATATTGAGAATTAAATTAACCAAATAAAAAATTACGATTAAATTCATATCCATATAATAGACTTGCAATTTTTTTGGTAATTTTCCAGTAATATCGATATTCAAACACCATGCTTCACCTAACCAAAGTGGGAGGATGGGGAAATACATAAACATTCATATACATACATTATATGTATATTCTCCATATGGATTTGATAAAGATGAGGGGATAAGAAAAAAGAAAAGTCAAATTGACCAAATAAAATAGTAGGAGGCCAAGTGTGGTTAATGATGCGCATTTCTTTCCCAAGGCAGTGCACATGGTGCTGGGCTTCATCAGAGATCGTTAACGATACGTCAGAAAAAATCTCCACATCAAATTAGAGTATTGATCCCCCCACACACACACACCCATCTCCTCGGAATTCCAAACAAACATCGGATTCTGGCGGTGAGATTTCCTTCGATAGGAGAGAACACACAATTCGTTCGACCCCGACCACGACGACGACGACGAGGACGACGGGATTTTAAAACGCAGGGAGATTCTTCTCGCCGACGGAAATTCGTCACTTGGCTCGGGCGCTCCTTTCGTCGCATTGCCCCCCTCGATCGCTAGAAATTTTCCAACCCCGCGATTTCATGGGCCGTTCGGATTTTCTCACGGCAAATGGAATTTTGCCGAAGCAGGTTCTCCGATTAACTCCGCTCGATGCGATACCGAAAATCTACATCGGGAAATGAGGCCGAAATGCACGTGCTTGGCGATTCGCACATGTGCCTTTGGATCGTATCATCATCGGAAGGGAATTTGCATTGTATTTGTATTCCTCCCCCCCGGCGCCGCGATTTTCATCGCGTGTATGCCATCCTCTTGAGGGACTATCTCGATTCTTGAATTAGATTCGCGTTGACCCTGGAACGAACTTGGTTTTAGTGCTGGAGCCATTGCTTTGCAGCACAACGATGTTCAACTAGTGGCTAGGTAGGAGTTAGATAGCGTGATTAATTGCTGTGATGTTATGTCACGTGACACAGTCTAAAGATTATGTGACTAAAAAATTGCTGTGCGAAATTGAGGGAGACCATCTCAATTCACCTAGATTTTTTCTTAAAGCTTCTAGAACATCTTTAGGGATGGATGGGATAGTAATTGTGTCAAGATCTAGAGTTCGAATGTAATATTGTTCGTTAGATAGAAAGTCGATCAATAATTGTAATAAGAAAGTCTAAGAAATGATGTCTTCTCCCTCATTGTATATATCTATGTGTTTTTTAGTAACAAGGTTTGCTTCTTTTCGGAGCCACTAGCTAACAAGACTTTTGTCGCTCGAGTGTCGACCAATCTCATATAACCACTTAACTTAGGTGCCCACGATCTCAAGATGGGCTCACTTAACTTAGGCGCCCAAGGATTCAAAGGATGAGATGAGGCTTTAGGCATTTGGGCAACAAGGCTCGGGCATTCAACCATCTCAAAAAATCACTTAACTTAGTGCCCAACGATTTCAAAGGACAAGTATCTTAAAGGATGAGATGGGGAATCTCTGGAGATTCAAGAGAGTTTAAATTGCCTCAAACGACGAGGTTATGCTTATGCGCCTAATGATCTCAAATGATCAAGAGAGCTTGAGTTGCTGTATGCAATCTCATTTCCAAATGATGACTTGTCACACACGCTTGCGCTGTGCCCACACCCTGAATCACCGCACATTTTGGATCTCAAACATCTAACCTATCTCATTAATGTTATGGATCCAAGGGTTCCGTGATCAATGGAGCATTTATGATAAAGGGAAAACGATTAAAATGCTTTTGGAAAGATCCAAGTGCTTTCGGAATGCAAAAAATGAGGATATTGAAATTGTGCCGTAGTTTAGAATTCTCTTGACATAAATGCCAGTAGGTAATAAGTGGGTGGTACGATCTCGTCTGTCGAATCCAAATTTGATCAATGGTTATAATCTGATTGCTCAAGAATAAGAAGGATACCTTTCCTTCATTTGTATTCATTAAACCATTTCAACAATCTAAATTCCATTATCTCTCTTCAAAACTTTACTTTCTTTCTCTACTATCTAAGTGAATTTACTCAAATACCAGTCGACTGTTAAACCCATAAAAAGATGAATGTGAATAAGGTATTTGCAAAATTATGACTCGCGAAAAAAAAATAATTGAGACCTATTAAGGTATCGATAGAGATGTCAAAATGGGTCATAAACCCATATTATGACTCACTTTTAATTAAATGGGTCAAATATGGGTCAAGTGAAAGTTGAATATGGGTCAAATATGGGTCAAGTGAAAATTAAATATTGATCAAATATGACTTAAGTAAAAGTTAAATATATATCAAATATGGATTGAATGAGTCATTTAACATAGAATTTCGAGTGAGTTTGGGTTTCTCTACAATAATAATGGCTTTTAGCAATACGGGTTGGGTCGGGTATGGATCGGGTGTGGGTCGGGTCGGGTATGGGTTATTAAATTTACATTACATGAATTTGGGTCAAATTACATGAATTTGGGTCAAAACGGGTTAAATGGGTCAATATGTGTCGGACTATTATTGACCCGACCCAAACCCGACCCGACCCACCCGTTTGACGGGTCTAGGTATCGAATGGAATGGAGAACCATCTTCCAAAAAAAAAAAAACAAAGTGTTTTGCCCAAAAACAAGCTTCTATTAAGAAACTCAGTCATCAATTTCAAAGCCGACATTGGCTAGATAGGGATCATGGACTTCAATCACTCTTTTTTTCTTTTTGGTCAAAATGGACTTCTATCCTTCAATAGGCATCTTGTCACTACAAAATTCTATTCAGACCCTACGCGATTAGATAGGTCAAAATAATCATATCCTTTCAAAAGCTTTCATATCCTTTATTTATTTAATAATTGTCAAATCATATGACTTATTTGATTTGTAAATAAAAAAATGAAATGGCAATTACTATGCAATTTTAGTCTCTCGACGCATGCATGCAACCCAAGGCTTGAGGAGAAACGCTTATTTTTCTCTAGACTTTCAAAATTGAGCGATAAAAGAAAAGTCAATCTAAATTATAAAAGATAAAAAAAAAAAATCAAGTTAAATAAAAATTGCTAATAAGCATGTACCCAAATTATGATTATAATTAAGTTAATTTTATGACTGCATACCTAACAAGCAACATAGACTTGTCAAAATTGGTCAAAAAATTCATATTTTAACTCATATATGATGAGTTGAGTTTTTATATGAATTAATTATATTTAATAAGTGGACATAAATGAATTTAGAATGACAAAATTTAATACAATATGAATATTAAATAGATTTATAACTTATTTAAACTTAATTTACTTTCACGTCTCTTTTTTTACTCTCTTGCCTTTACTCATGCATACTCTGTGATCTCGCCAATATTTAGGAGTAATTTTTCCTAAATTTTTTTATATACGGAAATATTTTAATAATATGGGTTGGGAGTTAGGTGTGGTCAATTTGAATCACATAATTTTCGGCCCGACCCGACGTATATATTTGACGGGTCAAAAGGCGTGGCGCGGAATACAAACAAGGCCCAATCATCTTTTCCCTCGAGGAAGCATTCATGCACGCAGGCCCAAAATGGAGGGAAACAGAAGACGGCGTCCCTGAATTCGAATCCATCATCGCTCCTCGGCGGCGTATCTCCGGCTTCAATTCCAGTTCGGTCGTCTGATCGAATCGAATCCAATCGAGTCGCATTTTTCGTTCTTCATCGACCTTCGGGTCAATCCTCCAGTACTTCTGCAGCTGGATTCCTTGCTCCAGCGGAAAAATTTGTGGGAGAAAACCCTAAATTGGGAGCCTCGGGGATTAGGGCTTGCTGATTACACATGTCGACGGGCAGACCCAGGGATGGAGACCTGCAGTTGGTGGCGGCGGCGGAGAAGCCGAGGTCGGAGCTCCCGCCGAGGCCACCGGCTGGCGGCGGCTCCACCGCGCTCGTGGAGTATACCGGGCCGCTGCTCAAGGAGGAAGAGGAGGACTTGGAGATCAAGCTGAGGCGGATCATAGAGAATGTTCCGGTCCGCGTTAGTAACACCTCCGGGAGTTCCGCTGGTTCTGGGTCTGGCGATTTTCATCAGGTCAGTTAGCCAAAGTTTTAATTTTATTTATTTATTTAGGTTATCCGTGCTAGAGAGACCCTGTATGCGGTTGCTTCGGTATTGCAGCTTAAAGAAGGGGCGAGTTTGTCATGAATATGGTGTTTGAATACTCTTCGGTGTTGAGGTAATCTTAGATTCGGTTGGCAGATTGCTTCTGTATCACCGCTTAAGGAGGGGTGAGTTTGTCATGGATACGGTGGTTTGATGAAATCTGCCGATCACTTGGAGCAAAAAAGGGGCGAAAGTTTTTTGAATTATCTGTGATGTTGAGGTAACCTGAGATTTAGATTGGTGGCGGACACTTGATGTTGTGGTTGTGTCCAGTGTGAGTGGCGCTTCTTGATCTTAGCTGGAACTTTTCAGAAGTAAGATGATGGTGGAGGATGTAGGCTCTAAGTCATGGCCATGATTTGCGAATTGCCTTTCTTTAGATATCTGAATTCTCATCAGAGCAAAAAGAGAGACAATGAATAGCCCTCTTAGAAACTGTTTGTGGTGGTGTGTTGCAGTTGGAGTCGTAAAGCTTTTTCTACTCTTGTCTTTGAGCTTAAATCCTTCCCTTTTGTAATTGTGATGCATATACTTCTGTTTCGTTATTTTTTTCATTCTGCATCTAGATGTTCAATTCCTGTTAGTATGATTAGCACTAATGTGCCTAACTTCATAAATTTGTGTAATGTGCACATCCAGTGATCTAACCTCCCCATTATTACCCTTTGTGAGGATGTGCGCCTGATGTGGTTTTGACTATGACGAGAGGGAGCAGCTCATCTTTATTGTTTATGGCAAATCTATGTGGTCAAATAGACAAAGTTTATGGTGTAAGTTTTTACTGAAGTCATAGAAATATTACAGAAAGCGAGTTGGAGAGAAATATGATACCTTGTCAAGTTAGAAATACAGGCTTAATTTGATTGGGTATCACATAAGCATAAGATCTGTCCCTTTTGGCCAGTGAATTGAGAACCTTATATGGATAGATGTTTTCTTTTATCGCATTTAGTGTTCTGAACTTTTACTGGAATGAGATATCTATGTAGCTCATTACTTTTTTTATTTGGGTCGAAATGGGGCTCATTACTGACACCAACACTATTGATGACGTTCGCTCCTTCGTTTGTGGATATTGTTAACTGTTCTGCGATGTTCTGTTTGATAAACTCATCTTATTGGTTGTGATATGACAGTTCGATTAACAGGGTTTTTTTTTTCAGTTCAGTTTATAGGAATAGAAGGTTTCTTTTTTTTTCATTGATAATCTGCTACTCGGTACAATATCTTTTTTATTTTTGGGAGTTGAATACTTGGTACGCTATCTGATTGTTACCTATTATTTGTAAATTACGCTTGCAACAGTATCGGCAGATGAGACGGAAAGAGCAAGACCGGCTAGCGAGAATGGATGTTGATTACCAGAAAAGGAAAGAAATGGCTGAATTTGTGATGAGAAGGGAAGAGAGATTGAAAGCAGCAGAGGAACGTACAGCAAAGAAGCGATTAAAGCGCCAAAAGAAGAAGCAAAGGAAGAAGGAGAAGAAGATGAAACCCAGCTCGGGCGGAGGAGAGCAAACAAAGGGGGAGTCCTCTGATGACGATGGCAGCGATTCAGACAATGGCGAGGAGCAGCAAGCTGATCGAGCCCGTTCTTCTTAATTTTTGTAATGTTATGGGTCCTTTGTTTCTGGAAATTCTCGTTGCCCCTGCCCCCAGTTAGCCGAGAATTTCCCAAAATTGTAAGGTTTTAGGGTGTTGATTCAGTGACAAGAAAGAGATGCCGAGTTTCCATCTTGCTACATGATGTCAAGCAAACTGCAGGAGTTCAGAGGTTGCTGTCACTGGTGGTCATGGTCATGGCTGGTGTTGGTTACTAGGAAGGAGTGGTTGGGCCATCCATGGCAGATGTGATTGAACTTTTCAACCGCATAGCTCCTCTTCAATTTTCCTGATGGATAGACCCTTAAGAAGAAAATTCTTCTCTGTTCCAATTTAGCTTCTTAATGTGCTTTAGTGGTACACGCGCGCATGCAAATCTGACTATCAAAACGATTTGAACCCCATAGAACCGTATGGCCGGCTATATCTCGCGTCATGCATTTATATGTCAACTTTGTACAAGTACATGGAGATGAATATATGTTTATTTTTGAGGGGAGGCAGGCATGTACGTAAATTCTTAGTAGAGGTCATCAGTTTTAAGTCTGTTTTGGTTTCAAAATGGAATTGGGAATTGGGGATTGGACCATTTGATCCTAGGATTGAAAATCGGATTGAACCATTGGTTTTAGTTTGGTCTAATGAGAACATCCATTTTTTTTCCCACTAAAGAGTAGTTATGCATAATGAAAGAAAATGACAAATTTTAAAATATTGACGGAAGTAATGATGAGTGAATGATTATTGTGTCATAAACTTGTGATATCATTTGATAAGATATAATTTAGTTCATTTTTTATTGATTTTTTTAAGGAAATAAAAAAAAATTTGTATATGTAGTCGTTCTAGTCCGATCTCTTTTGAAATCGGGAACTAGACTGCTCAAACACTAATTCTTAGGAATCGGAAACTAAATTGACACTCTCAAGAATTAGCCTGAATTGGTCGGTTTGCTCTGGTCCGAGTGGTTCTTAGTTTGGGCAATTGGTTTTGTATATTCCTAGCTTTCAGGGACGAAATTGAAAAAAAGAAAAGAATAGCTGGGGGCCAATTGTGGAACTTCAGGAAAAGCCCATTTCACTTTCGGAAAGTAGAAACTGCCTTTTCTTCGGCCGCTGCTGCTGCAGTTTTGTATTCTCTTTCCCTCCGTCTCCTTCCTCCCGATCTAACCTCTTTCCCGATCACCTTTTCGGCCATTCGCCTCTCTGTCGCGCCTGATCGGCGAAGAAGGAGAGATCGTGAAACGGACACGCCATGGGAGCTCCAACTTCACCGCCTCATCGCGTCGACGTCCATCGGGCCCTCGGCGGTGGCTCCGGTAACGCTCCCTCGTCCTCTCTTTTATCAACGCCTGTTCGTTTTGTGGCGGTCGGTGGACATCGATCGTACATCATCGGTTTATCTAGGCAGTAGGACTGGTCTTTTTGCTTGTTTTCGCCGTCATCGGCGTGATCATTGATCTACGAGACTGTTCGATCGATTCACTGATTCCGTGTCGGGGGTGCTAGTTGCTGATTTGCTTCTGTGGAAAAGATGGGTTGCTGGGGTCGCGCTCCTGCTATTTTCGACGGCGATGTGGTTTCTGTTCGAGAGAGCCGGTTACAACCTGTTGTCCTTCGCCGCGAACACTATGTTCCTTCTCGTTCTCATACTCTTCCTTTGGGCTAAATCTGCTGCCCTCCTCAATCGGTGGGTACCTCGCGTTTCCGTTCTCTTGCGTATTGTTTGATGTCTCTTTGAGTTAGGGTTATGCTTATTTGCATAAAGATGTTGTAGGGCTGGCTCTGTTACAGAGGGGGATAAAGGGTTAGTTGTTAGAGAAAAGAGATGGCAACTTTTGGAGGATTAATGTAGAAAACTGGAGTACCTTTTTCTTTGACAGGAGGTGAAAAAATGTTAGGTTTTCTGTAGGTGCATTTTAATCTCAAGCTTTGGAACGATATATTGAACTTGGAGTGCCAAGTCTTGATTATCGTGGAAATCCAGGATGTGATTCGGGAAATTTCATTTTTCTTCATTGAAGAGTTGTGCATTACAGCCCCATGAAATCTTCTTGTTGTCTTAATACAATTTGATTGTGTGCAAATGTCCAGACCATTGCCTCCTCTCCCTGACCTAGAGGTTTCCGAGAATTCTGTAGCCAAAGCTGCTGACGTTATGGTAGAATGGATCAACCATGGTTTATCCATGCGCGTGAGATAACAGTCAATCGGAACTTGAAACTCTTCTTTCAGGTTTCGTTTTTCATTTACTCTCCTGAGTTTCCTGTACACCTTCAACATTTTGGAAAGGGCTTATTAATTCCCTGTTACATCTTTAATCAGGTTGCCCTTGGGTTGTGGGCGATTTCATACGTCGGCAGCCTCTTCAACTTTCTTACCCTAGTTTATATTGGTGAGATCTGCACACCCACTGCTTTTGTTTCCTATTGCTTATCTTTGTTATTGCTTCATAATGGCGAGATGATCTGTTATATTTGTTGTTGTTTTGTGCTACCTGCAGGGATTGTTCTTGCCTTCTCTGTCCCTTTCGTATACGACAAGTATCAGGACCAAATCAATACTAAACTGTGCGTAACACACAGCGTTCTACAAAAGCAATATAAAAGATTTGATGAACATATCTTGAAGAAGATTCCAGTGCATACTAACAAAGTAAAGAAGATTGAATAGGCAAGTGCAATCTCTGCTTTTTTTCCTCTGTCTGAGAGCCTGTGCTAGACAAATGAGACTGTACTGAATACTCAATGAATTGTTCATAATGCATAGTTCAAGTTCAAAACTGTATGCATCACCTATTTTTCCATTTCATCCATATATACTAATGATCTCTTTGAAGTGCTTTTTGAGTGCTCTTAAGAATCAAGGTTATTGTACAAATTGATCAATAGTTGCATTTCTGTGTGTGTATAACTTAAGTTTGTTAAATGGAAGTTCGCTGTGGCTTCTGGTGTGAGCATCATATAATAGGTCATGGAATCTAAAACTTTCGGATATATCAATATCTAGAAGCTGACTTTGGCAAAACTATGGTAAATTCGTTGAAATTAAAGTTATTAGGATCTTTCCAGTTGAAATTTGAAAACTGGCAAGCCTAAGCCTATCCATTGTACTCATTGGACGTACAGAGTGTTTAAGAGGCTCTTGTGTCGCATTTTTGTTGTTGTGAAGGTAGGCTGTTATCATATCGTCATGTTAAATATTTTTATACTTGAGGACTTCATTCAATAGTTAGTGTTAGAGCTGGGTGAATGGAGCACTTTCAAGGAAAAAAGGTTATGATCACTAGGAGCAACTCTAGTATGGTGCATTTGCTTTGAAGGACTGGTGCTGTTTGGATCAACAACTGTTGTTGAATGCAAGTCATATATTGACCAGAAGTTCTCTCTTTCTTCAGTTGGCGTATGAATCCATGACAGATTTCGGGAAGTGCTGGGGTTGGAATATTCCAGTTATACATTTCTTTACTTATTCTTTACAACACTCTTTTCCTGAATGCATATTGACAACACTCTTTTTTCCTGAATGCATGCACTAGCTAGGAGATCAGCTGTCACAATTTTTTTTTATGAAACTGTAAAACCGTCATAACGAGCTTCTGAATCTTTTCTCCCTTTGGCATCTTATCAGATTTTTCCTTTTCCAGAATCCCACTTGATGCTTTTTCTGAACAGCACCTGCATCGGCTTGGTATTGGGCTCAAGTAGCTTGAAAGATGTGCCCAGAGGCGTGGAAGTTGTTTCTTGGCACGCGACATCATTTTTGGGTTCGCTGGTTTCTTGATGAGTTTAAGGTTGACCATATACTGGTAATACGATGCCAGACCTAAGGTCCGTTGGCCTCTGCATTTTGGCGAGCATTTGGGTTTGAATTAGCAAAGTCCTCTGTAAATCTGGTGTGAGATGTATTTTCAACGGTGGTGGCTTTCTGAATGTACTTTTTTGTTACAAGAGAGATTACAACAACACAACACAAAGCAAAGCTTAAGTAGAAGTTCCTTCCAGATTAGAACAATAATATGCCCCAGTCACTGGGGCGGAAATCATACACATTTTTCTGAGTCTGAGTTGCGACCCGCTTGGCCAGAAAATCAGCAGAGGAATTTGCTACTAGGCAAAAGTGGAGAAACTAACAATACCTGCCCGCAATCTTCTATAAGATGGACGGAAAGAGAAGTATTACAGCATGTTGAAGTAGCATCAAACTCAAACCATTTATTGAAAACCCATATCCCACGCAAAAGAATGACAGTCAATTGCGCAACAATACTGTTACGCAATCCCAAAGAGACTTTAGAACTTGCGATCCAATTGCCTCAGGAGTCTTCGGAGCAACCCTCCCAACAACAAAGAGCAGCTGCAAGATATTACCCACAGTTGAAGAATATATCCAAAGAGAAGAAAGCATCATTTGCCTGTACATCTAGATGGCCTGCCCAAAAATTGTTGCAACTCCACAATCCCTTAATAGATGGAACACACTTCCCTCTGCACAAGCACACTGTCGGCATACTAAATGTTTTCATTGGATTCACAAATTTGACATATTGGGTAAAGTGAAGCTTGTTCTTGGTGTGGGCTAGTGATCACAAGCACATTAGTTCCACTGGTCATTATTCATTATCTTTTCCTGGATCCATGGGTAGTTCACTCAAGAACACTATTGTCAAGCTTTGAGCAAGGAAGCTCATCTGGTATTACTAACTGACAAAAGTTACTCCAAAGGCGGTTATGCCACCTAGACATTAACCCAAAAAACAGATTGTCTTAATTGCATTCACTATTAAGAAGGCTTTGGCAAACACAACAGGAGAATTCTCTTTTCTCGAGTTTAGACAACTGACGAACATTCCTGCAAAGCACAATATCCAGAAAAACACTACCTCCCTAAAGTGATGTTTCTCAATCACCCAAACCTTGCCATGGATTGTATACAAGAAAGAGAGGCAACTGGCGGACCCATAGGATTCACAAAGAATGCCAGTACTGAACTCTGCCTTCTGTGGCTTCAAAATTCTCATTATTATCTGAATCTATGGATACAATTATTGCCACAGAACACAGGTTTTAAGCAAGACGGGGCACTGGAATGGCTTCTGTCTGTGGCAATGTTACTGAGCGTAACAGCTCCAATGAGAACACAAGGCCCAGGAAATGAGAAAGGATTGTGTTTGCTGAGGCCTACATTAAAAAAACATGGACAGGGTCAGCACCCAATTATGACAATGAGAATTACACTGAAAATTTCATGATCTTACCAACCAGCCTTACTACTTCAACTAAAGCAGTAACTCCGTAGGGGAAAGCAGGACTAAATAGCACAACCCAATATCATATTTAAGAATTACATCTGCTCCTATGGAATTGAAAAGTTGGAAGTACAAGTAGTCGAGTACCTGCACAAGGAAAACATCCAACGCCAAAACAGGACTATAACCAGGGGAAATCCCTTGGTAATATGGGTTTGCTGAGGAAGTGAGAGCCTTTGCAACCAACAACCCGACAGTTGCTTGCATGCCAAGAATAGCTGCACCCATCCCCAACAGATTCAACACGATGCCATTCTTCAAACTTTTGACTACATCTGCACGAGGAGGGGCCTGAATATTGTCATACACCACCACAGCACCACTCATTAGTATCAGGAGTGATAAACACAGTCTCACAGCTAGGATAATTGATCAAAACTGGTTTTATATAACTGGTTGATACAAATGACAGATCTAAGGAAAGCTAAACAGACATTCAATAGAAAAGCAGTCACAAGGAAGATTGAAGACATCTAGGAAAAGAAAGCACATGAAGTGAAAAAGAGAACAAAAGAACAAAGGAACAACATATATAGAACCAAAGAAAAGTACATCAGGTAAAGATCCGCAATTGACCATTCATTTGAAGATCAAAGATTGGGATCTCTAGGCATATTCTCACATTCGAAATCCTCCAATTTATGACGTGAATTATTGAAGGTTAAAGCATTTGCACTGAATGGCAGGCCGCTGATGCGTTAGGTTGTCAGCAGATGTCACATTGATCTCTAAACTGTTGGAGTTCACATACACAGGAGCACCAAGTTCTCATCACTAAAGAACAATACAAACACTTTCACATTGTGGAAAGCTCCATCTCCAAGCACACATGTGAGTGCAAGAACAGTTGGGGAAGCAGTGTAGCATGTGCATTGCAATTCAGGAGGAATTCATTTAAGCATACACATGCAGAATGGCCAACTTGAATTTCCTTGCATACATGAATCCTATTGATTGATACATAGGACAGGCTCTTGATAAAAGGAAGCTTAGAAATGTGATTAGATACCTTTGAGGGATCATTAGCAGTTTTCCGAAGCTTGTCAGATAGCCGGATATATCCAAATGACCAGAAGACGGAAATGAAAGCAGCTGCTATCCCGCCGGCAGTGGCGTAAAATGTGGCCGGCGATGTGACCTTCCCAGTTATAACCACCGAAAAGGAAAGAATAACCGCAGCCACAACAGTGCACACTAGCTGTCCCCAAAACCCTAAATTCCCCAACCTCCTGAAATACCTTGAGGTATTCTCTAGTCTTTTGGCTACCTGCACAACATCATAAGCAAAATCGAAGCTTTTAATGGAACCTGTAAGAACCAGAATGAACTGACTAGTATTAACCTTCAATTCAACATTGACCAAGGATCACAGCAACAGACACTCATATATACATTCCTGTTCTATGAAGTTGCCAGTTCCATTACTCACAGTCTCACACTCACACATGATAATTACAACTGAGGTCACAATCCTGCTCCCAGAAGAGAGAGAAACAAGATAGTCTAAATTTTGGATGTAAAGCAATCGAATTTGATGTCACCTGAAGTAACATTAGGATTCAGCACGATTTACGGGAGGCGAGTCTACCAAGAAAATAACCAACATTCAATTCCTTCAATTTCAAGCTCTTGCAAGTTCAAACCCACCGAACAGAAGCACCGAACAAAGGGAAGAAACCAAAGTTACTCAACCTGGGCAAGTTTCGCCTTCTCGGCATCGTCGTTCGGAGAACTGGGGGCAGGAGAAACCGGAGAGGAGGCCAGCGGGGTGGAGTAGAGCTTCGATCCTCTGCGACCGAGAGCATCGTAAGACGAAAGAGATACGAAGGGAAAGACGTTCGATCTGCGAGCCGGTCCAGCGGTGGAGAGAGAATTCGGAGAGGGAAGATGAGGATGGTGGCCGACGCGCGGTGGCGGCTTTCGGGCAGCGAGGCGGCGGAGGAATGGCGATGAGGTGGGAGTCGCCACCGCCGGGAACGTGCCGGAGCTCGCCGCCGCCGGCAAGAGGAGACTCTGCATGATTCGAAGGTCACGGAGTGAAGAATGAAATATGCTGAAGCGACCTCGGAGAAGAAATGGGGTTAAAAAGAGAGTAAAGAGGGAGAGTAGCATTCAAGCAGATATTACTTTTGCCATCCCTTCCTTCTTCCTTTTATCTCTTTTCATATTCTAAACCTTGGTTCCAAGGCTGATAAATCTAATCGTAAATCTTTTAATTTTACTATTTTACCTTTAAACTTTCTGACAATTTATTAATGGAGTCTTAAATTCTTTTAAGAATTTATTAATATAACTCTTTTAATTAATTTTGATTGAAAATTGCTAACTTGACAATCTCATCCTATGTTAATGATTTTTACAAATTATTCTATAATTTTTTTCTTTTTCGTTTGTTTTTATATTTTTCTATTTCCGTCGTTGGCCGGTAGGCCTGTTGATTGACAAAAGAAAATAGAAACTAGGAAAGAAAAGAAAGCAAGATATAAAATAAAATAAAATTCAAAAAATAAATAAATTGCCAACTCATCTATGTTAGATGGCAGTGTCATGTAGTGTGACCGGTGTCTACGTTAGTGATTTCCGATTAAAATTAACCATAAAGACTTTGGAAATCGTTAAGATGTTTTTTTCTAAATACATATATTGTTTAAAGTAAATAACTATCCTCGTAATTGAACTTTGCCAATAATTGAAACAAGTATTTAAAAAGATTATCAAGTATGTAAAATAATTGTCACTATTTAGAAAGAAATGATCAATGGGCTACTTTGGCGTGGTTTTTCTTTTATAAAACTTTCGACAATTTCATAATATGGTCATCGATTTAGCTGTTAAAATGGATAGATGTTAATATTTTGTAATGTAAAGGTTAAAACTAGCAGCTTTTCTAGAAGGAGTTATGGTCAAATTTGCCTCATCTTATTAATTACGTATTAACGTGAAATCACAGCATAAAGAAAAGCCTTGCAAGAGATTCGCTCTCCTAAGAAAGGAAGAACTTATTGGAAAAATATTAGATAATACGACAAATTGTTGAAAATTTGTTGAAAATGATAAAAATAAGATCAATTATCTAAGACATGCAAATACCATCCTTAATAATTTAGCCCATCAGAATATAAAACTCGATGCAGTCTAACGACTATTTTTCCAAGATACAACAACTTTCATCCAGGAACATGGATAATGTTATGTGTACAACCTAACAAAATAAGGGAAGTTATGAGAATGAAATGAAAATTCTCTTTTAATTTGGTGATCTTGAAGGATCATGATTTGAAGTTTAATTTTATATGTAAGCGAGAAAGAGAGCTGTTAAGAAACCGTTATAAAATAATTAGTAGTAATTAAAATGATAATCTCTATAAAGCCATTACATAATGATGATTTTTATGGCGGTCATAACTTCTGTATCAAAGCTATTACTTTCAAATATATTTTGACACTGTTGAAAACTTACAAATAATGGAGGAAAGAAGAGATGTTCACACGACCATCTCGTCCATCGGAGACAAATCTTGGTGAAGTGTTCTGGAGTTTTTGCTTCAAAGAGAGAACTTCTGCAACTGCTTTACCTGGTAAGAAAGATTCTGCAACTTGAATGAGAGAACTTCGACACTAGAGTCACCTTACACTCCTCCACATCTCGCGATCGAAACAGAAGGCATAATACGATCAGCTACTGAGAGAGAGAGAGTGTGTAAGTTGGTAGAGAGAGAAACTGAACTAGAGAAGAGATTGGGCTGCACTAGAAGTCTGTACATTGATCTGATGATAGGCAGGGGAAAATTTAGAGAGAAACTGAACTAGAGAAGAGATTGGGCTGCACTAGAAGTCTGTACATTGATCTGATGATAGGCAGGGGAAAACTGGGCAAAGCAATCTTTTTCTGGGATGAGTCGCAGTCATCCCCGTCAGCATTTGGAATTGCACCACCCTCCCACACCACAAGTTTGCGAACCCATCTTGACCCCATCGTCCAAGCACGGAGAAATTCTCACCTCTCAACTTTTATATTATTCTTTCATGGTGTTCCCACATGCCAGGTGTAACCGGGACAATCTTGGTACTGCCTGAGTAGTGCAGCATCTAATCATATTCTGTCTTTGCAAGAACTAGAGCATCTTGCTCCACAGAACCTTTTTTCTTCAGGGCACAAGAGCCAAGAGAGCTTCGTACAAAGCTCTTGAACGCGGCCCAGAACAATGAACTGCGCACTCCACCGCCTCCTCCTGTCATCCGCCACCCTCGCCCTCATCGCTTTCCATGTCGCCGCCTCCCTCTCTGCCTATCCCACGGTTCCAGGTGCCGACACCGGCGAGTGCTCGATCCCGGTCAGCGAAAGTCTGGTTCCGGTACGCCGAGAAGTGTATGGTAATGGCAGGATCATCGACATCACACACAGGATCACGTCGGACTTGCCGTCCTACGAATCAATGGGGAGCTTGGGGCACTTCCTTTGGCTTGCTTTCAGCATGAAGAATGGATCGCTCACCAACAACTCCGAGATGAAGCTTCCTGCTCACACGGGGACGCACGTGGACGCTCCCGGCCACGTGTACGATCATTACTATGAAGCGGGGTTCGACGTGGACACGCTAGACTTGGAAGTCCTTAATGGTAAGTCTTTCAAATCTTACTCTGGGTTGATTTTGCTTGCTGTGATTGTTTCATGACCACGAACCATAAACTGGGAAGATGGGCAATAACTTCGTATAAGTTGGTACCGTGTGCATCTCCGAGATCGATGACTTCTCGTAGATTAAATAGACTTGACGCTGCCGGCAACTGCTCCAGCGATGGATGGCCTGGGATTAAGTACTCCTTTTTATCCCTAAACAGTGAAAGTCTTGACGTTGCAATACCAGCGTATGCATTGACTTCATAAGAGTTTGATGACTGCAATTGCGACGAGTAGTTGCTGAGACGGACTTACCAACATGTGAGTCATGTGAGGAGTAGTTGCTGAGACAGACTTACCAACAAATCCTGTACCAAATTTCTTGGCTCTCCATCCTAGCTACTTTAATAAAAAGTATTGGCTAGCATCGTCATTTTCAAAAGATAACAAATCGCGCAAAGATCACTTTTCTTTCTTGATCATGAAATCAAACTTTCTTGGTCTTATCCCTAAACAATGAAAGTCTTGACATTGCAATATTCAGCGTATGCAGTGCGTATGCAGTGACTTCATAAGAGTTCAATGACTGCAATTGCGAGGAGTAGTTGCTGAGACAGGCTTACCAACAAATCCTATACCAAATTTCTTGGCTCTCCATCCTAGCTCCTTTAATAAGAAGTACTAGCTAGCATCGTCGTTTTCAAAAGATAACAAATCGCGCAAGGATCACTTTTCTTTCTTGATCATGAAATCAAACTTTCCTGGTCTTATGGAGTTTATTTAATACCTGTCCAATTGTAATTTATTAATCTCAATGTTGACTTGCTATAGCAGCCAATCCCCTGTTCCCAGCGGAAAATTTAGAGCAATTCTTCTATCTTTTATCGTAGCAGCCAATCGTTACTCCCCTTGGACCAGACTCACATTTCTCAAGTACAAAAAGGACTCAGCTTTCTACAAGTTCCTGAGTCTTGAACAAGCCCAACACAATGAGCAGCAGAAACCATTGCTTCCTCCTATTGCTACTATTGAGCTTTTGTGCTCTGACCGTGGCCTCTCTTGATGCCTATCCTTCTGTTCCCGGCCTCGACACTGGGGGCTGCTCCATCACCACTGGCGAAAATAATGAGGATCTACTCTCAATGCGAGTGTACGGCAACGGAAGGATCATTGACATCACGCATAGGATCACACCGGACTTACCCTCGTTTTTCTCTGACACTGACGGGAGCTTGGGACAATATCTCTGGCTACAACTCAGCATGAAGAACGGATCCATTGCGAATTTCTCCGAGATCAAGCTTCCTGCTCACACCGGCACCCACATCGATGCTCCTGGGCATGTGTTTGATCACTATTACGATGCCGGGTTCGACGTGGATAGCCTAGATTTGGAAGTCCTCAATGGTAATGTGTTCTTGGCTTGGATCGATAAGTTTTGTTTTCGTTCATTATGACTTAGGAGCAACCTATGCCAGTCTAAAAACCCTTGATTGCGAAGAGATGTTCCCTCAAGACAACACGGTATATAGCTGTTTCGTGATAGATCTTACTTCTCGGGAGGTAGATCATCGTAGTTGAAACGAACGGAAGATCTAGTAACCAAGAGATGGGTATACAGGTGGGAATAGAGAAACCTGTAGGCATATATCCTTCTCCATCTTTCTTGTCAGTACTAACCCTCTTGAGAATTCACTAATCTATAAGGTAAAACTCATCTTATTGCGGTCAATATCGTAACGTATACGAAACTTTTGGAAAATGATATCTTCAGATATACAAGTATTCCTTAAAAAGTTCGTTCTTCTTTCACGACCATGATATGTTTTTTATTCTTTAGTTGGGCCAATGAATGGAAATTGGTCAATTTGCCAAACCCAAGAGAGGAAGGAAGATAACGTGATTGGCCAAAGATTGGATATCACGTCTTCTTTCTAATTCATAGTGACTTCACTTGATTAGGACCCTCCTGCATAACATACCCAACATCAGCTCTGTGGATAAAAAGAACAAATTTTTCTCGAGAAATCCCGATCGATTGAACTTTGAAGCAAAATTTCGAAGTCAACGATCCAGTCCAACCCACATCCTCGAGATATAAAACGCTATCCTCGCATCCGCCCGTTCAAACGCTATAGTAGTCGGTAGTGAAAAAAGCTCTCCTTTTGACCTTTTGATGTTCTCGGCCCATCGTCACGCACTTCCCTCCTCATCACTGCGAGTCACCATGAACGCTTTCTCCCCACTTCTCTTCGCTCATCTCCTCATCGCCGTCGCCGCACTCGTCGCCGTCGCCGCCGCCGCGGCCATCGACGCCTACCCGACCATCGCCAGCGTCGGCGACTGCTCGGTGTCCGACGGTGGCGAGGGGCTCAAGCCCATCCGTCGAGAAGTTCATGATGGCGGGAGGATCTTCGATGTCAGCCATAGACTCACTAGTGACATGCCGTCGTGGGGAACGGAAGATGGGTTGGGTAATTTTCTGTGGCTCGCGGCGAGTATGAAGAATGGGTCTTTAGCGAATAACTCGGAGATGAAGTTGCCCACTCACACGGGGACTCACGTGGATGCTCCGGGTCACGTCTTTGATCATTACTTCGATGCTGGTTTTGATGTGGACACGCTTGATTTGGGAGTCCTCAATGGTAAATCTGTGGGCTTTTTGTGTTGGTTTTGGATGGTGGTTTGATTTTTCATTCGGGAATGAATAGGTTTTTGGAGCAGTTGTTATTTTTGTTTCTAGCTTCTGTAGTTGATGATTGTGTGGTTCTGCTGACTATAGCTTTAAGCATCTTCAGAATTGTTCATTGTTGAGTAATATTTTGCACTGACCATTGTCTTACGAATTTAAAAGCCTCACGAGTCTCACTTGCCAATCAATGTTTGTTAACTCCAAATAGTTTGATTCTGTGGCAAAGGATTTAAATGCTTAATTGAAAAGGCAAGTTTTGTTAATTAGAGTAGACCAGTTCTTATACAGTGCAGGAGAATGTAAAGACATACTGAAGTTAAATCAAGTTGATTTAAGGGTCTCTAAGTACTTGTTTTTCTTATTATGAGCTTTTCCATTAGTTTGGTTCCTTTTGCTGTTCATTTTTCTTAAAATTTTCATCTTCATTGAGGTAGTGCTATGCTACGCTCTCTGTCCTGTAAAATTTTGGTGATTGTTGGTTTCTCCTTCTTCAGGTCCAGCATTATTGGTTGACGTTCCAAGGGATAAGAATCTCACAGGTATGCCCCTCAGTTGAGTTTCTTGCAGCATGCTGATCACTTATGTGTTATGCATGCTAAGTTGTCAAAAAACCTAGTCGTAACATGCTTCTTCCATGAAGTTTCTCCATTCATGCATTAGTGCAAACAGCATAGTCGAGGGATCAATTCAATTTGTTTGGTTACTTGTGCTGGGCTTGCTGGTTTTATTTTATATTGTGAAAAATGTAAACAACAAATATCATCCTCTCAGGTTTACTCTAATGGTTCTTTCTATCATCCCATGCAGCTCGACGTAAGTGACCATATCTTTATATGTGGAATTTGGGCTTTGTGGATAGAATGACTGTTCTTCAAATAAATGAAGGGCCACTCCTAATGATTATTTGGAAAAACCTTTAATTTTTATTCAGCAGTATGAAAACTTTGGAATAGTATGATCACATCAGCATACGTCGTATTGTGGTGTTTAGCATTGGATGCTTGGGTTGTGATTTTGTCTTAATTCATGCACAATCTGAGCTAGATAACAGTTAAGCGAAACTGTGTTGGCTCTTAATGATAAGCAATGGTTTTTGCATCATTTGTCATCGATGGGGCTCTTGATAGTTTTACATGGTTGCAGTAGCCTGCGTTTAATATGACAGCTTTTGAGATTAAGACATAATGATATGCCCTACCAGCTCTGTAAGAATGACATAAACTACTTCCTGCAGCTGAAGTAATGGAGTCTTTACATATTCCCAAGGGTGTGAGACGGGTGTTGTTTAGAACCCTAAATACTGACAGGTAAACTTCTGTTACTAGGCATCTTTCTTTGGGTCATGGTTGAACTAATGTGTGTTTCCATGTTTTTGTAAATTGTGTCGCCCGTGCATGTGCTATTAGAGCACTGGCCGGGTATCTTTATGTACTGTGGTATCAGTGAGTGCCATGATCGGCAGGATGAGTTTGATCTGTGCTCTGTTTCGTTCTCAGAGGGCTTATGTACAAAAAAGCGTTCGACACAAGCTATGTGGGATTCATGAGAGATGGAGCAAAATGGTTGGTGGAGAACACAGACATTAAACTTGTTGGTAGGATTTATCCCTCTTTAGTATTCTGATGCAATTTTAGTCAGAGTTTTTTTTCATGGTTGTTTGCCTCATTATTATCTTATCTTCACCTTTTTTCCCAAGACTTACTGCTTTATAGTGTACTTCATGCTGTTTTCTAATCATTACCCTGAAACCATGTCAGGATCTATTTCTCTGTTGTGCAGCTATTGCCACTTGCAGCTTCACGACAAGCTAATGTTATTTCTGTTAGGCATGACAAAAAATGCATATTCTTTCATCTTGTTTGATTTTCTTCCTAATGACACAAGTCACAGTATGTTCTGTGATTACTTTCGACATGAACACATGATAGTTGGTTGATTTTTAAAGACATGCATGTGCATGAAAATGCTCAAGCATATGTTGCTATCAGGCTTTTGAACACTACTGCAGGTCCTTTTATTTCCTGAGATACCTCATGATAAATAGTGCAACTTGATCATCTATTTTCTTTCCTGCTCTTCAACTTGTAGATTGTTAAACGTCTTAGATTGAGATGCACTCTTGCGTTAGATTGAGATGCACTCTTGCGTGACGCATTCTGTGCTATAAAATGCAGGAATTGATTACCTGTCAGTTGCTGCATATGATGATTTGATTCCATCCCATCTTGTCTTCCTTGAAAGCCGGGTAAGAAAATGATCTGACGTGTGTAAAATTTTCCCTAAAAAGTTTAAAATGACCACGCTTCATCTCTGAATCATGTCTCAGACCTAAACTAGTGTTTGTAATTTTGCCTGGATTTTGCATCATTGCATTCTCACATTAAGCTCTCGGCTCAAGAAACTGACACTACGGTAATGCTGCAGGAAATTATTCTCGTTGAGGGCTTGAAACTCGAAGATGTCCCTGCTGGAGTATATACAGTCCATTGTCTGCCTTTGAGATTGCTTGGTGCAGAAGGATCACCTATTAGATGCATCCTTATTAAATAACTTCCCAAGTGAGTTTTGTTTTCGTTGAAGGGAATCAATTTGATAATGATTGTTTTATCTATGAGTATCATCGTAAGATGAGATTGATTTTTCCCTGCTTGTTTAGCATGGAGGTGTCGGTAGAAAATTCATTGTTGTTTTCGTGACTTTTGCATATGATAATGCCAAATTGCTAACAGAATTTCTTTTTGCTGTTCCAGGAGAGAATAAGTTATCCAAAGTGCCCGGTAAGAGAAGGCAATGCACGCACGTTTTCCTCGGAATTCAGAAGTTCTTTGACGGGACAGATTTGCAGAGAATTTGGATCTTTAGTCATCATGTGAATATGTTTGATCATTACTATAGGCAAAACAGAGGCTATGGTTATGTTTGCCCCAATAATGTGACGCTTCCAAAATAAGACTTTGTCTGGAATGTTTCTCGTGTTTCTTCTTCTCAGTTACTAAAGAGCTGCTGGCGAGATTAGACTTCATTTGAACACATTCTTGACATGGCTGCCAAAATTGGGTATAGTGACTCATGAATAGAAGGCAGGAACATGCAAATTCTCTCTCCCATGGTGATATATATGTATGTATGCATGACAGATCAGTAATGTAATTACAGGTTCATAGTTTCAAAATCCACCAAAAAGATTATATGCATATTCACACTAACGACTATGTATGCATATTTAAACTAATTACTAGGCCCGGCAAATATCATCTCAGACATGTACAATTATCTTAGATCATGCTCAAAAAATTTCCGGTGGATCGCATTGTTGTCCTATTTACCGTTAGTTGAAGAACCCAAAAAAGGATATGAAGTGAATGGTGTCAGCAAGTTCTACAAAATCTTCTCTTCTAAATAGATCGGTCTTCCATTATGCATATTTATAAATCAATAAGAACACTTCATTTGTCCTAGTCACATGTGTAATGATCATAAATGTCAAAATGTGTAATATCACTTTAACACATCTTTGTACACTTATAAACTATGCATTTGATCAACAATATTAAAGCGAAATCGGTGATCTAGTTCATTGATTAATCTAGTGTTAAATGTCAAACTATGATCGTGTTTCACGTTTCGTGACAAGGCATGTCAAATTTCCCTGAGCCAGTTCTCTACCTTAAGATGTTCATAAAACAACATGCGTACTGAACCTCTCAATGGCTTCTAAACATAGTGACGGCAAGCATAAAATTACTAACTCATCATCCAATAGTTCACAAATCAAATCTAGAATTTGTCATAAATCAGGTTCATTATTATTATTTTTGGTGTGGAGGTTCGCTAATTTAAACATATGACGTTTCACACTTCGATTCATCATGTAAAATACATAAACTAGGTTCATAAAAGAGAATATACAAGCTTTCACTATTATTTTCATAATACATTTCTCAAACTATTCATAAATAATGAGCTCAAAATAATTCAATGCATACTAAGCCTATTCGGTGACAAAGGGCTGCGTGAGCCAACAAAAAGCTCGCCCAAAGCAGACCATTTACTATTGCGCACGGAACCAAGGCAGCTCAGACACCAGATTTGGTAACGTGATATGTTTTTATACTGAACTCTCTTTCAATGTACTGTAAAATCCTAAAATTTGCTGACCCAAGATATGGCCGGCAACCGACAAAAATCAGCACGGAACATTTCCGGTCATTTTACGGTATCGCAATGTTCAAGGATTCTGAAAAAATCTCAATCTCTCAAACGGTCAGTCCAAGACCTCAAACCGTAAAATCCTACAATTTGCTAAGAATGTGAGGGACCTAATCATCACTATCAGACATCTCGGGCACGACTGGAGTGTCACGGGCAAAGCCAACTAGCTGCACAGACAGCAACATCTACTCCCGCAATGAACTTAAAATGGTTTGTTTGGACTCCAGCGATGTCCGCCTCAAATGGTTTTGAAGTCATTAGAAACCTAACTCGACATACTTAAGACAACCCAAAAGATGGCCGGACATGGGCCAAAATTAGCGAAAAACACTATACTTCGAAACTGATTCCAGCAGAAATGCCAAAACTTCACCCATACCAAACCATATCTCTAAAATTTCGTAAAAATGCCACGGCTCCACGACACACTAAAGTTTCATTACAACATGATTTCACAGCTCAGCAATCCCTAGAACGAACCCAGTAATCTTAAACGTAATCTAACATGCATTCAAACCCCTTTCTTCTCTCTTCTTTCTCCCCTTCTCGGTTTCTCGGGGCTCACCCTCTTTGTTTTCTTCTTTTCTCACGATGGCTTCCGCAAGAGAAGAAAAATCCTTGAAATTTACTTGGGCTGAGAAGGGGCTGAGTTGGGCCTCTAATTACTTCCCAACCACTAGGTCCTTTATTCCATTATTTGGGCCCGATATTACAAACTCAGCAAGCTTTTCCTACGCGACTCCCCCCCAAAAAAAGAAAAAAAAAGAAAAAGAAGAGCGAACTTTCCTTCGTTATTGGACTTGAAGTAACTACCAAAATTCTACTGATACGTCTACCAAGTATCTGGATACACTGATGCCGCTAGACTTGAAGACATATGTCATCGGAGAAGCTTCAAGTGTCCAAGATCACGACGCATCCGAAGAGGGAAACCAGCATGAGTTAAAACGTTAGCCCGATGTCTTCTAGACCTGGCGGAATTGCTGGAGGGAGAGAAAATGAAGTCAAGCACAGGTGTATTGCTTTGCCTTAGTACAGTCAATTAACCTTAATAAGTCAGGAATTTTCTTTGAGAGAAATTTTCCACAGGGGTTAAAGCTGAACCTAACTATTGAATTAAGAGCGCCGATCATTGAGAAAACAAGGAAGAACTTGGGGATACCTTCAGATTGGGGTCAAACAAAAAAGCAAATGTTTTCTTGAGTTCTTGCAAAGATTGATAGGAAATTAGAATGGTGGAAAGAAATGCTGATTTCAATGGTTGGCAAGGAGATCTTGATTAAAACAATCATCCAAGCTTTGCCTCAAGTCGCTATGTTGATTTTTAAAATTCCTCTATCAACTTGCAAAGCAATTGAAAAGAGAATGTCGTCATCCTAGTGGAAGCAAAATGCCACAAAAAAGGGGCATTCACTAGAAAAGATGGGAAATTCTAAAGACTAGGAAATATTGTGAGGGTCTTCGCTTTAGTGACCTAGTTGATTTCAACAAAGCGATGTTGCGGAAACAAGCTTGGAGATTCATTCAAGCCTCGGAGGTCATATGGAGTAGAATTTTGAAAGGGGTCTAATTCCCTAGAGGAGACTTCTGGTTAGCTAACAAAGGCCCTCAGCCCTCTTGGGGGTGGCAAAGTTTATTAGTGGGAAGAGATACAATTGAGCCAAAAATTAAATAGGAAGTTGGAGATGGAAAAAGTATAATCAGAGAGGACAAGTGGCTTATTTTAGGTAAAATGGGATGTCTGGCAAAAATAAAAGAGCCTCAATTGGTAGCTGAATTGATAAATCACAATGATAGAGGATGGGATGTTCAGTCGATAAAGGAGATCTTCAAGGAAAGAATCGTTCAGAAAATATTAGCTATGCCATTAAGTCTAACACCTAGACTAGACAAAATCCTATGGACAACTAATACATTAGGCTCCTACAAGGTGACAAGTGTATATAATAAGATCCAAAGCTTGGAAAGACAACAAATGGTAAATTAATCATCAACATCATACTAAGTTCCCAAAAGATTGTGTCCGAAATTTGGAAGCTCAAAATCTATCCCAAAGTCAAGTTCCTAATGTAGAGTAGGTTCCTACTTTGGACTACGTGCAAAATCGAGAACCGCCCGGACTGGACTAGACCGGCCAATTTGGTCCGGTTCCTAGGAGCATCGGTCCAATTCTCGGTTCCATAAAAATGGAACCGGTGATTTTTGGTCGGGTTCTCGGTTTCGGGAGAGAACCGAACCGACAATTTTCTATTTAAAATATATTTATTAAATTTCTTAAAAAATGCAATAAATCCTAAAATAATAATATTTCTAGTATTTTTTAATTTTTTTTTGGCAAAGAGGTCAGTCCTATTGGATTGGACCGGATTGGACCGAACCATTGGTCTGGTCCGGTCCATGTCCCAAAAAATGGGAACCGGTCCAGTTCCCGGTTCCACCTTGGAACTGAACCGAACCGGGAACCGATCACCCCTAATACCTACAAAGGAAAATTTATATAAGAGGAAGATTGTACTTGAAACAAACTATCCATTTTGCGGCCAGAACATATATTCATCCTATGTGCCTGAACAAACAAGATTTGGTCAGACCCCGAATTGCAGTAGACATCTCTTTGACAAATATTACACGATTGGACAAATGTGTATGGGAGAATGTTACCATGAGAGCCTATCCTCAATCCAAAGCATTGTTCGCAAAAGTCATAAGGTCGATTTGGAAGGCTCGGAATGCCATGATTTTCCAAGCATAAAGCCCCAATCCAAGCTTAATTATAGATGATAATTTCCATGACTCAACTTTTCGAGAAATGGGATCGTAACAAGGTAAAAGGTGATATTAAGAAATCCGTAGCAAAATTACACTGATCCGCCTCCTCTCCTACCTTCCAAAAACAAATAGGCATTCAATAGGGAGCAATTGAGTAAAATTATTTAATTTGGGGGCCAATCTTTTAGAATCCCCAGACGAATGTCTACATGAAGAGGGGATGAACTATTATCTCTTTTTTCGACAAAAAAAAAAAACTATGATCTCTTCTTCTTTTTTCTCCTTTTTGGGCTCTGTCTTGCTAGGGAAGCAAACAGGGCCATCATGCCTTTTTCAACGCGATGACGAAAGTGATGATGTTTTCATAGAATAGTCTATAAATATCGACACTAGCAATATCTCAAACGACTCGTCGTCTTAGCATATGTTGTTTTGGAAACGACATGAATCCAGCTTAGTCCCATGCATTAATCTTGTCTTGATTTTGATTTCTCTTGTAACCCTTTATCTTTGGATTAGTAATGCAAATCGTTATTTTTGACCAAAAATGAAGAAAGTACTTGAACGACAAAGTACCATCCAGATTCAGCAAGAGGAGATTGCAAGCCTTTCGACTTAACTAGATCATAGGTTTCTTCGAGAAAGAGGGCCCAAAAACGAATATTCTTATGCCTTTTTCAACGCGATGACGACCGTGATGACGTTTTCATAGAATAGTCTAGTAATTTCCTTCTCCCAATCTAAGGTTGTTGTCTATCTATGGATAACGTTTTTTTTATAGAATAATAAGTTTTTTATCATCTAAATATTGAAAAGTTGAAAAAATTATTTTGAAAACAATGTTCCTTCAAACAAAAACACCCTTCACTCGTCTTCATTTTTAAAGCCAAGCACAAAAAATCCTATCTCGAGTCTACGCAAAATCCATTTTTCCATCACAAAAACCGAAGTAAGTCATCCTTTTGGTGCTGTGACCTCAAGAAGCTGGCCTTGCATCGACATATGAGGATTCGAAGACTCGGTGGCGAGATGGTAATGCTGCATTGACTTTGGCTCAAAAAATAGCCGTCTCCCCTCTTATATAAACCCAGAAGGAAACGTCCAAGAACGAGATCCTCCTGTAGATTGACAGCGAAAGTTCCAAGAATCCCTTCTACGCTTTCTCTTCCTTCCTAATTTCAATTCAAAGCCGCGGTTTCTTGTTCAGAGTTGCAAACGGAACGAGATGAGGATGAGGACGAGAACGACAGAGGATGGACAAGGGAAACGTTTGCCTTGGGTTCTTACTGGGTATATTCCTCCTCCGTTGACGGGTCGCTGGCCTTGATGCGAAGATTCGTCAAGTGGCGTGCGTTTTCACGTGCTTTCGGCCTTGAGGATTGTGAAAGAAGGCGATATGTGTTTCTGGGAAAATGTATTTCTGTTTCCTTTTTTTCATATTCCTTGTACAAGTATATGCTAATATTTATAGTACAAAAAGAAATAAGGAAAAAATAAAGATGATTACATATGATTACATTTTCATATTCTTTTTTGAATTATCCACGACTGAGGATCAATTAGAATCAAGGTTGGAATCAATTCCTTCTCCAACAGATTGTTGTAATGATTTGTAACTCGTGGCCGAGACGACTTCGGGCCGAGTTGACCCGACCTCTGCCCAGAAAAAGGAATTGGGCGTAGGTAGTTTTGATCTAGCCAACGCAATTTGGTACGGATCTCTTCACGTCATGCAGACAACCGAAGCCTTCGATCGAGTCCAAGGAGTCTCACCATCGACGATTATGGAGACAAGACGACACGGCATGATTGGGAGTGAAAACACTTGCATAAAACAGCACGTGCACCTGAGGCTGCTCGTCAAATCTTGAACTATACGAGTAATAATTTTTAATTTTGAGAATAATTTTTAACTAGAAATAGATTTTTTCCTCAGTTTTTAAGATGAGTTTCTAAGTAGAGATATACATTTGATAACACAAATAATTTTTGTTCCCATAATAAAAATTCTTTTGATACGTTTTCTTAAATATCTCATTCCCATGCTCTTTTCCATTTATTGTGAAGCAATCTTTTATGAAATAAAACATTTTTAATCAATTGAATTAAAAAACGTCAATTGAGAAATTGTACATCGACATGTGATAAGCAGCGAGGATGGGCAATGGGAAGAATTTTTTTTTTTTTTTTACTTTTCTATTAGGCTCTCACAATTTTGTTCCTATGAGTTTCTGTATATATAGAAAACCCATGACTCGATAAACCAATATAGGACTCCCCTATGTGATGGGGACGAGATATGCCGCCTCCTCTTTGCGCATGTTCGAAGACTGAGGCATAGATGCATCGCAATTCCTTCTCCTCGTGCATTGTCGTTGGGCTATCGCACTAATCAAAAGGGTTGCTTCTAATCGTTGCTTAGGATGGAGAAATTTTGAATCATATTTATGATTATTATATATGTACTTTTACTTAAAAAACTCATTCGAAAAAAAAAATTATTATTGATTTTTAAAGCAGAATAGTTATCTATAAAAAATTTTCTCCCGAAACGTGCTCCAGTTTTTGTCAGGCGGGTGGCCAAGTCAGCGTCCGCTGACGTCACCGCCATAGTCAGCAAAACCTATGGGAACACTACACTGCGTCGAGGCCTGGCCAAGTGCACACATGGACTGGAGCGGGAGGTGCGGCCATTGGGGAAAATCCAAAGGACCTGGCGTCATAGTGTCCATCACCAAGATGTGACGTTTTCCATATTTTTATCCTTTATCACCCGTCGTTTCGTGATTGAGAAAGGAAGGCGAGCCTCTCTACGATTATTATTGGAGGATGTCACGTGCCGCGTGTCCCCTCAAACGATGTGTGAATGCTCTCCTCTTCCAAAGTCATTCTAAAATTGTTCTTTTCGAGCTGCGTGCCCGGCCGTAATCCGCCTTTCTCCCCGTTTCCACTTGAGAGAATCGGCGCATTAAAATACCGAATCATCACTTTCTTAATTTCCCTCGATCCCGTTATCAGTCGAGCCTAGAATTCTGCGATTTCTTTCCTCTTTTTTATTTATTAGGGATGTTGGATGATGCGTTTGTAGATCGATGGACCTACGATGAATGGTAAGTGTGTTTTCAGGACGTCTATTGAAGTGGTCGAATGAAAAGAAAAACTCCCTATAATATTCATGAGCAGATTTTCCCTAATAGCACATGTGAGCGCAATCACAATGTTAATAATTAGTAAGTATTGATATGGCTTTTATTAACATGATGGAAAAATTGGAAATTTTGTTGATACATATATCAAAGACATTTGTTGGGAAATTGGTCAAGTGAGAGTTTGGGAGTACTAATTTTTTATGTGAGGTAAATTGAAGATAGAAGAACTCGATACACTTTTTTTTTAATATCACAGTTTGTTAACAGTCGGTCATTATGCACTTAAATAAAGAAGGTAGATCATTTCCCAAATTTACTTTTTCTAGTGCTTACCTCAGAGACATAAATTATTATCTTATTTAAATACAATTAATAAGTGCACTAAGTGTACTCGTGGATGAGATTCTTTTCTCTTCTCAAGCTGCCTGCACCATCCTTAATCCTCTCTCTCTCTCTCTCTCTCTCTCTCTATGGTGCAATCATCAATGGCGGACGAGTTGGAGATGTTCTTCTTCCCCTTCATGGCAAGAGGCCACCAGATCCCCATGATCGACCTCGCCCGCCTCTTCGCCTCCCTCGGTGTCAAGTCCACCATCGTTGCTGCCCCTGACAATGCCCACTCCTTCCGAGACTCCATCGCCCGTGACCGGGGCTCAGGCCGGCCCATCTCCATCCACCCCCTTGACTTGCCCCGAGGCTACAAGCTCCTCACCGACACCTTCGTGCTCCAGGAAACCCTCAGAGACTTGCTCATTGCGAGGCGACCCGATTGCATAGTAGCCGACACCTGCCACCGCTGGTCGGCCGATGTCATTGATGCGGTTGGAGTCCCCAGGATCGTGTTCAATGGATACGGCTGCTTCTCCCAGAGTGCTCTAAGATCGATGCGGATTCACAGGCCTCCCGACAAGGTGGATTCCGAATACTGCCAGTTTGAGATCCCGGGCCTGCCGGATACGATTGAGATGACAAAGTCGCAGCTTCCGCATTTTCACGAGGAATCGGGCGGCAGGAAGCGGACCAGGAAGCGGACCGGTCAGATGAAGGAATCGGGCGGCAGGAAGCGGACCCGTCAGAGGCGGAATTCGGAGGACAGGAGTCTTGGGGTTGTGGTAAATAGCTTTCTAGATCTGGAACCGGCTTATGTGGAGTATTTCAAGAAGGAGATGGCGAAGAAAGCCTGGGTGGTCGGACCAGTGTCGCTATGCAATAGGGATGTGGAGGATAAGGCCGAGAGAGGGCAACGAGCTGCTATTGATGAGCAGAGTTGCTTGAGTTGGCTCAACGCTAAAGAACCCAACTCCGTTCTTTATGTTAGTTTTGGGAGTTTGGCCAGGTTGACCCGGGAACAGCTCCTTGAGATTGCATATGGTCTCGAGGCTTCGAGCTGTTCGTTCATTTGGGCAGTCGGGAAAATCAATAAGCCGATGAAAAATGGAGAGGGAGGCCGACGGGATCGGCTTCAAAGCGGGCTTGAAAAGAGATTGGAGGAGTCCAAGAGAGGGTTGATTATCAGAGGATGGGCGCCCCAGCTGTTGATTCTCGAACACCCTTCGGTGGGTGGGTACATGACACACTGCGGGTGGAACTCGACTCTGGAGGGTGTGAGCGCTGGTGTTCCGATGGTCACTTTCCCGCACTCAGCTGAGCAGTTCTTCAATGAGAAGTTGATCACCGATGTGTTGGGGATTGGGGTCCAGGTTGGGAGCATGGAGTGGACATCCTGCAACGCCCAGCCGGCCCACCGGTGGGGAGGAGGAAAGTGGAGGAGGCCGTGAGGAAAGTGATGGATGGAGGAGAGAAGGCAGCGGAGATGAGGAGAAGAGCCAAAGAACTCGGAGAGAAAGCCGAGAGGGCGTTTGAGGAAGGCGGGTCATCGTACGAAGATGCTGAGGCCTTAATTCAAGAGCTCAAGTCTCGCAAGAAGGTCTATGTTCGAAGTGATTGTGTCGGTAATATATAGTCTCAGCTCACCAAGTGATATTATTGTTGGGTGAACAGCAAGGAGAGTTCAAACTTGTAAAAAATGGATGTAGTAGCTCTGTCTGTGACGTCGTGTGCTTATCGGTTAATGACCAGCTAAGTTGAAATTGCGTAGTTTCAGATTTGTAGGTACCAGCTCCAGGGAAAGGAGAAGAACATCGCTTCTATGTATTTAATGGATGCAGGAGGCAGATTGTATTATTTAATCAAGGCCCTGAAATTGCATCTTTAATCACTCCAGAAGTCTTTGTTATAGAGGACTTGCAGGGACAAATGAAGATGAAGTAGTGCGACTGGCAATTCTTGCAATTCAGTAATCTTGCGCCTGAAAGTAGAGAACCACTCAGCAAGATTTCCTATGTTAATTGGACTTAAAGTAACTACCACAATCATACTGGTACGTCCACCAATAATCATGATGGATTGATGGGGACTGCAGATGGCTTGGCTTGGAGGAATATGTCATTGGAGAAGCTTCAGGTGGTCCCAGATCAGATGAACAGGGAAAAGCTAACCGCGAATCGCCATCCTGGTTAGCCTAGTCATAACTTACTGAGTAAACTCAAACGCTTATCGCCATTTTTCTTTGATTTAAGAGAATATGTATATATGATAATGACATTTTTGTCATAACTGGGCCAATCCGGTTACAAAGCAGCATGGATTCTCTGTAAGTTTATCTTTACTTTGCAGCCATACAAAATTTCTTGTCATCGAGCTTGAATGAAAATTGTTTCAGTGTCGAAGCAGCAGTTCATTTTTCTGATGCTTCCAGACAAATGAGGACGAGAACACGTGAATTCTGGACTCTGTCTTGCAGATGCAGCATTGCTGATCCTCTGAATGTGTTTGTCCTCTTATCTGGGCAATCCCTAACATTGCGGTGCTCATCTGATATCATTGTGCATGGATGGGCATGAGGAATCATTTTATCTTGGTCATCCTCGTTAAACTCTCTTCGAAGCTGAACGAAACCTTAGGTTCATCTTTTCCTCCTGTCTTTTCTTAGGTGTTCGATCACCCCATCCGAGAATGGCTACAGCCTACAGGTAGTGAAATTGATCAACTGCGCTTCTTCTTCCTGCCACTCATGGCTCATGAGTCACGAATCCACCCGTCGACTCTTGATCAGGAATCATAACTTGAGGCGCCCACCCTTTTACGATTAGGCCCTTCCTATCCATTCTTTCTTCGAAATCTTCCAGTAACCAATCTAGTTGTTCAATTTTATTAATTTTCCCAATCCATATGAGATCTTGTTGAGATGCCTCAAGCCCCCTTGCGATTTCCACCAGCTGTTCGAGAACTGAATTTGGTCAAGCTGCCAAAACACGCGCTGATAACCAAGTTGGGCCTTTCCGAATCTAGCCATCTTAAGCATTCATGGCTGCTGATGGATGTTTTCTTATCCCTCAGTGCCTTAACGACAGTATCTCTATTGCAGAGTGAGACCGGACCATATGCCAGGCCTTCCTTCCCAAGACATTCCTGTAATTATTGGCATAATCCTTTTCAAGTTCGTAGGAGCTGTTAAAAATGCTCCCATAGCTCTTTAGCTCTGATTCGACCAGGGAGGCAAGGCACAAGGAAAGTTTCTAAATCGGTTGAAACTCTCGTGTGGTTGATTTTGTCACACCCTCAGCTCTACAAGTATAGAAGTAATGACAGGCCTCAAACATAATCATTATCAACATGTTATTGAAATATATACATCCATATATATTTGATAAAAGAGTCAATTGGTTATAATATCGAACTTTCTATAATCCATAAGAAAACATATATACATCTCCATCTGGCAAGTAAACTCACCAGTCCATCTCAAGCACAAACAACTCTTACCCAAAAATCATACTATTAAATGTCCTCTTGATAATGTAAATACTCCCGTCTTACTTGTGGCTAGTTGAAAAACCAAAAAGCAAGTAAGATGAATGAAATGAGCAATTAAGGCATGAGTATTGCACCACTTCTGAGTATATCGAACATTTGCTAAACCAATGTCATAACTTCTCAATCCCAAATTCAGCGGGGTTAGGACACTAGGAGTGCCATAACTTTCGTACGGCGCTCATTTTGGTGTCAAAACTTTTTTTTCGTTCACTTGAGTGCCACATTGGAGTGAAATCGTTTAGTTAAGTGCCACTTCCGGCCAAAAATTGTTCGAGTTAAGTGCCAAAATGCATACGTGGAATTTTTTGATGATTTTTCTTTTTTCTTTTTAATAAATTTCGACGCCGACGTGGACTTTTCGGGCAAAACGACACCGTTTTTACTCTTTTTAAAAAAATTTCAATTTTTTTTTTTTTTTTTTGCTTTTTGTTAGGGCTGGCGAGGGCCACCAGTGACCCTTGCCAGCCTTAAAAAAAAAATCAAAAAAATTAATAAATATATTAAAATATATTAAAATATTGTTCCCAAAATCAGCACATGATATAACATTTTTTAAAAAAACTTTTTACGCATAAGACCAATCAACAATGTCAAAATTCAGCACATGATATAAGCAAAAATTTTTACGCATAAGACCAATCGACAATGTCAACTCACGATAATAAATCAACTATCAATATTCTATTCATATCACTTTTTCACGATTCAATTCATCAAACATAGAACCTTTCATAGATCATATATTGCCATTTCAAATAAAGCAAAAAGGTAGTAATTGTTAAATCCAATTTCACGCAACAAAAATGACATTTCTTAATTCATAATATAACTAATACATATTGCTTCAAAATATGAGTTTACAAACTTGAAAAAGAAATAACACTATTCACCAGAGAAAGTTGAAAAACAACTTACAAAAGTTACTTGAATTGACGCAGTTGTATTCTTATCAATTAATCAAACAATGATATCAAAATATGGTTAATACACTATTCTAATGGATGGCTTGACTAAACTACACTCATTCATCAACCAATCGGCCCCTACACGCTAACAGAAAAATCATATTTAACAAACATTCATCTTTATCCTTTACACTTATTGTTCTTTATGTATAACTCAAATGTAAAACTTCAGAATTTTGCTTTGATCAAACCGTACTTTAGAATCATATTCTCTCTTTTTCTCCTGTCCTTCTTTCACTGATGAGTCCTTTTTTTTTGTTGGTTCTACCCTAAATTTGCCCTATATCTGTGTAGAGTGTGAAAGTCAAAACCCACTCTTGAAACTAAATCATCCCCATCCTCCAAAAAGATAGAGTAAAAGTTTTAAGTGTTAAAACATAAGTAAAGTAGAACCGATAAAAAAAACAACATTCACCGTCATCACCACCCCTTTCCATGCCAATCCTTTTTTTTCCTGGCAAATCGAGAGAATCAATTCGATGCGGTCATTTCAAGCCGAAATCAGGCGGCATTGGTGGGTAAGTTCTCTAAGGCCCTTCTTTTATTTTCCCTTGCTTTTGCCGTCGACGTCATGTTCCTCGTTCCTTTTACGCTTAGTTGCACTATCTATTGAGGAGAACAGGAAAAATGGGTTGGGCTTGGGCTTTACAATGGCCATGTATCACGGATTTAGTGCGATAAATCCCCTGGTGCACATGGCAGAGAAACTTGTACCTCCAGAGAGTAAACCAGGAATTTTGAACAGAGCAGCAACATCGTAAGCCCGTGAAAAGAATGCGTCTGCTGCTAGAGAATCCGGCCTATGTTCTTGCAGGATACGCAAGATCGGATCCGGAGGAAGATCGGCTTGAAATGACTGCATCAAATCCATTCTATCGATTCGCCCAGAAAAATAGGGTCGCATGGAGAGGGGTGGTGATGATGGTGAATTTTGCGCCTCGAGTCACAAAGGTCCTGGCCATGTTTGTCCATCATGGGTATTATGTGGCCTTGAAGCACTAATGGCAGAGAGAAAGTATGAATTCTGGTTACTTTCATTCTTCCATATGAAGGGAAAAAAAGGATAAATCCAGGCTTTGATTCGTCTATGCAGATTGCAAAGTTTTAACAAGCTGGCTAATGTACCTGTTCCGAAACATGTCTATCGCCATATTTTGACATGCGCACCACAGGATACAGGAGAAGAAGACGGGTCCTTGAAGGGATATGATAACTTGTTTCTGACTTTTATCACAAAAAGGGCGGTAACAAATTCTGAATCACATGTCCTAAGGTACACGTCCGTGAGGACTGAGGAAGCACCACAAATTTCTGCAACTCCTTCGCTATGATAATTTGATTCCATTCAATGTCATATTCCTTGAAAGCCGGGTAAGAAAATGATTTGACGTATCTGAAATTTATGGATCAAAGTTGAGAATGACCATGTTTCATCGCTGGATCATTGTCTCAGACCCAAACTAGTGTTGGAAATTTTGCCTAGATTTCACATCGTTGCATTCTCATATGGGGCTCTTGGCTCAAGGAACTGACACCATGGTAATGCTGCAAGAAATTATTCTTGTTCAGGGCTTGAAACTTGAAGATGTCCCTGCAGGAGTATATACAGCCCATTGTCTGTCTTTGAGATTGCTGGGTGCAAAGGATCACCTATAAGATGCATCCTTATTAACTTCTCCGAGTAAGTTTTGTTCTTTTATTTTTATTTTTAAAGGCCAGTAATTTGATGACGATTGCTTTATCTATGATTGTCATCGTCACACGAGATTAACTTCTCCGAGTAAGTTTCCATGTTTCTGCATTTCGGTCAATGAAGAGCTGTTGCCTATTTGAGTTCATTTTAACAAATTCTTGAAAGTTCATGCAAAATTTCTCTTCCATGGTGTTGTAACTATCGTGGTAGTTACCAAGAGCTTATGTTTGAAAATGTGAGATATGACAAACATCGTGAATTGAGAGATGGATG
Source organism: Corymbia maculata (assembly GCA_014182735.1). NCBI lineage: Eukaryota > Viridiplantae > Streptophyta > Magnoliopsida > Myrtales > Myrtaceae > Corymbia > Corymbia maculata. The sequence goes on from CM024690.1 coordinate 23,505,689, forward strand.
CCAAAACTGTGGCGGTCAACGCAGATGAATGCAAACAGATTTTCATTTACATGTGAACAGAATATTAGCAGTTAGGACATGATCATTTACAAGACAAGTACAAATTAACTGGGCTCATACACCCACCGTCGAAGACCTCCGTTTGCAATACAATTGGTTTTTCCTCTTTTACCAGCAGGATTTTTAGGTTGATGTAGACTTTACTCGTAATGAAAAAAAAAAAAAAAAAAATGGAACAGGTGTAAAACACAACGGTCTAGTAATTTGCTATCCAAACAGTTCTCGACAAGCAATGATCAAATAAGAAAACAAAAAGAAAAGTTTCCAGGTCAAAGGCAGAAAACTTCTGGTGTTAGACAATCTAATTACAAGTTCAAAATATACAACAGCAGCTTCCTGCAAAACCTTCAACATTTCTTCTAGCACAAGCTCTCTCTAAGTAAGGTGGTGGAGGATAATGCCCTGGATAAGGACCTGAGCAATGAACAACATAGAATTAGGCTTAGCTTTGTAATGAGATTGTTCATTCTTGAGCCTGACAATGAGGCAATTCATGCACAACGGTTGAAACTCGGCACATATCTGGAGGCGGTGGATATGGAGGCAGAGGATAAGCCGAAGGCGGAGGATAGGCTGCTGGCGGTGGGGGAAAATATGGTGGAGGTGGATATGCCGCTGGATTCGGTGGATTTGATGGGTATGCCGCTATATTTGACGGTACAGATTTGCAGAGATGTGTAACTTCAGCGATCTTGTGGATATGTTTAATTATTACTGTAGGCAAAACAGAGGCTATGGTTATGTTCATGAAAATAATATTACGCTTCCAAAATAAAGACTGGTCTGGATCGTTTCCCGTGTTTCTTCATTTCGGTTACTGAAGAGCTGCTGGCTATTTTAGTTCGTTTGAACATATTTTTGACAAGGCCCATGCCAAGTTTCTCTTCCATGGTGTTGTAGCTATCGTGGTAGTTACTAATAACCTGCTTGAAAACTTAAAGACATGACATGCAACATGAATTGAGAGATTGACGCCGAAACTGTGGTGGTCAACGCAGATGAATGCAAAGGAGATTTTGATTTACATGTGACCAAAAGATTAGCGGTTAGGACATGCTCATTTACAAGACGTGAACAAATCAACTGGGCTCATATACCCACCGGGAAGAACTCCAGTTGCAATGCAATTGGTTTTTCCTATTTTACTAGCAGGACTTTTAGGTTGACATAGACTTTACTCGTAATAAAAAGAAAAAGAAAAAAAAGAACGGAACCGTTTGAAAACAGCACGGTCTAATAATTTGCTATTCAAAACAGTTCTTGACAAGCGACATTCAAAAAAGAAAACAAAAAAGAAAAGTTTCCAGGTCAAAGGCAGAAAATTCCGGGTGCTAGATAATCTAATTACAAGTTCCAGATATACAAAAGGAATTTCATGCGGAGCCTTTAACATGTCTTCTGGCAGAAGCTCTCTCTCTCAGTAAGGTGGTGGAGGATAATGCCCTGGGTAAGGACCTGAGCAATAAACAATATAGAAATAGGCTTAGCTTTATAATGAGGTTGTTCATTGCTGAGCCTAACGATGAGGTAATTCATGCACAACGGTTGAAACTGGGCACATACCTGGAGGTGGTGGATATGGAGGTGGAGGATAAGCCGAAGGCGGATGAGGGTATGCTGGAGGAGGATAGGCTGCTGGCGGAGCGTGAAAATATGGTGGAGGTGGGTATGCTGCTGGATTCGGTGGATACGATGGGTATGCTGCTAGATTCGGCACATACGATGGGTACGCAGGAGCTGTCGCAGGGTATGCTGTGGCGGGTGCACCGTAAGGAGGAGCTGATGGGGGAGGAGGTGCAGAGTACAAAGACACCTGAGGAACCGAAGGAGCCACATATGGCGGTGCAGATGGTGCAGAGCTCGTTGCTGGTTTCTACAACAGCACAAGCAGCAATTGTTTAGACTCTGCTACAGAATGATCATAGTAAATGGTAATGGCTGATATTTTCTACTGAAATGAAATTGGTACTTACTATTGCATTTGCATAATGTAATATCACGCGTGCTTCTCCAGCATATCTTGAAACAGAGAAAATGCAGGCACTTTAGTTTAGACAATCAAAACCTTCTTTATAGAGGGTGATAATGCAAATGGTGAGTTACAGTTGTCCTACTTCAGAATTTGATGCCATGGAGATAGACTGGGGATATCAGTTTGGTAGACATTTTATACACGTATAAAGAAATAGTGAATGAGAGAGGAGCATCTGCTAATAAATCCATATACATGACAACATGCATGGGAGAAAGAATGAGATAGAGAAAAAACTGGTAAGTTGTCATTGGACTAACTTCAATTTTTCCTTCCACATCCCCCTTTTATGTATATCTTAGGGAAGGAAGGCAATCAGATCACCAGCAGTTTTTAAATAGTGGGCAGTGTCATACAATAGAACACGTCTTTTGGCAAAGTGGTTGACTGCCTGTATTGTTCTATGGAACAAAACATGGGAGCAGTACTACTAAGAACTCACATTAGATTGCCGGGAATCAAGTGAATTAAAGAAATCCCACAACTATTCTTAGACAAAGGCCATCTTATGTACTCCATCTTCTAACTTTTTCCTTTTCGCTTTTCAGCCTAATAAATAATTCTACATGCATAAAGATAAGAGGAATAGATTCTACAAATTGTACCTGCCCGTTTTAGTCTGAAGAGGCCAGGCCGTATCGTCAAAGCCTTGAGAAAGAACCTTATTGAGCTGAACCCTTGAGACAATGAAAAACACGACTAAGATAAGAACACTAGCCACTCAAGCACCCAAAACGGAAACATCTCATCAACAGTTTTCATGAGCAAAATGGATTTGAGGCAGGCAGGAAGTAATTACTTTCCGCTGCCGATAAAGTCGTCGAAGGTGAGGGTATTGCTGTTCCACACTGCGAGATTCAACTCCCTAAGCCCTTCAATAAGGGTGAACACGAACTTCTCTTGAAATGTGGGGTTTTTACCGCCGTCTGCAAACCCAATCAAATCAAAACCAAGATGCCCATTAACTCAGATTTTTGCCAATTTCCTCCTCAACGCCAGAAACTCAACCCATCAAAACCCATGTTAGAAGATGCCACATCCAGATCTGAACGGGTGGAAGAGGGAAATTGCACAAACAATTGGGTGCATCCAATTCAGGAATTTACCGGTGCAAGTCCTGGTGCGGAACTTGGAGCTGCCGTATTCCAGACAGACGTATGGATCCTGTCTCGAGATCCACTCGGTGTCTTTCAACTTATTACACCCGACAACTGAATCGCAAACCAAGAATATTCGAGAAATCAAATAAAAAAGAAGAACAAAGAAAACCCAAGACAAAGCAAAAATGGGGGTAACGGAACCACGACAAGATTCTGTCAGAAAAAGAACAAAAAAGGATCAACCATCCGTGGACGTCAAAGAGGGGGATTGATGGGTACGCACCTGTGACCTCAAGAAGCTGGCCTTGTATCGACATATGAGGATTCGAAGACTCGGTGGCGAGATGGTAATGCTGCATTGACTTTGGCTCAAAAATAGCCGTCTCCCCTCTTATATAAACCCAGAAGGAAACGTCCAAGAACGAGGTCCTCCTGTAGATTGACAGCGAAAGTTCCAGGAATCCCTTCTACGCTTTCTCTTCCTTTCTAATTTCAATTCAAAGCCGCGGTTTCTTGTTCAGAGTTGCAAACGGAACGAGATGAGGACGAGAACGACAGCAGAGGATGAACAAGGGAACGTGTGCCTCGGGTTCTTTCTGGGTATATTCCTCCTCCTTCGTTGACGGGTCGCTGGCCTTGATGCGAAGATTCGTCAAGTGGCGTGCGTTTTCACGTGCTTTTGGCCTTGAGGATTGTTGTAATGATTTGTAACTCGTGGCCGAGACGACTTCGGGCCGAGTTGACCCGAACCTCTGCCCAGAAAAAGGAATTGGGCGTAGGTAGTTTTGATCTAGCCAACGCAATTTGGTACTGATCTCTTCACGTCATGCAGACAAGCGAAGCCTTTGATCGAGTCCGAGGAGTCTCACCATCGACGATGATGGGGACACGACGATGACACGGCATGATTAGGGTGAAAACGCTTGCATAAAACAGCACCGTCGTCTAAGGCTGCCCGTCACATCTTCAACTTTTGAATATCCGAATGATAATTATTTTAATTTTTAGAATAATTTTTAACTAGAAAGAGATTTTTTTTCCTCTGTGTTCTTAATATGAATTTATGAATAGAGATATACATTTGATAACACAAATAATTTCCATTTTCATAATAAAAATTCGTTTGATATGTTTTCTTAAATATCTCATTCCCATGCCCTTTTCCATCTATCGGGCTCCAATCCCTTGTGAGATAAAACATTTTTAATCAATTGAATTGAAAAACGTCGATGGACATATCGTACATCAACATGTGATAGGCGGCAAGGACAGGTGATGGGAATAATTTTTATTTTTATTTTTTTAAATAGAAAAAAAGAATAATGAAATTGCTTTACTAAATGGATTTTTATATTAAATATGTTTTTAGGAAATTTAAAAAAAAAAAAAATAGAATAGTTATCATGCGCCAAACACTCAAGGAAAATTCCTTGAAAGCGTTTCATAAGATCAAACTTGGCCCGCGATGGACGGTGTAGATAAACGACAGTGATCTGAAGAAGCAACGCTCGCGTGGACCGAGACGATCAAAATGGTCGAAACCTCCCCGGTCTTGAGTTGACCTCTACGAGAGGTCAAGCTGCCGAGGCAGAAGAGAGCTCCATCCTCCGGTCCGGCCCACTGTCGAGCCGTAACTGGGCCGTCCATCTCCAACTCCGCTAAGGTTTCCTGCAGTTCTAGCAGAAGTTTTGGGCCACAGACCAGGCCCAAAAAAGGTACGAGATCTACTCCTCAGACACCAACGTTGTCGCAACTACATAGAATTCTCAGAGAAAGTGGTTGTGTATGCACGTAAACGTATGTATGCAGACAGCTCAGCTTCTGTCAAACTGTTCACTGTTCAGGTCTTGGCCATAAAAATCGCAAATTTCAACCAAAGTTTCAAGTATTCATGGCTGAAGTGCAGAATTTAATGAACCCAGAAGGAAAGACAAGATGCTGCTGTTGCTGCTGCAACTCAATGAAAGATACAGCTACGTTGGGGACCATAAGAGCACGAGGGTACATCAATATGGTAGGGTACGAAGTTGCACAAATGAGCATCACGCTCGGCTCGAGGTCTGTCATGTCATCACGGGCAAGGCGTCGGTTGGGCTTAATTGCCATGTTCATTGGAGTCACGTTTCTTGTCTAGCGATTGCGATGGACTAAGAAGTATCAGGTTGAGCTAAAACCCTCGAATGTCGGGCGTTATTAATACATAAGTGAATGCGCCAACCAAGCGTTCGTTTTCTTTCTTTTTTTTTCCTCCAATGCTCTTTTATGGATGAACTCAATAATAATTTCATTGTCAAAGCATTGATTATGCATCTACGAAAAAAGAAAAATTAACACATTTGAAAATTTAATTTTACCAACAAGGTCTCAGCCTAGATAGTGAAAAAGACTGCTCTTCTTCTCTCAATGGTCTTAGGTTCAAGTTTTGTAGGAAACATTAGAGAAACGAAAATCTTAAATGTTTCCGATCAATAAGGAAGAGTATGCTCTTGAGATTGCTCGAAGAGATAAACCGATCTAATTATTGAAAAGTTAAGTTAGACACACACTCAACCAACATACAAGACACTGAACTTATCTTTTTTCTCTTTCGGTGCCATTACATCACAAATGCATCGATGCACTAGTGAATCTAACTGAACTTCCATACGACGCGTTGTTAATAATGGATACAATCATAGAAGGAAGGTTAAAGAGATGGGACATGTCTCCCCCTCCTGTTTGTCTCCATCCGGAAAGCTAAGATTGCATAAGTTGGGTAGAAAAAGAAATAAATTAAACGTGGGCACGTCGCGTCACATCAAGTTTCTGGTGCAGTACGGTCGGAATTGGAATCATCCATTGCATACGAAGATCGCAACCCCACTGGAAATCTGGATGAAAATCCGTTACCTCCCAAGCCAATTCCCACCTCCCAAAAAATTGAAATGGAAGGGACCCAAAAGCCTGTCCATCTCTCTCTCTCTCTCTCGGTCCGTCCGGTACTTTCTCACGACGCGCAGGCAGCACCATCACGGAATCGAAAATCAGAGGTGGTTTCACCGACACGAAACTCTTCTCTTTCCCTTCCCCTTTTCCTTTTTTTCCCGTGGCGACGTACGCCTTTTGGTCACGTGATCTGAAAAGGCGGGCAGGAGCGAGATGGAGCGTGAATATATCTGGCATCGCCGGTGGGTGTGGGGAGGGAAACAACGGGGAAAAAGGAAGAAGCAGGGCGAATTTACGGGCTCTCTTCGTCTCGTCCCCCACCACACGCTTCGCCTTTCGTTCGCTTTTGAATCGATTTCTTTTCTTTATTTTCTTAAGAAAAAGAGATGGGTCGTCTCTTCTCTTCTCCTAAGGCAAAGTCTTATAATTAGATGTACTTGGACAGACAGTCGATTATAAGATTTTGCCTGAAGGTCAGCTAGCTAAGTAGTGATGAGTATTTCATCAGCCAAAAAAAAGTAGTAGGTATATCACCCCAGTCATAAAAAGCTACTATACTTCTCTATCTAATGTGATTTCTATTTTTACTATTGAAGGATCATTAATTTTCAATCAATTTTTTTCTTTTTATTCCTTATGAGGATGATATTATGAGATCCCCTACCTTAAAAGACAGATTTCCTATTTGTTTTTTTTCCACCTTAAGACAAATTTTTGCTTAGATTCAATCTGTTTTCTATATTTTTTTTAGAAAAGGAGATGGGTGGTCTCTTCTTCTCTTCTTTTTCTTTTTCTTTTCCTTTTTTTTTCTTTAATTCGATTTCAATCCCTCTCCGAGGGAGCCCCCACTGTAACCGCAATCACCGACACCCCCCTCCCCCGGCGGATCAATTTTCTTGGACCGATGTCCGCGCCTCACTGTCTGATTTTCAACCCGGGGACTTTTCACTCCTGTTACTTTTCTCGTACACCCACCAAGAAAAATCTAATCTTCTCACCGACAAACCTTGCAATCTTCAGTAGCATCTGGCAAAACCCAGTTCAATCCCTAGCCCAGAAACACAAACCCTCGAACGCTAAAAGATAAGGAATAGGGTTTGAGCAAAACGAAAAAAGAAAAAGAAAAAGAAAAAGAAAAAGAAAGAAAAGAGAAACAGACATCATGCTCAGACACAGACGATTGGGCAGTAATTCAGGGTTTCCTATATTTTATACTTAGTTACAATTTCCCAAGAACAATGCGAATGCATATGCAAATGCAAACGCTACATTCAGCGAGGACCCGGATGATTACAACATATCAATCGTCTTCCTTGTTGTTGCCCAGCAACGACGTCGCCGACGGCTTAATCCTATTCCGGCAGAACTCGAAGCTGTCCCTCTCCATCCTCTCCACCACGAAGTGCCCCAGCGAATCCACAGTCTTCACCAAGTTCTCTTCGCACAGGAACTCCTCGCTGCAAATCCTCTCCACCTCCCTGTCGATGTCATGCACAAACACGTGCGTCTTCCCGCCGCCGCCGCCCTTCTTGCTCCTCCCTAGAACCGCCGCCGTGAATATCGACGACATCCTCCCCGGGGCCGACGGGAGGTACCCGCGTGGCCCGTCGATCAAGATCACGTCCCAGTCCACCTCGTATATATAGTTGGGCAGATCGTTCAGGGCCAACTTGCACTCGGAGAAGAGCAGGTTCTGCACCGGCCTGCAGTCGGTCTTGATCTGGTCCCTCGTCGATTTGATCAAGCCCGACGCTTGGCTGACCCGGGTCGTGTACTGGACGTCGTAGGCTTCGATCCCCGGGTGCTGCTGCTCGAGCCGCGAGATCAAGAACTCACTCTCGTCGAGGAACACCGTGCGGCCGTTGAAGTTGAGGGCCCTGAACAGGAGGGTCTCGTGGGTGAGGCCGAAAACGAGGAAGTTCGCGGAAGGGGAGCGGCGGAGGACGGCGGCGATGGAGGCGATCTCGGCCTGGGTCATGTGGGTGTCGTTGGTGGTGGTGGCGTAGTGGAGGAGGGCGTCGGCGACGGCAGCAGGGAGGGAGGCCGCGGCGGAGGAGAAGGATGCGGCGGAGGCGGAGGCAGAGGAGGAGGAGGAGGGGATGGCGGAGTTGAAGAGGGCGAGAGTGAAGACCAAGGTGAAGAAGGTGATGAAGAAGAGGAGCCACAGGCGGTGAGAGGCCGGGGCAGTGCTTGCTTGCTTGTGGAGTGAAGGGTGGAAGACGATGAGCTTCGCGTTGGCGTTGCTCTTCATCTTGAGAGAGAGAGAGAGAGAGAGAGAGAGAGAGAGAGAGAGAGAGACTCAAAAATTGAGGACTACGTTTGGTTAAATTTGACACGGGAGAGAGATATATGAGTCCGCGCGTATCGTTTAGGCCGTCTCTGCTTTGTCTCTTTCTCAGAGGAGGGGCTTCACCATCTCCCCGTGAAGCCGTCTCTTTGCTTTCGGAGATTTGGGTTTTTCAAAACTTTTTGAATGTTTTGCAGATGAGGAAGTGGATTTAATGAAGGGCGTGGACGTCGGGAAGGAGAAGAGACAGAGGAATCCCGCAGGATATTGAGCGAGGTCCCATCCGGATCCCCAGGAGAGAGAGAGAGAGAGAGAGAGAGAGAGAGAGAGTGAATGCGGACTCCGGTAAGAGAAAATCGATCTCCAGTTCAAACGATGGACGACTCGTCTTTTACCGGAACGAGCAGATAAGATATGGATACGAGAGGAGAATGTCACTTGACGTCTGGCGAAGTAAAAGGACGTAAAGAACAGAACCACCTTTGACGGTGAAATTCTACTTTGACCCCTTTTTACAGTTCAAGAAGACATGGAGTAGCACAGCTAAGGGCCCAACTTTGAAATTTGCAATGCGGTTGCCTGTTTTCTTGAATCGTTACGTGGAAAGAGACAGACACCACATGAAGTCGGAGCAACTCAATGATTTTCTGGCTTGCCTTATTAGGTTTGGGCAATTGCAATTATGGTAAGGATGGATAATGGCGCTGAAGTGGAAACTGGGGTTGTCGTCTTACTACAAAATTACACAGGCATTACATTGGGCAATCATAATTTTTATTCCCCATTTAGTAGATCAGATTGCTTTAAGCTTGTCAAGCAAGTGTTAATGTAATACTCGGGTTTTGCTCCTTTTTTAACTCAAAGAAAAGGGAAAAAAGAAAAAAGTTACCCTACTTTTTGCTAATTATAAAGAAAAACGGAATGTAATTATTGGGCTACAAATTGAGAAAGCCCATCATTCTAGCTCTTAAAGACTATCTTTTGGATTCATAAATGGTGATTTCTAAAGAAAAATGCCGTATACAAAAACACAGGCTATTTTTTTGGGACAACGATTACAAATCTAGCATGGCAGGCACCAACAACTATATACAAATTTCATAATGCTCATGTGACTTAGCCAAGATGTGATGTAATCTCCATGTGATTTACAATACCAACCCTGTTTTTCACATTGGCAATAGACTAAAGGTAAAGGTGCAAACTCTTTTTCTTGAAAGAGATTGCTCTGTTAATTTTTGATTTACCCATTTATGAACCCTATGCATATCATACCAGTGAGGAGCAAAGTGACAAATCATTTAGCGGGCATGCAGATGCTCGTGGAAAAAGGAGTCAACGAGTTACTTCAAGGGGTCATCATTCCACTCGGTAGGTGATGGCGATTCTCTCCAATTTGGACCAAGCAAGTGAACGTTGGTCGTAAAAGTGAGGCCTCTTCCGCAATTAGCGAGTGATTGCTGTCCTGTTACTGTCTCGCCTTTCAACAATTCCCAGCAAACAGAGGGAACGAATTGAGGGCGAACTAACTCGTAATGATAGGACATCCCATCCGCAAGATAGGGAAACCCAAAGGGGGGGGGGTGGAGAGCTTTTATTTCGACAGTTCATTGGTTCGGAAATCAAGAAAAGTACCCAACAAAAGCTCATACCTCCACAAAATAGTACATTCCGATTCCCCCCTAGTTATGATGTTTTCCTGTTCCCTTCCATAATAATCCACGATACGAGTTAGGTCGGCTGAGATTTCACCTTATCTCTAGCATCATCAAGACACGGAATTATGGCACACAGTATGATTCGACAATTTTATTGAATTGTACTTTATGTTGATGGTACCCTGGATGTAAAGAACACGATTTATGGACTTTGAGGACAAGCTTTTCCAAATTTTTAATTAAAGGCGCGCCGTGCATTTGTCAAACGAAATCAATTTCCTCTTAAAAATAATTCAAAATGAGCATGATTGCGCGTCTGTTGTGCCTTCCCATCAAGGGGCAACTTTTAACAAAAGCTGGTCCCGTAAACTAGGCTACGAGGGACAACTCCCCCCCTCATCTGTTCTGTTAATTAAAACCAACTTTTTTTCAGCCCACTATCTCCTAAAGGGACAGGGAATCTGTTTAATCGTCCTAGAAAAGTGGCTTATAATGCTTGGTTGGTTGTAGTGGTAATGGAAGCACTCATTGTCCTTCCCCTCTTTCGTATCCTGCTTTTGTAACGAGTCGTGATGTTCACATAGAATGATGTCAAAATCATAAGGCGGGCTCGGCTTGCGCCTTTTAATGCAGATGATTCCCTAGATAAAGGCCATAAATTTTCATCTTTGGAAATTTCAAAATAGTCTCAAGACGTGTTGCATTGAAATTTGACTCTACGACTGAACATCTTTCATGGAAAGTTGTCCTTTGATTTCTCATTACAAGAGACAGTTTCTTTCACGATTATAGATAGGAACTACCACGCGTAGGCAAGAGAATCGATTCACTTTAATCGAAATTGAACACATATAAAAATTTTCAGAATTTAATTAATGACAAAACTTAATAACGTAATCACTTCAAACAAAACCAAAAAGTACATAAATTGTATTGAAATTTAATTGATGACAAAACTTGAGAAGGTAAAGATGCAAAGTCAGAATTTAATTGATGGCGTAGATTTGAAATCTACAATTGAGAAATAAGCTGGAATTTAATTGATAATGCGAGTTCGAAAACTATAATTACAGTGCAGGAATTGAAAAAATAATTGAAAGATAACGTGTTTGTTTGTTAGCCCATGGGGGGTTCTGAAGAGTATGTTTTATGATTTATTCCATTGCGTTGATGGTTATTTTTTTGATGGTTGCATATGAGATTGTTGATTTTACTTTTTGTCGATTTATCAAGTAGTCGCTAATTCCGTTCATAAAATTACCAAACGCTATTTTTATCAATTAAGTCTATCACGTGTCGATAATAATCAACAGCTGATCTTTTTCTATGAGAAAAAAATGCCCCATTCAGAGAATTGAATGATTCAAGAGTCATCATGTGCCTCCTTGACATTGACAAATTTGATTTTTTCTTGCTAAAATTTTTTTTTTGGTCAAATTCAGCATATGACTAATATTTTTTCATGAAAGGCGCATTTTATGTAAAGTCTTCATGGATCGTACAGTCTTCATGGATCGTACATGGATGACAATCCAATGCATGGATCGTCGAATGACTCAAGTGTCTAATAACTTTGACAATGCTTATGAGTTATGAGTTCACACGGCACAAATGAGAAAAGTCTGTTTGGTCCATCAACATATTCTGCTCTAATCCAAACATGCTAAGAACTGCAGCAACGATGGTCCAAGAATCAGAAACTACGCCGATGACAATCCCATCTGAATTTCTGAAATTTCTTACCGAATCATCTGCTAGACGAGTCCTCAAAGCCTAATAATGATCCGAGTGGTCATGGTAATCAGGTCCAAGCTATCATCGCCCTACTCTTTGTGGCCAAATCAATATTGGTATACGAGTTTGGAGCCCTAAGGCCCAGTGGAAAGGGATTCAAAGGGGTGCCTTTCGTTTTCTTCCTGTCTGGTTCTGGTTTGATATTGAAGGTACCTAATCCATGAATATGGGCACTTGTTAAGCTTCTTATACATGTGAAAGTTTGATACCAAGAATTTGAAATCGACTTAAAGTCAACCATAAACCGAAATTGTGATCTGGTTTGGGCCGAATATACCTTGAACCCCACCTATGGTTACAAGGAAAGTTACTGCAAGGACCAAATGAGTTAGTACCTCCGTCTTTTCTCTAAAACTGTTGCCAACTGCCAAGTTATACACGTCTCGGAAGATCAGTCGTGCTACAGCCAAATCTTTCATTAACATGTGACGTCTGACGAGGTTGAGTTTGTCATCCTCTTTCTGTCTTTTTGCTCACTGCGTTTTTCTCTCTTTCCTTTCTTTTGTCTGTTGATGTGCAATTACCATTCTATGGAATATGAAGTTGCAAAGATCTCTGCGCTACTTGTGTCTCGAGGAGGACAGGGTATTCATAAAAGGGACAGGGCATCTTTGCCTACAGCCACAAAAATGAAATGATCATAGCATTCCTAGAATAAATCCCACGAAAAAAAAAAAAAAACAGCAAATCCAGCATTTTTTCTACTGCTAAACCATGACAGAGACCCTGAAATTGAGAACGGAAGATTTCTATTTCTTCATTTCTATTCTCCGGAAGCAAAACTTCAAGATTAATTGCTTCAGGTCTTGAATCAGATCTTCTTGCAGTGAGCCAATCTCTGCAGTCTGAGCTCTTGAAGGAGAGCGCCCAAATCAGACCAAGAAGACCCACCTTCTTCCACAGCCCCTCTCGCCATCTCTGCCAAAGCTTTTGTTCTCCTTCTCATTTCTTCTGCTTCCTCACCTACCAGGACTCTCTTCACTGCCTCCTCCACTCTCTCGCTCTTCACGCTGTCGCCGAACAACCTCACCCACCGCTTCACTCCGATGTCAATCCCGATCTTGAGCACTTGGGTCACGAGCTTCTCATTGTAGAATTGCTCCGCTGCGATTGGCCACGTCACCAATGGCACACCGGCTGTGACCGCCTCTAGGATTGAGTTCCACCCGCAATGTGTCACGAATCCCCCGACTGCTTCATGATCGAGGATGAGTACCTGAGGAGCCCAGCCCCTGATGATGAGGCCCTTGTTTCGCATTCTCGATTCGTACCCATCAGGCAACCACTCTTCTTTGCCTTCTTCCACGCTCGGGTCCTTCTTCACCACCCAGATGAATTGTTGCCCCGAAGCTTCTAGTCCGACTGCAATCTCGTGGAGCTGAGCAGCATTAAAATTTGCCATGCTTCCGAAGCAAATGTATATCACTGAGTTGGGTTGCTTCGAGTGAAGCCAGTTCAGGCAGTCATGCTGGTCAATGGATGCTTGGTTGCCCCTGTGTGCTTTGTCCTCAATATCCTTATTGCACAGTGAGAGCGGGCCGATGAACCAGGATCGTCTCCCTAGGATTGTACTATAATGCTCAGCGTAAGCTGGCTCAAGCTCGTAGAAGCTGTTTATGACGACTCCGAAACAACTCTTCTCAGATTCCTTCACCTCAGTATAGAACTTGGTGAACTCGGTCTCTTCCCTGACAAAGTCTGGCAACTGCATCCTGGACAGGGTGATTTCTCCAGGGAAGTTGGGGATGAGGAAGGGCTCTGAATCGCACAGCACCTTCTTGTGAGGCTCATAGAGCCTCACACATTCCGTGCCTGCCACAGAGAAGGCACTAGTCCCGTGGAAAACGAGCCTGGGAACGCCGCACTTGGCCGCAATCTCAGTTGTCCAGGGGAGGAACATGTCCGAGATTAGACAATCGGGGGCGAGTTTCTCTATCAGCAGCTCAAGCTGTTGGTCCAGCATTGCGATGGCTGTCATGAATTGCTTGCGCATTTCCATCGTAGTGGCCTTACTCAGATTGTCACAATCTTCTGGCAAGCCGACGTCTTTCAGGGGCAATGTCAGAGTGATGACATCGATGTCGAAGCCCGAATCCTGGGGTTTCGCTATGGATTTCAAAAAGGTGGGCTCATCATGGCGGGTGGCGAGGAGGGTGGACTTGCAGCCTCTCATGGCGAATAGTTTGGCCATGTCGATCATCGGGATCGTGTGGCCCAGAGCCATGAAAGGGAAGAAGAAAATGTGAAGCTGATGGCTTTCTCTACCCATTTGGCCTCTCAGGAGAATCGCTTGTACAAGAACGTACTCAGGGATGATGGTGGTGAAGCTCAAAAAGGAGAAGAAGAAAGGTTTGGTTGTGCTGCTTTTGACTTTTGAAAGTTGAGGTTTGTTTGAGGACTTCAAACCTGGGACAAATTCATATGGAAGGGGCTGATTTATGCTTGAGACGCCCTAGAAAAATCCTAATTTAAATGGTAACCAGGATTTTGGGTTTGCAAAAGAGAGCAAAAAAGCTAAGTCTAGATTTGAAGTGAGAAAGATGAGTGGAGCGGACAAGTTGCAGGTCAATCATTGGAAAAGGTCACTAATTTACTTACGTGTCGAACCCTTGCATCGCCAGAGGCACGAGATGGGCTTCCCATCAGAATCGGCTGGGGGATATTCCATTTAGATATTTTATATCTTTTGACAGTATCCATATCATAACTTTTACGCCACAATAAATTTCGATGATAAATTTTTTTTAATTTTAAAAAAAATCTCACTTTGAAGATTTAATTTTGTCAAAAAATTTGACATGACTTGTTGGAATCACTTAAATGGATGTTTTTTTATTTATTTATAAAATTTTGACAATAAAGTGATTATTTATGAAATTTTGGCACTAAATTAATCATTTATAAAACTTTTTTCTCTAAAACTTTTGAAATTAAAATTTTCACAAAATAGCGTACAAGTCAAAGGAAAAAATCACATGACAAGTATTGTAATTTTGCTATTATAATTCTTTGTTTCGTTACTCAAAAGCAAAATCATGAATCAAATATTTTCTCCAAATAATTTCAGTTAAAATCACAAGAACCTATTTGTTTTCCAAAAAAAAAAGGAAGGGGAAAGAGTAAAATTTTCTTCACCTAACCGGGAGGACTATAGTTGGGATGAACAGATGATAAAAAGAGTATGTTCGATGAGCAGATCGCTGAGCAATCATTAGCAATCCTGCTTAGACCTAATGCTGAGAAAGACAAGTTAGTGTGGACCTGCTCCAAGTCAGGACAACATTCTGTGAAAAGTGCAAGTGCCTACAACTATGCAGGGGGGATAGAGGAACAACAACAACAACCACAGAGAGACAGAGCGTCATCTTCCTATCAATCGCCAAAAACACTATGGAACTTGATATGGAATCTGAACAGCCCTCCAAAAGTCAAGATGTTTATTTGGAGTATGTGCCAAAATTTTATTCCCATGGCAGAGAGAGAACTCGCACACAAGAAAAATCAAACCCGAGCCCTTATGCCCTCTTTGTCGCAAGCACCCAGAGACTGCAGAACATATCTTTCTTCCCTGTGAATGGACCAAAGAGATGTGGATGCACCCGGATTTGAACATTAAAATCAAAGATCAAGGCTTGAGACGGATGGAAGATTGGTTCCTGGAGAAAGGAAATTTTTTTAACAAAACTCCCTCGCCTGAGCTCCTATGAAAAGTGGAACCCGGGACAGAACAATCGCAGTCGACCGAGATCTCACTCACCTACCATATGGAAGCCACTGCCGGAAGGTATCCTCAAAATTAACGTTGATGGGTCCTCTGTGGAAGGAGAAAACAAAGGAAGTGTCACCTGAGTATGCCGAGATGCCTTCGGGAAGATGGTTGACGGTTTTGCAAAGAAGGTGCGGGCATCTTCCCCGGAGCAAATTGAAACCATAGCATGTTGGGAAGCACTTCGCCACTTCAGTTCATGCTCTGAGCAAAAGTACCAGCTTGAGTTGGACTGTAGCTCTTTGATAAATGCCCTCACAGATTAAGATAAGCCATCCTGGAAAGTACAGTCGCTGGTCTTTGCGTGCAAAGCTTTGATGGGCCACTTTAAAAGCTTACAATTAGCCCATGATCCAAGAGAAGCAAATTTAATGGCAAATTGAATCTCCAAAACCCATTTACGAAATGAGCTCTCTACTTATTGGACCTCTAATCCCCTGAAAATCCTATATGCTCTAATCTGTTATGAGGCCAATTTTTCACGTAATTGTGGTTTCACTTAAAGCAATGAATGAAGCAAAATTTTCTGACCAAAATTTTTTTCTTCACCTTTTTAATTTTGCATTTGTTTTTTCTCTGATCTTGCTCTGTTTTGAGAATGAACAATGGAGCTTGGATCCTTCACAGTTACGTAATATAAAAAGTAGAGAAACTCTATAATTTTCTGGCCTTCTTTATTGAGTTTGGGCAATTGGAATAATGGTAAAGTCGGATTAGGAGCTGAATTGAAATTGAAGCTGTTGTCACACTATGATATCACACAACCTTCACAAAAAAGCGGGGGAAGAAAGAAAGAAATTACCATAGTTTTCGCTAGATTATAAAGGGTGATGACATAGGAGTGTTGGGCTGCAAACTAACAAAGCTTGTCATGCTACTTCTTAAAGACTACGGTTTGCATTGGTCATCGGTGATTTCTAAAGTAAGGCAGGGTTCATGAAAACACATGTTATATTGTTGGACGAAGACTCTAATATGGCGCGCATGATCCATTTCATAAACTTCATGTGACTCAAGTGAGATATGATATAATCTCCATGTAATTTACAATGTTAGGCCTGTTTATCACATTAGCAATAGACTAAAGTTGCAAACCTTGTTTTTGAAAGAATGTTCTTTAACTGTTGAAATGGGATTTTAACCCCTTCCGCGGTTAGCGAGTGATTGCGATTGCCATATGGTCTTTCAGCAATCCCAGTAGATAGAGGAACAGTTTTTCCCTAGATGATGGCACACGAATTGAGCAATTCATGAATCAAAAAACCATTACCTCAGTGCACTAAATTCGAAAGTTCCCTTAATAGTACTAGCTTTGGCACGCACTATGCGAAAGAACCGGATTTGAGATGGATTTGAATGACTTTTAGCAAAGAATATGGATATGAATTTCAAAAGAGAAGTTATGCGTGCATAAAAATATGAGGTTCGCTAAATAATGGCCTTGGAAATATCGAATCTTTGAGTGTCAAATCATGCGTAAATTTCTCTTTACTTTTTCTTGTATTGGGATGAGATAAGATACTCTAATCCTATAAAAGGTCGATTCCAAATTTGAAAAATGGCATTGTATATAGTATAAGTAGATATTCTAATTCCCAATTGAGGTGCGATAATGCAAAATATTCAGATGTTTATAACAATCGAAGATGCCTAAAAATATGAGGTTCGCTAAAGTTGATGAGAGTATTGGCTCCACTATCATAAGGGTACTCCACTATCTTGATGCTTGCTTTATTTTACTATGTTGGTGATTACTTCTTTTGACAGTTGCATTTGAGATTGTTGATTCTATGTCCACGAGGACTTCAAAGGTATTAAGCAAATAACAAAGCTAAATTTAAAAAAATGAGGAAAACATGGTCAAAGTGCAAAGTTCTAGGCAAGTGTTCATATATCCACCACGTGCTGGCATATAACACCCAACTCGGAGTAAGGAAGCTTAATTTGTAGAAAAAGAATTACCACTACAAAGCTTCGGATCATGGTCATGAGGAGACTATATTAACAGATAGAAAGAGTTAACAGAATTAACATGAAAAGAAACGACAAATCCAGCATTTCTCTCTATTGCTAAACCACGGCAGAGACTCTGAAATTGAGAACGGAAGATTTCTATTGCCTCAGTTTTATTCTCCCGAAGCAAAACTTCAAGATTAATTGCTTCAGGTCTTGAATCAGATCTTCTTGTGGCGAGTCAATCTCTGCAGTCTGAGCTCTTGAAGGAGAGCGCCCAAATCAGACCAAGAAGACCCACCTTCTTCCACAGCCCCTCTCGCCATCTCTGCCAAAGCTTTTGTTCTCCTTCTCATTTCTTCTGCTTCCTCACCTACCAGGACTCTCTTCACTGCCTCCTCCACTCTCTCGCTCTTCACGCTGTCGCCGAACAACCTCACCCACCGCTTCACTCCGATGTCAATCCCGATCTTGAGCACTTGGGTCACGAGCTTCTCATTGTAGAATTGCTCCGCTGCGATTGGCCACGTCACCAATGGCACACCGGCTGTGACCGCCTCTAGGATTGAGTTCCACCCGCAATGTGTCACGAATCCCCCGACTGCTTCATGATCGAGGATGAGTACCTGAGGAGCCCAGCCCCTGATGATGAGGCCCTTGTTTCGCATTCTCGATTCGTACCCATCAGGCAACCACTCTTCTTTGCCTTCTTCCACGCTCGGGTCCTTCTTCACCACCCAGATGAATTGTTGCCCCGAAGCTTCTAGTCCAACTGCAATCTCGTGGAGCTGAGCAGCATTAAAATTCGCCATGCTTCCGAAGCATATGTAGATCACTGAGTTGGGTTGCTTCGAGTCAAGCCACTTCAGGCAGTCACGCTGGTCAATGGATGCTTGGTTGCCCCTGTGTGCTTTGTCCTCAGTCTCCTTATTGCACAGCGAGAGCGGGCCAATGAACCAGGATCGTCTTCCTAGGAATGTACTGTAATGCTCAGCATAAGCTGGCTCGAGCTTGTAGAAGCTGTTCATGACTACTCCAAAGCTCCTCTTCTCGGATTCCCTCACTTTAGTGAAGAACTCGATGGACTTGTTCTCTTCCCTGACACGGTCTGGCAACTGCATCCTGGACAGGGTGATTTCTCCAGGGAAGTTGGGGATGACGAAGGGCTCCGAATCACATAGCACCTTCTTGTGAGGCTCATAGAGCCTGACACATTCTGAGCCTGCCAAGGAGAAGGCACTAGTCCCGTGGAAAATGAGCCTAGGAATGCCGCACTGGACTGCGATCTCGGCTGTCCAGGGGAGGAACATATCCGAGATTAGACAATCGGGGGCAAGTTTCTCTATCAGCAGCTTGAGCTGTTTGTCCAGCATCATGACGGCTGTCAAAAATTGCTCGAACATTTCCACCGTAGTGGCCTTGCACTGATTGTCACAATCTTCTGGCAAGCCGACGTCTTTCAGGGGCAATGTCACAGTGACGACATTGATGTCGAAGCCCGAATCCTGGGATTTTGCTATGGATTTCAAGAAGGTGGGCTCATCATGGGAGGTGGCGATGAGGGTGGACTTGCAGCCTCTCATGGCGAACAGTTTGGCCATGTCGATCATCGGGATCATGTGGCCTGGATCCATGAAAGGGAAGAAGAAAATGTGAAGCTGATGGTCTCTATCCATAAGGCCTCTTGGGGGACTCACCGGTACAGGAACGTACTCAGGGATGATGGTGGCCAAGCACAAGAAAAGTTTGGTTGTGATGATGTTGACTTCTGAAAGCTGAGGTTTGTTTGAGGACTTCAAACCTAGGACGAATTTATAAGGAAGGGGTTGATTTCTCCTATGCTTTGGACGCCCTAGAAAAATCCTGATTTAAATGGTAATTAGAATTTTGTATTTGCCAAGAATCCGGGGATTGCCAAAGAGAGCAAAAAGGGTAAGTCTAGATTTGGAGTAATTAAGAAAGATGAGTGGACAAAATCTCCTACGCCAATCGTTGGAAAAGGTAACTAATTTACATACTTGTCGAACCTTGCAGCACCAGGATAGGTCCTAATTTGTTGAAAACCTTCCTTAAAAGCTAGAGGCGTCATGCATGTTTGGGTATTTCATTTCTTTCAAACCACTGCATCGATATCATAATTTTTGTATAACGCATGTTTCGGAGATGAAATTTTTCGAATGATTATTTAAATGCCACATAGCATTTGAAAAAATTGTATAACGCATCCATTGATATTGCTTTTGAAAAAATTTGACTTCGGAGACCTAATTTTGTGGCTTGTTGGAGTCACTTAATTGGTCGGTTTAAAAAGTTTTGACACTAAAGTGATTATTTATAAATTTTCGGCACTAAATTGATCCATTATAATATTTTCTCTAAAACTTTTGAAATTAAAATTTTGACAAAATGACAATGCGAGTCAAAAGAAAAAAAATCACATAGCAAGTATTATAATTCTTTCTTTTGTTAGAGTTAAGAAAAATCGCGAAGCAAATATTTACTCCAAATAATTTCAGTTAAAATCACAAGAAAAGAAGAGGAGAGTAAGGCTCCGTTTGTTTTGTTGAAAATATGATGTTTCAGAAAATGTTTCCCAGGAAAATAACAATATTTTTAGTTTTTGGTTGAAACCTTAAAATGAAGTGGAAAATATTTTTCATCATTTGGTATCTAATTTTATTTTCTGGAAAAAATTATTAATGTAATTTCATTTTTATAAAAAATGAATTTTAATTATTTATTTTTAAAAATCGAATTTTCATTTTTAACTTTTTTTCATTTTTCTTTTCCTTCCTTCTTTGTGCTCCTCCCTCTCGTGGCTTCCTCCTCCTTTTTCATGCTCCTTCCTCCACCATCATGTGCCTTAGCGATGGTGAATTACTCGATGATCGATCTAGACACATGTCAGCGAGCTCGAGGCTCGGTTGATCCAGGTGAGCTTGAGCTCACCGCTCATGAGATCGGCCCAGCCGGGGTGAGCGCAAGCCTCTAGCTCAACAATTTGGTGAGGCTTGAGGCCGACGACGGCGAACCTTGAGCTCACGCAATTTGGCAAGCTGGAGGTTGTCACTTGTTGGCCACTCACCAGCAGTGAGTGGCAAGGCTTGAGGCTGGTGAGCTTGAGGAGTGGCAAGGCTAGAGGCTGGCGAGCTCGAGGCTTAGCTGTGGCCGATCACTGGCCATCACCATAGTGGCCGGCCAAAGGAGGTTAAAAAAATGGAAGGTAAAAAAAGAAAAGAAAAAGAAAAAGATTAAAAATTTGAATTTTTAGAAAAGATATGGAAGAGTTAGCAAGGAAAATATTTTTCCCAACTTAAAAAGTGAAAAACATTTTCCTTTATTTCAGAAGACCTTTTTCCCTTGATTGAAAATGTTTTTCCCAACTGATTTATTTTCTATGAAATGAACACTGAAAAATCCAAAAAATATTTTTCTGGAAGTTATTTTCCGTGAAACGAGCGGAGTCTAAGTAAATTTTTTTTTCACCTCCTTAATTTTGCATTTGTTTTTTTCTTTGTTCTTGCTCTATTTTGAGAATGAACAATAGAACTTGGATCCTTTTATAGTTACAAAGCATAGGAATTAGAGCAACTCAATAATTTTCTGGCCTGCTTTATTGGGGGAGCAATTGCAGTAATGGTAAAGATGGATTGGGACCTGAATTGGAATTGTAGCTGTCGTAACACTACAACATCACACAACCATGACAAGAAAAAGGAGGAAGAAAGAAAGAAAAAATTACTGTAGCTTAACTAAATTATAAAGAGAAAAGTTCTTGAAGACTACCGTTTGGATTCGTAATTGATGATTTCTAAAAGTAAAATAGGGTCCATGAAAACAGGTGCTATATTGTTGAATGACGACTCTAATATGGTGTGAAGTTCATGTGACTCAACTGAGTTATGATATAATCTCCATGTATTTATGATGTAAAGCTTGCTTATCACATTAGAAATACACTAAGGCTCCGATCGTTTTATGAAAAATATTTTCCAAGAGGTTATATTCCAGGAAAACATAATTATTTTCAAGTATTCGGGTAAAACTTGATTTTGAAGTGGAAAGTATTTTCCATTATTCACTTGGGAAAATATTTTCCTTTATAAACTCTTTTCAATAAATTTTTTTATTACTTTATTTTTTAAATCATTATTTATTATTTTTTAAAATTGATTATTATTTTTTTTTTGTGTTCTCTCATTCCTTGGTCAGTCGCCGGCCAGCAGCTAGCCACGCCTTGAGCTCACCTTGTTGGCGAGGCTTGAGGCTTGCCTACCTCCGGTGAGCTCGCCCGATCGGCTCACCGACAAGGCAAGCTCGAGGCAAGGCTCGAGCCTCACACCATTGGTGAGCTCGGCTGCCTCGTCACCGGTTGCCGAGCATTGCTGTGGCCGGCAACGGCCGAAAAAAAAAAAAAAAGAAAAAAAAAAAAAAAAAAAAAAATCGATTTTATTAAAAAATAGCAAAAAAATCTAATCTATGAAAAATAATTAAAATATTGATTTAAAAAAATAAAAGAAAGAAGTGATGACTAATAGGTGGTGTGAGATAGGAGAGAGTGAGTGTGGAAAATGTTTTCCCTAACTTAAAAAGTGGAAAACATTTTCCCCCATTTGAAAAGATTTTTTTACCTCCATGGAAAATTTTTTTCCTAGTAAATTTATTTTCTGTGAAATAAACGTTAGAAAATTTGCAAAATGTTTTCCTGAAAATTATTTTTCGTGAAACGGATGTGTAGCTTGTTCTTGAAAGAGAATGTTTCTTAATTGTTGATATGAGATTTTAAACCCAGCAGGCCCTATGTATGCCGCTTAGAAGCAAGTTCCAAATAATCTCTTCTGCGGTTAGCGAGTGATTGCTGATCCTATCCGGTCTTTTGGCAATCCTAGCAGATAGAGGAACGGATTTTCTCTAAATGATGGCACGCGAACTTAGCCATTCATGAATTATAAAACCATGAACTCGTGCACCGAATTCAAAAGTTCCCTTAATAGTATTAACTCCCCGGCACACACTATGCGAAAGGACCCAATTTGAGATGGATTTGAATGACTTTTAGCAAAGAATATGGATAAGAATTTCAAATGTGAAGTTATGTGTGGATAAACATATGAGGTTTGACCTTACCAAAAAAAAACATATGAGGTTTGTTAGGTAAGGGCCCGGAAATATCAAATCTTTGAGTGTCAAATTATTTGTATTTTTCTTTTTACTTTTTCTTGTATCAAGATGAGATATGATACTCTAGTCCAATAAAAGGCCGATGCCAAATTTGAAAAATGGCGTTATATATGGTAGAGGTAGATGATTGGATTCCCAATTGAGGCGTCATAGTGCAAAATATCCAAATGTTTATAACAATAGAAGATGCTAGGTAGGTCGGCTAAATTTATAGCGCTGTACATTATAAGAAACGAAAATCAACTTCCTCTCCATCTGAAAAAGAAGAAGTGATTAAGCATACTGATTGATGCGTTTCACGTGGATAAATAAGATAATCAGCTTTTAAGTTTAAACATTTCCACTGCGGAAAATTCAAAATGGGCATGATTGTGCATATGTTATGCCTTCTCATCAAGAGGCAACTTTAACAAAAGTTGGCCTCTAAACTAGCTACAAGTGACAACTCCCCCGATCTTTTATGTTAATTAAGACCAACTTTATTCCGGCCTCCATTTCTTAAATGGGGCAGGGAATCTGTGCTAATCCTAGGAATTGGCTGATGATGCTTGGTTGGTAATTGTGGTAATGGACGCATTCATCGTCCTTGCATCTTTCATATCCTGCATTTATACCGAGTAATGATGTTCACAAATGATGATGTAGAAATCGTAAGGCCGACTCAGCCTTAGCCTTTTTGATGGATGACTAAATCAGATAGAGTCGATGAATTTGTATCTTTGGAAGTTTAATGACGTCCCAAGAAAAATTTAACGTGCTAGGAAATTGGACCTCAAGTGTAGATGGATCGTTGAATGACTTGGATAGATGATAATCTGATGATGCTTACGAGTTCACATGGAACAAATGAGAAAAGCACGTCCAGTACTCCCAGAGAGCTCTAATATCCAATCCAACATGCATGCCAAGAACAGCATCAATGATGTTCACAAATTAAGGAAGGAATGAAACAGCAAGTGCAGTAGTTTTCTCTACTTCTAAAATAACAGAGACTCTGAAATTGAGGATGGGAGATTTCTACTTGTTCAGTTTTATTCTCTGGAAGCAAAAAATCCAGATTGAATTGCTTCAGGTCGTCAATCAGATCTTTTTGTTGAGAGCCAATCTCTTTAATCTGATCTCTTGAATCAAAGCATCCAAATCAGACCAAAGAAGAAGAGCCACCTTCTTCCAAAGCCCTCTCGCCATCTCTGCAAGTGCTTTCGCTTTCCTCATTTCCTCCGCTTCCTCATGCACCGCGACTCTCTCCACTGCCTCCTCTACTCTCACTCTTCACGCTGTTACCTAACAACCTCGCCGACTGCTTCACCTCAATGTCGACCCCAATCTTGAGCACTTGGGTCACGAGTCGTTGGTCCAGTATCGTGATGGCTCCCATGAGAATTGCTTGCGCATTTCCACCCGTCTGCACTAAAATTTGGCCAAGTCAACAATATAGATAGACACGTGACCAGAGGGCAGGTCATTATTAAACGAATGAACCATTGCCGACAACCATAAGAATTGTTGTCGATATTAAAGTACATCGGTGATGTTGACTGGGTCCACCTCTTGTGGGGGCCCAGCCAGAATTAAAAATAAAATAAAAAAGGAAACGGTCAAGAAAAAGAAAAAGAAGAAACTGCTGTGTGCAGTTTTTAGTGGGTGCTCCACGTACAGAATTTGAAGGAAGAGAAAACAGCCACCAGAAAGTAAGAGAGCGCGGAGAAGAAAGAAAAGAAAGAGGAGAGATCTTTGTGATCACGTTTCGAAGGCAAGACGTTGACGGAATTTGCTCAAATTCGAGTATGTTGTTCGCGAGACCGATGGCTACGAGTTGATGGTCTTCGTTCGTCAAGAATCGCCTCCGAATTCTCCGATTGCGGTTAGATTTTTCGGGCTCCGAATTTGTTGGTTCATCTTTGTGATGAGAAACTGTGGTTGTAATATTGACGTTGATCCTCTAGTGTGTGACTAGAGAAGTATAATTGGTGTATCCTGCTATTCTTTGTGATTAGTGGAAGTTTTTGGGCGGTCCGTGGTTTTTCCCGATTGGGTTTTCCACGTTAAATCTTTGGTGTTCTTGTTGGCCTTGTTTTCTTACTATCTCCGCATTATATTTGCATATCGTGGAAATATATTAGCTGGTTGTTGTTGCTGGTTGTTGTTGAGGCTAAGTTGGTTTTGGTCCGTCTAGTTTTTCGGGGGAGAAATTGATCCTGAATTAAATTTAGCTATTGGAGAAATTAAAATCGGGTTCCCCCAACAAAGTGGTATCAGAGCCAGGTTGTGCTGAAATTTTATTGAGTAATGGAGGAAACTAGCGGTGCCATGTTTAAGTTGAATGCCTCGAATTACTCTATTTGGAAGCCTCGGATGGAAGACGTGTTATATTGTAAAGATTTGTTTGATCCTGTTGAGGGCGATGAGGCTAAAGGAGATAAGGAAGACAAGGAATGGGAGCGAATGAATCGGAAAACAGTTGGGTTTATCCGACAATGGATTGATGATAGTGTGTATCATCATGTTGCTCAAGAGACAAAGGCGGACACTTTGTGGAAGAAATTACAAGATCTCTATGAGAGGAGAACTCCACAAAATAAGGCTCTTTTAGTGAAACGACTTGTAAATTTGAAATACAAGGAAGGGAGCAACATGTCGGAACACTTAAGTGAATTTCAAAATGTTGTAAATCAATTGACAAATCTTGAAATTGATCTTGGTGATGAATTGCAATCATGTTTATTGCTTGGTACTCTTCCTGATAGTTGGGACACCTTAGTTGTGGCATTAAGCAATTCGGCCCCCTACGGTGTGCTTTCTATGAGCATGGTTAAGGAAAGCTTGTTCAATGAAGAAACAAGAAGAAAAAGTTTGAATTATGCTTCTAGTTCGGAGGCTCTTGTGATAGAAAATAGGGGGAAAAGTTATACAAGAAAGTTTCATAGTTATGACCACAAAGGCAAGTCAAAAGGAAGATCGAAATCAAGGCCGAGGAGGAGTGTGAAGTGCTACAACTGTGGCAAAATGGGACATTATGCTAGAGAATGCAGGTTACCAAAGAGAGATAAATCTCACGATAGAAATGAAGAGCGAAAGAAAGAAGAGAAACAAGCTACAACGGCGGTTGCATCCGATGGCGATATTGTGTTTGTATGTGACGACGGTTGTGTGAACCTTACATGCCAAGACTCTACTTGGGTTGTTGATTTTGCTGCTTCATTTCATGTCACTTCACGGCGTGACTATTTTGCTTCTTATCGTAGTGGTAATTTTGGTCGCGTTAGGATGGGAAATAATGGTGTTTCCAAGGTTATTGGCATGGGAGATGTTTATTTGGAAACTGACATTGGATGTAATTTACTTTTGAAAAATGTGAGACATGTTCCGGATATTCGACTTCACTTGATCTCCACGGGTGCCTTAGATGATGATGGTTATTGCAATTCCTTCTTCAATGGCAAATGGAAATTGACTAAAGGTTCCATGGTAGTGGCTAAGGGCAAGAAAATATGTTCTCTCTACACCACGCAAGCTAACTTGATGAAGGAAGAAGTAAATGCAGTGAAGGATTCCTCAGTTAATTTATGGCATATGAGGCTTGGTCATCTTAGTGAGAAAGGACTTGAAACTCTTGCTAGAAAGAATCTTCTACCATTGAAGGAGAAGAACTTGAAGGAATGCACTCATTGTCTAACAGGTAAGCAACATAGATTCTCATTTCATAGTTCATCTCCATTTACAAAATCAAATGTACTTGATTTAGTTCACACTGATGTTTGTTGCATGGATGTTAGAAGTCTTGGTGGTGCATTATATTTTGTAACTTTTATTGATGACTGTTCTAGAAAAGTGTGGGCTGTTGCTTTGAAATCTAAAGATCAGGTTCTTGCTGCTTTCAAACAATTTCATGTCAATGTGGAAAGAGAAACCGGGAAGAAGCTGAAACGTGTTCGAGCTGACAATGGTGGTGAATATAGAGGTCCATTTGAACACTATTGCAGGGATTAGGGTATCAAGCTTGAGAAGACTGTTCCGAAAACACCACAACAGAATGGAGTAGCGGAGAGAATGAACCGGACAATTAATGATCGGATTCGATGTATGCTCTCTCATGCAAAGTTGCCTAAGACATTCTGGGGTGAAGCGATGAGAATAGCAGTGGACTTGATAAATCTTTCTCCATCGGTGCCTCTTAAGGGAGATGTTCCACAAAGAGTTTGGAGTGGAAAAGATGTTTCCTACAATCATTTAAAGGTGTTCGGTTGCCGGGCATTTGTGCATGTTCCAAGAGATGAAAGGACTAAGCTTGATGACAAGTCTAAACGGTGTATCTTCTTGGGTTATGGACATGGAGAATTTGGCTACGAGGCTGTGGGATCCAGTTGCAAAGAAAGTTGTTAGAAGCCGAGATGTGGTGTTCATTGAGAATCAAACCATTGAAGACATTGACAAGCTGGAGAGACCAAAGAATGCAGCTCAACGTTCAGTTAGTTTTAGCCCAAATCCTCCTCCCGTGGGTGGAAATCATAGGGAAGAAGTCCATGAAAATCATAGAAATCATGAAGATGGTGAGTCCTCACATAATACCGATTCTTCGATTGAGACAGGTGAAATAGTTGAGCAAGAGCAGCCCATTGAGCCAGTTGAGCAAGAACAACCGGTTTTACCTCAAGTTAGAAGATCTGAAAGAGAACGTAGACCTTCACAAAAATATCAACCGCATGAGTATGTGTTATTCACTGATACAGGAGAACCGGAAACTTATGAAGAGGCTATGTCATGTGATAGAAAGAATGAGTGGCATGAAGCCATGCAAGAAGAGCTCAAATCCTTACATGAGAACCACACATTTGAATTGGTGAAATTACCCAAGGGTAAAAGAACACTCACAAATAAATGGGTGTATAAGTTGAAGACGGAAGAGAATAGTTCGAAACCACGATACAAGGCTAGGCTTGTTGTGAAGGGCTTTCGTCAAAAGAAGGGAATTGACTTTGAAGAGATTTTTTCACCAGTTGTAAAAATGTCTTCAATTCGAGTTGTTCTTGGGTTGGCCGCCACCCTGAATTTAGAAATTGAACAACTTGATGTAAAGACGGCTTTTCTTCATGGAGACTTGGAAGAAGAAATATATATGGAGCAACCGGAGGGCTTCAAAGTTGAAGGCAATGAGCATCTTGTATGTAGATTAAAGAAAAGCTTATACGGTCTCAAGCAAGCACCGAGGCAATGGTACATGAAGTTTGAATCATTAATGGAAGAACATGGATACGGTAAGACAAACTCCGATTCGTGTGTCTTTATGAAAAGATTCTCAGATAATGATTTTCTCATACTCCTACTTTATGTGGATGACATGTTGATTGTTGGGCATGATGCTAAGAAAATCAAGAACTTGAAAAATGAGTTGAGTAAAGCCTTTGTAATGAAGGACCTAGGCCCGGCCAAGCAAATTCTAGGCATGAGAATTACTCGTGATAGGAGGGATGGGAAACTTTGGTTATCTCAAGAGAGGTACATTGAAAGGGTGCTTGAAAGATTCAATATGAGCACATGTAAACCGGTAAGTACTCCACTTGCAGGTCATTTCAAGTTGAGTATTAATGAGTGTCCTACAAGTGAGAAAGAGAAGGAAGAGATGAAGAAAATTCCCTATGCATCGGCTATAGGTAGTTTGATGTATGCCATGGTTTGTACAAGACCCGATATTGCTCATGCAGTTGGCGTCGTAAGTAAGTTTCTCTCAAATCCAGGTAAGGAGCATTGGACCGCTGTTAAATGGATTTTAAGGTATCTTAGAGGGACTTCTAAACTTTGCTTGTGTTATGGAAATGGAAAGCCTGAGTTGAGTGGCTACTCGGATGCTGATTATGCTGGTGATATTGATTCTCGAAAATCCACATTGGGTTATATGATGATTTTTGCAGGGGGAGCTGTCTCATGGCAATCAAGATTACAAAAATGTATTGCTTTATCCACAACGAAGCGAGTATATTGCCATTACTGAAGGAGCTAAAGAACTCTTGTGGATGCAAAAATTTCTACAAGAGTTGGACTTGAAGCAAGAGAAGTTTGTTTTATATTGTGATAGCATGAGTGCTATCCATCTCAGCAAGAATCCGGTATTGCATTCAAGATCGAAGCATGTTGATGTGAGGTATCATTGGATTCGAGAAAAGTTAGAAGAGAAGCTCTTCCTACTAGAGAAAGTCCATACCGATGATAATAGATCAGACATGATGACCAAAGTATTGCCCGTAATGAAGCTTGACTTTTGTAGAAGAAAAACGGGCATGATGGAATTTCCCACATGAGGTGGAGGGGGAGATTTGTTGACTGGGTCCACCTCTTGTGGGGGCCCAGCCAGAATAAAAAAAAGAAGAAAAGGAAACGGTCAAGAAAAAGAAAAAGAAGAAACTGTTGTGTGCAGTTTTTAGTGGGTGCTCCACGTACAGAATTTGAAGGAAGAGAAAACAGCCACCAGAAAGTAAGAGAGCGCGGAGAAGAAAGAAAAGAAAGAGGAGAGATCTTTGTGATCACGTTTCGAAGGCAAGACGTTGACGGAATTTGCTCAAATTCGAGTATGTTGTTCGCGAGACCGATGGCTACGAGTTGATGGTCTTCGTTTGTCAAGAATTGCCTCCGAATTCTCCGATTGCGGTTAGATTTTTCGGGCTCCGAATTTGTTGGTTCATCTTTGTGATGAAAAAATGTGGTTGTAATATTGACGTTGATCCTCTAGTGTGTGACTAGAGAAGTATAATTGGTGTATCCTGCTATTCTTTGTGATTAGTGGAAGTTTTTGGGCGGTCCGTGGTTTTTCCCGATTGGGTTTTCCACGTTAAATCTTTGGTGTTCTTGTTGGCCTTATTTTCTTATTATCTCCGCATTATATTTGCATATCATGGAAATATATTAGCTGGTTGTTGTTGTTGAGGCTAAGTTGGTTTTGGTCCGTCTAGTTTTTCGGAGGAGAAATTGATCCTGAATTAAATTTAGCTATTGGGGAAATTAAAACCGGGTTCCCCCAACAGGTGACTATCAATTAGTCATTGGTATACGATGACATATGGTTAGCGATAGTTGACAATGATATTGATTTAAAAGGAATCATGCATTACCGATTGAGGTACCAAGAGGAGCTTGAATACCTAGAGGGTGTCGAGATGCGGTTATGATTTTTCAAATTTGAAATCAGTGGTGAGTGAGGCAATGGAGTTTCAGAAGTCGTGGAGTAACCAAAATGTGATTTTAAGGGAGCAACCGCTTGAAGATAAGATCATGGTGAAAAGGCTAGTACAGACATTGAGAGGGGGGTTGAATAGGTGATAATAGAAATGTTAACAAAAATTATAAGGAATAAAACAAGTTAAGAATTAAAACCTAAGTGAGGATTAGGTTCTAGAATTATGTTAAGAAGTTATGTGATGAAATAGACTTTTGAAATATGTGTGCGCAACATATTTAAGTGAAAAAGATAAGGGATAAGATGATTGCACACAAATTTTATAGTAATTCGGTTTAGATTTAGCCTATGTCTACTCTCCTACTACCCTGATAGCTTATTGGCGGGATTCCATTATATGATGAACAAACGATTACAATTCTTGAATGTAAACACTCAGTGATAGATCACACTATCTTACTAAGTTACTCTTGTGTGTAATTCATTTATGATCACAATGTTTTTGGCTTTTAGAAGACAAGTAAGTATTGAGAACAGCTTCAGACTTTGGAATATTGATTCATGCCCTGTTACTCCAATCAGTGCAACCTCCTTAAATACTCTTCCATGCCGCACTAGCCATTAATCAATCGTTTGGAGGACTATATTCTAATCTACCCGTTGAACAGATAATTCAAGGAGATCTTGTCACTATTGAAGACAAAGATTGAATCCCTAGTAATTTTGGTTGCCTATATAAGCAAAATCTAGGTTTCCATAAGTGTATCCATCCTCATTTGGAATTTATCTTTGAGATTGATTTTATCCATCAATTTGATTGACTTTATCCACACTCAGTGATAGATCACACTATCTTACTAAGTTACTCTTGTGTGTAATTCATTTATGATCACAATGTTTTTGGCTTTTAGAAGACAAGTAAGTATTGAGAACAGCTTCAGACTTTGGAATATTGATTCATGCCCTGTTACTCCAATCGGTGCAACCTAACTAAATACTCTTCCATGTCACACTAGCTATTAGCCAATCGTTTGGAGAATTATCTTTTAATCTACCCGTTGAACAGATAATTCAAGGAGATCTTGTCACTATTGAAGACAAAGATTGAATCCCTAGTAATTTTGGTTGCCTATATAAGCAAAATCTAGGTTTCCATAAGTGTATCCATCCTCATTTGGAATTTATCTTTGAGATTGATTTTATCCATCAATTTGATTGACTTAATCAATATATATTAGGAAAGTGAAATCCTTAACAAATTACTTACCGTTGCAGATCAAATCTATCTTCATTTTGGTCTTGAGTTTCATTCTGGATGAGTTACGTTCTAGACCCGTTAGAGTGGGATGTGTCATTAGTAAAGTCTGTATAAGTCTTTTTGGAATTGAGTAGACTTTGTTGAGAGTTTTTAAATGCTGTTCAGACTAAAAAGTTTTGTTAATATCAAAATCAAGATAAGGTTTCCTCAACACTTGGCATGATGACAGTATAGATAGGCACAAGATTTTCAAAGATGAGTGGACATGGCTATAAATGCAAGAGAACTACTTAGAGATAGTGATGGCGCAATAAATACCATCGTTTATCTACTGGAGACCCTTATGCAAACAAACAAATATCCAATCTTTCAATTATCTTTATTTTTCTCTACAATAGTTTTAGCTTCCAAACTAGTGTCGTTAATTAAATTCTAATGTATTTTTTAACCGTAGTTTCTAGATTTGTGTTGTTGATAAAATTTCGACGTATATATTTATCTTGGGTGTTGTGCTGTCAACTATATTTTGGTATTGCATCTTTGCATTTTCAAGCCTTCTCGTCATTTTGCAATAGAATCTTAAAACTTATCATCGAGATGCAATTGAATCATAAAATTTTGGAAAAAAAGGTGCAATTAAGTCTTAAAATTTGTTATAATTTTCTTACATGGGAAGAGGGAGGCGGATGGTTCGAATCCCCATAGTTATAGGGAGTTGAGATGGGGACATTTAGCTTCAAGTGTAGATTTATAAGAGTAAGTTGAGAGTTAGAGTATGATGGATTTAATAAAAGTTGAATGGAATAAATGAAATGATTTGATTGTGCTAATTTGACAAATTGTAAAATTTGATTGCAATTTTTGAAAATTTTAAAACACAGTAAAAATGTTAAAGTTGGTAAATGGTCGCCTAACTTGGAAAGACCCATGCCAAGTGCCGACTGTGCTAAGTGGTAGTGCTCACTGCTCATCAATTGAGGAGAAGATGACCGAAGCATTATTGCTATCAATTAACTTTCATCCAGCAATGCGGAAGTTTTGCAAAAGATGAAATAACCGAATCTGGTTTTAATATCAACTACACCATGTGAGACGGATGAACGCGATCACGTTCCAAGTACTAAAGGGACCGGTGGTTTCTAGAAGGAAGGACCGGATAATTGCTGCCAAAAACGAGGGATAGGATGGTCCAAACATTAATGCACGTCTCTTCAAATTTCAAAGTTAATGATGATTTTTTGGTGCAAACAAAACAAAATTAACTTCTCGTGAAAATTCAAGTCCGATGATACGTGGATCTTTGAATGACTCGGATAGGTGATAACTTCGACAATGCTTATGAATTCACATGGCACAAATAAGAAAAGTATGTTGGGTCCACCAATATATTTTGCTCTGGCCCAAGCATGTTAAGAACTGCATCAACGATGGCCCAAGAATCAGAAACAACGGCGATGACAATCCTCTCTGAAATTTCCGAAAGTTCATGCTAAATCATTTGCTAGACGAGTCCTCAAGGCCTAACGATCCGAGGGGTTGCGGTAATAAGGCCCAAGCAATCATTGCCATACTCTTTGGGGCCGAAGCAATACCGGTATACGAGTTCAGAGCCCTAAGGCCCAATGGAAAGGGATTAAAAGGGGGGCCTTCCGTTTTTTTCCCTGTCTGGTTCTCGTTTGATAGTGGAGGTACCTAATCCATGAGAATGGACATGTGTTAAGCTTCTTTGATGTCAAGAATTTGAAATCGACATTAAGTCGATGACGAACTGAACTATGATTTGATTTGGGCCAAATATACCTTGAACCCCGACTATGGTTACAAGGAAAATTACCGCAAGTACGGAATGAATTAGTACCTTTCTGTCTTTTCATTAATACTGTTGCCAACTGCCAAGCTATATACATCAATGTCATCAAAGAAGATCAGTTGTGCAACAGCCAAATCTATCATTAACATGCGACGGCTTATGAGGTTGAGTTTGTCATCCCTTCCTGCCTTTTTACTCCGTTTTCTCTCTCTTTCCTTTGATTTGTATGTTAATGTGCGAATACAATTCTATGGAATATGAAGTTGCCAAGATCTCTCCGCTACTTTGTCTCAAGGACAGAGAATTCGAAAAAGGGACAGGGCATCTTTGCCTACTGCCTCTCATAGAAATGAAAACGAAATGATCATAGCATTCCTAGAATAAATCCCATGAAAAGAAACAGCAAATCCAGCATTTCTCCCTACTGCTGAACCACGACAGAGACCCTGAAATTGAGAACGGAAGATTTCTATTGCCTCAGTTTTATTCTCCGGAAGCAAAACTTCAAGATTAATTGCTTCAGGTCTTGAATCAGATCCTTTTAGTGCGAGCCAATTTGTGTGATTTGAGCTCTTGAATGAGAGCACCCAAATCAGACCAAGAAGACCCACCTTCTTCCACAGCCCCTCTCGCCATCTCTGCCAGTGCTTTTGTTCTCCTTCTCATTTCTTCTGCTTCCTCACCTACCAGGACTCTCTTCACTGCCTCCTCCACTCTCTCTCTCTTCACGCTGTCGCCGAACAAATTCACCCACCGCTTCACTCCGATGTTGATACCGATCTTGAGCACTTGGTTCACGAGCTTTTCATTGTAGAATTGCTCCGCCGCGACTGGCCACGTCACCAATGGCACGCCGACCGTGACAGCCTCCAGGATTGAGTTCCACCCGCAATGCGTCACGAACCCCCCGATCGCCTCATGATCGAGGATCAGCGCTTGAGGAGCCCAGCCCCTGATGATGAGGCCCTTGTTTCGCATTCTTGATTCGCACCCATCAGGCAACCACTCTTCTTTGCCCTCCTCCACGCTCGGGTCCTTCTTCACCACCCAGATGAATTGTTGCCCTGAAGATTCTAGTCCAACTGCGATCTCGTGGAGCTGAGCAGCATTTAAATTCGCGATGCTTCCGAAGCATATGTAGATCACTGAGTTGAGTTGCTTCGAGTCAAGCCACTTGAGGCAGTCATGCTGGTCAATGGATGGTTGGTTGCCCCTGTGTGCTTTGTCCTCTACCTCCTTATTGCACAGCGAGAGCGGGCCAATGAACCAGGATCTTTTTCCTAGGAATGTGCTGTAATGCTCAGCGTAAGCTGGCTCGAGCTTGTAGAAGCTGTTCACAATGACTCCAAAGCTTCTCTTCTCGGATTCCCTCACCTCGGTGAAGAACTTGGTGAACTCGTTCTCTTCCCTGACCCAGTCTGGCAACTGCATACTGGACAGAGTGATTTCTCCAGGGAAGTTGGGGATGACAAAGGGCTCCGAATCACACAGCACCTTCTTGTGAGGCTCATAGAGCGTCAAACATTCTGTGCATGCCGAGGAGAAGGCACTAGTCCCATGGAAAATGAGCCTAGGAATGCCGCACTTGACCGCGATCTCAGTTGTCCAGGGGAGGAACGCATCCGAGATTAGACAATCGGGGGCGAGTTTCTCTATCAGCAGCTTGAGTTGTCCGTCCAGCATCATGACGGCTCTCAGGAATTGTTTGAACATTTCCTCCGTAGTGATCTTGCTTGGATTGTCACAATCTTCTGGCAAGCCGACGTCTTTCAGGGGCAATGTCACAGTGATGACATCGATGTCGAAGCCTGAATCCTGGGGTTTCGCTATGGATTTCAAGAAGGTGGGCTCATCATGGGGGGTGGCGAGGAGGGTGGACTTGCAGCCTCTCATGGCGAACAGTTTGGCCATGTCGATCATTGGGATCGTGTGGCCCGGAGCCATGAAAGGGAAGAAGAAAATGTGAAGCTGATGCCTTTCACTACCCATTTGGCCACACAGGAGAACGTTCTGCTACAGGAACGTGTTCAGGAATGATGCCGGTGAAGCGGGAGAAAGATTCAGTAGTGATGCTGTTGACTTTTGAAAGCTGAGGTCTGTTTGAGGACTTCAAACCTAGGACGAATTTATAAGAAAGGGGTTGATTTTTCCTATGCTTTAGACGCCCTAGAAAAATCCTGATTTAAATGGTAACTATAATTATGTATTTGCCAAGAATTCGGGGATTGCAAAAGAGAGCAAAAAGGCCAAGTCTAGATTTGGAGTAATTAATAAAGATGAGTGGACAAAATCTCCTAAGCCAATTGTTGGAAAAGGTAACTAATTTACTTACTTCTCGAACGTTGCAGCACCACGATAGGGCCTAATTTGTTGAACACCTTCCTTGTAATGCCACATAGCTTTTGAAAATTTTTGACTTTAGAAACCTAATTTTGTGGCTTGTTGGAGTCGCTTAAGTGGTTGGTTTTAAAAAAATTGACATTAAAGTGATTATTTATAAATTTTTGGCACTAAATTCATCATTTATAATTTTTCTCTAAAACTTTTAAAATTAAAATTTTGACAAAATAACAATATGAGTCAAAAGAAAAAAAAATCACACAGCAAGTATTTTAATTTTGCTAATAGAATTCTTTCTTTCGTTGGACTCAAGCAAAATTGCGAAGTAAATATTTTCTCCAAATAATTTCAGTTAAAATCACAAGAAAAGAAGAGGAGAGTAAGTAAATTTCTTCACCTCCCTAATTTCGCATTTGTTTTTTCTCTGATCTTGCTCTATTTTGAGAATGAACAATAGAACTTGGATCCTTTGCAGTTACGAATCATAAAAATTAGAGCAACTCAATAATTTTCTTTCGTTGGACTCAAGCAAAATCGCGAAGCAAATATTTTCTCCAAATAATTTCAGTTAAAATCACAAGAAAAGAAGAGGAGAGTAAGTAAATTTCTTCACCTCCCTAATTGCAGTTATTATGGGTTTTTAAATTTGAAATTAGTGATGAGTGAGGCAATGGAGTTTAGGAAGTCATGGAGTAACCAAAATGCAATTTTAAGGGACAAACACTTGAAGACAAGATCATGGCATCATGAAGGCACAAGATTTTCGAAGATGAAGGAACATGGCTATAACCGCAAGAGAATTGCTTAGAGATGATTATGACGCAATAAATACCTTCATTTGTCTACTGGAGACCCTCATGCAAAAAAAAAAAAAAAAAAAACATGCAATCTTTCAATTATCTTTATTTTCCTATACAATAGTTTTAGTTTCCAAACTACATCGTTAATTAAATTCTGTTGGTTTCTTAACTGCAATTGTATATTTATCTTGAATGTTGCATTATCGATTAGATTTCGGTATTGCATCTTTGTGTTTTCAGACTTTCTCGTTATCTTGTACTAGAATTCTAAAACTTATTATAAAAATATAATCGAGTCATATAATTATCAAAAAAGTGCAATTAAGTTTTAAAATTTATTTTAATTTTCTGTTTGTTTAGTTTGACTGAGTAAATGGAAGGACTTAATTGCACAAACTTGGCAATTTTTAAAATTTGATTGTATTTTTTGAAAGTTTTAAAATTTAGTAAAAATGTGAAATTCAGTAAATTATCGCCAACTTGGAAAGACCCATAACAAGTGCCACCTGTGCTAATTGGTAGTGCTTATCAATGGCCAAAATATTACTGCTATCAACTTGCATCCAACAATGCGGAATTTTGCAAAAGATGAAGATAAAATGACCGAATCTCACCTCCACCCGCGGTGGTCGCGTGGTTTCGCTCCTTCGCCCCCATCACTGGGGAGGAGTTCGAATCTCCATGTCTGCATTTCGCGCGACTCATCCACGACTAGGTCTGTGGAGGCGGCTCGGCTCGTTTCGAATTTATCATCTCCGGCTGTCAGCCGTGCGGGGGTTCCCGGGTTATAAAAAAAATAAAAATGACCGAATCTCGTTTTCATATCAACAGCACTATCTGCTACTGATTGACGTGATCATGTTCTGAGTATTAGAGAGAGGGGTGGTTCCTAAAAGGAGGTGGCATAAAAAGCAGTATAATATCTGCCAAAAATGAGGGATAAGATGGTGCAAACAAATATACACGTCTCTTCAAATTTCAAAGTTAATGATGACTTTTTGAATATTTAAAACGATTTTTTATGGTCGGTAAAATATTCGAAATGATTGAATGATTTATTTTAAATAAGGCACGAGCTTACAAAAAAAAAATGACCAATTTTTTTGTTATTATTAACAAGTAGCAAGCTTAGTCAATGAGAGCAAAATTTGATCATAACAAAGGTCATCATTGAACAAAGAATTTGACAACTTGAATGGAATTAATAATTCATCAACAAAGTCATGGAATAGCAGACATTATAAAAGTTATTTACGATGGCCTTTACCGGTCGGCATGATTCGTTGACATAATGCTATTGCAGATTCTATTATAGTGTTGGAGTTTTAAGACAAATAAGATTAATCGACATAGGTGCAAAGATGCTCGGTGGTTATGTTTATAATTTCGAATTTTGTAACTTCTTACAAAAAATCATCGTTGGATATTAGGAGATTGTATTTAGAGTTTGTAACATTTTATCAATAGCAGTTCATACGTTTAGGAAGTTATTTGTAAATTAAATGCAACAGCTACATGTAAGTAATACTTAATGGAGGGCTATAAATATTATATACCCATGATGTATTTTTGTAAAATGTCATCCTATAATAGCCGTTCTTTCAAATATATGTTTATCCTTTCAATTTCATGCAAATTTATCTTTTCAGCACTTGCGCTTATATTATTTTAATTTCCAGCTATTCAGTATCCTGCCAAAAATCAGTAAAGGTCCTTTTCACATCCTTATCGATTCAATTCAAACCAGTCATTTTTCAAAGGTACCTCGCCTTTCCGGTGATATAAAAAGGAGTAGTTTGGGAGCAAAGAAAGAGATGCACGAGAGAAAGACAAGTTTGGTTTCTTCCATGCTTTAGATGTGTCGTAAAAATCCTGAGCTAAAATGTCGACCACATTTCGTGCTCGCCAAGAACTTTGGGATAGCAAAGAGAACAAAATAGGCTGAGTCAATATTTGGAGGGATTAAGAAAAAGATGAGTGGAATGTGTATGTCTTCTACTCAAGATCACATGATCCCTTACGTCAAGCATGTAAGGCGTAGGCCAATCATCGAAAGAGGCAACTAATTTGCTTACTCGTCGAATTCTGCAATACCACGAGAGATCCTGGCCCATGGAAAACCGCAAAAGTCACAAGTAGAGACGTCATTCATGGACCAATTACACAAGATGGGCCCTCCCATCAGAATTTTTTTACATAATAATACGTGGTCCATGAAGCTTGAAACATTTTTATGTCTCCTTCCGATTGCAGCAGCAAGCTAATTCTCAGCCACAAAAACTATTTGCCCAGATAGAACTATTCGTGTTTCCATTTTCGTTCGCAGACTTTTCTCACCAAAATAGCATATTGTCTTTTATTTGTAAAGATGTTGCATCAAACGCGAAGGACGTTAGGCAATAATGCAGGAATTGAACAGTACAGCAGTGACTCGTCATTTGAAAGCGTCGCGAGACATATTCTTTATTGATCATCTAACGCAATAAAAGAAAAGAGCATAACGATACAAGAGACTAGGCTTTATATTGATTCGCGAGCAGCTTTGTGCTGCTTGAGTTCTTCGATTAATGAAGTCAAATCTGAGTCCGATGACCCGCCTTCTGCAACAGCCTTCCTGGCCATTTCGCGAATCACTTTCGCCCTTCTTCTCATGACCTCTGCCTCTTCACCCACCATGACTCGTCTCGTGGCCTTGTCGATGTCATCTCTGCTCACTAAATCTGAACCAACTCCAAACATGGCAAACAGTTTAGATCCAACGCCGGCCCCCATCCCTAGCACTTGAACAACTAACTTCTCATTATAGAATTGATCAGCAAACATTGGCCACGTGACCATTGGCACACCGGCTGATATGCCTTCCAACGTGGAGTTCCATCCGCAGTGAGTCACAAATCCACCGACTGACTCGTGATCAAGGATCAACAGTTGGGGCGCCCACCCTCTTATGATTAGGCCCTTCCCATCCATTCTTTCTTCAAAGCCTTCTGGTAACCAATCTTGTTCTTGATTTTTATCTTCCTTCACGATCCATAAGAAATCTTGTTGAGATGCCTCAAGCCCATTCGCGATTTCCACCAGCTGTTGAGAACTGAATCTTGTCAAGCTGCCAAAACACACGTAGATAACCGAGTTGGGCTTTTTCGAATCTAGCCATCTTAAGCATTCATGCCTGCTGATGGATGCTTCCTTACCCCTCTGCACTTTATCTGCAGTATCGCTATTGCAGAGCGAGACTGGACCGATATGCCAGGCCCTTTTTCCCATGACCTTCCTGTAATAATCGGCATAATCCTTTTCAAGTTCGTAAAAGCTGTTGAAAATGCTTCCGAAGCTCTCTTGCTCTGATTCGAGCGCTTCTCCTGCATGCTTGGAAAAATCTGTTTCAACTAGACATCTTAAATGTTCCGGCAGCTGATTCCTTGTCAACTTTATATCTCCAGGGAGGTGAGGCACAAGGAAAGTTCCTGAATCACACGAAACTCCCTTCTGTGGTTGATATCGTGAGATAACTTCCTCGGCGCACACAGCAATGATACTTGTCCCTCCAAAGACTAGCCTGGGAATTTTCAACCGAGCGGCAACTTCGGTAGTCCATACAAAGAAAAAATCTGCTACTAGACAATCCGGTCTATGTTTTTCCAGGATATGCAAGACCGGTTCCCGGAGCAAGGTCAGGGCCTCAGAGAATTTGGACAAATTTTGGCTCGAAGCGACTGCATCAGTATTCTCCCAACCTTCTGGCATCCCTAGCTCAGTCGATGGGAACCTGACGGTTTGGACGTGGAATTCCAAACCCAACTGATTGGCTCTTTCAACTTGTTTTGAAAAAATGGCTGCAAAGGCAGGGGAGGTGATGATGGTGATTTTTGCGCCTCGAGTCGCAAAGGCTTTTGCGATGTCTATCATGGGTATCATGTGGCCTTGAGCCATTAATGGCAGAAAGGACATATGAAGTCGGTTGCTTTCAGTCTCCATAGGGAGGGAAAAAGAATGATCCAGGCCTTGCTTCGTCTCTATGGAGACTGCAGAGTTGTAGCGAGGCCGGCTAACGTGT
This sequence comes from Corymbia maculata, assembly GCA_014182735.1. Taxonomy (NCBI): domain Eukaryota; kingdom Viridiplantae; phylum Streptophyta; class Magnoliopsida; order Myrtales; family Myrtaceae; genus Corymbia; species Corymbia maculata. Next base: position 23,545,878 of record CM024690.1, read on the forward strand.
TTGTTTCCAAGCATATGTCTACAACCATATATAGACTAAAGCACCGTAGGATGACAGGATAGGAAGACCAAGTCTGACTTACTGTCGCGAAAAGGGCTGGATGAGAACTTGGTCTTCAAGATATTTGACTCCTTCCTATCAAGTGGGAGGGTGAATTCGTTGGTCAAAGACACGTGAAAACTTTTTCGTCGATAAATAATGCAGAGTGTGTGGAATATGAGTGCTGCTGTTCAATCATCGTGCGTAGGTATCAAAAAAAATATCTTCTACCGACAATATTATAAAAAGAGTTTTTTAGTATCCAGGGATAGTGTTGAAATCTCCAGTCATGCGTGGGAAGCAAGAAATGCCAGGTGTACATAAGTCTTAGGCGGCGGCTGATTTGGTCAAGAAGACTGATTTGCTGTCGGACGTAGTGAGCAAGGGATGTCAGTCAATATTTGCATACAAAATCTTGAAAGAGTTAAAAAATGTCTAGTTGTTATCCAGCGAGATGTACAGCCATACATAGGACTTAGACTTTAAAAAAATATAGAAATTCGAATTCTTTAAAAAATGAAAAATAAATGAAAAATAAAATAAAAGAAGGGCTAGTAGGACTGAGCGAGAGTGTGAGATAAGAGAAAATAAGTGAGGAAAATACTTTTCCTAGACTTGTAAAGTAAAAAACATTTTCTCCTATTTTAGAAAAAAAATTCCATTGAAAGAATATGTTTTTCCTGACTAGTTCATTTCCATGAAACGGACACCGAAAAACTTAAAAAATCGTTTTTGGGAAATTAACTTTTGCAAAACGAAGGGAATCTCAATGGACGTGGTATCTCACTTGTTGTAGAACCCCCTCCCTTTGGAACACCCATCAATAATAAGAGTCTCTTTACACAAAGTCTTGTAAAGTCACTCCGATGATACTAGTTCCTTCGCTCCCCAAATATTCCACCAAGCTGTCCCTTTACAAAAACCAATTAACTAACCCTTTCTCCAAATACCACAGATAAACCAACAAAAGCTAACATCTTGAGATATTACAATGTCTGAAGATGCTTCCTTCTACCTGTAACTTTGTACAGTTATTATAAGCAATCCTTGATACACTTATCACTCTCTCTTTTTTTTCATTACAAATACTCAAGACTTCTACAAAAGAATATAAGCACCTTTACAAAACATCTACACCCATAAACAGATGAAAGCTTTGAGCATAAACTAGTTTTTGTCCGTTTTTCCCTAACTCTACTACTTCTAGGTAAAATTTACAGTCATGAGACCTCAAATGGCTGTTTGAAGTTCAGATCCCGCGGGTAACCATCATTCTGCCTTATGCAGTTGCCAAACATCAATCTAAGCTCTATATAGGCAGGCTTGCGTATAGCTAGTTATACTTTTGCAGTAGTCCTTTATCCTCCATTGCCTGATCAAATATGGTAAACCGTCATGATCTTCTCCGGTCCGCTTTTTGTAGATTCCAACGCCTAAGACCAGTTGCAAAGCACCGGTCCAAATTCAAAAAAAATCGATAAAGATAGTGGATCTTTAAGACCCGATTAAAAGTTTATGCATTTTATTGAATTGAACCGACCTCCAACTAGAAAATATGAACCAAAAAAAAATAAAAATTGTCAAAGAGCTTTTATCTTGAATGTTTGTTAGCTTAAAGGCAAGTGAAGTACCCAAAAATGCTCAAACTAGCACAAAGTAATACATTTTGATCCTCAATACTTACGATGTCATTGTTTGCCATTTTTGTAACAATCGATGACACAAGTTAGGTCGGCTAAGATTTTATGTATTGCTTGCATCGAGAAGATAAGAGTTCTGGCATAGCATGCAACGTGATTTGACAATTTTATAGTGTTGTACTTTAAGATGATGGTAAATCCACTACCTCTTCATTTGAAAAAAGAAGTGATTTCTTCTGATGATTGTACCATTGATATAAAAAAACAAAGGGATAATCAGCTTTGAGACAAAACTTTTCCAGTTATGATTGATGATACGTCGCGCACATAAAATGGGCATGATCGTGCATATGTTATGCCTTCCCATCAAGAGGCAACTCGACCAAAACTGGCTACAAGTGACAACTTCCCCCATCTGTTATGTTAATTAACCCTAAACTTTTTTTTTGCCACTATCTTCCTAAAGGTAATTTTTTTTTACTGGACAGTTGAATCTATTTTATCATGCTAAAAAGTTGCTTATAATGCTTGGTTGGTAATGGAAGCACTCATTGTCCTTATTCTTATCCTGCTTGTATAATGAGTCACGATGTTCACATAGAATGATGTAGAAATCATAAAGCAGACTCGGCTTTTAGCCTTTTGATGGAGCTTTCTGAAAAGATAACGCATGTAAATTTAGGGTGTTTCGTGCTGGCCAGGTGTTCTTTAAAGTATGATCACACTCGTCATGTTTATTTTAGTACATCGCATGCTCTAACATGACGCTATGAGTTCAATTTCCAATCATTGTAAAGGCAAAATTTTGGGCCTATTCTGTCTTTCCTCTTTGACATGTGCCAGTTGTTCATCGGTTAGGCTAGGACCCACCCTGTGACATGAGGTCGAAGTTGAAGATTGCTTGAGCAGGTAGCCGTTGTCGAGGTGGGTGATCGAGCGGGGGTCAAAAGGTGGGGGTGAGAGGTTTTGATGGGAACGAGAGAGATTCATGGCTCCAATGCAAACATTAACAGGAAGATAAAATTACCTTTTTACACCAGGAGGATTCACATGAAACAGAAAATGAATGACAGCCATACGACATTCATTGTCATTTATAAAATATGGATATAACAAGTCCACCAGAAAACACCAGTGCTATATGAAAAACATATAAAAGCTTCACAGATTACATAATAAAAGATGATACATGTTTATAGTACTATTTATATTTTGCATCTCATTTTTACACTAGGGGAGCAATCACACAGTACATGATTTCGTAAACTCATTATTGTCATTGTAAAATTGGTAACTGCTAGAAATTGTTGGAGCGTTTGACGAAGATGAGACTGTTTCAAGTTCTATCTCAACATCAACATGATCAACCGGTGCCTCTATCGGATACAAAAGCGGTTTTGGAGGCAGTTGCAGTTTATCGATATCTCCTTCAAGCATATCTAGGACTTTCCTCATTGATGGCCGATCATTAGGGCTCAACTGTATACACCATAGTGCAATGATTATCATCTTCCTTCTTGTTTCTCTTTCCTCTTTCATGACATCTTCTATGTCAACCTCTTTTTCTTTATTGAGTTGATCATAAATCCACAAAGGAAAGTAAACTTGACTTGAACGCTCTGCATGCTCATTTAGATTTCTCCTTCTACCAGCCATTTCCATCAACATCATTCCAAAACTATAAACATCGGCTTTATAAGAAATACCACCAATGTCTCTATAGAATAGCTCAGGTGCCATATAACCCAAAGTTCCTCTTACTGCAGTTAACGATATTATGCTATGATCGGTGGGATAAAGTCTTGCAAGTCCAAAGTCAGAAACTTTCGGAGTGAAACTTTGGTCTAGGAGAATGTTGTGAGGCTTAATGTCAAAATGTAGAATTTGCATATCACATCCATGATGTAGATATTCTATCCCTCTAGCTATGCCAAGAGAGATCTCATGCATTTTCTTATAGTCAACAAGATCGACACCATCCTTATAGGAAACGTGTTTATCCAATGATCCATTCGGCATGAAATCATAGATAAGAGCTTGCTTGGAGTAATCGAAGCAAAAACCAACAAGATGTACCACATTAACATGATGAATCCTTCCAATTGTGGCCATTTCGCTTATAAAATCTTGGCCGTTAGATTTTGATTTGTTCAAAATCTTAACTGCAACTTCATTGCCACTTCTAAGTATTCCTTTATACACAAACCATATCCCCCCTGACCTAACTTGCATTTGAAATTTTTTGTGATCTTCTTGATATCTGAGTAAGAGTACCTTATGGGTAAAAAGTTGTTATAAGCTCGTAGGACTTCTTCGATATTTGCGTCAATTGCTTGGTGCCTTCTCATCAACTTACACATGAGAAGTATCAACACACATGGAGCTCCTAGTAAGAATTTTGCCGCCAGGAAGTGGCCTGCAGAGAAAATCGGCCATTGATTAGCATGATGTCACAATTTTTTACCCACAATTTTTTTTTTGTCCGAGTGCCGCTTGAGAGCTTCATAGGTGTGACAAGAAAAGCAGTAGTCATACCCAAGATAGAGGAGAGATTCGATGCTGCATTTAGCGCAACATTAAGCGTGATATGCCACGCAGATTTATCTGGAGATAGCAAGAGAATTCGTTAGAGATTACCATATAGGTTAATTAAAATTAACGACCAATTAATGAAGATCTAGATCCATCATTTAGCAGTTAAATACTAAAGGCAATTCACGTTAAGCTATACTCCCAAAGTGAAAGATAAATTCATACAATCACTGCAAAGTGCAAAGACACTTTTGTTCATTGAAGTTTGCAAGTGGTCAAGTTTAGAACAAAAGAAGAGTAAATGAGGTTCACTTTCCTAGATAGCGCTTAGATTCAACTTTATTCTATTCGCTCATGAAATCCATGTTATGGTAGCATGATCTTTTCTCTCGAAGGAATACGATTTCGCTTTTGTTCTCCTAAATATACCAAATTATTCACAAGTTCTTGAGTAACTCGTGCTTTGTTAGTTTATAACCATCACCCAAAATGCGGGCGATTATTTCATCCTTGAAATAATAGCGACCGTACAAGGGACACGAGCTACCATCAAATCAAACAATTTTCCCCAAACAAAATATAGGCCCGTTTGGTTCGGCTTTGAGAAGGGATTTTGGGGGCCTAAAAGACATTGGTCAAATATAAACCCATTTGGTTCGATTTTTTGGAAGACTTTGACCAAATACAATTGCATCTTCAAAAGACTCTAAAGGTCTTTAGCTCAAGGGAGGTCCAAAATCATTTTGGGAAGTTGCATCTTCGAAATGCAAATGGTATTGTTCACGCGATCACTGTTCATCTTTTCCGATGAGCCAATGAGGCCGATGACCACCGGCCAAAGGGTTCTTGACGCTGGCAACCGCCGCCTGAGGGGTCACCTGACCCCAACGACCGTTGTTGAGGTTGCGCGACCTCAAGCGTTGGCTAGGTTGTGTGACCTAAGCGTTGCCTAAGGTCCGGCAACCTCAGGCGGTGGTCGCTTGGGTCGCCAATCCAGGCGACGGTTCCATCGCCTGGGTCGCACGACGTAGGTGACCGTCTACCAGGGGTTGCGCGAACCCAAGCGACAACTATTGCCTGGGGGCGCTTGCATTGGCAACCCAAGCAACCACCGCTTGAGGTCGGGGTGACCTCAGGCAAGGCTATCTGGCGGCTAGATTTGGTCGTCAAAGATTGACCAACAACCAGATTTGGCCACCGAGTGAGTAGATTAAAAAAAAATCTTATAATTTTTTTTAATAAAAAATTTAGTAAAAATCTTTTACAAAATGTAGTATTTACTAAATAACATTTAGGCCAAAGTTGCTTCATAATGCAATGAAAAATTACAATTTACTAAACAATATTTACATTTTCCTAAGGGCATTTGTCCAAAACCGAACCAAACGGGCCCATAATGAAATAGTGTTAGATCTAGAAAAACCCCATGGTTGTAAAATAAGAAAGGGCAATGCACGCCAAATCTACCAAAATCTTAATTTTTGAACCGGCAATTTTTTGTTTTGGGTATTAAAGAAACTAATGATCAAGATATGGATCCTACGTGTCACAATTTCCGATTGAACATGCCACTGCACTCAGTAAGTGAATTTTGATAACGTCCTTTAGTAATAGGGGCGTGCAAAATAGACCGCTAGAATAGGTAACCAAGCCTTTTGGTTGGATCCAGCTCCCAAAAGTGTCGGTCCGATTCTCGATTTTTAATAGTGAGACCGATGGCTGGGCGGTCCAGTTTCCAGTTCCAAGAGGAAATCTGGAAACCAAATCGGACTAGACCAACTACGTATACTCTTCTTCTTTTTTTAATTTCTTCATAATGGAAAGCATCAAGTAGTGAGAAAAAAAAGTGACTGATTCCCAAGAATTGATTACCCCTACTAAGTGGAGCTAGCATTTTAGAAAAGGTTGAGGATGAAGAAGAAGGAAGGAAGGAAGGAAGAAAAGCTTCAGGAAAGTCAGCTTACATGTGAAATAGCGACGGCACCCCTCCCTTCCGTATATGAAACCTAAGAAGCAAAACCGGAATTTTCTTAATGGCGAAGAGAGTCCACCATAGGAGATATTGAAACCTTCGGCCATCATGTTGTGGAGGTCCTTGTATGGTAAGCGCGCAGGATTATACCGATCCCTTTCCCACCCTGGGATATAATCCGACGCACATGCCATCATGGTTATGGTGCAAGAATCCTTGATGTCCCATGCTCGTAGATCAAACTCATGTACGGCGTACGAGTAGACATTCACCTGGGAAAAATTAGGAGGTGCGTCGACAGAGTATGCTCCCTCAATATATGGTTCGGTATCAACATACAGAGTAGAAGCAACAAGCTGTGAGCACCTCACGAAGGCCACCGACACCATCGGGTATCCACAAAAAAAATTGTATGGATCATAAAAACTGAAGTTGGAGCCCCCCAATGAGTATCGAGGGAGAGACGAGCAATTGCCCTTTTGCAATCCGTCATCAACTACCGTGATGTTACCGCTAATGAATTCTTTGTCAAAATAGAAATCGTAGTAAATTGACTTCACATAATATCGGCCAGTATATAGATATAGAATAGTACGATTATTTTCGCAAGTTAACTCAAACTCAAAAAGACCACAACCTTTTGGATCGCTTTTCAATCGAAAGGGATAACTTATGTTACGAACCTCACCACAAAATGAAGCAGCGCATAAGTGATTTTTCTCTACACCACAGCTCCTTCTTAGTAGCAGCAGAACATGCAATATGAGAAGCAAATCACGGAACATACCTAATGGAGCTCAAAGACTTAATCTTCTCTCTATCGTTTGATCTGATGCAATGAAAAGTTTTAGCTAATTGGTAATGCGATGGAGGCTCAGTTATACGAATGAAAAGAGTTGAAGTCGTCGGTCATACAAATGTGCGAGTCACCCAATGAAACAAAGTCTAGCGAAGAAAAAGTGTGGCCAGACTAAAGTCGTATTATATAAGTGGGCATCATGTAGAAATTGCAGTCCTTGCGGTCAAGGTGACAAAACCCGGTATCCGAATTATTTATAGGAAAGAAACTTCGCTGCAGTTTCCAGATTTGACTTTTCTTGGCAAATTGATTCTCTCTAGAAGTTAATTTGGTAATGCGAGGTAGGCTTAATAAAGGGTTGGGAGGTGTCGGTGATCGAAATGTCGTAGTCAACCCCAAAACAAAGTCTAGCAAAGAAAAGTATGGCCCGGCTTTCACTTTAATTAAGAAGGAAATTTCTCTACAATTTCTAGATTTGACGTTTCTTGGCAAATTAATTCTCTCTAGGAATCCATTTTAGTATCGTAAAAAAAATCAGTTTGAACGTTTTGAATGCTAAAGTTAATCGAGATCCTTCGAGTGAGGCATCTGGCATTCTATTTTATTTTCAAGGCCAATATTTCATAAGTGCTCCTTCATTAAATTGTAAGGACAAATATAAAAAGATGATGTATTTCATTGTATAAGTTTTTCATTTTTGACAAAAGACAAAATTAGTAACAATGAAAGAGTATCGTGTTAATTAATAGGGACATAGATTTTAACTTGTATAAAGTCGCTTTCAGCAAAAGTAAAAAGAAAATAAGGAGCAAGTGCCTCTTTTTGGATGGTGTGAAACGTTACGAAAGAAAGCAATGCGGTAATTTCTTAACTGGCGGTGGACTAACATGCCTCGATTAGAAACTCGCTTCGTTGTGGATCGACACACGCAAAGACTATAGATGTAATATTTGAAGTCACAAAAATAAAATGATGTCTACTTATTCAATGTCAACTTCAATATTACTGTCACTCTTTTGTAATTATGCTACATCTATGGATAGTTCGGTCATCTCTTTTCCATAATAGAATCGCTTCATGTATGAACCAACAGATCTCAACAATAACATTGTTCTATCAAATGGAAAAAAATGTTGTTGCTTGCTTCATAATCATCTTCCATCTCTAAATGGTGGCGTTGGAGGTGTCATATAAGCTCAACTGAGACTACGAGGAAGAGCAATGACTAATGACTTGAGTGCTGCCATTTTCATTCTCTGTTGATGGCCGCTCGAAACTGCTCAAGGCTCCTCCCTTTCGTTTCAGCGACCACCGTGATCCCGAACACCATCCCCACGGCATTAATCACAGCGTAAAGAAGGAAGGTAAGTGTAAAGTAAAGCAAACAAAGTTATTTGCTTTTGACTAGTTTTTCAGATGTGTATTGTCACATCCTGAATTTTTGACCTATTTTGAGATATATGAAATGGTTATTTTATCAATGTGATATTAATTATATTTACTCTGAGCTGATTACTCATGAGTTAACTAACCTATTCAAAAAGGTAATTAGGGATCGATATATATACGACCAGTGAATTCAATCAGGGATAGATTGTTTGACCATAAGAATCATAGAGGAACAATACTATGTTATTACAAGCCAATTAGTGAACGAAAATAGATCGCTTCGATAGAAGTACATGGTCGGATTGCGGGTGATTCCACATGATTATAATACTAACTGCAAACAACGTTAAACTGATTTCTCTTTTGGCTTTGTATTCAGGGTAAGTAATTGATTCCTCATGATCACATGACAATTGAGGGTTGCCATAATTTGAAGAGGTACTATCAACCACACAAAAAGAAATTTGTGACCTTGAGATATGGTGAATGGTTCATAAATTATATAAAACTATTTTATATAATCGATTAATTAACTGGATTTAAATTCCTCTTCAAATCATGGCGACCAATATAACTTGGATACCAAAAGTTACGCACAAGATGTTATTTAAAATGGTGGTGATTGGCGGTCGATAGTACCTCTTCAATCCTAAGAAAATGCATGAGATCTCTCTTGGCATAGCTAGAGGATAGAGTATCTACATCGCAGATGTGATATGTAAATTCTATATTTTAACATCAAGCCTTACAACATTCTCTCAGACCAAAGTTTCACTTTGAAAGTTTCTGACTTTGGACTTGCAAAACTTTATCCCACTGGTCAAAGCATAGTATTGTTGACTGCAGCAAGAGAAACCTTGGGTTATATGGCGCTTGAGCTATTCTATAAAGACATTGGTGGTTTTTCTTATAAAGCCAATGTTTATAGTTTTGGGATGATGTTGATGGAAATAGCTGGTAGAAAGAGAAATCTGAATGTGCATGCAAAGCATTCAAGTCAAATTTACTTTCCTTTGTGGGTTTATGATCAACTCGACAAAGAAATAGAGGTTGACATAGAAGATGTCATGAAAGAGGAAAGAGAAACAAGAAGGAAGATGATAATTGTTGTGCTATGGTGTATACAATTGAGCCCTAATGCTTGGCTGTAAATGAGGAAAGTCCTAAATATGCTTGAAGGAGATATCAATAAACTACAAGTACTCTTGGGTCTTGTGAGTCCATCTGGATAAAAAGTTACGCACGAAATACGGAGAAATGTCGTTTTTGCACTCCTCTTTTTCGTTTTTATTTTTATCAGGTGATTTTTTTTTGGTGGATCGAGAATCCATCAAGATAACGCATCCACGGCGTTCGGCTAGAAAGAGTTTTCTAAAAAGTACTCACAGGCCCCGTGAGTCCATTCAGATCAAAAGTTATGCACAAAACACAAAGAAATGTTGTTTTTTCTTATTTTGTTGTTTTTGAAGTAAAATCCAGTTAAGAGACATCATGCATGATTAATGGCACAATATGGGCCTCCCATCAGAATTGGCCAGTAGACATTCTATTTGGGTATTTCATTTCTTTCAAATGACGGTTGATAAGATAATTTTTGTAGAACGCAGTTTCGGTGATAAATTTTTCGGATGATTATTTAAATGCCACATAGCTTTTGAAATTTTTTTTGACTTTGGAAACCTAATTTTGTGGCTTGTTGGAGTCACTTAAATGGTTGGTTTGAAAAATTTTTGACACTAAAATGATTATTTATAAATTTTTGGCACAAAATTGATCCTTTATAATTTTTTCTCTAAAACTTTTGAAATTAAAATTTGACAAAATGGCAATGCGAGTCAAAAGGGAAAAAAAATCACATAGCAAATATTTTAATTTTGCTATTATAATTCTTTCTTTTGTTAGAGTCAGGCAAAATCACGAAGCAAATATTTTCTACAAATAATTTTGGTTAAAATCACAAGAAAAGAAGAGGAGAGTAAGTAAAATTTTCTTCACATCCTTAATTTTGCATTTGTTTTTCTCTCGATCTTTCTTTGTTTTGAGAATGGACAATGGGAGTGGGAATGGTAAAAATTTTGGCCAGAAATTGATTTTTCTATTTCTATTCATGAATGAGATTTTAAGCAAAAATATGTGTTTGATAACAATACAAAATTTTTATTTTCGAAATAGAAATTCATTTGATAACAACATAAAATTTCTCCTCCCGAGCAGTGGCGGCGGGGGAGGGGCGGTGGCGACCATTGAAGGGGAGGTAGGCAGCTAGGGGTTAGGGTGAGTTGCTAGCGATCGGTGACCGCCAACGGCGGTGACAATCGGAGGGGGGGCAGACGACTAGGGATTTGGGAGAGTCATTGGCAATCAGCGGTGGCGACAGCGGTCGACGGTGGCTGGGGGCAACGGCGACCAGAGGGGGGCGAACGGTTAGGAATTAGGGAAAGACTCCTTCAAGTAAGATGTAGAAAAGAGATATAATTTTTTATTTCTATTTCAAAAAAAAAGTAAAAAAAATTGTATTTCTAATTTATATTCCAAACCAATTTCTGGAATAGAAATATATTCCAGAAATTAAAAATGAAATTGTTTCATTAAACAGATTTCTATGTCAGAAACAAGTTTTGAATAAAAATATAGTTTTGAAATAGAAATAGAATAGTTATCATTTGTGCTCTAGAACTTGGATCTTTCATACTTACGAACCATAGAAATTAGAGCAACTCAATAATTTTCTGGCCTGCTTTATTAGGTTTGGGCAATTGCAATAATGGTAAAGATGGATTAGGAGCTGAATTGGAATTGAAGCCATCGTCACACTACAACATCACGCAACCATGACCAGAAAAAGGACGAAGAAAGAAAGAAAAAAATTACCACAATTTTCGCTAAATTATAAAGAGAATTTATTGAGGACTACAGTTTAACTTTGTAATCGATTATATCTGAAAGTAAAACCGGGTCCATGAAAACACGTGCTGTATTGTTGAATGACGACTCTAATATGGCGTAAAGTTCACATGACTCGATCGAGATATGATATAATCTCCATTTAATTTATGATGCGAAGCCCATTTATCAAATTAGAAATAGACTAAAGTTGCGTAGCTTGTTCTTGAAAGAGAATGTTTCTTAATTGTTGATATGGGATTTTAAACCCTACAGGGCCTATACATACCGCTCAGAAGCAAGTCCCAAATAATCTCTTCTCCAGTTAGCTAGTGATTGCTATTCCTATCCGGTCTTTCGGCAATCCCAGCAGATGGAGGAACAAACATTCCCTAAATGATGGCACACGAACTGAGCAATTCGTGAATTATAAAACCATGAAATCATGCACCGAATTCAAAAGTTCCCTTAATAGTACTAACTCCCTAGTACGCATATGCGAAAGGACACAATTTGAGATGGATTTGAATGTATTTGAATGACTTTTAGCAAAGAATATGGATAAGAATTTCAAATGTGACGTTATGTGCGCATAAAAATAAGAGATTTGCTAGGTAAGGGTCTGGAAATATCAAAATTTTCAGTGTCAAATTATTTGTATTTTTCTTTTTACCTTTTCTTTTACTAGGATGAGATATGATAGTCTAGTCCAATAAAAGGCTGACGCCAAATTTAAAAAATGGCGTTATATATAGTAGAGGTGGATGATCGGATTCCCAATTGAGGTGTCATAATGCAAAATATCCAAATGTTTATAACAATAGAAGGTGCTAGGTAGGTCGGCTAAATTTATAGCGCTGTACTTTATAAGAAACGAAAATCAACTTCCTCTGTCTGAGAAAAAGAAGTGATTAAGCATACTGATTGTGGCATTCACGTGGATAAATAAGATAATCAGCTTTTAAGTCTAAACATTTCCAATGTGCAAAATTCATAATGGGCATGATTGTGCATATGTTATGCCTTCCAATCAAGAGGCAACTATAACAAAAGTTGGCCTCTAAACTAGCTACGATTGACGACTCCCCCGATCTTTTCTGTTAATTAAGACCAACTTTATTCCGGCCTCCATCTCTTAAATGGGGCAGGGAATCTGTGCTAATCCTAGGAATTGGTTTATAATGCTTGGTTTGTTATTGTGGTAATGGACGCACTCATCGTCCTCGCATCTTTCATATCCTGCATTTATACCGATTAATGATGTTCACATATGAAGATGCAGAAATCGTAAAGCAGACTCAGCCATAGCCTTTTTGATGGATGACTCAATCAGATGGAGCCGATGAATTTGCATCTTCGGAAGTTTAATAACGTCCCAAGACAAATTTAACATGCTAGGAAAATTGGACCCTAAGTGTACATGGATCGTTGAATGACTTGGATAGATGATAATTTGATGATGCTTACGGGTTCACATGGAACAAATGAGAAAAGCACGTTTGGTACACCCAGAGAGCTCTAAAATCCAATCCAACAGGCATGCAAAGGACAGCATCAATGATGCTCATAAATCGAGGAAGGAAAGAAACAGCAAGTCCAGTAGTTTTTTCCACTTCTAAAACCACAACGGAGACTCTGAAATTGAGGATGGGAGATTTCTACTTGTTCTGTTTTATTCTCTGGAAGCGAAAGATCCAGATCGAATTGCTTCAGGTCATGCATCAGATCATTTTGTTCGGAGCCAACCTCTGCAGTCTGAGCTCCTGAAGCAAAGCATCCAAATCAGACCAAAGAAGAACACCCACCTTCTTCCAAAGCCCTCTCGCCATCTCTGCAAGTGCTTTCACTCTCTTCATTTCCTCTGCTCGACTCTTCACTGCCTCCTCTACTCTCTCACTCTTCACGCTGTCGCCGAACACCTCACCGACTGCTTCACCTCGATGTCGACCCCAATCTTGAGCACTTGGGGCACGAGCCGCTGAACCAGTATCATGATGGCTTCCATGAGAATTGCTTGCGCATTTCCACCTGTCTGCACTAAAATTTGGCCAAGGCGTCGATATAAATAGGCATGTGACCAGAGGGCAGGTCATTATTAAACACATGAACCATTGTCGATGACCAAAAGAATCGTTGTCGATATTAAAGCACATCGATGACTATTGATTAGTTGTTGGTATACGACGACATATGGTTAGCTATAGTCGACAAGGATATCAATTTAAAAGGAGTAATGCATTATCAATTGAGGCACCAAGAAGAGGTCAAATACCCTGAGGGCGTCGAGATGCAGTTATGTGTTTTCAAATTTGAAATCGATGGTGAGTGAGGTGATGGAGTTCAGGAAGTCGTGGAGTAACGAAAATGCAATTTTAAGGAGCAACCACTTGGAGACAAGATCATGGTGAGAAGGCTAGTACAAACACCTAGAGGGGGTGAATAGGTGACAATAGAAATTTTAACAAAAATTAGTGTGGAATAAAACAAGTTAAGAATTAAAGTTTGAGTAAGGATCAAATTCTAGAACTATGTTTAGAATCTGTAATGTGATTAAACAGACTAAAATAACTTATGTGAGTGCGACATATTTAAGTAAAAGGGATAAAGGATAAGAAGATTGCACACAAATTTTATAGTGGTTTGGCTAAGATTTAGCCTATATTCATTCTTCCACGCTGATAATCTATTGGTTGAATTCTACTATATAATCAATAAATAATTACAATTCTTGAATGTAAACACTCAGCAATAGATTACACTATTTCACCAAGTCACTCTTCCGTATAATTCACTCATGATCACAATATTTTTGGCTCATAGGAAGACAAGTATTGAGAACAATTTCAGACTTTGGAATTTTGATTTGCACCTTGTTATTCCAAGCGGTGCAACCTCCTTAAATACTTCTTCATGTCGCGCTAGCCATTAGCCAATCATTTTGAGGATTATCTTACAACATACCCTTTGGACAGATTAATTAAAGGAGATATCATAGCCATTGAAGACAAAGACTAAATCCTTGTTGATTTTCGTCACCCATACAAGCAAAATCTAAGTTTAAATAAGTGTACCATCCTCATTTGGAATTTGTCTCCAAGATGGATTTTGTCAATTGATTTGATTGACTCAATCAATATATATTAGGAAAGTGAAATCCTTAACCAAGTTACTAACCTTGCATATTAAATCTATTTGGTCTTGAGTTTCATTCTAGATGAGTTACGTTCTGGACCTGTGAGAGTGGGATACGTGTCTCCTTAGGAGAGTCTACATAAGTTTTTCGCAATAGAGCAGACTTTGCTGAGAGTCTTTGAATGCTGTTTGGACTTATGTGCTCTTGTTTCCAAATTTGTTCAATATGAACATTAGAATTAGAAAGTTCTGTTAATATCAAAACTAAGATGGAGTTTTCTCAATGTAAGGCATCATGATAGTATGTATAGGCACAAGATTTTCGAAAATGAGGGAACATGACTATAAACACGGGAGAACTACTTAGAGATGGTTATAGCGCAATAAATACCGCCATTTGTCTACTAGAGACTCCTATGCAAACAAACAAACAAACATCCAATCTTTCAATTATCTTTATTTTCCTATATAATAGTTTTAGTTTCCAAACTAGTGTCGTAGATTAAATTCTAACGTGTTTTCTAACTAAGTTTCTTGATTTGTGTTGTCGATAAAATTTTGACATCATATTTATCTTGGGTGTTGTGCTATTAATTAGATTTTGGTATTGCATCTTTGAATTTTTAGGCTTTCTTGTCATTTTGCAATGGAATCTTAAAACTTGTCATGGAAATGCAAATGAGTCATAAATTTTTTTTAAAAAAAAAGTGCAATTAAGTCTTAAAACTTATTCAATTTTCCTACATAGGAAAGGGAAGGTGGAGGGTTCAAATTCACATCTTTATAGGAAATTGGAGCGGGGACATTTAGCTTTAAGTGTGAGTTTATAAGAACGAGTTAAGAGTTAGAACAAGATAGACAAAAAAAAAAGTTAGACGGAGTAAATGGAAGAACTTGATTGTGCTAATTTGATAAATTGTAAGATTTGATTACAATTTTTGAAAGTTTTAAAACTCAGTAAAAATGTTGAATTTGGTAAATGTTTGCCAACTTGGAAAGACTCATACCAAGTGATGCTTTGCTAAGTGGTAGTGCTCACTGCTCATCAATTTAGGAGAAGATGGCCAAAGTATTATTGCTATCAATTAACTTTCATCCAGCAATGTGGAAGTTTGCAAAAGATGAAATGACCGAATCTGGTTTTAATATCAACTTCACCATGTGAGACGGATAGACGCGATCACGTTCCTAGTACTAAAGGGACGGGGTGGTTTATAGAAGGAAGTGGCAGAAAAAGAAGTACAATAGCTGCCAAGAACGAGGGATAGGATGGTGCAAACATTAATGCACATCTCTCCAAATTTCAAAGTTAATAATGATTTTTGGTGCAAACAAAACAAAATTAACTTCTCGTGAAAATTCAAACCCAATTGTACATAGATCTTTGAATGACTCGGGTAGTTGATAACTTCGACAATGCTTATGCATTCACACGGCACAAATAAGAAATGTATGTTGGGTCCACCAATATAGTCTGCTCTAGCCCAAGCATGCTAAGAACTGCATTAGTGATGGCCCAAGGATCAGAAATAACAGCGATGACAATCTTCTCTGAAATTTCCGAAATTTCTTGCTGAATCATCTGCTGGATGAGTCCTCAAGGCCTAAGGATCCGAGGGATCATGGTACTAAGGCCCAAGCAATCATCGCCATACTCTTTGGGGCCGAAGCAATGCCAGTATATGAGTTTAGAGCCCTAAGGCCCAATCGAAAAGGATTAAAAGGGGTGCCTTCCGTTTTTTTCCTGTCCGGTTCTCATTTGATAGTGGAGGTACCTAATCCATGAGTATGGACATGTGTTAAGCTTCTTATGTGTGAAAGTTCGATGTCAAGAATTTGAAATCGACTTTAAGTCGATGACAAACCAAAATATGATTTGATTTGGGCCTAATATACCTTGAACCCCAACTATGGTTATAAGGAAAATTACCGCAAGTACCGAATGAATTAGTACCTTTCTGTCTTTTCTTTAATACTGTTGCCAACTGCCAAGCTATATACGTCAAAGAAGATCAGTCGTGCCACAGCCAAATCGATGATTAACACGTAACGACTGATGAGATTGAGTTTGTCATCCCTTCCTGCCTTTTTACTCCTGCTTTTTTTCTCTCTTTCCTTTCATTTGTCTGTTAATGTGCAAATACAATTCTATGGAATATGAAGTTGCAAAGATCTCTCCGCAACTTGTGTCTCAAGGACAGAATTCAAAAAAGGGACAGGGCATCTTTGCCTACTGCCTCTCGAAGAAATGAAAATGAAATGATCATAGCATTCCTAGAATAAATCCCATGAAAAGAAAGTGCAAATCCAGCATTTCTCTCTACTGCTAAACCACGACAGACTTTGAAATTGAGAACGGAAGATTTCTATTGCCCCAGTTTTATTCTCCGGAAGCAAAACTTCAAGATTAATTGCTTCAGGTCTTGAATCAGATCCTTTTAGTGCGAGCCAATCTCTGCACTCTGAGCTCTTGAAGGAGAGCGCCCAAATCAGACCAAGAAGACCCACCTTCTTCCCCAGCCCCTCTCGCCATCTCTGCCAGTGCTTTTGTTCTCCTTCTCATTTCTTCTGCTTCCTCACCTACCAGGACTCTCTTCACTGCCTCCTCCACTCTCTCTCTCTTCACGCTGTCGCCAAACAAATTCACCCACCATTTCACTCTGATGTTGACACCAATCTTGAGCACTTGGTTCACGAGCTTCTCATTGTAGAATTGCTCCGCCACAACTGGCCACGTCACCAAAGGCATGCCGGCCGTGACTGCCTCCAGGATTGAGTTCCACCTGCAATGCGTCACGGAAACAAACACATCCCCCCCCCCCCGGGGCCCCGCCCATCGATCGCCTCTAGGATCGAGTTCCACCCAGCTGATTGATTCGTTCGATATGTTTAGAGAAAAGGGTCGCATAGAAAGGGGCGGTGATGATGGCGACTTTTGCACCTCGAGTCGCCAAGGTTTTGGCGACGTCCATCATGGGTATCACGTGGCCTTGAAGCATTAATGGCAGAAGAAAATTCGAAGTTGGTTACTTTCACTCTCCATGGAGAGGGAGAAAGATAGAGCCAGGCTTTGCTTCGTCTACGAAGATTGCAGGGTTTTACCAAAAAGCCGGCTAGCATACTTAATTTGGAAAATTCCTCCTCATGTGGGGCCCAGCAAGCATAAAACCAAAAAAAAAGAGGGAAAAAGTCAAAAAGCAAAGAAAAGAACCAAAAAGAACAGCAAGAGGGTTGATGTAGTTGCTTTAACTTTTTTTTCTTTGTCGTGATTGTGGCTTGCTTCGGGCAAGGGAGAGCATGAGCAAGAAAGAAGAGAGAAAACAGAGGTCTCCCCCAATAGTGCGCGTGAATAAGAGAGGAGAACAGGGCTGAAATTTTTCGGTCCTATTCGAAGGCCAAACATATACAAAATTGACTCAAATTTGAGTATATTGTTTGTGAGAATGAGGGCTATAAGTTGATCAGTTTTATTCATTAAAAATCTCCTCCAAATTCTCCAAACATGTTTAGGTTTTTCTTGCTCCTTTTATATTAATCCACAATTGTAGTGAGGAAATGTGGTAGTATTGTCGATATTAAGCCTCTAATGTGTGAATAGAGAATAACACATTATGTATCATACTATCCTTAGTGATCGGTGAAAGTTTTTAGGTGGCCCATGGTTTTTTCCACATTCAATTTGTTGAGAAAACTCCTGATTTTAATGCTAATAAAACTTTCCGAAGTTCTAAACGAGTGATACACTTCATGTGTACTAAGGAAGAAGACTTATGTGCTTAAACAATTAGTAAAGTCTATCGATTACAGAAGAAGTCTCAACTAAACACGGCATCTCATTTTGTCACGAATCTAGAATGAACCTCAAAAACCAGAATGAGGATGAGGACTATAACGATTACGAATTCCACTTACCTTATATTGGTTTTGTTGATCAATCGATTGATAAAATCAATTATTGAGACAACTTCCAAATAAGGATGTAACAATTATGAAAACCTAGATTCTGTTTGTATGGGCGACCAAAATTTAAAGAAATTCAATTTGTCTTCAACGTCTAGGAAATCTTTTTTTATGAAGTCTGTCCAAGAAAGGAAATGGAAGATAATCCTTCATGGTGACGGCTAACGACAAGTTTTGATTTGAAGGGTAAATTAGGAGGATATATGGTCAGTAGAAGATAAATGATAATACGCAATTCCAAAGTCTGATTCTATCTTTCATTGAATTGTCTCAAAAAGTGCAAAAATAGAGTAATTTAGAGTGAATTGCAAAGAAGAGTGACTTAGTGAAAGATCCTACCACTAAGTGTTTGCACTCAAGAACGTGTAATCATTTGTTGATTACATAGTAGATTTCAGCCAATTGGCTAACAACATGAGAGAGTGGACGTAAACTTGATAAAAGCCAAACCACTAAAAAACTATTTGCAATCTTCTTCTTCCTTACTTTTTTTATTTTGATTGCATATAACAAAAGTCTATCTCATCCAAACTAATCTTAATTATTAAATTCTGCATCTATTACATCCAGACTTTGTGTTTATTGATTTAGCATAAAAAATTTAGTTACACCTATTCACCCCCCTCTAGATGTTGTTACTAGCAATCTCACAATTTCCACATTAAATCCTTGGTATTGTTGTTGGCTTTGTTTTCTTATCAATATGGCGTTATATTTGCTTATTGCGAGGTTACACTTGTATTGACTGGTTGTTGATGGGGCTAAGTCGATTTTAGTTGATTTAGTTTCAAGGGAGAAATTGATCTTGAATTGGGCTTAGTTCTTTATGAATTGTTGCCTCAGTTCTCCCTAACAATATTGACATATGCATCATAGAATAGAGGATAAGAAGACATATCCTCAAAAAGAAAAGCTAACTTGTTCCTACTTTTATCATGAAAAAGACGATAAGAAAATGGGAATCGCATATTCTTGGGTACCCATTTGTGAGGAAGCACCAGGAATTTCTCCAACTCGTTCATATTGAAGGTACTATTTCACTCGAAATTAGTGAAACACCTTTCACAAAAAGTTGATTTTCTATTTTTTGTGAATCACGTTCAGTCGAATTGAATTGGGTAACAAAGATCAAGAATAACTACATCTAAAGGAAAAGAAAGGCTGGTATAAGAAACTAAAATATGTTGATAAAGTGAAACTAGGAAAACACATAATTTTGTGTTGATAATCGTGTTTTCCCTTGCAATACTCGGGCACTAATTTGTATACTCTTGTGCAATCTAACTGCTTATAAACAGTTAATATTTTTCATACGATTACAAATTGTTGCAACAACAATCTCTAAACTTTAGGCTTCATGATCGCACATTGACCTTACTCACAAGCGGTTATAACTCCTTGAATGCCACTTGATTTAATGGGTACCTTCATCTTCAATCGGCATCTTTTCTTTGTTCTCCTTCTTCATTTCCTCTGTCCAACACTTCACCAAATTTTGTTAAGTGATAGTCGTTTGTGTGTCACCATTGTACGTCAATAGTTATATACTATGGTCATTGATAGTCTTTATGGTCATCAACAATTATTTCCATTATTGGTAACTCATCGATAACCAAATCTTACTTGGCACCAAGCTTTATAGCCATTGATTTTAAAGACTTCATCATTTTTTTGGTATGAACAATACCTAATTTATGAATATGACATGTAATGGTTGGCTTTTGACTTAGTCATTAAAAGTTTTAAGAAGTGCAGCCAAACCTTAAAACTTGTCATAAAAGTGCCATTGGATCCTAAAATTTTCAAAAAAGTACAATTAAATCATAAAATTTATCACAAAAATGCAACTAAGTCCTAAAATTTTTAAAAAGTACAATTAACGGTGTCACAACCTACTTTTTTGTCCGGAGGGGAAAAGAGATAGGTTTAGGGGTATTATTTAAAGGATGAGTCTAGGACCCTCAGTTAAACATGGTTCTCCCAAGCTCATACCTCACGTAGCATTAGGGTGTTCATAAAAATCTTCTAATAAGAAATTGGAGGTATGGGAGTATACCTCACTTTCTATACAACCAAAGAATATAGGATAAAAGACTTTGATTATACTATTTGATCAATAGTACCCTTTCAATACTTAATCTTATTTATATTAAAAAAAAAATTGTCAAACAATTTGGATTGATTTTAGACTTATCCACTAATTTGTGAGGTGATCATGTAGGTGCATAATCATTAAAATAACAATCAGCAACTAACTGAAGTATTTAATAAAATGCAAGAGTGAAATTAGGCATCTAGCACCACAAGATAAGTAAATACTAATCCTAACTAGATTAGGGGAAAGCCATAATCATCATATTGCAAGTGCGCAAACAAGGGCATCTATCTATAAGGATGATCGAAACCCTAAGATACGACCGTAGGGGCTTGTTCAAAATCGAGCCCAATCTTAGACCAAAAGGCTCTCACTTTGTAAGAGAAGATCATCCAAAAACTATTTTTTAAGCTTTTTGAGGAATTCTACATATATTTTTTGGAATTTTTTGTAATATTTTTTGGATTTTTATTATTTTTTGAATTTTCTTAAAAAGGAGTTTTTTTTTTCTGAATTTTTTAACTTTCGAATTTTTTTACGATTTTCTGAAATTTTTAATTTTTTATGATTTTCTGAATCTTCAAAAATTTTAGTTAATTTTTAAAATATTTTTAATTAATAATTCTTGTAGATTTTAATGCTAGAAAAAGGAAACTGGACCGGGTCGGGATACTCGGTCCGACTAAACCGACCCTGACCATATCAGTCGAGGTTGGACTAAAAAAGGAGCAAGCCCTAAGGCCAGGTCGGAATTTGCCAAAATTGCCCATGAAGTGTTTTTAAGCAAAAGGCCCACTTTCAATTTCCATTATCAGCCCAATATTTCCCAGCCCACAAAAGGAACGAAGCCCTCTCTATTTCTATTTTTTTTGTTTTTTGGCTTTTTTCTTCATAATTTTCTTTTATGGGCCCGTTTGATTCAACTTTTGGGGAATGCATTTGCATTTCCCCAAATATCTTTAGCTTAATGGATATTTGGTGAAAGCAAAAGTGTTTGGCAAATTGAGTTTTCCCAAATGAATTTGGTGTAAATACCATTTGATAAACTTGCATCTACAAATAGCTTTTCTTATTTTATTTTATTTTTAAAAAAAATTTGAAACAAGCGGTGGCCGGCTAGATCTAGCCACCGATGTTGCTGTCCGGCGACCAGATCTAGCCGGCGACATCACTTGAGGTTGACCTAAGGCGCCGCCGCCTGGGCGACCTCTTAGGCACGACACCTAGGTTCGCGCGACCTAGGTGTCGGGCCACAACCTCCAACCTCCGGCGGCAACGCCTTGGTTCGCGCGACCCAAGTGCGTCACCGCCGAAGGTCACAACGCATGGGTTCGTGTGACCCAAGCGTCGCGCTGCGACCTCCGACCTCCGACGGTGACGCCTGGGTTTGTGTGACCCAGTGCGTCACCGCCGAAGGTTGCGACGCCTGGGTAGCGCGAACCTAGGCGTCACGCGATCCCGGGCGACGATCACCGGGGGTCGCACGACCTCCGAAGGCGATTGCCGAGGGTCACACCCAGCAATGGTGGCCGGCTCCACTTCATGGTTTCTAAAAAAAAAAAAAACGAGTCAAAGAGGTTGACTTGCATTCTTGAAATGTTGAAAGATTGAGCTTTCAACATTTCCAATGCCAGCATTTGGCCAATGGAGTCCTCAAATGCTGAACCAAACATGTTTGGTATTTGGCCAAGGGGCTTTTAGGGTTGAAAGCCCCTTGGAAAAGCTGAACTTGGCCCTGGGCCCGTTTGGTTCGGTTTTAGGCAAATGTCCTCAAGAAAATGCAAGTATCTTTAGGTTAAAGGGATTTTTCGAAATGTAAATACCATTTGGAAAAATGAAATTTTTCATTGCAGTGCGAAGCAACTTTGGCCTAAATGTCGTTTGGTCAATATTACATTTTGTAAAGTACTTTGACTAAATTTCTTTTTTAATAAAAAAATTGTAATTTTCTTTTAACCAGCCACTCTCCGGCGGCTAGATCTGGCCGCTAGCCGCCGGACAGCCACGCCTAAGGTTGGGCGACCTTAGGTGTGGTCAGCCGTTGCCGTCGCCTGGGTCGTGTGAACCCAAACAGCGCCTCCGTTGCTTGGGTGCGCGACCTAGGCGATGGCGACGGTCACCTGGGTTCATGACCCAGGCAACGGCACCTCCGTCGCCTGGGCACGTGACCTAGGTGACAACGACGGTCGCCTGGGTTCGCGACCCAAGCGATGGCGCCTCCATCACGTGACCCAAGCGACGTTGCCTAGGCGCGCACCGCCGGGGCCACGCGAACCCAGGTGATAGCGCTTGGGTTGACACCTGGGGTTGCGCAGGCGACCACCGCTTGGGTCGTGTGACCTTGGGTGGTGGTCACCGGCGTCGGGGATGCCTTGGCCAGCAGTGGCCGGCATTGGGGATGCCTTGGCCGGCAGTCTTTGGTCCGTCGGCTCCTCAGAGAAGATGAACAGTAATTTCTCATTTGCATTTGGAGGATTTCCAAAGTGACTCCGGACCTTCCTTGGAGATGCAATTATATTTAGTCAAAATCCTCCAAAAAAGGAACCAAATAGGTTCGCATTTGGCCAAGGGGCTTTGGGATTGAAAGTCCCTTAGCAAAGCTGAACCAAACATGGCCAGGTGTCTTTGTTATTCTCCTCTCCTTGTTGTCTTCATCTTCACGTGTTCTCGCGCCTAACGCCAACTTCCCAGAATCTCTAATGTTGGTACTCAGCAATCCTAAGCAAAAGCCAGCAAGATAATCACTAAAACCTTCGTCAATTTCATTAAAGACATCACCCACTGCAAGAGGCACCGCTGGCCACCATGCCTCATCGGACAGTGAGCTCGAAACACACCACACAAACAAAAGTAACCGTGAAGGAAAGAAGCAAGAAACATGACCATGACATACAGAAACCCACAGAATGAGAACAAGAGGTCTACAGTTCGAGTAAGACAGCCAAGACATTCGTAGACATCCCAGAGACATTTCGTCGAACGCCCGACGGGCGTCGATCAAGGGGGGCAAACGATAACTTAACGAGGCATCGAAACTCGACCAAAATAGACAAAAGCAACCAAGCGGGGTCTAGGTTCGAGAAAAAGCGGCACCATCGGAGTCAAGACTCGGGCGAGCCGAAGCCACGGGAGCCTTGGTCGGACGGGCTTTAAACAAAGCAGCACAGGGCGGTAGCGCGCTTGAATGCTGGGGTCCTACCCGGCTCGACAGCGGCGGCCAGTAGGCGGGCCCGAGACAGGTCGGACCATGGCCGGCCGCCCTGGCGCCGTCGAGACGAGATCCTCGGGCCAAAGGAGGCTGAACTTAAGAGAAGGCTTACCCGAAAGAATGGACGTCCGGAAATAGGGTCTCGGGCGTGGCCAAGCTGCTTTCTCACTCTCTGCTCTCGGTTTCACGCTATATTCTCACTCACGACCTTTTTTCCTCGAGCTCTCAGTCGAAGGACTCTCCCGAGCAGCTCTCTCCTCCTCTTCCCTCTGGCTCACTCGCTGGCTCCCCCTTTTATGAGAAGCGGCAGGCGTGCACGGCATCTGCCATGCCAGCTTGCCACGGCCGACTTGATCTCCGACCCCGAGATCGCGCTGCCACCTGCAGCTCTGCCCCGTTCTGTCTCCGCAGTTCTGATCTTCTTTCTACAGAAACGCATGCCGCGTGAAGGAGAAGAGAGGGAAAGCGCGCGGGCGGGCCGAAAAAAGAAAAAAAAAAAAAATGGGCTAGGCCTGCGCAGGAAAGGGAAAGAAGAAAAGAAAGGGGCCGGACAGGCCCAGCCCAGGCCCGGCCCCACTACGTTTTTTTTAATAATAATTTTTTTAGTTAAATTTTCTAATGAAAATTTTTTTGTTAAGGGGTTAGAAATTAATCAATAATTTTTCAATATGATCAATGAACAATTAAATAAGTCGCCAAAATTTAAAAATCATTAAATGGAAGGATTTGATCAATTAAGTTGCAAAATACAATACCTCCCAAACAAAAGTGGGGGCATATTATCGTTTAATGCGTAGATATAATACGGTTCAGCATCCCCAAATGCTAAATATTTTTTCTTTCCAAAACTACCCTCACTGATTTTTCATATTTTTGCTTTTTACCTTTGAATTTTATTTTTTTTAATTAAAAAATGAGGCAACCCTTCGCCAGACCGGTGAAGGGCTATGGCCGGCGGTGGAGGTTGCCCAAGGTCAAGCGACCCTCGGCGAGGGCCGTCGAGGTCCCGACTCCGGTGACCCAGTGGGGCGAGTGACCTAGGCAACCGCCACTGCAGCCGTGAGACCCAAGCGGCGGTCGCTTGGGTCACGCGACCCTCGCCGAGGGTTGCCCAAGGTTGGGTGACCTCCAGCGGCCCTCGGCTAGGTCATGCGACCCTCACCGGTGGTTACCCGAGGTCGGGCGACCTCCACCGATGGTCACCGGCGCCAAATCTGGCTTGCTGGCGGCCATTAGCCCTTCGTCGGACCGGCGAAGGGTTTTAGGTTAATTTTTTTTTAAAAAATAATATATATACACATGTATTATACTTATTATACCCATTAAAACCTATTACGAAAGTTTTTTTAATCAAACGCACATTTAACTTGCAAAATTTTACTAAACACAATTGTATTTGCCCAAGTAGCTTTGGGCTTTCAGCATTTGCATTGGACTCAAACCCCCTTGTAAATGCTGAACCAAACGCACCTTACTTAGAAAAATGAAAGTAAGCAGGACATCTCGCTATTGAAATTGCAACCACGAGACTGAGACTTTAATTTCCTTGGCACAAAAGAATTCAAGATCACGTATATTTTGCCTATTACCTCTAAAGAAATGAACTTACATCCTGCACATTAAACGATCACTACATTCCTGGAATAAATCCCATGAAAAGAAACAGCAAATCCAGCGTCTTTCTCTACTGCTAAAACCACAACAGAAACAGAAGAAAAGATTTCCATTTCTTCATTTCTATTCTCTTGAAGCAAAAATTCGAGATCGATTGCTCCGGGTCATGAATCAGATCTTCTTAGTGCGAGCCAATTTGTGCGATTTGAGCTCTTGAATGAGAGCACCCAAATCAGACCAAGAAGACCCACCTTCTTCCACAGCCCCTCTCGCCATCTCTGCAAGTGCTCTCGCTCTCCTTCTCATTTCCTCTGCTTCCTCACCCACCAGGACTCTCTTCACTGCCTCCTCCACTCTCTCGCTCTTCACACTATCCCCGGAAAACCTCACCCACTGCTTCGCTCCGATGTCGACCCCGATCTTGAGCACTTGGGTCACGAGCTTCTCATTGTAGAATTGCTCCGCTGCGACTGGCCACGTCACCACTGGCACACCGGCTGTGACTGCCTCCAGGATCGAGTTCCACCCGCAATGCGACACGAACCCCCTGATTGCCTCATGATCGAGGATAAGCACCTGAGGAGCCCAGCCCCTGATGATGAGGCCCTTGTTTCGGATTCTCGATTCGTACCCATTAGGCAACCACTTTTCTTTGCCTTCTTCCACATTAGGGTCCTTCTTCACCACCCAGATGAACTGTTGCCCTGATGCTTCTAGCCCGACAGCGATCTCATGGAGCTGAGCATCATCGAAATTCGCGATGCTTCCGAAGCAAATGTAGATCACTGAGTTGGGTTGCTTCGAGTCAAGCCACTTGAGGCACTCGTGCTGGTCAATGGATGCTTGGTTGCCCCTGTGTGCTTTGTCCTCAATCTCCTTACTGCACAGAAAGAAGGGGCCGACAAACCAGGACCGTCTCCCGAGGAATGTCCTGCAATGGTCAGCGTAAGCTGGCTCGAGCTCGTAGTAGCTGTTCATGACGATTCCGAAGCTCCTCTTCTCCGCTTCCTTCACCACGTCGAAGAACTTGGTGAGCTCGGTCTCTTCCCTGATAAAGTCAGGCAACTGCGTCCTGGACAATGTGATTTCTCCGGGGAAGTTAGGGATGACGAAGGGCTCCGAATCGCAGGACACCTTCTTGTGAGGCTCATAGAGCTTCACGCATTCTTCGGCTACCATGGAGAAGGCACTCGACCCATGGAAAACGAGCCTAGGAATGCCGCACTTGGCTGCGATCTCGGTTGTCCAGGGGTAGAACATGTCCGAGATTAGACAATCGGGGGCGAGTTTCTCTATCAGCAGCTCGAGCTGTCGGTCCAGCATCGTGATGGCTCTGAGGAATTGCTTGCGCATTTCCTCAGTGGTGAGCTTGTTCAGATTGTCGCAGTCTTCTGGCAAGCCGACCTCTTTCAGGGGCAATGTCACCATGACAACATTGATGTCGAAGCCCAAATCCTTGGGTTTCGCAATGGATTTCAAGAAGGTGGGCTCGTCATGGGGGGTGGCGATGAGGGTGGACTTGCAGCCTCGCCTGGCGAACATTTTGGCCATGTCAATCATCGGGATCATGTGGCCCCGAGCCAAGTAAGGGAAGAACAAAATGTGAAGCTGATGGCTTTCACTAGCCATTTGGCCTCTCGGGAGAACGTTCTGCTACAGGAACGTATTCGGGAATGATGCCGGTGACGGGGGAGAAAGATTTAGTAGTGATGCTGTTGACTTGTGAAAGCTGAGGTTTGTTTAATGGCTTCAAACCTGGGACAATATTATATAGGGGAGCGGGGTCTGGGAGTAAAGAATGGGGGGATGAGAGGACGACAGCTTTGATTTCTTCTGGTCAAATATTACATTATCCGCGAACGGACAGAGGAGTCGGAATAGGTATGTCTTCTAGTCAAGATGACGTAATCTATTACGTCAAGCCTACAAGTTAGAGGACAATTATTGGGAGAGGAAATTCACTCACTTGTCGAATTCTGCAGAGACGTCATGCATGACGAAATTGCACTAGGGACAATTATCGACAGAGTCCGTCTTAAACTTTTCTTTTGGATAAATCAATCCAAAACCTTTTGCATTTATCTACCCAAATTGACGTAAATTTTTTAAAATTTTTTCTTTTTTCTTTTCCCTCCTCTTAGGGCTGGCAAGGGTGTCACAGCCCTTGTTTGGTTTGGGAGAGGGCTAGCATCGATGAGGGCATCCTGGCCCTTGCCTATGGTCGGCAACCCTCGCCAACTGTAAGTGAAAGAAAAGAAAAACTAAAAAAATGAAAGCAAAAAAGAAAAAAATATATTAAAATACCATTTTAAAAAGTTCACATCAGTGTCAACTAATTAAAATTGGGTAGATGGACTCAATTGACACAAATACAAAATATTTAGAACTGAATTGACAAAAAAATTTGGATTGAATTAATACAATTTCAATAAATTTAAGACTTTTTTGTAATTCTCCCAATCGTAAAAGATGGGCCTCACATTAGAATTGGCTACTGGCCATCCAATTTGGAAGGTTCCTTACTTTCTATGCATGGAAAACTCACTTTGGATAATTATTACATGGTCGAGAAGCTTGAAACATCATCATGCCTCCTCCCAACTGTAGTTGGAAAAATGCTACATCAATACCCCAACCATTACTTAATTATCACAGGTTCTAAAAAACAATCACTTAAATGATTCAAGTGATTTGATTTACTAGAAAATATGACTTGGCTCGCTAAGTCACTCAAATGGATGTTTTTAAGAATTTTTTGTACTAAAGTGGTGTTTATAAAGTATTGGAATTAAATTGATCATTTCTACAAA
This sequence comes from Corymbia maculata, assembly GCA_014182735.1. Lineage (NCBI taxonomy): Eukaryota > Viridiplantae > Streptophyta > Magnoliopsida > Myrtales > Myrtaceae > Corymbia > Corymbia maculata. Next base: position 23,573,951 of record CM024690.1, read on the forward strand.
AAAAATTCTAAAATTTATAAAATTAGAAATTTGATGAAGGGGCGGTGTGAACCCCCAAAAAAAAATCATAAAGTATATATATTCTAATTTTGCCATTATTTTTTTTTATTTCACTAGTTTGTCGCGACTTATTTTTTTGTTCCAAGGAATATATGTAGGTTTAGGGATATTATCTAAAAGAAGAGTTGAGGACCCTTAATTAGACATAAGCTCTCCTAAGCACATTTCCCCCGTGGCAGTTGGTGTTCATAAAAATCTTCTAATGAAGAGTCGCCACTAGCCTATTGGGGTTAGCTAGAAACCAAGTAAGATATGAGAGTGTGCCTTACTTTCTATGCAATCAGAAAATCTAAGGTCGATAACTTAATTACACTAATTAATCAATTAGTGCCCTTTCGGTACCTAATTTTGTTTATTTCAAAAGGACTTTTGTCAGTCAATTTGAATTGATTTTAGACTTATCCACTAACATGTGAGGTGATTATGTGGGTGCACAATTATCAAAATAACAATCAACCACTAAAGGAAACATTAAATAAATTGCAAAAGAAAATAAGCACCTAGCATTAAGAGATAAATAAATGACAATCTTAATTAGACTAGGGGAAACCATAATCATCACATTGTAAGCACGCAATCAAGGGCAATTATATTTGAGGATAATTAAAATTCTAAAGTGAAGCCGTAAGGGCTTATTCAATTTTAAGTACAATCTTAGATTGATGATTTTCCTACACCTTTTAAGAGAAAATTTTCCAAAAACTATTTTAAAGCTTTTTAGGGAACTCTATTTTAAAATAAAAAAATTGAATTTTTGGAATTTTAAAGATTTTTTTTTTGGAATTTCTAATATTTTCAATTTTTTTCCTAAAATTATTTATAATTTTTCAAGTTTTTGAATTTTCCATGATTTTTTTAAATTTCGAATTTTTAATATTTTTAAATATTTGTCTCTTTTTTATGATTTTCTGAATTTTTGATATATATTTTTTGGTATATGAAAAACTATTTGGACCGGGTCAAAAGACCCGGCCCTATTAAACCAGCCCGGACCCTATTAGTTTTGGACGGTTAAAAGCGGGCCGACCCCAAAGCCCACTCAAAAAAAAACAAAAAGGCCCACACGGATTTTTTAAAAGAAAGGGACAACTCTGGGCCCACTTAGATTTTAGCCCGTTCAGCCCCAGCCCAAATTTCACCAGCGCACCATCTAGCCCAAGCAGACTAACTGCGGTCCATTTAAATCCAATACTAGCCCAAAACTAATTAAGCCAATTATGCCCACGCTAATTTACCCCTCCCATTTTGTCTTTTTTTTCTTTTTCTATTTTTTTTTACTCCCTTCGATCTTCTTCTTCCCCTAACGTACCTGCACCTCCATTCTTCACCGAACCCAAGAAGCCCGCCTCCTTCCTATTATTTCTTCTAATTTTTCTTTTTGTTCTCTTTTTTTTTTTCTCCTCATTTTCTTTTAACTTTGCCTTTTTTCTCTTGGTCTTCTTTTCACGATTCTTCATGCACGCCCGACGTCTTCATGCAGCTTCTTCTGTCCGACTATTTCCTCCACCGAACCAACGCCAACAAACGTCATCTCCGACGAAAGTTCACCAATGCTTGGACCACCATCGCCCATTAGTCATACCACTCAACTGGTGGCAACCGTGGTCGGCCACCTTTTTTGAAGACCATTAATCCGTTCACCAGAACAAAGAAAACCTTTGCTCTCCCGACGACGCACAATTATTTCGTGAAGACCATGCAAACAAAAAACATGATTCGGCAGCTACGGATGCAAGCACGGATCGATTCTAAGCTAAAACACGGATTGACTTTTCAGATCTCTCAGACATTTTGTCGAACATGTAAAGTGCATTGACCAAAGAGGAGCTATCGGATCCCCTAGGAACTCAAACACGGGCCTAGAATCCTAACAGCACATGCCAGACCGTGCAGCAACATCAACGGATGCCGTCCGGGCCGAAGCTCGCGCGAATTGGTCGACCATGAACCTCGGCCCGGCGCCTTGCAAGAAAGAGCGACCATCCTCGGCGGGAAGGCCTACCTGGTTTGGGAAAGGGCTGCGGCGGACGGGGGCAGACGGATGGACCTCCGGAGACGACCCAGCACACTCTCAAGCTCGCTTTTTCTCTCTGGTTCTCCTCTCTCTCACGCTCGAACTATCTCCGTCTCTCTCCGGATCACCTCCCTCTCCGCCAAAAAAACTGCCCCCAGCTCACTCTCCGCGTGTTCCTTTTAATGGCCAGCGGCAGGCGTGCCTGGCTCCTGCCACCACCAGCCTGCCGCAACCAGCTTGATCCCCGACCCCTGCGATCGCGCTGAAGCCTGCTGCTCTACCGTTGTACTGTTTTCTCTTCTGCAGGGGCGTGACTGACGTGAGGGAGAGGGAGATCCGTACGTGGGCCGGGCTGAAACCAATGGAGAAGGGCCGGCCCAGGTTCCAAAAGGAGAAGGGAAAAGAGGAAGGGGCCAGCCAACCCAACCTGGCCCGATTGTCCCTCCATTTTTTTTGTTTTTGAAATTTCGAATTTTTTTTTTGAATTTTTTTTAGATTAATCCATAATTTTTAATGAGATTAAGTTCTAAGTAAAATGGTGAAATTTAGGTGTCAACATAGTCTCAAAAGAAAAAAAGCATGGAGCAAACATTTTCTAGAAATAATTTCATTTAAAATCACAAAAATCTATTTTTTATCCTAAAAAGAAAGAAGTAATATTTTCTTCACCTCTTGTTGTTTCACATTTGTTTCTTACTGCTTTGAGATTGAACAACACAGCTTGGGGTCTTGTAGAAATGGATTACTTCTCTTGATCAACTGTGAGGATCAATGTGAGGGTACATTTAGGAACAAATTTAACAAGTTCTCAACTGGAAAATTGATGGATTCCGTGACATCTTTTGGTACATCACTTGCACATCACATAATTTTAAAATATTTTGTGTGAAAACTTCAAAAAGCTACCATTTTAGTACCAAAACTTTATGAGATCAATTAAGTGCTAAAACTTTTTGGTTGGAGTTATTTAAGTAATCGCTGTGATACTATATTGATCATTTGAAAAGTTTTGGTATCAAAGTAAATACCTTATAATAGCTATAACATTGAAATATCTTTATCTTGTGTTTACGGTAAGCTATTCTCAACTACAAAATTAATTTTTTTAAAATGAATTTGTATGTGGTTTCACATTCATTTAGGTAGAGTGCCAGAAGGCGACGTTTCTCGCCCAAAATGCATTTGGTCTTTATTAGTAAAGGTAATGCATCACACATCAAGAATGTTAGGCAACAATGCAAGAATTGAACATTACAGCTGTAACTCCCAAAATGAAAGCAAGCGCGACATGTTCCTGATCAATCATGGACGCATCGAAAGGATGGAAAAGAACATGCAGGATGAGAACACAACGGCACGCTAAAGTAGGCTTCATCTTGACTCGCGATAAATTTTTTATATATATTCAAATTAGTCCCTAGACTATATAAAAATGTTCAATGTCGTCCCCCAATAATTTAAGTTCAAGGACCACATTGAACATTTTTATATAGTTAAGGGACTAATATGAACATATACCAAAAGTTTAGGGATCACAATGAACATTCGGTTAAAATTCAAGAACTACATTATACATTGAATCAAAGTTTATGGGCCATTTGTGTCTTTAACCCTATAATCCAATGCCTAGACATTCCTACAGGCTACATTTGCTATATTGGAATTTTATATAACGTATTGTTTTTCCCCTTTATGAAGGTATTCGAGTAATTAGTAATCTGCCTCTCATACACAATAGGAAGGGCGAACATACTCACATTATCAGCTTTCTGGAAGGGATACATGTTCACATGATCAGCTAGTTATTGCTTCCTTGTGAATCAAGAACATGTTCATTTCCTTGACCAATCTCAAGATAATACGAGCATGACATAGCAGGAGGCCGCTACTTTTGTTCAGGATCTGCTCTATGCAACCTCAGTTCTTGAATTAGAGAAGTCAAATCTGAATAGGATGATCCACCTTTTCCAACAGCCTCTCCTGCCATTTCCCTGGGCAATTTTGCCCTTCTTCTCGTTCCCTCGGCCTCTTCACCCCCCATAATTGGCATCACTGCCTTCTCAACAGCGTCTCCTCTCAAGCTATTTCCACCCACTATAACCCACTGTTTAACCCCTATGCCAGTCCCGGCCTTGAGCACGTCAGTCACCAACTTGTTGCCATAGAACTGCTCAGAAGACACGACACCAACTCGCAATGTGTCCGAACCCTCCAACCGATACGTGATTGAGGATCAGGACTTGGTGTGCCATAATGTTCAATTCCTGCATCGTTGCCTAGCATCCTTGGCGTGTGATGCATTACCTTAACTGGTAATGACCAGATGGTATACGGGCAAGAAAAAGTAGCGTTCTCGCATTCTGCGCGAGTGAATGTGAATCCGCAAACAAATTTATTAAAAAAAAAAAATTTGTTTTTGCAGCTGAAAGTAGCATACCTCTGCTCTTGCAGTTGGGTTGGTGGGATTACAGGCCTGCAAACAAGATAAGGACGGTATTAGTATTATAACTATTATAAAATACTTATTTTAGTGTCAAAATTTTTCAAATGATTATTTAAGTGTCATAGTGACCACTTAAATTATTCGGACAATAAAAAATCTGATGTGACTTACTAAAATGTTTTGGTACTAAATTGATCTCAAAAGTTTTAGCACTAAAATGATTATTTTTTAAGTTTTCATGCAAAAAATGATTTAAAATTGTATGGTGCATAATTTATGTACTGTGTCACAGAATCTATCCATTTTCTGCTACAGAATTTGAAATTAAATTTGTTCACAAATGTTCCCTCACAGTTGATCAAGAGAAGTAGTCCATTTCCACAAGACCCCAAGCTTTGTTGTTCAATCTCAAAACAGAAAGAAACAAATGCAAAGTTAGAAGAGGCGAAGAAAATTTTACTTACTTCTGTTTTTATTTAGGAAAATAAATAGGCTTTCGTGATTTTTAATGAAATTATTTGGAGAGAACGTTTGCTCCATGATTTTGCGTTGGAGACCAGCAAAACAAAGAAAAATAATGTCAAAGTCATAATATTTACATTATGATTTTTGCTTTTGGTTCATGTCTCTCTTTCGTCAAATTTCTAATTTAACAAATTTAAGAGCAAATTTTTTTGTAAATGATCAATTCAGTTCCAAAACTTAGTAGACATTGCTTTAGTACAAAAACTTCTTAAAACATTCATTTAAAGAGAAAATTACCAAAAAAGTCACTAACATATTACAATTATGTCAATTTAGTCTTAAAGTTTTTTTTGGCCAATTTTAGTCATAAAATTTTTGCATTTATGCCAATTCAATCCATTTGACCTATGCTAACGTAAACAATTTTAAATAATGTTTTATTTTTTCAAATTATTATTAATTTTTTTTTTCCTTCTCTTTTTCTTCTTCCTTCTTTTGCTTGCTTTCCCCATAGTGGCCGACGAGGCTTTGATGAGGTTTCAGCAAGGATTGTCAACACTAGGCATCAATGAGCATCACGGCCCTCGCCTGGCCTCCCTCAAATGTGGGCGAGGCTAGCCTCACTATGGCCTTGCTAACTGTGGGCAAAGGCAACCTCACTCACGGCTGGCAAGGCCATGACCGCCTCTGCCAATGGTTGGATGAGCTCGACCTCGCCCTTGCATAGTGATGGTGAAGCGAGCCTCGTCATGGGCCGACAAGGTTGCCAAAACTCAACAACCGGCCCTCACCACTAGCCAGTCGTCTCTACCATATAAAAGGCTTGTTCAGAAAGACCATCTAATTCTCTAGAAATTTTTTTTTTTAAACCCTCTAATTGTTTCCACTAGACTAACATATTTCCCGGGGAGCCAATAAATACTTCTGCTACAAGAAAGGATTGGAATAAGAAATGCTCAAATTTTCGTGCTCTTGCTACAATTAAGCGATTCTCTTCGGATAATTTGTCCAACCCAAGGATAGCTATAATACCTTAAAGTTCTTTGTAACGTTTTAAAGTTTGCTTAACTCTTTGCGTAGTTTCACAATGTTCCTCATTAATGATTCGAGGTCTCCCAGTTTGATCGGTATTACTTAGAAGTAATATTGGATTTATAATTCATCCGTGGGAAGCGATGGGATGAGGTGAAGACGACAAAAATAAAGAGAAAGAAAATGGAAAAAGAAAAAAATTCAAAAAAAATAGTAAAATATCATTAAAATTGGCTAGATCAACATAGGCAGGTTATACCATGTTAGCACTGGTCGTGCCATGTTAGTGCCTATTGGCCAAATTTAGCCCGATGAATTGAATCGATATAATTACAAAAGATTTATGACTCAATTGATAAAAAAAAGTTTAAGACTAAATTTATATAATTATAATAAATTTAAGACTTTTTGATAATTTTTCTCCATTAATGTGATCGAGGTAAGCCGCATCGCATTTTGAGCGTCCTGTGACAGCGGGGACACTGCTGCCGCGTTTTTCCAACTGTAGTTGGACCGAGACATGAGCATGTTTCAAGCTTGATTGACCGCGTATTGATTATCGAAAGTGAGATTTCCAAGCACCAGAAAGGCAAAGGAGCCGTCCTAAATTGGATGTCCCGTGGCCAAAATCGGATGTGAGGTCCTTGTCGTGCGAATTGGTCATGCATGACGTCTCTGCAGAACTCGACAAGTGAGTGAATTGCCTCTTTCAATAATTGCCGTATAACTTGCAGGCTTGACGTAATAGATTATCCCCACTCGTCTTTCTGGTCACCATTCAAGTAATATTTGACCGGAAGAAATCAAACTTGTCTTCTTCTCGAGCCCCCCCTCCCTTATGTTTTTGTCCCAGGCTTGAAGCCATTAAACAAACCTCAGCTTTCACAAGTCAACAGCATCACTACTGAATCTTTCTCCCGCTTCACCGGCATCATTCCTGAACACGTTCCTGTAGCAGAACGTTCTCCTGTGTGGCCAAATGGGTAGTGAAAGGCATCAGCTTCACATTTTCTTCTTCCCTTTCATGGCTCCGGGCCACACGATCCCGATGATCGACCTGGCCAAACTGTTCGCCACAAGAGGCTGCAAGTCCACCCTCATCACCACCCCCCATGACGAGCCCACCTTCTTGAAATCCATCGCGAAAACCAAGGATTCAGGCTTCAACATCAATGCCGTCACGATGACATTGCCCCTGAAGGAGGTCGGCTTGCCAGAAGACTCTGGCAATCTCAGCAAAATCACTACGATGGAAATGCACAAGCCATTCATGAGAGCCGTCAGGATGCTGGACCGACAGCTCGAGCTGCTGATAGAGAAACTCGCCCCCGATTGTCTGATCTCGGACTTTTTCTTCCCCTGGACAACTGAGATCGCGGCCAAGTTCGGCATTCCTAGGCTCCTTTTCCATGGGACAAGTGCCTTCTCCATGGCGGGGATAGATTGTGTGAGGCTCTATGAGCCTCACAAGAAGGTGTCCTGCGATTCGGAGCCCTTCGTCATCCCCAACTTCCCTGGAGAAATCACATTGACCAGGATGCAGTTGCAGGACTTTGTCAGGGAAGAGAACGAGTTCACCAAGTTCTACAATGAGGTGAAGGAATCGGAGAAGAGGAGCTACGGAGTCATCATGAATAGCTTCTACGAGCTTGAGCCGGCTTACGCTGACCATTACAGGACATTCCTCGGGAGACCATCCTGGTTTATCGGCCCGCTCTCGCTGTGCAATAAGGAGACTGAGGACAAAGCACACAGGGGCGACCAAGCATCCATTGACCAGCACGAGTGCCTCAAGTGGCTTGACTCGAAGCAACCCAACTCAGTTATCTACTTTTGCTTCGGAAGCATGACGAATTTCAATGCTGCTCAGCTCCACGAGGTCGCTGTCGGACTAGAAGCGTCGGGGCAACAGTTCATCTGGGTGGTGAAGGACCCTAATGTGGGAGAAGGCAAAGAAGAGTGGTTGCCTGTTGGGTACGAATCAAGAATCCGAAACAAAGGCCTCATCATCCGGGGCTGGGCTCCTCAGGTGCTGATTCTCGATCATGAGGCGACCGGAGGATTCGTGACGCATTGCGGGTGGAACTCAATCCTAGAGGCGGTCACGGCTGGCGTGCCAATGGTGATGTGGCCAGTCACGGCAGAGCAATTCTACAATGAGAAGCTCGTGACCCAAGTGCTCAAGATCGGTATTGACATCGGGGTGAAGCGGTGGGTTGCCTCGTTCGGCGACACCGTGAAGAGCAAGAAAGTGGAGGAGGCAGTGAAGAGAATCCTGGTGGGCGAGGAAGCAGAGGAAATGAGAAGGAGAGCGAGAGCACTTGCAGAGATGGCGAGAGGGGCTGTGGAAGAAGGTGGGTCTTCTTGGTCTGATTTGGGTGCTCTCATTCAAGAGCTCAAATCGCACAGATTGGCTCACACTGAGAAGATCTGATTCATGACCCGGAGCAATCGATCTTGAACTTTTGCTTCAAGAGAATAAAACTGAAGAAATGGAAATCTTCTTTTCTGTTACTGTTGTGGTATAGCAGTATAGAAAAATGCTGGATTTGCTGTTTCTTTCCATGGGATCTATTCCTCGGAATGTTGTGATTGTCTAATGTTGTAGGATGTGAGTTCGTTTCTCTAGATCTTGAATTCTTTTGTGCCCATGAAATTGAAGTCCGTCTCGTAGTTTACGATTTTTTTGTATATGAAAAAGCAATTCGGACCGGGTCAAAAGACCCGGCCCTATTAAACCAGCCCGGACCCTATTGGTTTTGGTCGGTTAAAAGCGGGCCGACCCCAAAGCCCACTAAAAAAGGCCCACGAGGATTTTTTTAAAAGAAAGGGACAACTCTCGGCCCACTTAGATTCTAGCCCGTTCAGCCCCAGCCCAAATTGCACCAGCACACCATCTAGCCCAAGCAGACTAACTACGGTCCATTTAAATCCATGACTAGCCCAAAACTAATTAAGCCAATTATGCCCATCCTAATTTACTCCTCCCATTTTGTCTTTTTTGTCTTTTTTTCTTTTTCTATTTTTTTTTATTCCCTTCGATCTTCTTCTTCCCCGAACGTACCTGCACCTTCTCCTTCACCGAAGCCAAGAAGCCCGCCTCCTTCCTATTATTTCTTCTAATTTTTCTTTTTGTTCTCTTTTTTTTTTCTCCTCATTTTCTTTTAACCTTGCCTTTTTTCTCTTGGTCTTCTTTTCACGTTTTCTTCATGCACGCCCGACGTCTTCATGTATGCAGCTTCTTCTGTCCGACCATTTCCTCCACCGAACCAACGCCAACAAACGTCATCTCCGACGAAAGTTCACCAATGCTTGGACCACCATCGTCCATTGGTCCCTTTCTGCCAAAAAACTCCCCCCAGCTCACTCTCCGCGTGTTCCTTTTAATGGCCAGTGGCAGGCGTGCCTGGCTTCTGCCACTACCAGCCTGCCACAACCAGCTTGATCCCCGACCCTGCGATCGCGCTGAAGCCTGTGCTCTGTCGTTGTACTGTTTTCTCCTGCAGGGACGTGACTGACGTGAGGGAGAGGGAGATCCGTACGTGGGCCGGGCTGAAACCAACGGAGAAGGGTCGGCCCAGGTGCCAAAAGGAGAAGGGAAAGAGGAAGGGGCCAGCCGGGCTGGCCCGACTGTCCCTCCGTTTTTTTTTTTTTTTTTTTGAAATTTTTTTTAGATTAATCCCTAATTTTTAATGCGATTAAGTTCTAAGTAAAATTGTGAAATTTAGGTGTCAACATAGTCTCAAAAGCAAAAACCATGGAGCAAACATTTCCTAGAAATAATTTCATTTAAAATCACAAAAATCTCTTTTTTATCCTAAAAAGAAAGAGAAGTAATATTTTCTTCACCTCTTGTTGTTTCGCATTTGTTTCTTGTTGTTTTGAGATTGAACAACACAGCTTGAGGTCTTGTGGAAATGGATTACTTCTCTTGATCAATTGTGAGGATCAATGTGAGGGTACATTTGGGAACAAATTTAACAAGTTCTCAATTGGAAAATTGATGGATTCCGTGAAATGTTTTGGTATATAACTTTTTTTTTTTTTTTTTGGACAATATGTTTTGGTATATAACTTGCACACCACATAATTTTAAAATATTTTGTGTGAAAACTTCAAAGCTATCATTTTAGATCCAAGACTTTATGAGATCAACTAAGTGCTAAAAAATTTTGGCTGGAGTTACTTAAGTGATCGTTGTGATACTAAATTAATCATATACAAAGTTTTGATACCAAAGTAAGTACTTTATAATAGTTATAACATTGAAATATCCTTATCTTGTGTTTAGGGTAAGCTATTCTCAGCTACAAAATTAATTTTTTAAAATAAATTTGTATGTGGTTTCACATTAATTCACGTAGAGTGCCAAAAGGCAACGTTTCTTGCCCAAAATGCATCCGGTCTTTATTAGTAAAGGAAATGCATCACACATCAAGAATGTTGGGCAACAATGCAGGAATTGAACTCCCAAAATGAAAGCAGGTGCGACATGTTCCTGATCGATCATCGGTGCATCGAAAGGATGGAAAAGAACATGCAGGACGAGAACACAGCGGCACGCTAGAGTAGGCTTCATCTTGACTCGCGATAAACTTTGTGCCGCCTCAGTTCTTCGATTAATGAAGTCAAATCCGAGTCAGATGATCCTCCTTCTCCAACGGCCTTCCCGGCCATTCGGCCAAGCCTTTTCGCCCTTCTCATTTCCTCTGCCTCTTCACCCACCATAATTCGTCTCACGACCACCTCAATGTCATCGCTTCTTACAACATCTGCACCAATTCCGAAATCGGCGTACTGTTTAGATCCAACTCCAATCCCGATCTGTAGCACTAGAGTGACCAACTTTTCATTATAGAATTGCTCAGCAAACATCGGCCACGAGCACATACTCTTTCCATTATCGAGTTCCATCCACAGCGAGTCACGAATCCACCGACCGACTCGTGATCAAGAATCAACACTAGGGGCGCCCACCCTCTTATGATTAGGCCCTTCCCATCCATTCTTTCTTCGAAACCTTCTGGTAACCAATACTGTTCTTCATTTTTATCTTTCCTCACAATTTATATGAAATCTTGCTGAGATGCCTCAAGCCCCTTCGCCAGTTCCACCAGCTGTTGAGAATTGAATTTGGTCAAGCTGCCAAAACACATGTTGATAACTGAGTTGGGCTTTTTCGAATCTAGCCATTTTAAGCGGGAAAATAACAGTCTAAGTGCCAAAACTTAGTACGATGGGACACTTAAAAGTGTAGGAAATATAAAAGTTATTTTTTAAAAAAATGTACACTTATGTACTACTTTTTAAAAAAATTAGATTATTTAAGTGTCAACTTCAATGAAGGCCGTCGTCATCAAAAAAAAAAAAAAAAAAAATCCGACATGTTTATTTTAATAATTCCTAATATCTATGTGGTTCACCGAAATTCCATATCAGCTCACTTTCATAAAAAAACGATGCCGTTTTGGCCACAATTTGATTTTTAATATAAATATTAAAAAAATATTAAAAGAAAAAAAATAGCAGCATAGACGAGGGAGCCTCCCCCGCCTATAGCCACCACCCCATTGCTAGTGGGGTGGCGGCGATGAAAAGCGAGGGCAAGCCAGCCCTTGCCTAGGCATCAATAACCCTCACAGCTAGTGTCGTCACCCTACCGGCGATGGGGCGGTGGCCACAGCAGGGGAGCCCCTCCCACCTGTCCTTTGCTCTTTTTTTATTTCATTTTTAATATTATTTAATTAATATTTATATAAAAATCTGATAATGGTCAAAACGGCATCATTTTAGGCTGATTTAACCATGTTAGCGCTCAAAACGACGTCGTTTTGGGCTTATTTGGTCATGTCAGCACCCAAAATGACGCCGTTTCAATTTCTAATTCGTCGGAAAAGTGCCACATCAGCATTTTGGCCGGATTTTCTTGTCATTGGCATTTAACTAATCATTTTTGCTATGATATTGGTACTTAAGTATACCTTTCTGAACTTTTGACAATTTAAGTGTTATCTCGTGCCAAGTTTTGGCCTTCTAAGGATTTGCACGTCTATTTTAAGCATTCGTTCGTTCCTGCTGATGGATGCTTCCTTACCCCTTAGTGCTTTATCTACAGCATCTCTATTGCAGAGTCAGACCGGACCAATATGTTAGGCCTTCTTTCCAAAGACATTCTTGTAATAATCGGCAGAATCCTTTTCCAATTCACAAAAGCTGTTAAAAATGTTTCCATAGCTCTTTAGCTCTGATTTGACTATTTCTTTTGCTAACTTGGAAAAATCTGTTTCCTCTTCTTGCCTTAAATATTCTGGTAGCTGAGTCCTCGTCAGCTTTATTTCTCCACGGAGGTGAGGCACTAGGAAAGTTTCTGATTCGGATGAAACTCTCTTGTGTGGTTGATATAGTGCAAGAATTGCCGCCGTGCGCATAGCAAAGAAACTTGTCCCTCCAAAGGCTAGCCTGGGAATTTTCAACTGAGCAGCAACATCGGTAGCCCATGGAAAGAATAAATCTACTACTAGAGAATCCGGTCTATGTTCTTCCAGGATATGCAAGACCGGTTCCTGGAGCTAGCTCAGGGCCTTCCAGAATTTTCTCAAACATTCCGCCTGATTTTGGCTCCAAGTGACTGCATCCATGTTCTCCCAACCTTCTGGTAATCCTACTTCAATTGACGGGAGTTTGATGGTCTGGATGTTGAACTCCAAACCCGACTGATGGACTCTTTTGATTTGCTTGGAAAAAAGGGTCGCACAGATAGGGGTGGTGACGATGGTGACTTTTGCTTCTCTAGTTGCAAAGGTTTTGGCCATGTCCATCATGGGAATCATGTGGCCTGGAAGCACCAGTGGGAGAAAGAAAATATGCAGTGGATTACTTTCATTCTCCATACAGAGGGAAAAAGATAAGAGGCTTTGCTTTGTCTACGCAGATTGCAGAGTTTGACAAAGCTGGCTAATGTACATGTCTATGGCCATATATTGTGACATTACGCACCACAGGATAGAGGATAAAGAAGATGAGTCCTTGAAAGGTTAAGCTCACTCGTTCAGAATCACATATCCTCAAGTTCATATCTGTGAGGAAGCATGAGAAATTTCTTCCAAGCAAGGGAGTATATCATCTCCTAAGAAAGGAAATGTACAGATTAATGGTATGACCAGAAGAAACATCACAATCCATGCTAAGTGGCTGGCAGGTATTTCAAAAGAATCTTTATCAAGCTATTTGTATTATACAGTAATAATGAGTAGAAATAAGGCATTGAAGTTTCTATAGGCTGACCTGAATTCTAGAGAAGCCTGCATGATTTGTGAACATCATTTGCTTGTTTAACGTAACTTTCCTGATCTGGGATTCTTCAGGACTCACTCTATCATCATCAGCATGTCCTACTTATGTGTAGAGTGATAGAAAAGGCAGGATTTATGTATTGACATTTTGACTCAACACGGTTCCAAGAACGAGAAAATTTCTCAGCAGTAAATTTCCCATAATTTAAACGGATAGTAGAAAAACAGTTCTAACAACTGCAGCTCCGAAACGAAAATTAAAATCTATTAAAAAAAATTCAATTAATGTGTAATGGACGAGGTAAGGAGCATAAAAGGCTTAGTTTTTACCACCCCACAAGATGATTATTTCTTGATTAAGTTTGATAAGAGAATAAGAAGAAGACACAATACTAAAAATCCAGTTCAAAGTGCAATTGTAGAAGGAATATTATTATTGCTCATTTTTCATAAGATAATATAATCTATGGAAAATGACACAAATGGTCCATGAACTTTGGTTCAATGTGCAATATGATTCATCAAATTAATTACTTTATTTAATGTGATCCCTGAATTTTAACTGAATATTCAATGCGATTCTTAAACTTTTAATTTATTCAATATGGTCACTAAACTTGTGGTATATATTCAAACTAGTCCTTAGACTACATAAAAATGTTCAATGTCATCTGTCATTAATTTAAGTTCAAAGACCACATTGAACATTTTTTTTATAGTTAAGGGACTAGTTTGAACATATACCAAGAGTTTAGGAACCACAATGAACATTTGGTTAAAATTTAGAAATTATATTGTACATCAAGTTAAAGTTCAATGGCTATTTGTATCTTTATCCCTATAATCCGATGCTTAGACATTCCTATGGGCCACATTCGCTGTATTGGAATTTTGTTTAATGTATTGGTTTTCCCCTCGTTTATGAAGGTACTCGAGTAATTAGTAATCTGCCTCTCATACACAGTAGGAAGGGCGAACATATTCACATTATCAGCTTTCTGTAAGGAATACGTGCTATTTGGGACAGAAGGGCAAACCTGTTCACATGATCAGCCAGTTATTGCTTCCTTGTGAATGGAGAACATGTTCATCTCCTTGACCAATCTCAAGATAATACGAACATGACATAGCGGGAGGCCGCTACTTTTGTTCAGTATCTGCTCTATGCAATCTCAGTTCTTGAATTAGAGAAGTCAAATCTGAATAGGATGATCCACCTTCTTCAACAGCCTCTCTTGCCGTTTCCCTGGGCACTTTTGCCCTTCTTCTCATTCCCTCGGCCTCTTCACCCACCATAATTCGCATCACTGCCTTCTCAACACCGTCTCCTCTCAAGCTATCTCCAACCACTGTAACCCACTGTTTAACCCCTATGCCAGTCCCGGCCTTGAGCACATCAGTCACCAACTTTTTGCCCTAGAACTGCTCAGAAGACACGACAACAACTCGCAATGTGTCCAAACCTTCCAACGGATACGTGATTGAGGATCAGGACTTGGTGTGCCATAATGTTCAATTCCTGCATTGTTGCCTAACATCCTTGGCGTGTGATGCATTACCTTTACTGGTAATGACCAGATGCTATACGGGCAAGAAAAAGTAGCGTTCTCGCACTCTGCGCAAGTGAATGTGAAACCGCAAACAAATTTATTAAAAAAAAAAAAAACTGTTTTTGCAGCTGAAAGTAGCATACCTTTGCTCTTGCAGTTGGATTGTTGGCATTTCAGGGCTGCAAACAAGATAAGGACGATATTAGTATTATAATTATTGTGAGATGCTTATTTTGATGCTAAAACTTTTCAAATGATTATTTAAGTGTCATACTGATCACTTAAGTTATTCAGACAACGAAAAATCTGACGTGACTTACTAAAATGTTTCAGCATTAAATTGATCTCATAAGTTTTAGCACTAAAATGACTGTTTTTTAAGTTTTCATGCAAAAAATGATTTAAAATTGTATGGTGCATAATTTATGTACTGAAGAATGTCACGGAATCTATCCATTTTCTACTACAGAAGTTGAAATTAAATTTGTTCACAAATGTTCCCTCACAGTTGATCAAGAGAAGTAGTCCATTTCCACAAGACCCCAAGCTCTGTTGTTCAATCTCAAAACAGAAAGAAACAAATGCAAAGTTAGAAGAGGCGAAGAAAATTTTACTCACTTCTGTTTCTATTTAGGAAAATAAATAGGCTTTCATGATTTTTAATGAAATTATTTGGAGAGAACGTTTGCTCCATGATTTGCGTTGGCGACCAGCAAAACAAAGAAAAATAATGTCAAAGTCATAATATTCACATAATGATTTTTGCTTTTTGTCCATGTCGCTCTGTCGTCAAATTTCTAATTTAATAAATTTAAGAGAAAAAAAATTGTAAATGATCAACTCAGTTCCAAAATTTAATAGACATTGCTTTAGTACAAAAACTTATTAAAACATTAATTTAAGGGGAAAATTACTAAAAAAATTCTAAATATGTTGCAATTGTATCAATTCAATTCAGTCCTAAATTTTTTTTTGTGGCTAATTCAGTCATAAAATTTTTGCATTTATGCCAATCCAATCCATCTAACCTATGCTGACATGGATGATTTTTAATAATATTTTATTTTTTCAAATTTTTTTATTAATTTTTTAACTTCTCTTTTTCTTTTTTCTCTTCTTCCTTCTTTTGCTTTCTTTCCCCATAGTGGCCGGCGAGGTTTCGATGAGGTTTTGGCAAGGATTGTCAGCACTAGGCACCAATGAGTGTCACGGCCCTCACCTAGCCTCCCCTAAATGTGGGCGAGGCTAGCCTCACCATGGCCTTGCCAATCATGGGAAAAGGCAGCTTCACTCTCGGCTGGCAAGGCCATGGCTGCCGTTGCCAATGGTTGGATGAACTCGACCTCAACCTCACCCTTGCCTAGAGATAGCGAAGCGAGCCTCGCCCTTGGCCGACAAGGTTGCCTCAACCCAACAACTGACCCTTGCCACTAGCTAGTCGCCTCTACCAAATAAAAGGCTTGTTCAAGAAGACCATCTTATTCTCCGAAAAAGAAAATATTGAACCCACTAATTATTTCCGCTAGACCAACATATTTCTTGGGGAACCAATAAATACTTCTGCTACAAAAAAAGGATTGGAATAAGAAACCTCAAATGTTCGTGCTCTTGCTACGGTTAAGCGATTCTCTTCGGATAATTTGTCCAACCCAAGGATAGCTATAATGCCTTAAAGTTCTTTGTAATGTTTTAAAGTTTGCTTAACTCTTTGTGTAGTTTCACAATGTTCCTCAACAACAATTCAAGGTCTCCTAGTTTGATCGGTATTGCTTAGAAGTAATATTGGATTTATAATTCATCCATAGGAAGTAATGGGATGAGTTGAAGAAGAAGAAAAAAATAAAGAGAAAGAAAAGAAAAAAAAACTATTACCATTGGCCTCGTCAACACATGTCGTGCTATGTTAGCGTTGGTAGGGATGTAAACGATTCGGTTTGATTTGGTTTTTTGAAAAAACTGAACTGATAAAAGATGATACCGAACCGAACCGAAATCGTCTTGAAATGAATACAAACTGAATCGAAAATGCAATTCGGTACTGTTTGGTTCGGACGGTTTTTTGGTTTTCCTATTTTTACTTTGCTTATTAGAACCTAAATGAAGAAGATATGATAAAGAAAAAAGATTGTTCAATTTTTATTGAGAATTTCAGTTTAGTTTGGTTAACTGAACCAAATCGAAAATCGAACAAAACCAAAAAAGTTAATAGTTATTTTTCAGTTAACCAAACCGAGATTGAACCGAACCAAAAACACATGAAATTTCGGTTCGGTTTTTGACACCCCTAAGCACCGGTCGTGCCATGTTAGTGCATGTTGGTCAAATTTAGCCGAATAGACTGAATCAGCATTATTACAAAAGATTTATAACTTAATTGATAAAAAAATAAGTTTATGATTGAATATGTATAATTATAATAGATTTAGGATATTTTTTGATAATTTACCTTCATTTATGTGATTCAGGCAAGCCGCGTCACATTTTGAGCATCCTATGACAGCGGGGAAATTGATGCCGCGTCTTTCCAACTGTAATTGGAACGAGACATGAGCACGATTCAAGCTTCATTGACGGCGTATTGATTATCCTAAGTGAGATTTCCATGCACGAAAAAGTAAAAAGGAGCCGTCCTAAATTAGATGTCCCGTAGCCAAAATCGGATGTGAGGCCCTTGTCGTGCGAATTGGTCATGAGTGGGTGAATTGCCTCTTTCAATAAGCCCTATGACTTGCAGGCTAGACGTAGTAGATTATCCCCACTCGTCTTTCTGGTCACCATTAAAGTAATATTTGACCAGGAGAAATCAAACTTGTCTTCTTCTCAAGCCCCCCTCCCTAATATTTTTGTCCCAGGTTTGAAGCCATTAAACAAACCTCAGCTTTTACAAGTCAACAGCATCACTACTGAATCTTTCTCCCGCTTCACCGGCATCATTCCTGAACACGTTCCTGTAGCAGAACGTTCTCCTGTGTGGCCAAATGGGTAGTGAAAGGCATCAGCTTCACATTTTCTTCTTCCCTTTCATGGCTCCGGGCCACACGATCCCGATGATCGACCTGGCCAAACTGTTCGCCACAAGAGGCTGCAAGTCCACCCTCATCACCACCCCCCATGACGAGCTCACCTTCTTGAAATCCATCGCGAAAACCAAGGATTCAGGCTTCAACATTGATGCCGTCACGATGACATTGCCCCTGAAGGAGGTCGGCTTGCCAGAAGACTCTGGCAATCTCAGCAAAATCACTACGATGGAAATGCACAAGCCGTTCATGAGAGCCGTCAGGATGCTGGACCGACAGTTCGAGCTGCTGATAGAGAAACTCGCCCCCGATTGTCTGATCTCGGACTCTTTCTTCCCCTGGACAACTGAGATCGCGGCCAAGTTCGGCATTCCTAGGCTCCTTTTCCATGGGACAAGTGCCTTCTCCATGGCGGGGATAGATTGTGTGAGGCTCTATGAGCCTCACAAGAAGGTGTCCTGCGATTCGGAGCCCTTCGTCATCCCCAACTTCCCTGGAGAAATCACATTGACCAGGATGCAGTTGCAGGACTTTGTCAGGGAAGAGAACGAGTTCACCAAGTTCTACAATGAGGTGAAGGAATCGGAGAAGAGGAGCTACGGAGTCATCATGAATAGCTTCTACGAGCTTGAGCCGGCTTACGCTGACCATTACAGGACATTCCTCGGGAGACCATCCTGGTTTATCGGCCCGCTCTCGCTGTGCAATAAGGAGACTGAGGACAAAGCACACAGGGGCGACCAAGCATCCATTGACCAGCACGAGTGCCTCAAGTGGCTTGACTCGAAGCAACCCAACTCAGTTATCTACATTTGCTTTGGAAGCATGACGAATTTCAATGCTGCTCAGCTCCACGAGGTCGCTGTCGGACTAGAAGCATCAGGGCAACAGTTCATCTGGGTGGTGAAGGACCCTAATGTGGGAGAAGGCAAAGAAGGGTGGTTGCCTGATGGGTACGAATCAAGAATCCGAAACAAAGGCCTCATCATCCGGGGCTGGGCTCCTCAGGTGCTGATTCTCGATCATGAGGCGACCGGAGGATTCGTGACGCATTGCGGGTGGAACTCAATCCTGGAGGCGGTCACGGCCGGCGTGCCAATGGTGATGTGGCCAGTCACGGCAGAGCAATTCTACAATGAGAAGCTCGTGACCCAAGTGCTCAAGATCGGTATTGACATCGGGGTGAAGCGGTGGGTTGCCTCGTTCGGCGACACCGTGAAGAGCAAGAAAGTGGAGGAGGCAGTGAAGAGAATCCTGGTGGGCGAGGAAGCAGAGGAAATGAGAAGGAGAGCGAGAGCACTTGCAGAGATGGCGAGAGGGGCTGTGGAAGAAGGTGGGTCTTCTTGGTCTGATTTGGGTGCTCTCATTCAAGAGCTCAAATCGCACAGATTGGCTCACACTGAGAAGATCTGATTCATGACCCGGAGCAATCGATCTTGAACTTTTGCTTCAAGAGAATAAAACTGAAGAAATGGAAATCTTCTTTTCTGTTACTGTTGTGGTATAGCAGTATAGAAAAATGCTGGATTTGCTGTTTCTTTCATGGGATCTATTCCTCGGAATGTTGTGATTGTCTAATGTTGTAGGATGTGAGTTCGTTTCTCTAGATCTTGAATTCTTTTGTGCCCATGAAATTAAAGTCCGTCTCGTAGTTTGCGATTTGGATAGGAAGATGCCCTCCGTACTTTCCCTTTTGCTGAATAGTCTGTTCTGTAGGCACAGCAGCCGGAGAGATCTTTGCAACTTCATTTTCCACTTCAACAAACAAAGAAAGAAAAGAAGAGAAAATATTGGGTGCAATTGTTATGCCATGTTGGAAAATTTATATTTCCATTCATCGTGTAACTCGTGTCGCTCGTAGGCCTACCTATCATAAAGCAATAACTTGACACTTGGCTATTGCATGATCTTGCAAGTTGTATATTTGTTGTTTCTTTTTTGGGGCAGTGAGGTGTATATAACTTGGCAACCATTTTAGAGAAAAGACGGAGAGGTCCTTCTTTTGGTCCTCACGGCAATTTTTCCCTGTAATCATTCCTTGAGTTTACAGGTATTTTCGGCAAAAACCAAATTGGCAATTTCTAGGGTGAGCATGGTTCGGGTTGGGCCGGTCTACCCCGACCCTTGGACCAACTCGCACAGGATCGGTCCTCAATTTTTGAAACCGAGGACTGACTCTATTGAGCCTAGGAACAAGGATCGGACCAACCCAATAAGTTCAGTCCGATTCCAGGGTTAACTCGGGATCAACCATTAATTTTTTTTATTTTTTTGTATTTCTGAAAAATTAAACCAATTATTTCAAATTACATATTTATCAATACTGTGATTTTAACTAAACTATAAATAATAATACATATTCAACAAATTTAAAATAAGGTAACAATAAAAACTTCACACTTGTTAAAAGTAAGAAATCATAAAAACAATTAAGATTGCTTATAAAACCACAAGACAAGCGTTGCTCACGAGTGAAAGGAAATTTCTAATTAAGGCTTTATTTCCTTATGATTTACTCCAAACAAGCAAGGTTAGTGAATAGAGGTGAGCAACACAAGCGTTAAGTGACAAGTGGGGTGAGCATGGCAAACAAGGTGAGTGTCGAGTGATAAGCAACCAAAAGTGAGTGAAGTAAGTGTCAAGTGGCAAACGGGGCAAAATTGCTCACGAGTGAAATTTTTTTTTCGATTTTACTTGGCAAATTGAATACTAAAAGGATGAAGTAGAAAAAAGAGAACAAGAGTACTAGAGGAAGACGGCATTTGAATTAGGATCTACTCTTTAGAATAAATAAAAATATATTATTTATAATATAATATATATTGCCAAAGTTGATCTGGGTTGGACCAATCCGAAACTCCTAAAACCGAGAACCAACTTGCACAATGCTGATCCAGGGATCTCAGGACCAAGGACCGACCCAATCCTCTTGGGAACCAGACCAGGACCGGCAGGGTTGGGCCGGTCCACGGTTGACCCTGGACCGATGCTCACCTCTAGCAATTTCCATTTGTCGTGGATTGGAAGTGGACAGTTGTTGACATCATTAAAGTATCACACAATGAGAAGCCTATTGCACGTCATATTCATAGATTGGGCACCTCTAGTGCGAAGGAGTTGCAGAAATTTGTGGTGCTTCCTCACGGGCGTGTACCTTAGGACATGTGATTCAGAATTTTCTTACCGCCCTTTTTGTGATAAAAGTCAGAAACAAGTTAGCATATTCCTTCAAGGACCCGTCTTCTTATCCTGTATACTGTGGTGCGCATGTCAAAATATGGCGATAGACAGGTTTCGGAACAGGCACATTAGCCAGCTTGTTAAAACTTTGCAATCTGCATAGACGAATCAAAGCCTGCATTTATCCTTTTTTTCCCTTTATATGGAAGAATGAAAGTAACCAGAATTCGTACTTTCTCTCTGCCATTAGTGCTTCAAGGCCACATAATACCCACAATGGACAAACATGGCCAGGACCTTTGCGACTCGAGGTGCAAAATTCACCATCATCACCACCCCTCTCCGTGCGACCCTATTTTTCTGGGTGAATCGATAGAATGGATTTGATGCAGTCATTTCGAGCCGATCTTGCTCCAGATCCGATCTTGCGTATCCTGCAAGAACATAGGCCGGATTCTCTAGCAGCAGAAGCATTCTTTTCACGGGCTTACGATGTTGCTGCTCCGTTCAAAAAATATGGGTTACCGTCTGGAGGGACAAGTTTCTCTGCCATGTGCACCAGGGGATTTATCGCACTACATCTGTGATACGTGGCCATTGTAAAGCCCAAGCCCAACCCATTTTTGCTCTTCTCCTCAATAGATAGTGCAAGTAAGCGTAAAAGGAAAGAGGAACATGACGTCGACGGCAAAAGCAAGGGAAAATAAAAGAAGGGCCTTAGAGAACTTACCCCCCAATTCCGCCTGATTTCGGCTTGAAATGACCGCATCGAATTGATTCTCTCGATTTGCCAGGAAAAAAAAGGATTGGCATGGAAAGGGGCGGTGACGACGGTGAATGTTGTTTTTTTTTATTGGTCCTACTTTACTTCTGCTTTAATACTTAAGACTTTTGCTCTATCTTTTTGTAAGGCGTGAAAGTTAAAACTCACTGTGGGAATGATTTAGTTTCAAGAGTGAGTCGAAGTGGAAACGATTTAGTTTTAAGAGTGGATTTTGATTTTCATATTCTACACAAATGTAGGGCAAGTTTTAGAGTGAGAGTTACAGTAGAACCAACAAAAAAATAAAGAACTTGTCAGTGAAAGAAGAACAGGAGAAAAAGAGAGAAGATGATTCTAAAGTACAGTTTGATTAGAGCAAAATTCTGAAGTTTTACGTTCGAGTTATGCGTAAAGACCAATAAGCAAAAAGGATAAAGATGCATGTTTGTTAAATATGAGTTTTTCTGTTAGAGTGTAGGGGTTGATTGGTCGACGAATGAGTGTAGTTTAGTTGAGCCATTCGTTAGAATAGTGTATTAACCATATTTTGATATCATTGTTTGATTAATTGATAAGAATACAATTGCGTCAATTCGAGTAACTTTTGTAAGTTGTTTTTCAACTTTCTTAGGGTGAATAGTGTTATTTCTTTTTCAAGTTTGTAAACTCATATTTTGATGTAATATGGATTAGTTATATTATGAATTAAGAAATGTCATTTTTTTTTGCATGAAATTGGATTTAACAATTACTACCTTTTGCTTTATTTGAAATGGCAATATATGATCTATGAAAGGTTCTATGATAAATTGAATCGTGAAAAGTGATATGATTTGATTATTAAACTTGAGTTTTGATATGGTTTTGGTTGCAGGTTATTGGAGATTGAGGTTGGTAAATTATGCTCATGTAGCTATGATTGGAACCCATTGAGGAGTAAGTATATTGTTATCAAGACATCCTTTTGAGTTGAAAGACCAACTAATATAGGTAGAGACCTAGCTAATGAGAAAATTTGGTTGCCTTCATCACGAGCACAACATAACCATAGTTAGATGTTGAACATTACATTAGTTGATAGAATGGATTATTAATGATTGGCTTGATTGAGATTGATCAATGGAATAGAATATCGATGGTTGATTTGTTATCGTGAGTTGACATTGTTGATTGGTCTTATGCATAAAAAGTTTTGCTTATATGATGTGCTGAATTTGGGATTGAGAAGTTATGACATTGGTTTAGCGAATGTTCGATATACTTAGAAGTTTTGCACTACTCATGCCTTGGTTGCTCATTTCATTTATCTTACTTGCTTTTTGATTTTTCAACTAGCCACAAGTAAGACGAGAGTATTTACGTTATTAGGAGGACATTTGATAGTATGATTTTTGGGTAAGAGTTGTTTGTGCTTGAGATGGACTGGTGAGTTTACTTGCCAGATGGAGATGCATATATGTTTTCTTATGGATTATAGAAACTTTGATATTATAACCAATCGACTCTTTTATCAAATATATATGGATGTATATATTTCAATAACATGTTGATAATGATTATGTTTGAGGCCTTGTCATTACTTCTATACTTGTAGAGCTGAGGGGTGACAAAATCAACCACACGAGAGTTTCAACCGATTTAGAAACTTTCCTTGTGCCTTGCCTCCCTGGTCGAATCAGAGCTAAAGAGCTATGGGAGCATTTTTAACAGCTCCTACGAACTTGAAAAGGATTATGCCAATAATTACAGGAATGTCTTGGGAAGGAAGGCCTGGCATACGGTCCTGTCTCACTCTGCAATAGAGATACTGTCGTTAAGGCACTGAGGGATAAGAAAACATCCATCAGCAGCCATGAATGCTTAAGATGGCTAGATTCGGAAAGGCCCAACTTGGTTATCAGCGCGTGTTTTGGCAGCTTGACCAAATTCAGTTCTCAACAGCTGGTGGAAATCGCAAGGGGGCTTGAGGCATCTCAACAAGATCTCATATGGATTGGGCAAATTAATAAAATTGAACAACTAGATTGGCTACTAGAAGATTTCGAAGAAAGAATGGATAGGAAGGGCCTAATCGTAAAAGGGTGGGCGCCTCAAGTTATGATTCCTGATCAAGAGTCGACGGGTGGATTCGTGACTCATGAGCCATGAGTGGCAGGAAGAAGAAGCGAAGTTGATCAATTTCACTACCTGTAGGCTGTAGCCATTCTCGGATGGGGTGATCGAACACCTAAGAAAAGACAGGAGGAAAAGATGAACCTAAGGTTTCGTTCAGCTTCGAAGAGAGTTTATCGAGGATGACCAAGATAAAATGATTCCTCATGCCCATCCATGCACAATGATATCAGATGAGCACCGCAATGTTAGGGATTGCCCAGATAAGAGGACAAACACATTCAGAGGATCAGCAATGCTGTATCTGCAAGCCAGAGTCCAGAATTCACGTGTTCTCGTCCTCATTTGTCTGGAAGCATCAGAAAAATTAACTGCTGCTTCGACACTGAAACAATTTTCATTCAAGCTCGATGACAAGAAATTTTGTATGGCTGCAAAGTAAAGATAAACTTACAGAGAATCCATGCTGCTTTGTAACCGGATTGGCCCAGTTATGACAAAAATGTCATTATCATATATACATATTCTCTTACGTCAAAGAAAAATGGCGATAAGCGTTTGAGTTTACTCAGGAAGTTATGACTAGGCTAACCAGGATGGCGATTTGCGGTTAGCTTTTCCCTGTTCATCTACTTTCCCTGATCTGGGACCACCTGAAGCTTCTCCAATGACATATTCCTCCAAGCCAAGCCATCTGCAGTCCCCATCAGTCCATCATGATTATTGGTGGACGTACCAGTATGATTGTGGTAGTTACTTTAAGTCCAATTAACATAGGAAATCTTGCTGAGTGGTTCTCTACTTTCAGGCGCGAGATTACTGAATTGCAAGAATTGCCAGTCGCACTACTTCATCTTCATTTGTCCCTGCAAGTCATATATAACAAAGACTTCTGGAGTGGCTAAAGATGCAATTTCAGGGGCTTGATTAAATAATACAATCTGCCTCCTGCATCAATTAAATACATAGAAGCGATGTTATTCTCCTTTCCCTGGAGCTGGTACCTACAAATCTGAAAGTAGGTAATTTCAACTTAGCTGGTCATTAACCGATAAGCACACGACGTCACAGACAGCTACTACATCCATTTTTTACAAGTTTGAACTCTCCTTGCTGTTCACTGAACAATAGTATCACGTGGTGAGCTGAGACTATATATTACCGACACAATCACTTCGAACCTAGACCTTCTTGCGAGACTTGAGCTCTTGAATTAAGGCCTCAGCCTCTTCGTACGATGACCCGCCTTCCTCAACCGCCCTCTTGGCTTTCTCTCCGAGTTCTTTGGCTCTTCTCCTCATCTCCGCTGCCTTCTCTCCTCCATCCATCACTTTCCTCACGGCCGCCTCCACTTTCTCCCTCCCCACCGGTGGGCCCGGCTGGGCGTTCCAAGATGTCCACTCCATGCTCCCAACCTGGACCCCAATCCTCAACACATCGGTGATCAACTTCTCATTGAAGAACTGCTCAGCTGAGTGAGGGAAAGTGACCATCGGAACACCAGCGCTCACACCCTCCAGAGTCGAGTTCCACCCGCAGTGTGTCATGTACCCACCCACCGAAGGGTGTTC
Source organism: Corymbia maculata (assembly GCA_014182735.1). Lineage (NCBI taxonomy): Eukaryota > Viridiplantae > Streptophyta > Magnoliopsida > Myrtales > Myrtaceae > Corymbia > Corymbia maculata. Next base: position 23,599,453 of record CM024690.1, read on the forward strand.
GAGAATCAACAGCTGGGGCGCCCATCCTCTGATAATCAACCCTCTCTTGGACTCCTTCAATCTCTCTTCAAGCCCACTTGGAAGCCAATCCTCTCGGCCTCCCTCTCCATTTTCCATCGGCTCAAAGATTTTCCCGATTGCCCAAATGAACGAACAGCTCGAAGCCTCAAGACCATATGCAATCTCAAGGAGCTGTTTCGGGGTCAACCTGGCCAAACTCCCAAAACTAACATAAAGGACGGAGTTGGGTTCTTTAGCATTGAGCCAACTCAAGCAACTCTGCTCATCAATAGCAGCTCGTTGCCCTCTCTCGGCCTTATCCTCCACATTCCTATTGCACAGCGACACTGGTCCGATCACCCAGGCTTTCTTCGCCATCTCCTTCTTGAAATACTCCACATAAGCCGGTTCCAGATCTAGAAAGCTATTTACCACAACCCCAAGACTCCTGTCCTCCGAATTCAACGTCCGACCGCTCAGCTTCCCACTGCCTGACAGCTTGTGAAAATGCGGAAGCTGTGACTTTGTCATCACAATCCTATCCGGCAGGCCCGGGATCTCAAACGGGCAGTATTCGGAATCCACCTTGTCGTGAGGCCTGTGAGTCCGCATCAATTCTTGAGCACTCCGGGAGAAGCAGCCGTTCCCGTTGAACACGATCCTGGGGACTCCTACCGCATCAATGACATCGGCCGACCAGCGGTGGAACGTGTCAGCAATGATGCAATCGGGTCGCCTCGCAATGAGCAAGTGCCTGAGGGGTTCCTGGAGCATGGAGGTGTCGGTGAAGGGGGCGGCGGACATATCAGAGTCAGGCGGCTCGGAGCCTGGGGGCAAGTCAAGGGGGTGGATGGAGATGGACCGGCCTGAGTCCCGGTCACGGGCGATGGAGCGTTGGAAGGAGAGGGCATTGTTAGGGGCAGCAACGATGGTGGACTTGACACCATGGGAGGCGAAGAGGCGGGCGAGGTCGATCATGGGGATCTGGTGGCCTCCTCCCACGAAGGGGAAGAAGAACATCTCCAACTCGTCCGCCATTGATGAATGCACCATAGAGAGAGAGAGAGAGGATTAAGGATGGTGCAGGCGGCTTGAGATGGAACGTCTGGTTCTCCCCATCTTTTATAGGCAATTGTTCCTGGAATCAGAATTTTCTTTCTATTTCCTTTTTTTCCTTTTTAGTGCACAGACTCAAAAATGTTAATGATCATATCATATCTCAATGAGAAATTATTAAACTTGCCTAACAAAAAAGAGAAAAGAATCTCATCCACGAGTACACTTAGTGCACTTATTAATTGTACTTAAATAAGATAATAATTTATGTCTCTGAGGTAAGCACTAAAAAAAGTAAATTTGGGAAATGATCTACCTTCTTTATTTAAGTGCTTAATGACCGACTGTTAACAAACTGTGATATTAAAAAAAAAAAGTGTATCGAGTTCTTCTAGCTTCAATTTACCTCACATAAAAAATTAGTACTCCAAAACTCTCGCTTGACCAGTTTCCCAACAAATGTCTTTGATATATGTATCAATAAATTTTCCAATTTTTCCATCATGTTAATAAAAGCCAAATCAATACTTACCAATTATTAACATCGTGATTGCGCTCACATGTGCTATTAGGGAAAATCTGCTCACGAGCATTATAGGGAGTTTTTCTTTTCATTCGACCACTTCAATAGACGTCATTGAAAACACACTTACCATTCCTCGTAGATCCATCGATCTACAAACGCATCATCCAACATCCCTAATAAATAAAAAAGAGGAAAAAAATCGCAGAATTCTAGGCTCGACTGATAAGGGGATCGAGGGAAATTAAGAAAGTGATGATTCGGTATTTTAATGCGCCGATTCTCTCGAGTGGAAACGGGGAGAAAGGCGGATTACGGCCCGGCACGCAGCTCGAAAAGAACAATTTTAGAATGACTTTGGAAAGGAGAGCATTCACACATCGTTTGAGGGGACACCCGGCACGTGACATCCTCCAATAATAATCGTAGGGAGGCTCGCCTTCCTTTCTCAATCACGAAACGACAAAACAACGAACGAAACGACGAGTGATAAAGGATAAAAATATGGAAAACGTCACATCTTGGTGATGGACACTATGACGCCAGGTCCTTTGGATTTTCCCCAATGGCCGCACCTCCCGTCCACTCCATGTGTGCACTTGGGCAGGCCTCGACGCGATGTAGTGTTCCCCTAGGTTTTGCTGACTATGGCGGTGACGTCAGTGGACGCTGACTTGGCCCCCCGCCTGACAAAAACTGAAGCACGTTTCGGGAGAAATTTTTTTATAGATAACTATTCTACTTTAAAAATCAATAAATAAAATTTTATTTATTTTATTTCTCGAATGAATTTTTAAGTAAAAATATATGTTTAATAACCGTAAATATGATTCGAAATTTCTTCCTCTTAAGCAATGATGGCAGGCAAGCCCTTTGATTAGTGTAACGACCCAGCGACAATGCATGAGGAGAAAAGATCGCAATACGTCCATGCTTTAGTCTTCGGATAGGCGCAAGGAGGAGGAGGCATATCTCTTGTCCCCATCGCATCGGGGAGTCTTGTATTGGTTTATAAAGTTATGCGTTTTCTATATATACAGAAACTCATAGGAACAAAATTATGAGAGCTTAATAGGACTTAAAACAGACAATATTACATAGCGATAGCTCTGGATTCTTACAAACTCGACATCGCAGTAGGTGATTGGTGACCAACGGTAGGTAGGCGGCAACATGCAGTAGGCAAGTGGTAACCAGCATACGACAATTGATGCACAATGATGGGTGAGCAATCACCAAGTAGCAAGAGTTTTCTTTATTTTTTGCTTTTGTTTTAAAAATAGAAAAGTAAAAAAAAATTACTTTTCATGTCTATTACAAACCTATTTTCGAAGTAAAAATTTGTTCTAGGAACAAAAAAATGAAATTGCGTTACTAAATAAATTTATATTTTGAAAATATTCTCAAGAACAAAAAAAAACATAACGATTATCATACACGCTTTTAGCGTCCTCGAATCAGATTTAGGTTGACTCGAATTTGGTTTTGGGCCCTCAAAGAGGTGAGCCAAGTCAGATTTGGGTTGGACTAAAAATGATCTGATTCAAATTGACTCATTTAGTCTGTTTTGACCGATTTATACGTAACATAAATTTAGTGAGTCATATCCAATCCAACCCATATTATTAAAATACTTCCATATTTAATTCAACCTATGAAAATTCATATCCACCTAATTAACCCAATTTTAAACTCTTCATGTGTAAATATTATTTGGATAATATCGTTATTTAGACTACAAGATGCTAAAGACTCGGCTTTCAACATTGCATTTAATTTTCAATTCCCATTTGGATTCACAATGAAGAATAAGAGAAAATCAGTATGTGGTAATGAATTTATGAAATTACAGCAACAAATAATGTGGAGGAATTGAAATTTTTAATTAAGTGAAATGTAAAATATTGAAAAGGATGATTTATGCTAACCATGATTGCAATAACAAGAGTGAAGATTAGAATATTACATAAAAATAACAATTTCAAATGCATCTAATGAAATATATACTCCAATAATTAATAGATAGAAATTACAAGATAAATAACAAAAAAATAATGTAAAAAATAAAGTCGCTGATATTTTTAATAAAGGTAAAGTTGGACTCATTCTTGTGAGCCCACCAAAACTTCTTGGAACTTGAAATAGTTTAGGAAATTCATGATTTTCTTATAATGGATGAAAAAAGGGTCACAAATATGAATTGGGCTTAGATAAACTATAAACCCATTCAATACTTAAATATCTTCGAGTTTTGTCATTTTAATCTATTTATGATTCATTTACTAAAAATAACTAATATGTACTCAATTCTTCAAATATAAGTTAAGAAATGTGTTTATAACCCATTTGATGGACTTACTTACAACCTTGCTAACAATTTTTTTTATAATCAGGTAAATAAATGCGACGAGATTAGTTAATGATGTTACTAATTAGTCTTAGTCAGATAATAAATGACAATAGACCATAGAACAGCGGTGCTACGATGCGCTAGTGCATCATACAATTTCCCACGTTTCGAGAGAATCATTCAAAGTGGAGGCTGGAAAAAAACGGAACTTGTGAGCCGGTGTAAAATTTTTTTGCATATGACTTGTAAAGTTTGGGATAAGAATATTAGAAGTAACAAAATTTTCATATGACGATTAGTTGAGTGTCAAATTTTTTTTTTCTCACTTGAGTATCACATTAAAGTAAAATCAATTATTTAAGTGCCAATTCCAACAAATCATCTTATGTGGAATTTTTTATTTGTTTTCATTATTTTTTATATTCGTATTTTGCCTTTTTTTTTTGTTTCGTTTTCTTTAGGGCCAATAAAAGTCGCACTCTCACCGGCCGTGGAACCGTCACCCAAATCTAGCTGTGAAGGCCTTGGGCGAGCTCACTAGTTGCGGGCAAGGCAACGAGGGCCCTCACTAATAGTTGACGAGGCCCTGATGGTCTCGCCTAGGGCCTTCGTGGCCAAGGGAGAGGATTCCACTGTGACCCTAAAGCCCTAAAGAAAAAAAAAACAAAAAATTCAAAAAATAAATTAATAAAAAATATAATAATATAATAAAAATTGTCCATATATGCATTGGCAAAGCCACATCGAACAACTGGTGCTGCTATGTCAGATGATCTGCACCCACGTTACATCTTCCAATGAGACAAATTGGAATTAGCATTTAAGTGATTGATTTTTCGAATTTGTGACATTTAAGTGAATAGAAACAAATTTTCACACTTAAGTGAATGTCATATGAAAAGTTTTGGTATAATGTCATATGAAAAGTTTTGGTATTCCTACTATTCATCTCCTTGTAAAATTTAGATGATGATGGTATATGTTCTTATTCATCAGCAAGTTTTTTCATGTATGTGGGTTATTCCAACTTGACTTAATAGCCTTCTATTTTAGGCCCCTACCTTTTTATTTAGCAAATCTTTTTTTTTAAACCGTTCACTTAGGCATAAGTCTTAAAAATTTGAACTATAATGGAAAAAGAAATTAGAATATGATTGGTAATGTTTAGATGATAATGGTAATTTTTCAACGCATTAGCAATATTTTCATACGTATCTATAATTTCAAGTAAGTAACTTTATGAAATATTAGTACCATCATGAATTTATAAATTCATCTACTTGAAAGTAAGTCTCGAAAATAATGTAAACAAGAATCCATGATTTTTTTTTCGGATATGACTAGTCAGTTCAAAGATGTTTAATGGTAATTTTTTGCACACGGTGGTAATTCGTAGTTATTGACTTTCATTGTTTTGTTGGTAATTTTCTCAACAGTCCAGTAATCACGAATTTGTAAAATTATCTAGTTGGAGATGAGTCAAGAAAATGCGAACCGAGATCACAAAATTTTTCAAATATGACTGGCGGTATGTCAACTGATGATGATAAATTTTCACATCTCTTGCCATTTTCAAGTTAGTTGCTTTCATGTTTTGGTGTCTGTGACTCACTAAGTCAAGTTGTTTTCCATATCTGAAGCGGTCAAGCCCATTGGATTGGCTTCGCATGATCAAAAGTCATGTTGGAAACTTGCCGGTTGGAGCTGATTGGTTTCACATGATCAAAAGTAATGTCGAAATCTTGCTGGTAGGAGCTGAAAAGTCACGGATGATAAGTCAAAGAAGCAAGGCATCTGATATCATTATGTTCTGATGGACTCATACAGAATAATATAAAGCACAAAAGCAGCCATTGCCCTACCAAAGAGCAGCAGTATCTAACAAACAGAACAAGAAAATGGTGCCCATCAGTTCTAGTATGCTTCTTTGCACCAAACATTTCTGCTCAAGAATCATACAGATTCTAAGTACGAGAAAGCCCAGGAGAATAATTCAGCAACAGGCCCACTGTTTCTGTCAGCGGACTCGATCCTGAACTTACCTGCTGCATCAATAAGATCAAATCCTATAAACGATTAAGAGGACATAACAGGTGCACTGTTTCTGTCATGCCATGTCCTGGAAAATTTTCCAATAGTTTGGATGCCAAATAATCAACTCTCATCATTACTTTGCCTGTTTTCACGTGGGCGCATGAATTTGTGTACTCCCATGGCCTTCTCATCAGCTAAAATCGGGTCGGACAAAAAAAAAAATCCTATTTCTGGCATTAGTATGTAATGCTTTTACTACTGAAAATCAAGAAGAATGCTCATTTGCACGCTTCATCTGCAGGGCAGCTCTGACCACATTTCCCCTTGTTATGATTCCAATCTGAGACATACGAAAATCATCCATGAAAGGAAACAATAAGCAGCCATCCAAAGCATCCAGAAAGAATTAACTCACCAATTTGCCATTGCCATCCACCACCGGCAATCGTCGGTATTTCGTTTCCAGCAATAACCTATCATTGTAACCCAACAGCAATGATGGTCCTGACTTTATTAGACAAAAAACTCTCAAAGCAGAGACTGCATACGTTTCAATAGCATTATCACTACATAAGCATAATTTGGATAACACTTAATCTCAAAGGAAACTTGTCTTAATCCAAGGTAGAGACTAAAATATCTGCATTGAGAACAGATGAGCAAGATAGAACTACCAACTGTTGCAGAAAACATTTAAAGGTACCCTTACTCCCAGTGGAGAATGGAGACTCATAAAAAAGCAAAACTGCTTATGTTAAAGTTCTAATCATCCTCAAATCATGAGCACTTAGGAGCTTGTAAATGTTCTTGTGGAAAAGTCTAGTAAACAGAAGTGGTCAGTACTTTCATCCTCAAATTATAAACATTTTAGGAGCTTAAAAGTTTTGCTGTGACCGAGTTCAAAAAAACAGGTGTTTAGTTCTTTCACCCCAAACTATGTGCACTTTAGGAGCACAAGATTATTACTACAAATGAACAAGTTTGAGAAACAAAGAGTTCAGTTCTTTCATCCTCCAATTACTAGCACTTCAGGGGTTCATATGAATAAACTAGGTTCATTGGAATCCCATATATCTAGCATTACTAAGACAATAGCGATACCTTGCAGCATCTTCCAAATTGGTAGTTTCCCGAACAACAAGCGGTGCTGGTGTCATCAAGTCACCGACAACTTTTCCATGAGTCTTGATTAGCAATCGCTGTATCCTATTGAAAGCCTGTTTGGATATCCAGAACCAGTGGAAGGATAAATGGCAATATGCAAATTTAGATTCCCATGGATCGGAAAACAGATTAAGCAAACAATGGCCAAGAAAAGAATAGAATGGAAGACCTCCTACATACTTTCCAAGAACTATCTACGTCAGGGAAAATGTTTGCATCCCCTTGACAGCCACCTGGTACACAGAAGAATAATAATCACCAAGTGTAGTAAATTATTAGTGCTATGGAAGCCTGATAAAATGATCGAGCAAAAGGCCATAGGCTGAAAAACTGAATGATGCATGATGAAAGACCAGCTTCGTTCTAGAACCAGAATGGGAATATCAGATTTGCTTAAGAAAGAATGATAGGACAACCAAAAGAATCATCTCTCTTTTCTCTTGTATGGTAGATAAGAGAGAGTTGAACAAAGATTTGCAGGATTCTATGAAAAGAGAGGGAAAATTAACTAAAATGATTATTTATGTGGTTAAGGTATCACACCAATGATGAAAGTGTGCTACATACTTGAATCATACAGTCAAAAGAAGACTCAAAAGAAAGCTGAGTTGTTTTAAGAGGTTTTTCATATGATGAGTTAGTCGACTTACTTAACTCTCACTTAACCAGCAAGGAAATCATGGTGTAAGTGAACTATCCTAAGCACAAATGGAAATTTTATACGGAGTCATCCATGCAATGTACAATACCTGATATTGAATCAAGTGCCAAAAGGTCATAATCTGAAACAACACCAACCTGCCACAGATTATCTTTGTTCAGTTTCATGGAGAATGTAAATCACTAGGATTCTATTGAGTTAAGATAGATTAAAAAGGGATCAAAATGATGCTGAATGACCAACAAGATTTCGTAATCTTGATGGCATCGAGTTAATTTAGTAATTGTAAGTACAAATCATCCATGCTAGAAGTAAACATCAACAGGGAAACTGAAGCTGTACTAACCTCCTTTTACATTTAAGTAAGGCTCTTAGGGAACATAATTAACACATAAAAGTTGGAGACAATCCTCTGTTTGAATAGAGAAGGGTTATCGAGGCTAGAAGATGAGCACAAAAGTCACCAATTAAACAAAGTTTATCCCATATCATTAAAGTGAAAAATTGTCTGTCTTAGTGGGAATTCAATGAAGATAGCTAAAAAAGGAATTTCTGCAGACTATTCCCATGACCCTGTCCCCATAGCTCAAATATCATTATGTAGAGAATCAATGGTATCAGATCACGACCCACATATTACACAGATGATAGCTTATGTCATTTAAAGAAAGCAGCGTTCAACACTTGAGCTGTGAATGGAATACATTGCCCGACAGAACTCTACCCAATAGTCACCAAACCACGAGGGTGAAAATTGAGCAAATCAATCAATTTGAGATTGTTTAGGAAACAAATCCTTAATATGGCTTATTAAGGTGAAGAGGTGTTGAAATTACCAAATTCCAGTCATCATCGATCACAGGGAAGCCAGTTATTCTCTTCTCCACAAGCGTCTCTAGAGCTGTAACAGGTATCCGTAAATCAACATGTAGTTCACGAAATGGCAACCCACACAAACGCCAAGCTCAAACATACCTTCATCTACAGTTGTTGTGGCCTTGACAAAATGTAAATCTTCTTTCCTTGTCATAAAATCACCAACCGTGTACGACCCATTTCTCGGCTGCAACCAGGAAACCAAACAACCGTTGATAACGTAATCCCTTTTAGTGCAAAGATATTCTAAAACTAGAAACAGTCGAGACTTAACAGTGACAAATCGCCCTTCTCTCCACCATCAGAGAAAACACATCCTATGACAGTTTCTCTGAAGGATTTATTAAAAGAATTAAGAAACCAAATGCGTGAATTCCATCAGTTCATGCGACATCTCCCTTAGGGATAACACAAAGCAGGTCAACAATAAATCTCATATGACCCCCCCAAAAATAAATAAATAAATAAATAAATAAATCTCCAAACAGTAAAGCGCAAAAACAAAAAAGAAAAAGAAAAAGGGAAGAATCTAACCACACTTACAGGTACAGAGTTTGTCACCCTCGCTCCCACAGCAGCAACGGGGACAGACTGGCGATATCGCCTTCTCGAGAGATTACCACCCGGGAAATCAAAAGACCTTCTATGGCAGTGACAATAAGCGAGGCAAGCACGGGGCAATTCACAGTTTTGGTTAGGAAACGAGTTAAACCCAGAAAGCTGCATGGAGTGGAGAGAACTTGCGAAAGAAAAAGATTCCATTTTTTTACTAATTTCTCTGCTGTAGGGATGGATAACATCAATCTGTATCGACCCAAAACAGAGGAATTGATGAAACAGAGAGACGTGAGACTCAAGATGCGAGGGAGTGCCGGTGGAGACTCAGAGAGAAAACAGAGGAGACCTCAGACGAAAATTCAGGGGAGGTTCCGTAGAGGAAACAAACGCTGCGAATTTTCCTTCCTGAGAAAAGGTCTGAAATTGAGTGATGTTAACTGAAGATTTGACCCAAAAGGGTCGGCAAAGATGGCAACTCTGACGCGCTAAAAATCAAGGATCATGTGGGGATTGGAGGCGGTGGACCTTCACCATAATACGAAGGTGCTGGTGGGTGGTGGTGGTGGCCAAAATATGTGGTGGTGATTGAGGCCTCTGCTTTTTCGTCCCCTGGCCTTTCTCCATCGATTTTTTTTTTTCTCTTTCTTTTTAGTTTTACCTTCCACGTATTTTCAGATGATCTGAAAGTGGATCTGATTGTGTAGTGAGTTTAATGTGAACAATCTAATTTTTATTTTGGCCCTTTGAATATCTTATTATTATGATGAAAGAAAAGATGAAATAATAATGAAAGAAAAGATGAAATTCAGATTGTTATGAGAATATGTTGTTTGTATGCTAACGAGGATAAAGAAATTAAAAGAAAATTTGCATCGTGATGTAAATATTGTCATAAGCTTTTTTAGGGAAAAAAAATTATAGAATGAGGGTATACAAGAGAAATATAAAAAATTTTGTTAAGTAATATACTGATTTTTAGACATTTCTCAATATTTGGAGAGATTAAGAGAATTTTATAAATAAAATTGACCGGACCAATGCCTCCTAATCTCAATTAATCTCTCCTAATCGATTCCCTCAGGTCTTTCCTTCCATCCAAACATGATTATATTTTTAGAGCTCTCTCTTCCTTTCTAATCTCCATGAACAAACATAATATTAGAGGATAAAAAACTACTCTAAGTTCTCCAATATAGACTTTATATTTATTCATTTGGCTCTAGCTAATAATTATGGTTCTTGTAATAGACTTTCTAAATGCACTTTCTGCATGTTTTCTCCAGAAAGTCCCCTCTCACTTTCTATTCATACTCTTTTGATTTTTCCCTATTAATTATTGTTTTCAATTTGTGTTTCCTAGATAACATCAAGCGCAAGTTTGATGTATATTTTTTTAAGAGTAAAAGAAAAGACTTCTCAATTGCTTGTTCAAAGTCTGCAAATACGTCATAGAAAAATCATAGCAAAGTAAGGCTCAAAAGGGTTTCAGGGAGATATTCTTTGGGCTTTACAACCTTGTATGTAACCTTATCTAACTCTATTGCAATGGGCCGCAGATTTTGAGTATTTTCTTTCTCAGCTCCCCCAGATCGGAAGCAAGTGATTGCCTTTTGAGATTCTTTTTTCTTCTCCATTTGAGTCCATTGGCTCATATTGTGCACGGACAAACCAAAGCTTAAGGTCACAGGCATCTCCTTGAGCTATGCCACTCCTATATAGGTCGTCTCCCAAAACCTTCAGCTATGCTACGGGTCACAGGTATCTGCTTCAGCTATGGTACTCCTAAATAGGTTATCCTAAGTAATGCATTTCGGCAGGTTTCCTATAGGAAAAACCTGATTTTTGGGAGATGTGTAAGCCTCCCAAACCCTTATCCAGAGAGCTTAAGGGGTCTGGTACCATGTTGAGACTGCAATCTGACTCCATCTTCCCTTAAATTGCCATGATTCACTTAATACGTGCCAAGTTAGTGTTGGTCCATACTATTTGGTCCTCCTACAAGCGAGACCCTAATTAAATAGTAAGAATTTTGCTAGTTAGTTGCTCCTCGAGCAGATTAGTCAATATATATTCGTTCTCTTTCGTCATATTCATGTCTATTAGATCTGTGGCTTTCTAAGGTTCGTTTTCATTTGCCGCACTCCCTTATGATCCTCTAGGAAGCCATTTATATTCTTTGAATACGGATGTTTTTCCCATTTTCGACTATATCCATCTAAGGGCTGGATTGATTGCATCTCTTCCCATTTGAAGGCTTTACCATCCCATGAAAGACTAGTCCTCTTTGTCATCCCCTTTCCAAATCTCACAATTTAGAAAATACAGGTCTTTTAAGTACCTAACTCCATAAAGAGGATGGGGAGTGGGTCATACGCCAAGCTTGTTTTTCTAGCATTGCCTCGTTAAAAATTATGAGATCTCTAAAACCTAATTGGCGGTAATCCTTTCTATATATTAGGACTTCTTATTTCCTCCAATGTATCCCTACTCTTTGCTCATTGCATCTCCACGAAAAAATTTGCAATTTTCTACTTAGTATTAACACTAATAGATACTATGATTTTGAAAATAGTCATGGTATATTGAGATAAGGCTTGCACCACAACTTTAACTATAATTTGTTTGTTTGCCGTCAACATTAATTTCTCTTTTCAACCCACTAACTTCATGTTCACCCAAGCAAGTATTCATACAAACATTGGTTTCTTCGACTCTCCCTAATCGAAAGGTATACCACGGTATTTGTCAGTCAATTCAATTTTGGGAATTCTCAACTCAATTAACATATTCTGTTTAAGTCATTGCAGACAATTCTTATTGAAAAACATGCCAAATGCATATCAATATTAATTCAAAGCCTTTGGTACATTTTAACATTCCTTAATGGTACCATCGAGAAAGAAGATAAAATAATCAACAAACAAGAAGTCAGTTAATGTAGGCCTAGACCTATTTAACATAATTCCTGTAATGCTTCCATTCTCCAAAGCATTCTCACATTCATTACCAAAATAAATAGATATGGAGAAAGAGGGTAACTTTGTCAAAGCATCTCGAGTGATGGAAGTAGGGCATCAGTTTTCAATTGAACTTAACTAAAGAATACCTGTGTAAGCATTGCATTACCTAAATGATCCATGTGGGGCTGAATCTCATCTTTAACAAAGAAATGCGTTCAACTTGATCATATACGTTTTTCATGTCCAATTTAAGCACCGCTTGGACCTTCCTTTTCCTCTTTCAAATTCTAAGCTTCTGTAATACTTCTTAGACAATCAAAACATTATTCTTGATTTGACTTCCGCTTATAAAAGCACTCTACCTCTCCGAAATTAATTAGGGTTGCCAAGGTTTCAATGTCTTAGCAAGGATCTTCAAAATGATCTTGTCAGCAAATTAGACAAACAGTTGGGTCGGGATTGATTTGGCTTTTCTGGGTTTGGAGTTTTTGGGGTGAGGGCGATGTGCATTTTATTCGACTCATGATTGAGCTTTCCTAATTAAGAAAATTCTTCGCTTCTTTAAAAATTGTCTGGCCCGAAGGATCTCCCAGTAGTGACGATAGAAGTGCCCACTTAAACCATGAGGCCCTAGTGCTTTGATAGATCTCAATTGACAAGTAGCTTTTTATTGCTTTGTTTAGAGTGACTTTCTCGATCAAACCTGATTCATCAACTCCACAACTAAAGGAGGACAACACTCCAAAATAGGATTCAATTGTCTTGGGCCCACAGAGCTATATAACTCTATGAAGAAATACATCGTCTACTGTTTCAACTACTTCAAGTCTCGAACCTATTCCCCATTCGAGTCCCCTGGCAAAGAAATACATCGCCATTGTTGGTTGGATGCAGTAGGAGTCCCCAGGATCGTGATTTTTAATGAAATTATTTGGAGAGAACGTTTGCTCCGTGATTTTGCGTTGGAGACCATCAAAACAAAGAAAAATAATGTCAAAGTCATAATATTTACATAATGATTTTTGCTTTTGGTCCGTGTCGCTCTGTCGTCAAATTTCTAATTTAATAAATTTAAGAGCAAAAAAATTTGTAAATTATCAACTCGGTTCCAAAAGTTAATAGACATTGATTTAGTACAAAAACTTATTAAAACATTAATTTAAGGGGGAAATTACTAAAAAAATCATAAATATATTGCAATTGTGTCAATTCAGTCTTAAATTTTTTTGACCAATTTAGTCATAAAATTTTTGCATTTATGCCAATCCAATCCATCTCGACCTACGCCGACATGGACAATTTTTAATAATGTTTTATTTTTTCAAATTTTTTCAAATTTTTTAACTTCTCTTTTTTTTTTTCTCTTCTTCCTTCTTTGCTTTCTTTCCTCATTGTGGTTGACGAGGTTCGATGAGGTTTTGGCCAAGATTGTTAGCACTAGGCACCAATGAGTGTCACGGCCCTCGCTTGGCCTCCCCCAAACGTGGGTGAGGCTAGCCTCACCATGACCTTGCCAATCGTGGGAAAAGGCAGCTTCGCTTGCAGCTGGCAAGGCCATGGCCGCCATTGTTGGTTGGATGAACTCGACCTCAACCTCACCCTTGCCTAGTGACGGCGAAGCAAGCCTCGCCCTGGCCAACAAGGTTGCCTCAACCCAACAACCGACCCTCGCCACTAGCTAGTTGCCTCTACCAAATAAAAGGCTTGTTCGGGAAGTCCATCTTATTCTCCGAAAAAGAAAATATTGAACCCACTAATTATTTCCGCTAGACCAACATATTTCTTGGGGAACCGATAAATACTTCTGCTACAAAAAAGGATTGGAATAAGAAACCTCAAATGTCCGTGCTCTTGCTACAGTTAAACGATTGTCTTCGGATAATTTGTCCAACCCAAGGATAGCTATAATGCCTTAAAGTTATTTGTAATGTTTTAAAGTTTGCTTAACTCTTTGCGTAGTTTCACAATGTTCCTCACCAACGATTCGAGGTCTCCCAGTTTGATTGATATTGCTTAGAAGTAATATTGGATTTATAATTCATCCATGGGAACCAATGGGATGAATTGAAGAAGAAGAAAAAAATAAAGAGAAAGAAAAGAAAAAAGAAAAAATATTAAAAAATTTGAAAAAAATATTAAAATTGGCCTCGTCAACACATGTTGTGCTATGTTAGCATTGATAGGGGTGTAAACGATTCAGTTTGGTTTGATTTTTTGAAAAAACTGAATTGATAAAAGATGATACCGAATCGAACCGAAATCTTCCTGAAACGAATACAAATTGAATCGAAAATGCAGTTTGGTTCAATTAAGGACGGGATGGTTTTTTGGTTTTCCTATTTTTACTTTGCTTATTGGAACCTAAATGAAGAAGATATGATAAAAAAAAGATATTGTTCAATTTTTATTGAGAATTTCAATTTGGTTTGGTTAACCAAACCGAACTGAAAATCGAACCAAATGAAAAAAGTTAATAGTTATTTTTCAATCAACCAAACCGAAATCGAACTGAACCAAAAACACACAAAATTTCGGTTCGGTTCTTGACACCCCTAAGCACCGGTCGTGCCATGTTAGTGCGTGTTGGTCAAATTTAGCCGGATGAACTGAATCGGCATAATTACAAAAGATTTATGACTTAATTGATAAAAAAAAAGTTTAGAACTGAATTTGTATAATTGTAATAGATTTAGGATATTTTTGATAATTTACCTTCATTTATGTGATTCAAGCAAGCCACGTCACATTTTGAGTGTCCTATGACAGCAGGGAAATTGATGCCGCATTTTTCCAACTGTAATTGGAACGAGACATGAGCATGATTCAAGCTTCATTGACGGCGTATTGGTTATCCTAAGTGAGATTTCCATGCACGAAAAAGGAAAAGGAGCGGTCCTAGATTGGATGTCCCGTAGCCAAAATCGGATGTGAGGTCCTTTTCGTGCGAAACGGTCATGCATGACGTCTCTGCAGAACTCGACAAGTGAGTGAATTGCCTCTTTCAATGATTGCCCTATAACTTGCAGGCTAGACGTAGTAGATTATCCCCACTCGGCTTCCTGGTCACCATTAAAGTAATATTTGACCAGAAGAAATCAAACTTGTCTTCTTCTCAATCCCCCCTCCCTTATATTTTTGTCCCAGGTTTGAAGCCATTAAACAAACCTCAGCTTTCACAAGTCAACAGCATCACTACTGAATCTTTCTCCCGCTTCACCGGCATCATTCCTGAACACGTTCCTGTAGCAGAACGTTCTCCTGTGTGGCCAAATGGGTAGTGAAAGGCATCAGCTTCACATTTTCTTCTTCCCTTTCATGACTCCGGCCACACGATCCCGATGATCGACCTGGCCAAACTGTTCGCCACAAGAGGCTGCAATTCCACCCTCATCACCACCCCCCATGACGAGCCCACCTTCTTGAAATCCATCGCGAAAACCAAGGATTCAGGCTTCAACATCGATGCCGTCACGATGACATTGCCCCTGAAGGAGGTCGGCTTGCCAGAAGACTCTGGCAATCTCAGCAAAATCACTACGAGGGAAATGCACAAGCCGTTCATGAGAGCCGTCAGGATGCTGGACTGACAGCTCGAGCTGCTGATAGAGAAACTCGCCCCCGATTGTCTGATCTCGGACTTTTTCTTCCCCTGGACAACTGAGATTGCGGCCAAGTTCGGCATTCCTAGGCTCCTTTTCCATGGGACAAGTGCCTTCTCCATGGCGGGGATAGATTGTGTGAGGCTCATAGGTGTCCTGCGATTCGGAGCCTTTCGTCATCCCCAACTTCCCTGGAGAAATCACATTGACCAGGATGCAGTTGCAGAACTTTGTCAGGGAAGAGAACGAGTTCACCAAGTTCTACAACGAGATGAAGGAATCGGAGAAGAGGAGCTACGGAGTCATCATGAATAGCTTCTACGAGCTTGAGCCGGCTTACGCTGACCATTACAGGACATTCCTCGGGAGACCATCCTGGTTTATCGGCCCGCTCTCGCTGTGCAATAAGGAGACTGAGGACAAAGCACACAGGGGCGACCAAGCATCCATTGACCAGCACGAGTGCCTCAAGTGGCTTGACTCGAAGCAACCCAACTCAGTTATCTACATTTGCTTCGGAAGCATGACGAATTTCAATGCTGCTCAGCTCCACCAGGTCGCTGTCGGACTAGAAGCATCAGGGCAACAGTTCATCTGGGTGGTGAAGGACCCTAATGTGGGAGAAGGCAAAGAAGAGTGGTTGCCTGATGGGTACAAATCAAGAATCCGAAACAAGGGCCTCATCATCCGGGGCTGGGCTCCTCAGGTGCTGATTCTCGATCATGAGGTGACCAGAGGATTCGTGACGCATTGCGGGTGGAACTCAATCCTGGAGGCGGTCACGGCCGGCGTGCCAATGGTGATGTGGCCAGTCACAGCAGAGCAATTCTACAATGAGAAGCTCGTGACCCAAGTGCTCAAGATCGGTATTGACATCGGGGTGAAGCGGTGGATTGCCTCGTTCGGCGACACCGTGAGGAGCAAGAAAGTGGAGGAGGCAGTGAAGACAGTCCTGGGGGGCGAGGAAGCAGAGGAAATGAGAAGGAGAGCGAGAGCACTTGCAGAGATGGCGAGAGGGGCTGTGGAAGAAGGTGGGTCTTCTTGGTCTGATTTGGGTGCTCTGATTCAAGAGCTCAAATCGCACAGATTGGTTCACACTAAGAAGATCTGATTCATGACCTGGAGCAATCAATCTTGAACTTCTGCTTCAAGAGAATAAAACTGAAGAAATGGAAATCTTCTTGTCTGTTTCTGTTGCGGTATAGCAGTATAGAAAAATGCTGGATTTGCTGTTTCTTTTCATGGGATCTATTCCTCGGAATGTTGTGATTGTCTAATGTTGTAGGATGTGAGTTCGTTTCTTTAGATCTTGAATTCTTTTGTGCCCATGAAATTAAAGTCCGTCTCGTAGTTTGCGATTTGGATAGGAAGATGCCCTCCGTACTTTCCCTTTTGCTGAATAGTCTGTTCTATAGGCGCAGCAGCCGGAGAGATCTTTGCAACTTCATTTTCCACTTCAACAAACAAAGAAAGGAAAGAAAGATGAGAAAATATTGGGTGCAATTGTTATGCCATGTTGGAAAATTTATATTTTCATTCACCGTGTAACTCGTGTCGCTCGTAGGCCTACCTATCATAAAGCAATAACTTGACACTTGGCTATTGCATGATCTTGCAAGTTGTATATTTTTGTTGTTTCTTTTTTGGGGCAGTGAGGTGTATATAAGTTGGCAACCATTTTAGAGAAAAGACGGAGAGGTCCTTCTTTTGGTCCTCACGGCAATTTTTCCCTATAATCATTCCTTGAGTTTGCAGGTATTTTCGGCAAAAAACCAAATTGGCAATTTATAGGGTGAGCATGGTTTGGGTGCCCGGTCCACCCCTGACCCTAGGATCAACCCACATAGTATTGATCCTCAATTTTTGGAACCGAGGACTGACTCTATTGAGCCTAGGACTAAGGACTGGACCGACCCAATAAGTTCAGTCCGGTTCCAAGGTTAACGCGGGACCAACCATTAATTTTTTTTTTTTTGTATTTCTGAAAAATTAAATCAATTATTTCAAATTACATATTTATCGATACTATGATTTTAACTAAACTATAAATAATAATACATATTCAACAAATTTAAAATAAGGTAACAATAAAAATTTCACACTTGTTAAAAGTAAGAAATCATAAAAACAATTAAAATTGCTTATGGAACCACAAGACGAGCGTTGCTCACGAGCGAAAAGAATTTCTAGTTAAGGCTTTATTTCCTTATGATTTACTCAGAATAAGCAAGGTTAGCGAATAGAGGTGAGCATCGCAAGCATCAAGTAACAAGTGGGGTGAGCATAGCAAACGGGGTGAGTGTCGAGTGGTGAGCAACCAAAAATGAGAGAGGTGAGTGTCAAGTGGTGAACGGGGCAAGATTGCTCATGAGTAAAGTTGTTTGTTTCGATTTTACTTGGCAAATTGAATACTAAAAGGATAAAGTAGAAAGAAGAGAACAAGAGTACTAGAGGAAGACGTCATTTGAATTAGGGTTTAATCTTTAGAATAAATAAAAATATATTTTTTATAATATAATATATAATGGGGTTGGTTTGGGTTGGATCAACCCGAAACTCCTAGGACTGAGAACCAACCTGCACAATGCTAATCCAGGAATCTCAAGATTAAGGATCGACCCAGTCCCCTTGAGAACCAGACCAGGACTAACAAGGTTGTGTTGGTCCAAAGTTGGTCCAGGGTCAATCCTGGACCGATGCTCACCCCTAGCAATTTCCATTTGTCGTGGACTGGAAGTCGACAGTTGTTGACATTATTAAAGTATCACACAATGAGAAGCCTATTGCACGTCATATTCATAGATTGGGCACCTTTAGTGCGAAGGAGTTGCAGAAATTTATGGTACTTCCTCACGGACGTGTACCTTAGGACATGTGATTCAGAATTTCTTACCGCCCTTTTTGTGATAAAAGTCACAAACAAGTTACCATATTCCTTCAAGGACCCGTCTTCTTATCCTGTATCCTGTGGTGCGCATGTCAAAATATGGCGATAGACATGTTTCGGAACAGGTACATCAGTCAGCTTGTTAAAACTTTGCAATCTGCATAGACAAATCAAAGCCTGGATTTATCCTTTTTTTCCCTTTATATGGAAGAATGAAAGTAACCAGAATTCGTACTTTCTCTCTGCCATTAGTGCTTCAAGGCCACATAATACCCATGATGGACAAACATGGCCAGGACCTTTGCGACTGGAAGCGCAAAATTCACCATCATCACCACCCCTCTCCGTGCGACCCTATTTTTCTGGGCGAATCGATAGAATGGATTTGATGCAGTCATGTCGAGCCGATCTTGCTCCGGATCCGATCTTGCGTATCCTGCAAGAACATAGGCCGGATTCTCTAGCAGCAGAAGCACTCTTTTCACGGGCTTACGATGTTGCTGCTCCGTTCGAAATTCCTGGGTTACCCTCTGGAGGGACAAGTTTCTCTGCCATGTGCACCAGGGGATTTATCACACTACATCTGTGATACATGGCCATTGTAAAGCCCAAGCCCAACCCATTTTTGCTGTTCTCCTCAATAGATAGTGCAAGTGAGCGTAAAAGGAACGAGGAACATGACGTCTACGGCAAAAGCAAGGGAAAATAAAAGAAGGGCCTTAGCCTTAGAGAACTTACCCACCAATTCCGCCTGATTTCGGCTTGAAATGACCGCATCGAATTGATTCTCTCGATTTGCCAGGAAAAAAAGGATTGGCATGGAAAGGGGCGGTGATGACAGTGAATGTTGTTTTTTTTATTAGTCTTACTTTACTTATGCTTTAACACTTAAGACTTTTGCTCTATCTCTTTGTAGGACGTGAAAGTCAAAACTCACTATGGGGACGATTTAGTTTCAAGAGTGAGTCGAAATGGGGATGATTTAATTTCAGGAGTGAGTTTTGACTTTCATGCTCTATACAAATGTAGGGCAAATTTGAGAGTGAGAGTTACAGTAGAACCAACAAAAAAAAAGGACTCATCAGTGCAAGAAGAACAGGAGAAAAAGAGAGAAGATAATTCTAAAGTACAGTTTGATCAGAGCAAAATTCTGAAGTTTTACATTCAAGTTATGCGTAAAGAACAATAAGCATAAAGGATAAAGATGAACGTTTGTTAAATACGAGTTTTTCTGTTAGCGTGTAGGAGCCGATTGGTCGACGAATGAGTGTAGTTTAGTCGAGCCATTCGTTAGGATAGTGTATTAACCATATTTTGATATCATTGTTTGATTAATTGATAATAATACAATTGCGTCAATTCGAGTAACTTTTGTAAGCTGTTTTTCAACTTTCTCAGGTGAATAGTGTTATTTCTTTTTCAAGTTTGTAAACTCATATTTTGAAGTAATATGGATTAGTTATATTATGAATTAAGAAATGTCATTTTTTTGTTGCATGAAATTGGATTTAACAATTACTACCTTTTTGCTTTATTTGAAATGGCAATATATGATCTATGAAAGGTTCTATGTTTGATCAATTGAATCGTGAAAAGTGATATGATTTGATTAATGAACTTGAGTTTTGATATGGTTTTGGTTGCAGGTTATTGGAGATTGAGGTTGGTAAATTATGCTCATGTAGCTATGATCATAACCCATTGAGGGGTAAGTATACTGTTATCAAGACATCCTTTTGAGTTGAAATGCCAATAAATATAGGTAGAGACCTAGCCAATGAGGAAATTTGGTTGCCTTCATCACGAGCGTAACATAACCATAGTTAGATGTTGAACATTACATTAGTCGATAGAATGGATTATTAATGATTGGCTTGATTGAGATTGATCAATGGAATAGAATATTGACGGTTGATTTGTTATTGTGAGTTGACATTGTCGATTGGTCTTATGCATAAAAAGTTGTGCTTATATCATGTGCTGAATTTGGGATTGAGAAGTTATGACATTGGTTTAGCGAATTGACTCTTTTATCAAATATATATGGATGTATATATTTCAATAACATGTTGATAATGATTATGTTTGAGGCCTTGTCATTACTTCTATACTTGTAGAGCTGAGGGGTGACAAAATCAACCACACGAGAGTTTCAACCAATTTAGAAACTTTCCTTGTGCCTTGCCTCCCTGGTCGAATCAGAGCTAAAGAGCTATGGGAGCATTTTTAACAGCTCCTACGAACTTGAAAAGGATTATGCCAATAATTACAGGAATGTCTTGGGAAGGAATGCCTGGCATATGGTCCGGTCTCACTCTGCAATAGAGATACTGTCGTTAAGGCACTGAGGGATAAGAAAACATCCATCAGCAGCCATGAATGCTTAAGATGGCTAGATTCGGAAAGGCCCAACTTGGTTATCAGCGCGTGTTTTGGCAGCTTGACCAAATTCAGTTCTCAACAGCTGGTGGAAATCGCAAGGGGGCTTGAGGCATCTCAACAAGATCTCATATGGATCGGGCAAATTAATAAAATTGAACAACTAGATTGGCTACTAGAAGATTTCGAAGAAAGAATGGATAGGAAGGGCCTAATCGTAAAAGGGTGGGCGCCTCAAGTTATGATTCCTGATCAAGAGTCGACGGGTGGATTCGTGACTCATGAGCCATGAGTGGCAGGAAGAAGAAGCGAAGTTGATCAATTTCACTACCTGTAGGGTGTAGCCATTCTCGGATGGGGTGATCGAACACCTAAGAAAAGACAGGAGGAAAAGATGAGCCTAAGGTTTCGTTCAGCTTCGAAGAGAGTTTATCGAGGATGACCAAGATAAAATGATTCCTCATGCCCATCCATGCACAATGATATCAGATGAGCACCGCAATATTAGGGATTGCCCAGATAAGAGGACAAACACATTCAGAGGATCAGCAATGCTGTATCTGCAAGCCAGAGTCCAGAATTCACGTGTTCTCGCCCTCATTTGTCTGGAAGCATCAGAAAAATCAACTGCTGCTTCGACACTGAAACAATTTTCATTCAAGCTCGATGACAAGAAATTTTGTATGGCTGCAAAGTAAAGATAAACTTACAGAGAATCCATGCTGCTTTGTAACCGGATTGGCCCAGTTATGACAAAAATGTCATCATCATAGATACATATTCTCTTACGTCAAAGAAAAATGGCGATAAGCGTTTGAGTTTACTCAGGAAGTTATGACTAGGCTAACCAGGATGGCGATTCACGGTTAGCTTTTCCCTGTTCATCTACTTTCCCTGATCTGGGACCACCTGAAGCTTCTCCAATGACATATTCCTCCAAACCAAGCCATCTGCAGTCCCCATCAGTCCATCATGATTATTGGTGGACGTACCAGTATGATTGTGGTAGTTACTTTAAGTCCAATTAACATAGGAAATCTTGCTGAGTGGTTCTCTACTTTCAGGCGCAAGATTACTGAATTGCAAGAATTGCCAGTCGCACTACTTCATCTTCATTTGTCCCTGCAAGTCCTCTATAACAAAGACTTCTGGAGTGGCTAAAGATGCAATTTCAGGGGCTTGATTAAATAATACAATCTGCCTCCTGCATCAATTAAATACATAGAAGCGATGTTCTTCTCCTTTCCCTGGAGCTGGTACCTACAAATCTGAAAGTACGCAATTTCAACTTAGCTGGTCATTAACCGATAAGCACACGATGTCACAGACAGAGCTACTACATCCATTTTTTACAAGTTTGAACTCTCCTTGCTGTTCACTGAACAATAATATCACGTGGTGAGCTGAGACTATATATTACCGACACAATCACTCCGAACCTAGACCTTCTTGCGAGACTTGAGCTCTTGAATTAAGGCCTCAGCCTCTTCGTACGATGACCCGCCTTCCTCAACCGCCCTCTTGGCTTTCTCTCCGAGTTCTTTGGCTCTTCTCCTCATCTCCGCTGCCTTCTCTCCTCCATCCATCACTTTCCTCACGGCCGCCTCCACTTTCTCCCTCCCCACCGGTGAGCCCGGCTGGGCGTTCCAAGATGTCCACTCAATGCTCCCAACCTGGACCCCAATCCTCAACACATCGGTGATCAACTTCTCATTGAAGAACTGCTCAGCTGAGCGAGGGAAAGTGACCATCGGAACACCAGCGCTCACACCCTCCAGAGTCGAGTTCCACCCGCAGTGTGTCATGTACCCACCCACCGAAGGGTGTTCGAGAATCAACAGCTGGGGCGCCCATCCTCTGATAATCAACCCTCTCTTGGACTCCTCCAATCTCTCTTCAAACCCGCTCGGAAGCCAATCCTCTCGGCCTCCCTCTCCATTTTCCACCGGCTCAAAGATTTTCCCGACTGCCCAAATGAAGGAACAGCTCGAAGCCTCAAGACCATATGCAATCTCAAGGAGCTGCTTCGGGGTCAACCTGACCGAACTCCCAAAACTAACATAAAGGACGGAGTTGGGTTCTTTAGCATTGAGCCAACTCAAGCAACTATGCTCATCAATAGCAGCTTGTTGCCCTCTCTCGGCCTTATCCGCCACATTCCTATTGCATAGCGACACTGGTCCGACCACCCAAGCTTTCTTTGCCATCTCCTTCTTGAAATACTCCACATAAGCCGGTTCCAGATCTAGAAAGCTATTTACCACAACCCCAAGGCTCCTGTCCTCCGAATTCCACATCCGACCGCTCAGCTTCTCGCCGCCCGACAGCTTGGGAAAACGCGGAAGCTGCGACTTTGTCATCACAATCCTATCTGGCAGGCCCGGGATCTCAAACGGGCAGTATTCGGAATCCACCTTGTCGTGAGGCCTGTGAATCCGCATCAATTCTTGAGCACTCCGGGAGAAGCAGCTGTACCCGTTGAACACGATCCTGGGGACTCCTACTGCATCAATGACATCGGCCGACCAGCGGTGTAACGTGTCGGCAATGATGCAATCAGGTCGCCTCGCAATGAGCAAGTGCCTGAGGGGTTCCTGGAGCATGGAGGTGTCCGTGGAGGGGGCGGCGGACATGTCAGAGTCGGGCGGCTCGGAGCCTGGGGGCAAGTCAAGGTGGTGGATGGAGATGGACCGGCCTGAGTCCCGGTCACGGGCGATGGAGCGTTGGAAGGAGAGGGCATTGTTAGGGGCAGCAACGATGGTGGACTTGACACCGTGGGAGGCGAAGAGGCGGGCGAGGTCGATCATGGGGATCTGGTGGCCTCCTCCCACGAAGGGGAAGAAGAACATCTCCACCTCGTCCGCCATTGATGAATGCACCATAGAGAGAGAGAGAGAGAGAGAGAGAGAGAGAGGATTAAGGATGGTGCAGGCAGCTTGAGATGGAACGTCTGGTTCTCCCCATCTTTTATAGGCAATTGTTCCTGGAATCAGAATTTTCTTTCTATTTCCCTTTTTCCTTTTTAGTGCACAGACTCAAAAGATGTTAATGATCATATCATATCTCAATGAGAAATTATTAAACATGCCTAACAAAAAAGAGAAAAGAATCTCATCCACGAGTACACTGAGTGCACTTATTAATTGTACTTAAATAAGATAATAATTTATGTCTCTGATGTAAGCACTAGAAAAAGTAAATTTTGGGAAATGATCTACCTTCTTTATTTAAGTGCTTAATGACCGACTGTTAACAAACTGTGATTAAAAAAAAAAAGTGTATCAAGTTCTCCTAGCTTCAATTTACCTCACATAAAAAACTAAGTACTCCCAAACTCTCGCTGCCAATTTCTCAACAAATGTCTTTGATATATGCATCAATAAAATCCAATTTTTCCATCACGTTAATAAAAGCCACATCAATACTTACTAATTATTAACATCGTGATCAAGCTCCCAAAAATCCACTCACGAGCATTATAGGGAATTTTTCTTTTCATTCGACCACTTCAATAGACATCCCTAAAAACACATTTGCCATTCTTCATAAATCCATTGATCTACAAAGGCATCATCCAACATCCTTGAAAAAAAGAAAAGAAATTGCAGAATTCTAGGCTCGACTGATGACGGGATCGAGGGGATTAAGAAAGTGATGATTCGGTATTTTAATTCGCCGAATCTCACGTGGAAACGGGGAGAAAGGCGGATTACGGCCCGGCACGTAGCTCGAAAAGAAAAATTTTAGAATGACTTTGGAAGAGAGCATGAGAAAATATTAGGTACCCTAAGAGTGCCACATCATTCTCACTCTGAACCATTCAAAAATCGCCACGTGTCATCGGATCCCACAGATCATTGAAAATTCCTTTTTTTCTCCTCTTTCTTCTTTCTCGTCTCTCTTCTACCCCTACCCCTGCACTTGCTTTCTCTCTCTTCTCTCCTCTCTCTTCCCCGCACTTGCTTTCTCTCTCCTCTCTCTCACCACTCTCCCTCTTCGCCATCCCCTCATTCCACGGACGAACTTCACGATGGTGGAGGCACTCTTTCAAGGTGGAGGTGGAGGTGGAGGTCGCGCGGTGGCTCGTGCGATGAGCCGGAGCCGCTCGGTTGCTCGTCCGACGAGCGATCGTAGCCTCATCCAACCGACGAGCCGCAGCGCCGCCCCTCCGGCTGTGCTGTCACCGAATCGCTGCCCTTCGTCCGATGATGGTTTAGTGGGGGTAAGAGGGGGCGGCGAAGAGAGAGAATCGAGTGAGAGAGAGGAGAGAGAGAAAGCAGGTGCAGGGGGTAGGGATAGAAGAGAGACGAGAGAGAAGAAAGAGGAGAAAGAAAGGAGACTTTAATGACTCGTGGGACCCGAGGACACATGGCAATTTTTGAATGGTTCAAAGTATGGATGACGTGGCACTTTTAGGGTACCCAATATTTTCTCAGAGGAGAGAGCATTCACACGTCGTTTGAGGGTACACACAGCACATGACACTCTAATAATAATCGCAGAGAGGCTCGCCTTCCTTTCTCAATCACGAAACGACAAAAACAACGAACGAAACGACGGGTGATAAAGGATAAAAATATGGAAAACGTCACATCTTGGTGATGGACACTATGACGTCAGGTCCTTTGGATTTTCCCCAATGGCCGCACCTCCCGCTCCAGTCCATGTGTGCACTGGGCAGGCCTCGACGCTGTGTTCCCGTAGGTTTTGCTGACTATGGCGGTGACGTCAGCGGACGCTGACTTGGCCACCCGCCTGACAAAAACTGCAGCACGTTTCGGGAGAAAATTTTTTATAGATAACCATTCTGCTTTAAAAATCAATAAATAAAATTTTATTTATTTCTATTTCTCGAATAATTTTTTAAATAAAAATATGTGTTTAATAACCGTAAATATTATTCGAAATTTCTCTCCTAAGCAATGATGACAGGCAAGCCCTTTGATTAGTGTGACGACCCAACGACGATACATGAGGAGAAGGGATCGCGATGCATTCATGCCTCAGTCTTCGGATATGCGCAAGGAGGAAGCATATTTCTTGTGAAGTCTTGTATTGGTTTATAAAGTTATAGGTTTTCTATATATACAAAAACTCATAAGAACAAAATTATGAGAGACTAATAAGGCTCAAAACAGATAATATTATATAGTGGTAGCTTTCGGATTCTTACAAACTCGACATCGCAGTAGGTAATTGGTGACCAACGGTAGGTAGGCGGCAACAAGCAGCAGGCAAGTGGTAACCGGCACACGACAATTGACACGCAATGATGGGTGAGCAATCACCAAGTAGCAAGAGTTTTCTTTATTTTTCGCTTTTGTTTTAAAAATAGAAAAGTAAAAAAAAAAAATTTTACTTTCCATGTCTATTACAAACCTATTTTCGAAGTAAAAATTTGTTCTAGGAAAAAAATGAAATTGCATTACTAAATAAATTTATATTTTGAAAATATTCTCGAGAACAAAAAAACATAATGATTATCATACACACTTTTAGCGTCCTCGAATCGGATTTAGGTTGAGTCGAATTTGGTTTTGGGCCCTCAAAGAGGTGAGCCAAGTCAGATTTGGGTTGGACTAAAAATGATCTGATTCAAATTGACTCATTTAGTCTGTTTTGACCGATTTATAGGTAACATAAATTTAGTGAGTCATATCCAATCCAACCCATATTATTAAAATACTTCCATATTTAATTCAACCTATGAAAATTCATATCCACCTAATTAACCCAATTTTAAACTCTTCATGTGTAAATATTATTTGGATAATATCGTTATTTAGACTACAAGATGCTAAAGACTCAGCTTTCAACATTGCATTTAATTCTCAATTCCCATTTGGATTCGCAATGAAGAATAAGAGAAAGTCAGTACATGGTAATGAATTTATGAAATTACAGCAACAAATAATGTGGAGGAATTGAAATTTTTAATTAAGTGAAATGTAAAATATTGAAAAGGATGATTTATGCTAACCATGATTGCAATAACAAGAGTGAAGATTAGAATATAAAATAAAAATAACAATTTCAAATGCATCTAATGAAATATATACTCCAATAATTAATAGATAGAAATTACAAGATAAATAACAAAAGAATAATGTAAAAAATAAAGTCGCTGATATTTTTAATAAAGGTAAAGCCGGACTCATTCTTGTGAGCCCACCAAAACTTCTTCGAACTTGAATTAGTTTAGGAAATTCATGATTTTCTTATAATGGATGAAAAAAGGGTCACAAATGTGAATTGGGCTTAGATAAACTATAAACCCATTCGATACTTAAATATCTTTGAGTTTTGTCATTTTAAATCTATTTATGATTCATTTACTAAAAATAACTAATATGTACTCAATTCTTCAAATATAAGTTAAGAAATGTGTTTATAACCCATTTGATGGACTTACTTACAACCTTGCTAACAATTTTTTTTATAATCAGGTAAATAAATGTGACGAGATTAATTAATGATGTTACTGTAATTAGTCTTAGTCAGATAATAAATGACAATAGACCATAGAACAGCGGTGCTACGATGCGCTAGTGCATCATAGAATTTCCCACGTTTCGAGAGAATCATTCAAAGTGGAGGCTGGAAAAAAACGGAACTTGTGAGCCGGTGTAAAATTTCTTTGCATATGACTTGTAAAGTTTGGGATAATAACATTAGAAATTTTCATACGATGGTTAGTTGAGTACCAAATTTTTTTTTTTTTCTAAGTTGAGTGTCACATCAAAATAAAATCAATTACTTAAGTGCCAATTCCAACAAATCATCTTACGTGGAATTTATTTATTTATTTTGAATTTTTTTATTCATATTTTGCCTTTTTTTGTTTCTTTTTCTTTAGGGCCAATAAAAGTCTCACCCTCACCGACCGTGGAACCATTGCCCAAATCTAGCCATGAAGGCCTTGGGTGAGCTCGCTAGTCGTGGGCAAGGCGACGAGGGCCCTCGCTAATAGCTGACGAGGCCCTGATGGTCTCGCCTAGGGCCTTCGTGGCCAAGGGTGAGGATTCCATTGTGAACGAGGGTCATCAATAACCCTCGCCAGCCCTAAAGAGGAAAAAAACAAAAATTCAAAATTCAAAAAATAAATTAATAAAAAATATAAAAATATAATAAAAATTGTCCATATCTATGTTGGCAAAGCCACATCGAACAACTAGTGCTGCCATGTCAGACGATTTGCACCCACGTTGTATCTTCCGATGAGACAAATTGGAATTAGCATTCAAGTGATTGATTTTTTGAATTTGTGACATTCGAGTGAGTAGAAAAGAAGTTTTCACACTTAAGTGAATGTCATACGAAAAGTTGTGGTATTCCTACTATTCATCTCCTTGTAAAATTTAGATGATGATGGTATATGTTCTTATTCATCAGCAAGTTTTTTCATGTATGTGGGTTATTCCAACTTGACTTAATAGCCTTCTATTTTAGGCCCCTGCCTTTTTAATTAGCAAATCTTGAATTTTTTAAACCGTTCACTTAGGCATAAGTCTTAAAAATTTGAACTATAATGGAAAAAGAAATTAGAATATGATTGATAATGTTTAGATGATGATGGTAATTTTTCAACGCCTTAGCAATATTTTCATACGTATCTATAATTTCAAGTAACTTTATGAAACATTAGTACCATCATGAATTTATAAATTCATCTACATGAAAGTAAGTCTCAAAAATAATGTAAACAAGAATCCCTGATTTTTTTTTTTTCGAATATGATTAGTCAGTTCAAAGATGATTAATGGTAATTTTTTGCACATGGTGGTAATTCGTAGTTACTGACTTTCATTGTTTTGTTGGTAATTTTGTAAAATTATCTAGTAGGAGATGAGTCGAGAAAATGCGAACCAAGATCACAAAATTTTTCAAATGACTGGCAATATGTCAACTGATGATGATAAATTTTCACATCTCTTGCCATTTTCAAGTTAATTGCTTTCATGTTTTGGTGTCTGACTCACTAAGTCAAGTTGTTTTCCATATCTGAAGCGGTCAAGCCCATTGGATTGGCTTCACATGATCAAAAGTCATGATGGAAACTTGCCGGTTGGAGCTGATTGGCTTCACATGATCAAAAGTAATGTCAAAATCTTGCCGGTCGGAGCCGAAAAGTCACGGATACGATGAATTCCTAATGATAAATCAAAGAAGCAAGGCATCTGATATTATTATGTTCTGATAGACTCATATAGAATAATATAAAGCACAAAAGCAGCCATCGCCATACCAAAGAGCAGCATCATCTAACAAACAGAACAAGAGAATGATGCCCATCAGTTCTAGTATGCTTTGTCGCACCAAACATTTCTGCTCAAGAATCATACAGCATTCTAAGTATGAGAAAGCCGGGGACAATACTTCAGCAACAGGCGCACTGTTTCTGTCAGCAGACTCGATCCTAGACTTACCTGCTGCATCAATAAGATCAAATCCTATAAACGATTAAGAGGATCTAATAGGTGCACTGTTTCTGTCATGCCATATCCTGGAAAATTTTCCACTAGTTTGGATGCCAAATAATCAACTCTCATCATTACTTAGCCTGTTTTCGCATGGGGCATGAATTCGTGTACTCCCGTGCCCTTCTCATCTGCTAGAATTGGGTCAGACAAAAAAAAAAATTTCTTATTTCCAGCATTAGTATGTAATGCTTTTACTACTGAAAATCAAGAAGAACGCTCATTCGCATGCTTTATCTGCAGGGCAGCTCTGACCACATTTCCCCTTGTTATGATTCCAATCTGAGACATAGCAAAATCATCTATGAAAGGAAACATTAAACAGCCATCCAAAGTATCCAGAAAGAATTAACTCACCAATTTGCCATTGCCATCCACCACCAGCAATTGACGGTATTTCGTTTCCAGCAATAACCTATCATTGTAACCCAACAGCAATGATGGTCCCAACTTTATTAGACAAAAAACTCTCAAAGCAGAGACTGCATACATTTCAATAGCATTATCACTACATAACCATAATTTGGATAACACTTAATCTCAAAGGAAACTTGTCTTGACCCAAGGTAGAGGCTAAAATATCTGCATTGAGAACAGATGAGCAAGATAGAACTATTAACTGTTGCAGAATAACATTTAAAGGTAACCTTACTCCCAGTGGAGAATGGAGACTCATAAAAAAGCAAAACTGCTTATGTTAAAGTTCTAATCATCCTCAAATCATGAGCACTTAAGGAGCACGTAAAGGTTCTTGTGGAAAAGTTTAGGAAACAGAAGTGTTCAGTAATTTCATCCTCAAATTATAAACATTTTAGGAACTTAAAAATTTTGCTGTGACCGAGTAAAAAAAAAACAGGTGTTTAGTTCTTTCACCCCAAACTACGTGCACTTTAGGAGCACAAGATTATTACTACAAATGAACAAGTTTGAGAAACAAAGAGTTCGGTTCTTTCATCCTCCAATTACTAGCACTTCAGGGGTTCATAAGAATAAACTAAGTTCATTGGAATCCCATATATCTAGCAATACTAAGACAAAAGCAATACCTTGCAGCATCTTCCAAATTGGTAGTTTCCCGAACAACAAGTGGTGCGGGTGTCATCAAGTCACTGACAACTTTTCCATGAGTCTTGATTAGCAATCGCTGTATCCTATTGAAAGCCTGCTTGGATATCCAGAACCAGTGGAAGGATAAGTAGCAGTTTGCAAATTTAGATTCCCATGGATCAGAAAACAGATTAAGCAATCAATGGCCAAGAAAAGAATAGAATGGAAGACCTCCTACATACTTTCCAAGAACTATCTACGTCAGGGAAAATGTTTGCATCCCCTTGACAGCCACCTGGTACACAGAAGAATAATAATCACCAAAAGATTTAGTGAAGTAAATTATTAGTGCTATGGATGCCTGATAAAATGATTGAGCATAAGGCGGAGGCTGAAAAACTGAAGGATGCATGATGAAAGACCAGCTTCGTTCTAGAACCAGAATGGAAATGTCAGATTTGCTTAAGAAAGAAGGATAGGACAACCAAAAGAATCATCTCTCTCTTTTCTCTTATATGGTAGATAAGAGAGAGTCGAACAAAGATTTGCATGATTCTGTGAAAAGAGAGGGAAAATTAGCTGAAATGATCATTCACGTGGCCAAAGGGATCACACCAACAATGAATGTGCGCTACATACTTGAATCATACAGTCAAAAGAAAGACTCAAAAGAAAGCTGAGTTGTTTGAAGAGGTTTTTCATATGATGAGGTAGTCGACTTACTTAACTCTCACTTAACCAGCTAGGAAATCATCGTGTAAGTGAACTATCCTAAGCACAAATGGAAATTTTATACAGAGTCATCCATGCAATGTACAATACCTGATATTGAATCAAGTGCCAAAAGGTCATAATCTGAAACGACACCAACCTGCCACATATTGTCTCTGTTCAGTTTCACGGAGAATGTAAATCACTAGGATTTTATCGAGTTAAGATAGTTTAAAAAGGGATCAAAATGACGCTGAATGACCAACAAGATTTCGTAATCTTGACGGCATTGAGGTAATTTAGTAATTGCAAGTACAAATCATCCACACTAGAAGTAAATAGCAACAGGGAAACTGAAGCTTTACTAACCTCCTTTTGCATCTAAATAATGCTCTTAGTGAACATAATTAATACATAAAAGTCGGGGATAATCCTCTGTTTGCATAGAGCAGGGTTATCGAGGCTAGAAGACTAGCACAAAAGTCATCGACTAAACAAAGTTTATCCCATATCATTAAAGTGAAAAATTGTCTGTCTCAGTGGGAAAGATAGCTAAAAAAGGAATTTCTGCAGACTATTCCCATGACCCCGTCCCCATAGCTCGAATAAAGTTATGTAGAGAATCAATGGTATCAGATCACGACCCACATATTGCACAGACGATAGCTTATGTCATTTAAAGAAAGCAGCGTTCAACAAGCGAGCTGTGAATGGAATACATCGCCCGACAGAACTTTTACCCAATAATCGCCAAACCACGAGAGCGAAAATTGAGTAAATCAATCAATTTGAGATTGTTTAGGGCAGTTATGTAATGGACGGCTCTCATCGCAATAGCGAGGAAATGAGGGAGAGCTCGAGATATAGATCCACATTGTTAATGATAATTAACCGTGGACTAACGTTGTAAATGATATAAATGGCACGAAAGGGTTTGCAACTTGCTGCCAGCTGTCAACCTCGTTTTAAAGAGGTTGACAAAGTCAAAGATGCAAAACTTTACAGATCCCATGATTGAAAATTTATTAAAGCAAATTGTTCATTAGATGTGTGTTCCTATGAAAAAAGAAAGTGAATGTTATCAAGTAACGTTTTCTTACTTATCGATTTAAATTGAATTTTCCATCTGTTTAAACCTTTTTAGTAGGAAATGGTGAGTTTTTTCAAAAAAAAAAAATTGAAAAATCGAAACCTGTGGCCTTTAATTAAAAAAAGGGAAATTTAATGCCCCTTCCACCGGTAGAGAGGTTGCTTGTTAAGTCTGCAATGAACCAGTAAAGAACTATTCCATGCTGACATAAATTTTACAAGGGTGTTCCCTCGGTGGATGTTCTTGACAACTCTCGGTGGGGGTCCAGACACACCTTTTTCATCTCTCTTTTTTCCCCCTCCCGGATTTGAACTGTCATCTTTGTCTCCCATCGACCAAAGGACAATACCAAAGTCTCCCGCGACTCTTCCTTTTAAATAAGAACTCCCCGCCTTCTTTGATCTTCAACCTCTTGCCATCCGTTTGCCTCAAAAATGGACTCCCTCTACGTTGTCCGGGTTAAAATTATCAACGCCATGAACCTTCGGATTGGGAACCGAGACGATGGAATTCTGCTGCCTTCTTTCGCCGAAGTCTGGGTTCACCGCAGGTACAAATGCTACACCCTCGCCGAACCACGAGGCGGCTCCTCCCTCTCCTGGCTACGTCCTCTTGCCCCCAGGGACTGCTGTTGAGGACGCCGTGCTGCACGTCCACGTCCTCCCCGCCGGCCCTGAGCTGCTGGTCAGCTCGGCTGAGCTCTGCCTCGGTGACGTCCTCGAGGACGACAGCGGCGGAGGGCGCCCCATCCGGCGGACACTCCAGCTGAACCCCCAAGGGAGGGTTGACGTCGAGCTTGCCGTGCAGAAGATGCGTGGGGTGGCTCCCACTACCAACGTCGTCTCACCACCACCACCGAGCTCTGGACTGGAAGAGGATATTGGGGGTATGTCCCCGGGGTTCGTTCTGATTGCCGCCACAGTGGCTGCAGGGCTTTTGACTGCGCTCGTGCTGGCCGAGAGGCTTGACTACCTGATGGTCCAGATTGCCCAGTTGGCGGAGATTTTTGAGGAGTTTCTCTCGTCCGATGACGACTCTGAATCCACTGACGACCCCGACGAGGCCTCCATAACCGAAAGAGAGCGATATGTGTTTCTGGAAAAATGTATTTATGTTCTTCATTGTATTCCTTGTACAGGTATATGCTAATATTTATAGTACAAAAGGAAATAAGGAAAAATAAAGACGATTACATACGATTTCATACTCTTTCTTCTATTATCCTTGACCGAGGATCAATTAGAATCAGAATCAATGGTAGAATCAATTTCTTCTCCAACACTCCCCCTCAAGCCGGTGGCTTATATATGTCAAAGACACCACACTTGCTCAATAAATAAGTATGTTGTCTCTGACTTAAGGGGCTCAATGAAGATATATACAAGTTGTTTTGTTGTCCCAATTCCTCAAGTAGTAATGATTCCTTCTTGAATTTTTTTTCTCAAGTGAAATGACAATCAACCTCTATACGTTTACTCCTTTCATGAAAAACAGGATTTGCTACCAGTTTAAATACAACATCATTGTCACAAAATAACTCAGCTACTCCATCAAGTTCTACTCTAAGATCTAAGAGTAAACCTTGTATCCAGATTATTTTGCAAACTGTCTTTGCCATAGCCTAATACTCTAATTTAGTCGAGGATATAGAAACAGTCAATTGCTTTTTTAGTCTTCCCCGAAATAAGAGACCTTCCTAACTTAATGTAGAAACCTGTAACAAATCTTCAAGTCATTGGGCAAGTTGCATAATCAATGTCATAGTAAGCCATCATCTTCATGTCACAATCACGAGATAATAGAATTCCAAGTCCTAGACATCCCTTTAAATACTTCGCAACCTTTAGTATTGCATTCATATGGGACTGCTTTGGATTATGCATGAATTGACTAAGTATTTAACTGCAAAACAAATATCAAGTTTGGTCATAGTGAAATAGATCAACTTCCCAACGAGCCGTTGATAACTTGATGGATCTCGAAGCAATTGGTCTTCATTAGATGATATGGTACCCTTATCATACTCAAATATTATGAGCTTGACATTTTGTTCAATAGGAATGACAGCCGATTTGCACCCTAATAATCTTGCTTCAAATATAATTTCCAAGATAAATTTTCACCAATTGAGACATTTTCCTTTATCAGATATAGTTATCTCAATCCCAAGAAGATACTTTGGAGGCCCCAAGTCTTTGATATGAAAATTTAGATGCGGGTATTCTTTAAATTTTTGTATGTGTTGGTTATTCCGACTTGACTTAATAGCCTTCTATTTTAGGCCCCTGCCTTTTCAATTAGCAAATCATGAATTTTTTAAACCGTTCACTTAGGCATAAGTCTTAAAATTTTGAACTATAATGGAAACAAAAATTAGAATAAGATTGGAATGTTTAGATGATGATGGTAATTTTTCTACGTATTAGCAATATTTTCGTAAATTTCAAGTAAGTAACTTTATGAAGCATTAGTACCATCACGAATTTATAAATTCATCTACTGAAGTGTAAGTATCGAAAATGTAAACAAGAATCCCTGATTTTTTTTCAGATATGACTAGTCATTTCAAAGATGATTAATGGTAATTTTTCACATATGGTGGTAATTCATAGTTATTGACTTTCATTGTTTTGTTGGTAATTTTCTCAACAGTCTGGTAATCACAAATTTATAAAATTATCTAGTTGGAGATGAGTCGAGAAAATGCGAACTGAGATCACAAAATTTTTCAAATATGACTGGCGACATGTCAACTGATGATGACATATTTTCACATCTCTTGCCATTTTCAAGTTAGTTGCTTTCATGTTTTGTTGTCTGTGACTCACTAAGTCAAGTTGTTTTCCATATCTGAAGCGGTCAAGCCCATTGGATTGGCTTCACATGATCAAAAGTCATGTCGGAAACTTGCCGGTTGGAGCTGATTGGCTTCACATGATCAAAAGTAATGTCGAAATCTTGCTGGTCGGAGCTGAAAAGTCACGGATACGATGAATTCCTAATGATAAATCAAAGAAGCAAGGCATCTGATATCATTATGTTCTGATGGACTCATACAGAATAATATAAAGCACAAAAGCAGCCATTGCCATACCAAAGAGCAGCAGCATCTAACAAACAGAACAAGAAAATGGTGCCCATCAGTTCTAGTATGCTTCTTTGCACCAAACATTTCTGCTCAAGAATCATACAGATTCTAAGTACGAGAAAGCCCAGGACAATAATTCGGCAACAGGCGCACTCTGTTTCTGTCAGCGGACTCGATCCTGAACTTACCTGCTGCATCAATAAGATCAAATCCTATAAACGATTAAGAGGACATAACAGGTGCACTGTTTCTGTCATGCCATGTCCTGGAAAATTTTCCAATAGTTTGGATGCCAAATAATCAACTCTCATCATTACTTCGCCTGTTTTCACGTGGGCGCATGAATTTGTGTACTCCCATGCCCTTCTCATCAGCTAGAATCGGGTCGGACAAAAAAAAAATCCTATTTCTGGCATTAGTATGTAATGCTTTTACTACTGAAAATCAAGAAGAATGCTCATTTGCGCGCTTTATCTGCAGGGCAGCTCTGACCACATTTCCCCTTGTTATGATTCCAATCTGAGACATACGAAAATCATCCATGAAAGGAAACAATAAGCAGCCATCCAAAGCATCCAGAAAGAATTAACTCACCAATTTGCCATTGCCATCCACCACCGGCAATCGTCGGTATTTCGTTTCCAGCAATAACCTATCATTGTAACCCAACAGCAATGATGGTCCTGACTTTATTAGACAAAATACTCTCAAAGCAGAGACTGCATACGTTTCAATAGCATTATCACTACATAACCATAATTTGGATAACACTTAATCTCAAAGGAAACTTGTCTTAATCCAAGGTAGAGACTAAAATATCTGCATTGAGAACAGATGAGCAAGATAGAACTACCAACTGTTGCAGAAAACATTTAAAGGTACCCTTACTCCCAGTGGAGAATGGAGACTCATAAAAATGCAAAACTGCTTATGTTAAAGTTCTAATCATCCTCAAATCATGAGCACTTAGGAGCACGTAAATGTTCTTGTAGAAAATTTAGTAAACGGAAGTGGTCAGTACTTTCATCCTCAAATTATAAACATTTTAGGAGCTTCAAAATTTTGCTGTGACCGAGTTCAAAAAGACAGGTGTTTAGTTCTTTCACCCCAAACTATGTGCACTTTAGGAGCACAAGATTATTACTACAAATGAACAAGTTTGAGAAACAAAGAGTTCAGTTCTTTCATCCTCCAATTACTAGCACTTCAG
Source organism: Corymbia maculata (assembly GCA_014182735.1). NCBI lineage: Eukaryota > Viridiplantae > Streptophyta > Magnoliopsida > Myrtales > Myrtaceae > Corymbia > Corymbia maculata. The sequence goes on from CM024690.1 coordinate 23,636,123, forward strand.
GGGTTCATATGAATAAACTAGGTTCATTGGAATCCCATATATCTAGCATTACTAAGACAATAGCGATACCTTGCAGCATCTTCCAAATTGGTAGTTTCCCGAACAACAAGCGGTGCCGGTGTCATCAAGTCACCGACAACTTTTCCATGAGTCTTGATTAGCAATCGCTGTATCCTATTGAAAGCCTGCTTGGATATCCAGAACCAGTGGAAGGATAAATGGCAATATGCAAATTTAGATTCCCATGGATCGGAAAACAGATTAAGCAAACAATGGCCAAGAAAAGAATAGAATGGAAGACCTCCTACATACTTTCCAAGAACTATCTACATCAGGGAAAATGTTTGCATCCCCTTGACAGCCACCTGGTACACAGAAGAATAATAATCACCAAAAGATTTAGTGTAGTAAATTATTAGTGCTATGGAAGCCTGATAAAATGATCGAGCATAAGGCCATAGGCTGAAAAACTGAATGATGCATGATGAAAGACCAGCTTCATTCTAGAACCAGAATGGAAATATCAGATTTGCTTAAGAAAGAATGATAGGACAACCAAAAGAATCATCTCTCTTTGCTCTTGTATGGTAGATAAGAGAGAGTCGAACAAAGATTTGCAGGATTCTATGAAAAGAGACGGAAAATTAACTAAAATGATTATTTACGTGGTTAAGGTATCACACCAATGATGAAAGTGTGCTACATACTTGAATCATACAGTCAAAAGAAGACTCAAAAGAAAGCTGAGTTGTTTTAAGAGGTTTTTCATATGATGAGTCAGTCGACTTACTTAACTCTCACTTAACCAGCTAGGAAATCATGGTGTAAGTGAACTATCCTAAGCACAAATGGAAATTTTATACAGAGTCATCCATGCAATGTACAATACCTGATATTGAATCAAGTGCCAAAAGGTCATAATCTGAAACAACACCAACCTGCCACATATTATCTCTGTTCAGTTTCAGGGAGAATGTAAATCACTAGGATTCTATTGAGTTAAGATAGTTTAAAAAGGGATCAAAATGACGCTGAATGACCAACAAGATTTCGTAATCTTTAGGGCATCAAGGTAATTTAGTAATTGTAAGTACAAATCATCCACGCTAGAAGTAAACATCAACAGGGAAACTAAAGCTGTACTAACCTCCTTTTACATTTAATTAAGGCTCTTAGGGAACATAATTAACACATAAAAGTTGGAGACAATCCTCTGTTTGCATAGAGAAGGGTTATCAAGGCTAGAAGATGAGCACAAAAGTCACCAATTAAACAAAGTTTATCCCATATCATTAAAGTGAAAAATTGTCTGTCTTAGTGGGAATTCAATGAAGATAGCTAAAAAAGGAATTTCTGCAGACTATTCCCATGACCCCGTCCCCATAGCTCAAATATCATTATGTAGAGAATCAATGGTATCAGATCACGACCCACATATTACACAGATGATAGCTTATGTCATTTAAAGAAAGCAGCGTTCAACACTTGAGCTGTGAATGGAATACATTGCCCGACAGAACTCTACCCAATAGTCAACAAACCACAACGGTGAAAATTGAGCAAATCAATCAATTTGAGATTGTTTAGGAAACAAATCCTTAATATGGCTTATTAAGGTGAAGAGGTATTGAAATTACCAAATTCCAGTCATCATCGATCACAGGGAAGCCAGTTATTCTCTTCTCCACAAGCGTCTCTAGAGCTGTAACAAGTATCGGTAAACCAACATGTAGTTCACGAAATGGCAACCCACACAAACGCCAAGCTCAAACATACCTTCATCTACAGTTGTTGTGGCCTTGACAAAATGTAAATCTTCTTTCCTTGTCATAAAATCACCAACCGTGTACGACCCATTTCTCGGCTGCAACCAGGAAACCAAACAACCGTTGATAACGTAATCCCTTTTAGTGCAAAGATATTCTAAAACTAGAAACAGTCGAGACTTAACAGTGACAAATCGCCCTTCTCTCCACCATTAGAGAAAACACATCCTATGACAGTTTCTCTGAAGGATTTATTAAAAGAATTAAGAAACCAAATGCGTGAATTCCATCAGTTCATGCGACATCTCCCTTAGGGATAAGACAAAGCAGGTCAACAATAAATCTCATATGACCCCCCCAAATAAATAAATAAATCTCCAAACAGTAAAGCGCAAAAACAAAAAGAAAAGGAAAAAGGGAAGAATCTAACTACACTTACAGGTACAGAGTTTGTCACACTCGCTCCCACAGCAGCAACGGGGACAGACTGGCGATATCGCCTTCTCGAGAGATTACCACCCGGGAAATCAAAAGACCTTCTATGGCAGTGACAATAAGCGAGGCAAGCACGGGGCAATTCACAGTTTTGGTTAGGAAACGAGTTAAACCCAGAAAGCTGCATGGAGTGGAGAGAACTTGCGAAAGAAAAAGATTCCATTTTTTTTACTAATTTCTCTGCTGTGTATGGATGGATAACATCAATCTGTATCGACCCAAAACAAAGGAATTGATGAAACAGAGAGACGTGAGAGACTCAAGATGCGAGGGAGTGCCGATGGAGACTCAGAGAGAACAGAGGAGACCTCAGACGAAAATTCAGGGGGGGTTCCGTAGAGGAAACAAACGTTGCGAATTTTCCTTCCTGAGAAAAGGTCTGAAATTGAGTGATGTTAACTGAAGATTTGACCCAAAAGGGTCGGCAAAGATTGCAACTCTGACGCGCTAAAAATCAAGGATCATGTGGGGATTGGAGGCGGTGGACCTTCACCATAACACGAAGGTGCTGGTGGGTGGTGGTGGTGGCCAAAATATGTGGTGGTGATTGAGGCCTCTGCTTTTTCGTCCCCTGGCCTTTCTCCATCGATTTTTTTTTCTCTTTCTTTTTAGTTTTACCTTCCACGTATTTTCAGATGATCTGAAAGTGGATCTGATTGTGTAATGAGTTTAATGTGAACAATCTAATTTTTATTTTGGCCCTTTGAAAATCTTATTATTATGATCACTCTTACACTCAATTTGGATGAAATAATGATGAAAGAAAAGATGAAATTCAGATCGTTATGAGAATATATAAGAGAAGTGATTCAGATGGATTGAGATGTTGTTTGTATGCTAACGAGGATAAAGAAATTAAAAGAAAATTTGCATCATGATGTAAATATTGTCATAAGCTTTTTTAGGGAAAAAAATTATAGAATGAGGGTATACATGAGAAATATAAAAAATTTTGTTAAGTAATATACTGATTTTTAGACATTTCTCAATATTTGGAGAGATTAAGAGAATTTTATAAATAAAATTGACCGGACCAATGCCTCCTAATCGATTCCCTCCAGGTCTTTCCTTCCATCCAAACATGATTATATTCTTAGAGCTCTCTCTTCCTTTCTAATCTCCATGAACAAACATAATATTAGAGGATAAAAAATTACTCTAAGTTCTCCAATATAGACTTTATATTTATTCATTTGGCTCTAGCTAATAATTATGGTTCTTGTAATAGACTTTCTAAATGCACTTTCTGCATGTTTTCTACAGAAAGTCCCCTCTCACTTTCTATTCATACTCTTTTAATTTTTCCCTATTAATTATTGTTTTCAATTTGTGTTTCCTAGATAACATCAAGCGCAAGTTTGATGTATATTTTTTTAAGAGGAAAAGAAAAGACTTCTCAATTGCTTGTTCAAAGTATGCAAATACGTCATAGAAAAATCATAGCAAAGTAAGGCTCAAAAGGGTTTCAGGGAGACATTCTTTGGGCTTTACAACCTTGTATGTAACCTTATCTAACTCTATTGCAATGGGCCGCAGATTTTGAGTATTTCTTTCTCAGCTCCTCCAGATCTGAAGCAAGTGATTGCCTTTTGAGATTCTTTTTTCTTCTCCATTTGAGTCCATTGGCTCATATTGTGCACGGACAAACCAAAGCTTAAGGTCACAGGCATCTCCTTGAGCTATGCCACTCCTAAATGGGTTGTCTCCCAAAACCTTCAGCTATGCTACGGGTCACAGGCATCTGCTTCAGCTATGGTACTCCTAAATAGGTTATCCTAAGTAATGCATTTTGGCATGTTTCCTATAGGAAAAACCTGATTTTTGGGAGATGTGTAAGCCTTCCAAACCCTTATCCAGAGAGCTTAAGGGGTCTGGTACCATGTTGAGACTGCAATCTGACTCCATCTTCCCTTACATTGCCATGATTCACTAAATACGTGCCAAGTTAGTGTTGGTCCATACATTTTGGTCCTCCTACAAGCGAGACCCTAATTAAACAGTAAGAATTTCACTAGTTAGTTGCTCCTCGAGCAGATTAGTCAATATATATTCATTCTCTTTCGTCACATTCATGTCTATTAGATCTGTGGCTTTTTGAGATTCGTTTTCATTTGCCGCACTCCCTTATGATTCCTCTAGGAAGCCACTTATATTCTTTAATACAGATGTTTTTCCCATTTTCGACTATCCATCTAAGGGCTGGATTGATTGCATCACTTCCCAATTGAAGGCTTTATCATCCCCCTGAAAGACGAGTCCTCTTTGTCATCCCCTTTCCAAATCTCACAATTTAGAAAATAGAGGACTTTTAAGTACCTGACTCCATAGAGAGGATGGGGAATGGGTCATACATCAAGCTTGTTTTTCTAGCATTGCCTTGTTAAAAATTCTGAGATCTCTAAAACCTAATTGGGGATAAAGCTTCCTAGGTTTTAGGACTTCTCATTTCCTCCGATGTATCCCTGCTCTTTGCTCATTGCATCTCCACGAAAAAATTTGCAATTTTCTACTTAGTACTAACACTAATAGATACTATGATTTTGAAAATAGTCATGGTATATTGAGATAAGGCTTGCACCACAACTTTAACTATAATTTGTTTGTTTGCCTTCAACATTAATTTCTCTTTTCAACCCACTAACTTCATGTTCACTCAAGCAAGTATTCATACAAATTTTGGTTTCTTCGACTCTCCCTAATTGAAAAGGTACACCGCGGTATTTGTCAATCTATTCAATTTTTGGAATTCTCAACTCAATTAACATATTATGTTTAAGTCATTGTAGACAATTCTTATTGAAAAACATGCCAAATGCATATCAATATTAATTCAAAACCTTTTCTACATTTTAATATTCCTTAATGGTACCATCGAGAAAGAAGATCAAATCATCCACAAACAAGAAGTCAGTTAATGTAGGCCTAGACCTATTTAACATAATTCCTGTAATGCTTCCATTCTCCAAAGCATTCTCACATTCATTACCAGAATAAATAGATATGGAGAAAGAGGGTAACTTTGTCAAAGTCATCTCAAGTGATGGAAGTAGGGCATCGGTTTTTCATTTAACTTAACTAAAGAATACCATTGTGAGCATTGCATTACCTAAAGGATCCATGTGGGGCTGAATCTCATCTTTAACAAAGAAATGCCGTTTCACTCGATCATATATGTTTTTCATGTCCAATTTAAGCACCGCTTGGACCTTCCTTTTCCTCTTTCAAATTCTGAGCTTCTTTAATACTTCTTAGACAATCAAAACATTATTCTTGATTTGTTTCTGCTTATAAAAGCACTCCACCTCTCTGAAATTAATTAGGGTTGCCAAGGTTTCAATGTCTTAGCCAGGATCTTCAAAATGATCTTGTCAGCAAATTAGACAAATAGTTGGGTCGGGATTGAGCCCACAGAGCTATATAACTCTATGAAGAAATACATTGTCTACTGTTTCAACTACTTCAAGTCACGAACCTACTCCCCATTTGAGTCCCCTAGCAAGGAAATATTGGTCCTCTATCTTCTCTGAACTGTGGTGGCATTGAAGGATTTGGTGTTGTCGTATTTTCTAATTAAGAAAATTCGAGGGTTACCCCCACCTTAACCGGTTAATTGTCAAGGATCATTTGAGTCCCCTAGCAAGGAAATATTGGTCCTTCTTCTCTGAACTCTTAACCGGTTAATTGTGGATCTATTCCTCATTTGGTGTTGTCACCCCCCACCTTAACCGGTTAATTGTGGATCTCATTCCTCAATATATCTTCTTCTGCCTCTGCCTCTTCTCTATCTTCTTTTGTAGGTGTTGCACTCTTATTTCTGTCGTGGGTTATAATTGGGGAATTATAATTACCCGAAACTCCCTTTTCATAGAATTATTATCCTTTTGCACGTTTTAAATTTTTTTTTCTCACTCCAAAATGATAAGAGGTTTGTAACCACGAGTAATCATTTCAAAAAGTCTACATTCTCCAATTCTGGAGAGTGCCAAGTATTTTTGACAAGTTGTCCATATTCTTCATCCTCTAGCTATAGGTCTCAAATATGAATTCATTTTTCCTTTTAAATAATTCAGGAGAGATGGCTAACACAATGAGATTATGATCTGACCCAATAGCTGACATTGCAAAAGCTTCCATCTCGGGAAAATGATTCTCCAATTCATAGTGCATAAATCTCTATTTAATCTCTTTTAACAAAATCATCCCCATCTTTATAATTTGCTCACGTAAAAGTACATCCTTTACTTTCCATAGATTGCTTATCCTTTTGCTATTCCCATTTGATTCACCATAACACAATCCTGAAATTGAAGGCCCCCTCTTTTTACGAATCATTTGCTCTTGGTTCATTGTGTCCATCGGAAAAAGCACGCTAGATCTTTTTTGTCACAAGGCTTCATAGTGCCTAAACTGTCAAATATGTGCCCAATCCCCAATAAGTTCCAGCATATAAACCTCATATGGGTTCAGTGGCTTATTTAGACTAGCCACCAAAGCCCTCGCTTGCTTCCATCGAATTGGTGCTCCCTACAACTTCTGACTCATCTAAAACATTCCGATGTGCCCCAAGGGTTGCATAAGGACTGCAAACATCTCTGTTTGTGTTCGAAAAGGACTTGGAATCTTTGATTTTTCATCTTTTCAAACTCGGCTGTAGATTACAATGCTAGAGGTGCTCACTGCCCAGACGGCACTGGTGATAGGGTCAGAAACGCACTTGAAAAGTTACAATTGTACTCTGTTTTGTGGGACACTCTTTCCCTTTAGACATCTCATTTATTGTCGAGCTGTTTTCTGCTTGGACGCCACCTTAAGGAAGTCTATGGTGCAAGACAATCTGGATGGCATCCTGCGGGGCCTTAGGGATGAAATTTCTCTTCCATGTCTTCCTTTTACAGCTTTCCACAGAGTAGTTTCTAAAATGGGCTATATTCTAAGCTTCAGCCTTTAACCAGTGTCCATAGAGGCATTCCTCCATTTTATTCTCATCAAAAGTCACTCGAGCTTTTTTATATCCAAAACCTTTTGGTGGGTGGATGAAGTGATTGGAGGAAGACCAAGGGCCTATCTGAAGAATTCTGTCTTTTTCTACTTGTTCGAAAAGTTAAAGCATAAACGCCATTATCCAGAGCCCCAATGATCACGTGGTCTTCTCTCCATGGCTTTCTAAAGAGAGCAAGCTGGCATTCCCTTAATTTTTCAAGGGATCCTACTGCATCCAGGAATGCTCCTTTTGAATCTGACCAAAGATTACCTAAAAGTTCGTAGAGAGCCAGTCATTTGCATCGCCTCGGCTTCGCATTCCTCCATGATACAGATTTCAAAATGGAAGAGAGACCCGGCAGAAAAGTAGAAAACAGCAATGGAGAGCACTTCCAGATATAAACGCAGTGGGGCAAAGCGTAAAAACCAGGGCCCAAGGGGTACAACTGGGAACTTACGAAACAATGGTTTAAGAGGTTAAGGATATTGGAGAACTACCCTATTCCAAGATTATGCCTGAGCCAATATGGGCTAGATCACTTCAGGGGAAGATACCAAATGGAATGGATCGATCCAAAAAACCAAATTTCTGGGAACAAATTAGGATTTAACTTAAGGGAAGCTACCTCGTACGGGTAGAGAGAGCTCGCCCAAGGCGAGAAGAATCTTGTCGTATTGGGAACTTGACATAGCCAATCATTCATGAGCTTATCCAGACTTCTATGCTCCTGTCAACAATCAAGCAATTCTTCATCTGTTCCTCTTATTTTAAACGAACTTCTTGCCTTCCTATGGGAAAATAATGCTATGTTGCCATAGTTTGTACTTATCATATGTTCTTCTTTCATGTTTGTTAAATTTCTTTTATAAGGATTTCTCAAATTTGTGTAAAAACTCGATATAACTTTTGCATTGATAGGAAGAGGTAGAAGTCACCAAAGATTTTGTGGACAATACTCTCTTAAAGAGAAAGTCAAATAATATTGAAGGAGAAATTTCAACTCACATGGATTGGAAAATATGAATTGTAGTTATTATATCTAACTTATCTTATCGTTGTCAAATCCAAAAGTTTTTAAGTCACTCAATTTGACTATAGGGCCACAAGAAATAGTTGTCCTTTCAAAGGAAATTTGGACATTTAATACTTTCATCCATTTTTCCATCCTCATACTGCGTAAGGCATTCAATTCTCTTAAAAAATATTTTCAACAAAAGAATGAATTTTTTTTTTTGTAAATATAGAAGGCATTGTTGTAGAGCGAAAGACATTCAGCTACGTGAAGTCTAATCTTATTGACATGAAGAATATAAAATGAAAGAAACAGTGAGAAATTATTTTGTGAAAAGCATAAAATTGTCGAGGGCGTCAATTTTAGTAAAAAAAAAGATATTTTTGTGAAATTAAGTTACCTTCTATGACTTGATTAAAAAGACTATCTAACACCCAAGTATTTTTTTTTTTTTCGTTGGTCCGAAATCTAATACCCAAGGTGAACACATCAATTGTAATTAATATTTTCGTCGTCTAACTCATTGAAAAGGATGTGCTCCACATGTTTACGGAAAGGGTAAAAAAGAACATAGCATTAGAAATAACAAGAGCTAAGAGAAAATAAAAAAGGACATTCATGATGTCACCGATCATTTTTCTTTTCTCGTTTTTCCCTCGGCATTAAGATAACTTCCACGACGTGACTATTCCTCCCTCTTTGTGGAAAAAAAAAAGAAAAAAAAGAGAGGTTATTTTTTATTATTTTGAAAAAGGAAATTAATGACTTCACAACCGATTTTTTTCCTTTTTTTTTGGCAATTTCTGTTTTTTTTTTTTCTATTTCCCTCGGCATTAAGTTTTAACTTCCACGGCATGACCACTTCTCCTCGTCTTTGTAAAAGGGGGAAAAAAAAAGTTATTTATTTTTATTATTTTGGGGAAAAAAAATAATAACACACAAAAACAGATCCAACGGCCCAGATTCGATGGTAAGATCTGATGAAGAAAGGAAACCCTAGAGAGACAGGGGAGTATATGATCCGTCCCAGCCTCCAGGCGTCACTCCTCTTTCAGAGCAGTTTCTCTGCTGCCCTCTTTTACAATCCATCCTCCTCCCTCCCTCTCTCTCTCTCTCTCTCTCTCTCTCTACCTCACGTGCCGCCGCCGTCCGCCGCCGCCGCCGGCGGGTTATCTATCCCTCCGCCCTCCCCTCTTTCGTTCCCTCTCCTCCATTTTTTTCCCCTACCCACCGAACGAAAACCAAAAAGAAGAAGCCTTTTTTCCTGCCCTTTTTCCCGTCGACCATTTCGCGTGCGGTTTCTGTTTCCCCTTATATCGTTTTCCTTTATCGTCTTCCTTAGGGTTTTGCATCGAATAATCAGAGGAGAGGGAAGAAAGAATCTCTTGAAAAAAAAGCACAAAAAAAAAGGGGGGTTTCTTTTCAAGGTTTCTGGTAGGAAAAAAAAGGAAAAAGAAGGAGATTTTTCTTTTTTGCTCGGGAGAGAATGGCTCAGGTTCAGGTTCAGCCTCAGAATGCGATGCCGGGAGTGAACGCCGGGCCGAATCAGTACGCGACGACGTCGCTCTATGTTGGGGATCTGGACTTCAACGTCACCGACTCCCAGCTCTACGATCTGTTCAACCAGGTCGGCCAGGTGGTCTCGGTCCGCGTCTGCCGGGACCTGACCACCCGGCGATCGCTGGGCTATGGTTATGTCAATTACAGCAGCCCAATTGATGGTTAGTCGCAAATTTGATTCCTTTTTCGTCGCTGCTTAGTAATTACTGCCTGTCGATTCGGGGGTTCCTGGATTTTTTTTCGTTCTATCCTCGGTTCGATATGCTTTCGTTTCTGCGTTGTCGCGGAGATTTTTGCCTTGGTATCATCGACGATTAAGTAGGGTTTTACCACCCTAAATACTGCTTGAAGATGTTATTTGGTTTGCCGTTTCGGTTTTCGGTGCCATAAATGCCAATGCTTGAGTATATAGCGTCTCTTGTGCGAGCGCTTAAATGGACTAGACTGCATCTTTGGTTGTTTTCTTCGACCTCTGATGTCGTGATGTTAAGCTTGCTTGATGAACATCTAATGCGTCCTGATTAGTTTTCTCTCAGATTATAGCAATAAATAAAATACATGCTGCGTAGGTTCTGGATTGTTTGTTTTGGTTGTAGAAGGTGATTCGCTGTTTCTGGACCTAGCAAATCGTTTATGGTGTCCCACCCTGACCTTGTGGAAAACTTACATGCATTGAAGAAATTGTTGTTTGTTTTGGTCCTTTTTTATGTAAGCATTTTGTAATCAAGCTTGCACATGCGTTGTTCAATTCTTTTTTGTCTTTCCTTTTTGTTCTTTTGGATCAACATGTTCTGTATAATTTGGAGTTTTAGAAAGCAGATTAGGTGTGTGTCTTCCGTCAGGTGGATAGGAATGACTGGATATTTTGTCACGTGTGCTTTCAGTTGAATAAACAGCTACCCTAAGTAATTGAGTATTTTGGTTTCTCAAAAACAGAGATTTTTTTACGCTGCCATTTTTCTTGGGAATTGTTGAATGTGTCTCTGGTGAATTGAGGTGGAAGGACAGCTGGTCCTGCCTACCTTGTAACTTAATCGCTCTTATTATTAGCTAGTTTATTTTGACCCTTCATGTCAAAGTTTTTGTAGTAAGCTATTGTTTTTTGCATCGTCTAGGTTGCGATCCAGATGAACTTTTTAGTTTTCCCTTTAGTCTTTACTGGTAAGAGATGTGCAGGTCTGTCCTGTGGCGGTCTTGTAGCATGTCATTAAACACGTTGAAGCTATTGGTCGCCATTTGCCAGAAACTTCTTTCATATTTTGTTATTTCAGTTTGCATTCCTGTTTCCTGTTCTTTCTCTCTATTTTCTCTACAAAGTGCTAAAAAGAAATTCGCAACAGCTGCTAGGGCTTTAGAGGTGCTGAACTTTACTCCTCTTAATGAGAAGCCAATTCGGATCATGTATTCTCAGCGTGATCCAAGTGTCCGTAAAAGTGGAGCTGGAAATATATTCATCAAGGTATACCAATCTGCTTTTTTTTTTTTTTATGGTTTCTCTTTCCAGTTTTCACATATCTTGGATCTACATATTAGCTAGTCAACCATTTTGCCTGTATTTTGATTTTGTAGAATTTGGACAAGGGAATTGACCAGAAAGCATTGCATGATACATTTTCTGCTTTTGGGAATATCCTCTCTTGCAAAGTCGCTACAGATCCTTCTGGTCAGTCCAAAGGCTATGGCTTTGTACAATATGATAACGAGGAATCTGCTCAGAAAGCTATAGAGAAGCTGAATGGCATGCTATTGAATGACAAGCAAGTGTATGTAGGACCCTTCCTTCGCAAGCAGGAAAGAGAAAGTGCTAAAGATAAGACAAAATTTAACAATGTGTATGTGAAAAACCTATCAGAGTCGACGACTGAAGAAGAGTTGAAAACAGTTTTTGGAGAATATGGACCAATTACTAGTGTTGTGGTGATGAGGGATGTGGATGGAAAATCCAAATGTTTTGGTTTTGTGAACTTTGAGAATGCAGATGATGCTGCTAGATCAGTTGAGGCTCTGAATGGGAAGAAACTCGATGATAAGGAATGGTATGTTGGGAAAGCTCAAAAGAAATCTGAAAGGGAAGTTGAACTGAAAAATCGATTTGAGCAGAGCATGAAGGAAGCAGCTGATAAACTTCAAGGGGCGAACTTGTATATAAAGAATTTAGATGATAGCATAGACGATGACAAGCTTAAGGAGCTGTTCTCTCCATTTGGTAACATTACATCGTGCAAGGTTATTTTCATCTCCTCTACTTAGTAGTTTCTATTTTGTGATGAAAGTTATGTGCCCAGTATCCACCTTCATATTTCTTAATTTTGAGCATTTTATTGATTTCATTTTGTTGGCGATGTTTCTCGTTTAAACAGGTTATGCGAGATCCTAATGGCATTAGTAGAGGATCAGGATTTGTTGCTTTCTCTACTCCTGAAGAGGCATCCAGAGCTGTAAGTAATTACTTGTCCTCTCAGATTTGTATTTCAAAAAATTTAATGGAAGATGACGGTTCTTTTCCCAACCACCTGGTTTCTTTCTCCTTTTTAATCAGCTCTCTGAGATGCTCGGCAAAATGGTTGTCAGCAAGCCTCTGTATGTTGCACATGCACAAAGAAAAGAAGACAGAAGAGCCAGGTTGCAGGTGTGTTTCCTCTTGATGTCATGCAATTTCTACAAACTTTTGGAGTATGTAGTATTGATGAATTTCCCGAAATATGACGCTTATCTGATATGTCATGTAGGCTCAATTCTCTCAAATGAGGCCAGTTGCAATGGCACCCACTATTGCTCCTCGCATGCCATTTTATCCACCTGGAGGTCCAGGTATTGGTCAACAGCTATTCTATGGTCAAGCCCCTCCTGCTGTCATGCCTCCCCAGGTAATTTCTCCTATATTTACTTTTCTCCAGGCATTCACAATGGTCAATAGCTCTTTGCTTTACTGTGAGTCTCCAACATTAATCTTGTAGTTAACTTTTTTGCCTTTTTTTTTAGCCTGGGTTTGGGTATCAACAGCAGCTTGTTCCTGGCATGAGGCCTGGTGGAGCTCCCATGCCAAATTTCCTGGTGCCTATGGTTCAGCAGGGGCAGCAAGGTCAGCGACCAGGGGGGAGACGTGCAGGAGTTGTTCAGCAATCACAGCAGCCAGTCCCAATGATGCAACAGCAGGTTGGTACTTTTCCTTTGATGTTTCCTCTAATGCATCATTTGAGCAATGCATTTTAAGCTTTTTGCTCTTTATTTGAATGACAGATGCTTCCAAGGGGACGTGTTTATCGATACCCTCCTGGACGTGGGTTGCCTGATATGTCAGTGCCTGGTGTGGCAGGAGGAATGATACCTATGCCATATGACATGGGTGGAATGCCGCTACGTGATACACCGATTTCTCAGAGTGTTCCAATTACAGCTTTGGCTTCTGCCCTAGCAAATGCTAGCCCAGATCAGCAGAGAACGGTAGGAGCTGCAATGCCTTAAATAAACCAACATTTTACGCTTCTCGTCTTCTCCCCCCCCCCCAAAACCTAACCACAGATCCAAGAATGGGTGCATTGTCTTAATATCGTAGTGAGCATTAGTTGGCCAGGAAACAAATATGTTATGCCTTCTTGAGTTGATGAGGGCTAGGTGGTAAGATTCTTTTGACTCTGTGTATATTCTGTGATATCAAAATATGGAGAAATGATCCGGTAGAGTGGTAATATGATAATCATCCTTATGACAGCCCATTGTGCATATTTTTTTTTTCCTGGTAACACTTGGAAGCTGATGCTGTATGATCATAGGATTAATATCTCTTCACTTGTCAACTGAAATGACTATGGACAAATTCACATGTGTGGAAAACCTCTTGCAGATGTTGGGTGAGAATCTTTATCCACTGGTAGAACAACTGGAGCCTGATGCAGCAGCCAAAGTCACTGGCATGCTTCTGGAAATGGATCAGACTGAGGTCTTGCATTTGCTGGAGTCTCCAGAAGCCCTGAAAGCAAAAGTGGCTGAAGCAATGGAGGTCCTTAGGAGCGTCGCACAGCAACAGGCTGGCGGCACAGCCGATCAGCTGGCATCTCTTTCTCTGAATGACAACCTTGTTTCCTGAGTGCTAGAGAGGAGCTTTGCGCATTTAAGACGCCGGATTTTGTGACTGTCCTATTTATGGCTTTGAGACTTTGAGTTCCCTTCGGTAGCCAGATAGAGAGAGTTTGCTATGTGGGGCATCTCCAGGAGTTTGTGAGGAGTTGGAAAAGACCTAGAAGATTGTTTTGCTTTTATTTTTTGCTTGAGATTTGATTTTGTGAGTGTGATTGATTGCACACTTTGTTTTGCTTGATTTATCCTGCTTACATACGATGATCTCCATTCCCAATTGGTTCTTTTTGTCTTTTGAGATGGTTTTGCCGCCATCGTCTAAAGCCAAAACGGCAGGACAGTTTTAGCAAGTTAGCTTACTTCGTTATTGTGCATTGTCGGCTCCAAGTAGGCAGGTTCAAATTTTATGCCGCCTCTAGCAAATTCTACAGTGGCTCTTATCCCTAGGAGGTCTTCCTCCACTAGCAGGTTTTTTCGGAAAACTCCATTTATTCTGGTGTGGATGGCAGGCAGGCCTACCTATACTTTTCTATAATGTTTTTATGCGAGGGTAACTGTCATCAATCGATGGGTATGTTACCTCGATTCAATCAAAGATGCCCTTCTTGTTCCAAGTAGGATGTTGCGGTAACAGACTGATTCTTCCAAAGCCTGCTCCATTCGTGCTGCTTGCAACAATCTAATTAGTTCTCGAGGTAGCACCTTTGATGTTACCTTTGATGTTATTTGGTGTATAATAATTTGTGTCTATTATGAATTTGCACCTCCTGGGTCGATCACCATTCTGTATGCCCAAATTTGCTGGTTAGTTGCATTTCATGATGGTCGCCCATCTCGATCACCAGTCTCTGGACGCACAAATTTGCTGGTTAGTTGCATTACATGATGGTCGCCCATCTCAAGTATACCGTGCAATGTTCCAGGTGCTTATGATAACGAGGTGTGCAATGAAGCAAGTCGTTTATGATAACGATAAATTGATGCCACTGTTTTGCTTTTGCACACTTCTAAATTAGCTTACATGCTAACGTTGCACCTCTGTTAATGCCGCTTGAATTTCACAGCAGATGGCTTGGCCTGGGCAGAAACTTGACCACATTTGACATAAGATGATAAGAGCAAATGGCTTGGCCTGGGCATATTTACGACACCACTCTGCAAGTGTGCTATTAATTGCCACATGATCGGTAGCCACATACAAAGAACACAAGCTGGGTGAACATATGTGTTGTATTCCCTCGCAATCAAAGATGCTGAGTTTCAACAGAATATGTGCTACACATGTATAAGACCCTAATGATTCTACTTGCTAAAGTAACGTAAGCCCAACCCTTTCGTTAGAACTTTCACGAGCAATAAAAGGTGAAAGGGTGCACAGCTTGACACCGACATTTAAATACGAAGGACCGAAACCTCCTCATTTTCCCTTTTTTCAAGCATCACTGTCAGTTTACATGCCTCAGCCTCAATCCCACATCGACCTCCCTGTCCCGACGAACCAAACCAGTTCCTGGCATGCTAGTGGTTGGGGAATCTGCCTCTGCCTCTGCCTCTGCCTCATTTTGCTTCTTAACTTCAGTGTTCTCCCCAAAGTTATGCAACCGGCGGCCAATCAGGTACCTATCATCCCTTATGGAGTTGTGAAGGTTAGTGAACCAGACATGGAACCTCTTGGCGCAGAAGCATACTAAGCTCAAGCCGAGGCATCCCAGCCACGCAAACCGATAGACAGCAGAATTAACCACTAAAGGGTATCCAAACACGGGAAACACCCCTCTTGCCAAAACATAAGGTACACAGAGAGCAGTCAGAAGCTTCATCATGATGGGTAGAACAATCTCGCGGAGCACCCAAAGGCCCTGCAACCTGGAGAAACCATCCTCTCTCACCCTTTCAAACTTTAACCGCCAACTCTCATCGACAAATGGCATCATATGATCCAACATGACCTACAGAAGTAGTATGGGGTTCAAATCAATAGATTCATAATCTCTGGGATTCCCAAAGTCGATTAATAGAAGGGATGACCCAAAGATGGGAAATATTGCAGATATAAAATAGCAATGTCTAGATTCTTTGCCTAATAATAAATACACCCCAAATTGTTAAAAAATGGAAAGTCTTTTTGCCTGACTTTGTTTCATCTCCACCCTGCATACTAACTAAAAGCTCTTCAAATACAGTGTTGCATAGTAAGGAAGCACTACAGAAGACAAGTTATTCCTCAAGCAAGAAACATTTCCTTATCAAACCACCACCACTTTGATCTCTCTACACTCTTAATGAGATAGCTATATTGGTAATGTGGAATAATAAATGCACTGGGAACAAAAAAACATGATTAGTCAAATAGGAGAAGGAAGCTTATATGCAGGAGCAACCAAGCTACTTTGCCCCTCCATACTACTAAGTATGCAAGAGCATATAGCATATTTCAAATGGGGAAATTACCAGCTTACACATGTCCCTCTAAATCCAAATAAAGAGACTTACCAGTCTAGTCCAGATCTTCAGGAAGATAAGTCCGAGAGCCCAGTCTTGATACAAGAGGAAAACAGGACTCTCATCTGTAGGCACTCTCATAGGCACAATAACCAAAAGTTCAAAGAGCAAGCCAATCAACACTGGAATGACAAAAATCTGCACGGCAATTGCAGAAATCAGTGACGGAATAATCCATAAATAACTACCTCTAGGAAACTAAAAATTACAGGCAACGAAGAGAGATGCTTCTCACCCATAATGAAAGCAGAGCGGAACTCTTGATGACAATACAACTGCACTTCCAGATTTGACCCAGCAAAATAGCAGCTCTCCTACTCCTAATGTGCTCAACTGTATATCTTGATCCCGCAATCCCAGTCCAAATAACGTAGCTACCAATAATGAAAGCATATAGATCTACAAACAATGGCATATCAATTCAAACAAAATCATCAGTCCTTATCCAAAGATATGAATCACAGCTAAAACAATTTGAACTAACCACATACCATTGCACTTGATCCCGTGAGTTATTGGGAGAAGGGGAATGGCATTGAACAATTTTCGTCCAAGTGAAACAGGCACTATGATTAATGCTGAGTTGAAGATAAGTAATGTCATCCATGCCACCATTAACAAGAGGACAATACGGAGGACAAAGCTGTACCTGCTACAATATGTTAAATGACACATCATGCAACTGAAGTTTCTGCTTGTATTCAGAATATAAGACCCTTTTAGGCATAAGCATTGAAGTTGTGGAATACAATATAAATACAATATAAACTTACTCAGAGTCGGATTGCTCATCGTCATACTCTTCCACATCATTAATATCATTAGCAACTGCCATAGCTCTATCATGTCCACCATGTGGAACTACCTGCAGTCGATCCTGCCTTGCTGGCTCTCCATTTACAGCTTCCTGGGTGCCATTATCATCAGGTCCAGGTAGTAAGAAATCAGTCAAGCCCAGGGCCCAGCCAACAGCCGTAAACCAATAGAGAAGAAGGGATTTGATAGTTGACCGCAACTTAAAATGCTCAATTGCAAATGGAATACAGATTTGAAAGAGAAGCATGTCAGCAGGGATTTCAGTAAAGGGATCAGATACTCTGCAGAAAAAAACATGGAAGCTGTAAGGGTCTGCAAAGTAGATGACACAGAAACCTCAAAACTGAAAATGTAGGTAAGAAGACAATCTCACGATATATCAAGAGGAAAGATGGAGGGTGCTATCCGCATAGCAAGCTTCACTGGTAAAAAGACCAGCATCACAATTAAACTACCATAAACAGCCACTGACAGCAAAACCCTGCGAGCATGCTTGTGGACGGGGTCATCAATGAGATCACGGAATGGATTATAGTTTGGATCAGCAGGATCCCGAAGGAAGTACAAAACCCCATTACGCAGAACCTGATAACACATTGAAAAGAAAAGGCTAAAGAGATGAACATGAAAGCTATGTGGTAACGTTTACAATATATAGAACGACTAAGCAATTAACAAAGTAGAAAGGTGCATACCCCTCTGAGAAGGCTGACAAAAATGCTTATCTGAAGCATGTAAACTATTCCCACAACCCAATGAACCAATGAGCTTGCTAAAGGGGAAAGTGAAAAGAATTGGACTCTGTTTGACATTGACTTCCCAAACATTCTTATCGTGCAAACATCGAGCCACCATCCACACATCAATGGGAATACCCCAAGTTCAATTACTAGGAGAAAAGCAACCTTGATCATTGTCATCAAATGCCTCATAGCAGCCAAGAACTGCCGAAGAAGAGATGGAATCGTCTCTGCTATCGAGGCGATACCATAGAACCTCCGGTTGGTCAGCGGCTCACCCTTTGTGTACCGAATCAAAAGAACAATCCCAAGATAGCATAACACTGCAGAAAAGATCACCAAATATCCAATAGCAAGAGTGGTGACATCAGAGAGCCTTGATGTTCCAATGGGAGCTGCTTTCAGTAAATCCCCAGAGAGATTTGAGCTTATGTTGCTGGAGATTTCATTCAAACCACTGGCATTTGAACTCAAAACCTCTGCAACCTGGCCAACCAGACTGTCACTTTGACCCTCAGAAGACAAGTTTGTAACAGCAGTTAATGCATTCTTCAATGTAATATTCGCCAAGGATAGAGCTGAATCTGTGAGTGGCATGACTTTCGACAATACTGGGCCATTAGCAAGAAGCCATGTTAAGTAATAGAGCGTGACCCGACCTAAGGAGAAGGGGACAAGGATTATGACACCAAGGAAAATCATGTTGCTTGCCAAAACCTGCGGAGGAAGAAATCCAATTAGTCAATATGGGAATTTAGCAAAAGAAAATTCTTGAGGAGCATAAAGACAAACAAACTTCTTCAGCTCAGCCACGAACAGCAAAGATTGCAAATAACCCAACCAGAAACGAGACTTACTGTGAATGCATTTTCAACCAAGTGGAAAACTGGACCCTGCATGCCAACCAATTCATCGAAGGGCACGTCCTCTGCACCATCAGCATCATCAAGACCATCAAACATTTGCTCAACATGAGCTTCAAGACGAGCTGCCTGCAGCTCCCATCGAGCTGCAACATTTTCTGCATTTCTTCTAATAATTTGACCAGCACCAGCAATTCCTTGGGCACCGTTAGCTTCTTCACCATTAGCGTCACCAGCCAAGTTCCTATTAGGTGGTGCAACAGGTCTTCTTGCAGCCCTGGCACCGTTTCTGTCCCCTTCATCATCCCTCTCAGCATCTTGACCGCCAAGCTCTCTTAAATGCCTGAAGTAATCTCTCAAAGAAGTTGCTCCAAGAAATATAAACACAATACTCGCAGAAAGCAGGAATCCATGCAGGCAATCAGTCAGAATGACTGTAGTTGACAAGTGACTCAGGAACAGTCTCTGAGCTTCATTAAAACTCCTCACAAATGCCAGCCGCCATATCCAAAATGTAATAAAGGGAATTATGAGGAGCCAAACAGAAAGAACAAAAGTAAGGCGCAAAAAGAATTGCAGAACATGGCAAGCCTTCATAGCCATCCCAACCACAAACTCCTGAAAAGGAAGCCTTGCTGGAGCATTCTCTGCATAGACAGGCGAGAAGGCAAATGCATGCTTGCATACCTGCAATAAATCAGATAAATCATAAATACTCACCACCAAAAAGTCCAGCTACCCCAAGGATCAATACGAAGATACAAGGACGGGGACTATTGGGCCCAGTGATCAGAATTGACAGCCCTGGTAAAAATAAGTAGCACAATGAAATATAATACACTCAACCTTGTCCAGAACCACTCTTTCCACATTCTCAGAACCTAAATTTGAATCATCCTACACCACAACAAGTGGAAGCTTTCTGCCGTAATCCATACACTTTCACACACAAAAAAGTCGTCCCAACTACAATTGAGTGAGTCTTAAAGACAGCTACTAGGACCCACTAAGAAGAAACTGACTAAAGAAGAGCAGATAATAGCACTAGCTAACCAACATGTATCCATCCACCAAGCCACCTCTAAGATCATCAATGAAAAATGACAAGTTGACACAAATCACTGCAGTAGCTTACCAAAGTATCATATGCCTATTTAGCTTACTCGCGTATCGATTCACTAAGTAACTGCTAGATCATTAATGAAAAAAAAAAAAAAAAAAATTCAAATAAGTTATGATTACCAGAAACAAATATAAATGCACAAAATTCACTGAAAACAATACACGTCATTTGATAGCCGATACAATTATGCCCCCCTTCCCGGAAAGAGAGAAAGAGAGAATGAAAGCAACTAGTTATGTCTAAAAGAATGCCTTTGGAAGATTTGTTCGCAATTAATCTTTGGAGAAACTTCCAATCACTCATTGCAAACATCAGGTCATCGGGCTCAAAGCATGGCAAAGTCAAATTCACTAAAGAATCTCAGAATAAATAAATGTTTTACGTCCAAGAACAAAACTTATATGCACATAGGTCCCATTAAATGCATCATCTCATCAGTCAAAAACAAAACGAGCCATAACTACAGAGGAAACCCTAATTCTATGATAAAGGACAAATTCTAGCACTTTCCAGTCAAAAACGAAACGAGACATAACTACAAAAGAAACCCTAATTATATCAAAAAGGAATTACGAATTAAGAGCTCAACAAAATTCTGGCACTTTCTAGTCAAAACGAAACGAGCCATAACTCCAGAATACGCCCTAATTTCTTATCAAAGTGGAAATACGAATCAAGAGTCGAAACAAATTCCGGCACTTCCTTGTCACGAAAAATTGATGATCGAGGCGGGCGAATAAACCAACCTCGCACTGACGAGCATTGCTATGATCGAGCCACTGGAGGAGACAATCCTGATGCACGAACTTGATGCTGCCGCTGCAAGCGCACGGATACCGAAGCGGGTTGTCGGCGTCGCCGGGGTTCCTGCAGATCCGGCACACGTCCTCCTCGTCGTCGTCGTCGTCGTACTTCAACCGGCGAGCCTGCTCCGGCGCGGGCGAGGGTTGCTCAGGCCGTGGGGCCGAACCGGGGTCGGTGGAGGAGGAGGACGACGAGGAGGGAAGAGCGGCGGCGGCGGAGGCGGAGGGGGCAGCGTCGGCGAGGCCCGCCGGTGAGATCTCCATGCGGAATCGAAGGGGATCGGAAGGAGGGTTTGATCTTTCTTCAGTGATGGAGAGAAAGTTCGCGGCCTCGCCCCTCCCCTGCTGCGAAAAGAGGAAATGGAGGAGATGGGAGGAGTTGATTGGGGAGGGGTTCTTTCCTCCGTAGACCCGATGGTAAATTACGGTATCGCCCCCGCTAGAGGCGGTTTCCAGTGCCGTTCTTGTCTCCGTGGCCACGCGGGGACGCCAGGGCCACGTTCGGGATTTCGTACAGAAAATGGATAGGAATAAATAAACTTACCTTATCAAGAAATTACAAGAATATTCTATGTCCTTTTGGAAAAAAAAAAGAAATTAACCATCGAAAATCATTTAAATATATATATTTATGAAACCATCCTTGTACCTCTCCATTTTCGTGGAAGAAACTCAACTAAGTACATGCTTCACTTTGATTTTATTTTTTCAAAATTTTCATTTGCCGTTGTATTCTTGCCCGTCCGGCTAATGCGAGAATATAGTAATTTTTAGAGGGCGGCGGCAATAATCCTAAGAGTTTGTTAAATGGAAGGAAGTATCGCTTGAATAATAAGATATCGTCCAATAGATAATTATAATAATTAATTCATTTGCCTTATATACATATCTTCACTATCCTTATCCCCGATAGGCAATTAAAAGGTTAAATTTGAAGCACTAACATTCAGTAACAAATGTAACACACGATGTGCGTAAGATAAGAATCTTTTAACTCGACCGACACTTAGGTCATTTATGATTGCAAACGATGGTCTTACTAATTTTCCAGCACTCCTCCTCCGCTCTGCTCCTTCGACATTTCTCACCATCCCTGCTTTGCTCGGACAGCGAAGTGCACACCGATCGAGAGGTATTTCGAACATGGAATGGAGGTAATTCCCGATAACAAAGGCAAGTCATGTCACGATCGAATTATGGATAGATGCCCCTAGTTGTGCTTTTGTAGAATCATATGCACCACCAGACTACACTACTGGTGGAGCTAAGCTATGGATGTAGGCCGATCGCAAAGTATCAACTTTGACAGCGGAATCTCACAGGACAAGGACTCAGTCTGCTCGTTTCATTGAAAACATCAATCTACAAGAATAGCCTCACCAGTTAGATCAGCCTTTCCATTCCCTCAAAAGAATCAAATGAAGAAGTACACACCAACCCCGGCTTCAAAACATGTAAACCACCAGCTCCCCGGAACATTTCGCATCGGATCCGACCCTACACCAGGAGATGCTATGATCCCTTCAAATTATTCCTTGCTCTTCCCCTGGATCCTAGGACTAATATGCATCACCGTCGACACTGTCTTCGAATCAGAATGATCACGGCTTCATTGGGTTGATGAAAGATGTTGTGATCCTCATTCGGCTTGTTCTCAATCCTGGTAGAGAATGAACTTGGCTATATCATCGAGTCCCGCTTCCTTGTAACATTCGGCGATTCGCTCGAGATAGTCAGACCAGGTCCCCTCAACAAAAGCTAAATCTAGCAAGAAAGCAGCCTCGTCCAAAGAGACCTTGCATTACAACAAAGAAGTATTAGTTACTCCTTAGGTTTCGAAACCAACAAATCAAACAGGAATCTCTTTCTATAATGAATAATTCTTTTCTTCCTGGAGATGGATGAGCTATGCAACCCGAGATACCTGTGCAGGTGCCTTGCCCTTCTTGATATCCTCTTGTTTTCCCTCTTCTGACACTTTTTCTTTGATGTACTCTATTTGTTCATCCTCCCACTGTGCTAGTTGAGCGACTTCCTGAACCACCCGACATTCTGGCAATGAGCACAAGAGGCACTGAAACAAAATGGTTCCATAATAATGAATAGGCATACCTCATATGCACAGCCTAATGTCCACCAGGGCGATTTTAGAGCCACCCTGGCAGCATCTTTAGCTTCCGAGGCCCGTCCAACTCTGCCAAATGTGAGGTATATCTAGAGAGAGCAAGAGAGAGAGAGAGAGAGATAGAGAGAACAGGAAAATAGCATGTGAATAAAGTAGAATAACCTTAGTAAAATCTCTGCATAAAAGGCAAAAGGACGTCCAAATCCTGGAAAGAGATCTTTCTTGGTGTAGAACTCTCCAGTCACCATGGCTGAAACCTTGCAAACAGGATTATGATGTTCACAGTGATGCCACTACCAGACAACATGAAAAAAAAAGGAAATACAAAGACAAGTTGGTAGGAACCCACTTCATCCCCCTCGTCAAAGTGGCGAGTCACCTTGTGCTCTAAGACATCTGGAAACATACCAACCTGTAAACACACAAAAAGGCAAAAAATTAATCAAATGCATTCAGTGTAAAGTGAAAGCCAACTCACTTTCTTGTTTGGTTACCTTTTTCAAAAGATATGCCTCAAGATTCTTCATCTGAGATTTTGCAAAATCACCCTTGTTGTAAAGTTCTTTACCAGCCTCAGATGAAGCATGGTAGAGTTCATCACTACTCTTCTGTGAATTGGCATCTTCTTCAACAAGAATCCTATGTATATACTGATCAACCTGTTCTGCAGAAGCTAAAAATGCTAAGCTTCTTTCACCAACTGCAAATAATTATGGTAAAGGGGGAGAGCAAGAGCTCAACTTATGGACTGCTTGGCATGCACATAGTACCAATTAGCAACCCTAGGATGCTGGAGACAACATGATGACCCATATATTCATGCATAAAGTAAATCTTGTAGCTCAATGTATTACATTCTTAGCTAATAGCCACACGCCATGCTTGCGGACTTCAACAACCGGCATCTCCATCCTGTGATGAATGGCAATGAACCACAGATAATTTAAGGGGTGCAAGAGCTACGATCAACTTTCTGACATCCACCACAGTTACAGTCTCTTACCCAGGTAGGGCTGTTGGCCACCTCAGCAACCCAGTAACATCACCTAATTCGGACCAATAATTCCATCATCAAACTGATGATGCTTCATGAGTTGCTAGCCCTTATTCTTAAAACAACTAAATACACTACCTGAAAAATTTTGCGCCAGAGGAATGACTAGGGGGATCAACCCTTGCCTAGATCCTGGAGATACTATTGTTTCACCTGCAACCAAAGAGTTTAATAATTAGAAGGACAAGTTCTGTAACAGCTCAAAACAGGGAGTAAAGAAAATCATTAGATGTTAGTTGATATCTTTTAGCTGAAACACTGATTTTGTGCATTGTGATCCATTCTACAGCGTTAATGAACCATGTCCAACTTTCAGAATCACAATTTCAACTAGACTTAAATACACAGGGTAAGTAGCATCAGAAAAGAGTAATCAGCTCTTCCTTGGGATAACTTTTTTTTTGATAAGTACCACTTCCTCACATAACAAAGACACTAGGCAGAAAGGATTCCTACAATTTTTTGCTCAAAGGTCAATCAATACAGATAAAGACGACCATGACAAGTTTCACTCCAGACAAACTATGCCCTGTATTTGAAATCATCTTCTCCACAAAGCATAAAACATAAAATTTGAATGTCCTCTTGTACCATGAGCAACACATAATCAATCTGAGGGAGCAAGGTTTTACTTAAAGGTACCTCTTGTTTGAAGCACTTTTAGCAAGTAATGGAGATGCTTAGGAGGTTCAGTGGCAGCTACATCCTTGATGAAAGATAAATGACCTGCATTTTGATTCACAAACTCCCAAGCAACTCAGCCTAAGCATGAAAAGGAGTGAACAACAATAGTGCAGAAAATCAAAAACAAACAACAGAGAGGAAAAAATAGCTTCATACTAAATCTTCATTTTCAAAAGCATTGAGATGTTGTTGAAAGTAAGTCAGTTTTCAAACCCAAGACCCAAAAAGGAAGAAGCTGAGCTTGGATAGTACACAATCACCTTAAACAAGTCTTTCAGAAAAAATTCGAGCCCTGCCTCGAGAATGTAGGTGGTATAACTAATGAAAGCTTAACCATAGTGATTAGAACTTCAACTTCATGCTGCTATTATTCAGCTTTAAACAAATTAACTGCTGAGCGTAGTTCCGTTGCCTTTGTTTAAAATTCAGTCATTCTCTCAACAACAATCCATTGTCCATTGTCGGCGGAAGCATAAAGTCCAGCTTCAATGAAAGGTATTGTTATTCTACCGCACATGCACCCTATTCTTGAAGATGTTACTACTTCTATACGCTCGCTCAAAAGAAAGACAAGCTCAACTCAATCCCATCATGAACCCTGGACTTGGTCCTGGTCTAACACTGAAAGAATCAAAAACTACCACATCTGCATCGCCTTCACCCCTCCCAAGAAATGGGGGCTTCACGACTAAGTCGTCCGGATGCGGCAAATTCAATCACCACAGTGAAATCACTTCAGTACCATCCAAAGCTTAACGAAAGCAGAGAAATGGGTCTTTCATCTGCCAGCGATTTAAGTCGGAAAATATGGAGCAAAGACGAAATTCACCGAGAGAAAGAGAGGGAGAGAAGGAGATAGAGTACCGGAAGAAGAAGAGGAAGAGCATTTGACGGTAGCTCTGGCGCGTGGCAAGGGAAGCAGGGTGGCGCCAGGCGCACCATGAATAACTCCCACCTTCATTCTGCTCCTCCTTCCCCTCCTCTTTCTTGGCTCTGCAATCTCTCACGACAGGCTGCAGCTGCGTCCATCGCCAATCGTAAATTCTTGAAAGCGGATAAGAGCACCCCCGGCCCCCGACGTGTCGCGACTCGGTCCGGGCCATTCAATTCCGCGATGCTGTCGAGTCTCTCGACCAGCCGTCGCGTGAGGATGCGTAATTCTTGCCGAGTGTTTTATCTTTCTCCGGATGTCTTTGATTTTTTTTATTTTATATTTTGCAAATATAAAATTCTTCAAGGTTTTTAGGTGTTATGATTATCATTTTATTCATCAGATCAGATGATAGGATTCATTAAGAGTGCGAGTTTGGGAGAGTTTTGAATTCGTTTCCCAATTTATTTATTTTTTGGATTTAAGGTTCATTTATTCAAAACAAATATCGTTTGATTAAATGATTATTTGATATATTTTTTGCCAAATAGCTTTGAAGTGAAAATGAAAAATGGAAAACTGAGGAATACACATCGAATTGGAATTAGAGAATGTGGTATTCATTTCTCGTGGTCATTGCAGAAGCAAATTATGTTGGGGAAATTCGTCTTCGTACTTGGGTAGAACAATGAAGTCAATGTGTGTTCGAATCAATGGAGTAATCACATCGGACTTTGAGGCATGATATCACTTTCTTTAAGGATTTATTTGCCCCATAAAGTTGCTAATAGTCACCGGCAAATATCCTCCAGGATACAACAAAGTCTCAAATGAGAATACTAGATAGCAATTCTAGTATATTTCTAAGGTCTCTCTAAGAAATAGGGTTAATTCCATAAAAAACCCTCAACTATGGCTTTAGTCCCAAAAATACCCCAAACATTTTTTTGTCTCGAAAAAAACCCTCAACTTTTACTTTAGTCCCAAATCTACCCTCCGTCAAAAATCACCGTGAACTCCTTTTGACGTGGTCTCGCCGCGCCGGAATCGGACGAGGCCGCCTCGCCGCGCGGAATCGGGCGAGGGTCGCCAGGCGGCCGAGCCCGGGCGACCCTCGCGGCGTCGGGCGAGGGCCGCCTGGCCAGATTTTGGCTCGGCGACCCTCGCCGGACGCTAGCGAGGGTCGCCCGCCCGATCGGCCCGGGCGGCCCTCACCGACGTCGGCGAGGGCCGCCCGAGCCTCGCCCGACTCAGGCGAAGGTCGCCCTCGCCAGATCCGGCGAGGGTGAGGGCCGCCCAAGCCAAATCCGGCGAGGGTGGCCCTTAGCCGGATCTGGCGGCCCTCGCCCGACGTCGCCGAGGGCCGCCGAGCCTCGGCGGGCGAGGGCGCCCTCGCCCGACCCGGGCGAGGTCGCTTCGCGATCCGGCGAGGGCGACCCAGCGAGGGTGAGGGCCGCCAAGCCGATCCGGCGAGGGTGGCCCTTAGCCGGATCGGCGGCCCTCGCGGCGTCGGGCGAGGGCCGCCCGAGCGATCCGGCCTGGGCCGCCCTCGCCCGTCGCCGACGAGGGCCGCCCAGCGACCCTAGCCTAATTCCGACGCTAGCGAGGCGGCCCTCGCCTGATTCCGGCGCCGACGAGGCAGGCCTCACCTGATTCCGGCACCGGCGAGGCCACGTCAAATGAGTTCACGGTGATTTTTGACGGAGGGTAGATTTGGGACTAAAGTAAAAGTTGAGGGTTTTTTTCGAGACAAAAAAAAGTTTGGGGTATTTTTGGGACCGAAGCCATAGTTGAGGGTTTTTTATGGAATTGACCCCTAAGAAATAATTGAAAAATTTTGGCTGCAGTTTTGGGAAGAGGACTTGAAAATTGTATCCGTAGTTTTTTTCAAAACTAACATATATATATAGAAATATAGGCACCTTTTCGAAAGAAATTACACAAGGAACAAATGTGACTTTTCAAAATAAGTTACAAAATGAATCAATATAACCTTTCGGGAAAGTTGCAAACTAAACCAGTATAATTTTCAAAAGTTGTCTTGAAAAGACACGTATAGAAAATTCGAAATAAATAAATAATAAATAATAAATAATCATAACTTCTTCATGAACAGTCGCACTATTTCAATATAACATTATGGTTAAGTTTTATAAAAATAAATTCGAATTTTTTTAATAAATAAAAATGAATGATCATTGGTTAGTGCTAAATTTCGTCTACGTGCGCACTCACATCTTTTCAATGTGGGACAAGGCATCTCTCAATTTGTTTTACAAACAAACTACCAACAATCCCCCACTTTTGTTTGTAAAACAAAACATAAATAAAACTTTAAAAAATACAACCAACATTTCCATAAATCTTTACTTAGTGCAAGTATCTCAAAACCCTATCAAAGTAACAAATAGCTCGGCTTTAAATTTGTACTTTAAATTTGTACTTTTAAGCGATAGAATCGGACATACCGCACATATACTAACCTCTTGTTTCAGCGAGAAGTTCTATATTACTCCGCATTATTATGGCCATGTGCTTGATCCTGTTTTATGAGCTCTCTAAAAAGCAACCCCTGACTTTCGTAAGAAGCGGTATCACTTCTAAGCTCATATAGGTGAAGTATCTATTATGTGTTTCTATTACTATTAACACATTACAAAATTGTACAATACTTCATTAAGAATTTAATTTAACCTACAAAAAGTAACAGACGATACTGACTTCTCATATCAAGGCTACGTCGATATCAAACAATCACATTCAGTAACTTGTTCTTACCCATTAAACCTTATAACTAGTGATGTTCTAGAAAAATGTCCGGTTACCATTACCGGTGATTTTAATTAAAGGGTTTTAGCCCTGTTTCTTGTGAGGTCATCTTTACCACATCTTTTGGTAAAGCCTTCATAAAAGGATTGGCCAAATTCTTGATTGACCTCACGTAGATAATTGTTATGGTACCATCTTTAATCAATTGTCTCGCATGCTCATGCCTTAGGCTAATCTGTCTAGACTTACCATTACAGGTGATATTATAGGCTCTTGCCAAAGTAGCCTGACTATCACAATGAATAGAAATATGAGGCATAGGACTAGGCCCTAATTTGTTTTTTTTAACAACAAATTCCTAATCCATTAAGTCTCTTTATCAATTGCTTTTAAAGCAATTTTCAAATTCCATAGTTAAGTGAGTTATATACATTTGTTTCTTGCTCATCCAAGAAACAACACATTCATGTAATGTGAAAATCCACCAAAAATTGGATTATTTATCTCTCACAATTGTAATCCAATTAGTATTGATGTATTCTTATAATACAGTCATATAATTAATATAGAACACACCCAAATTTTTGATTTACTAAAATAACCAAAATTCAAGTAATAGCCTTCAAATGTTCTATAATTGGATTACAAATAGATGTACTCAATTTACACATAGAATAAAAAATATCGCGTCAATATAGTGCATTGCATACATTCTCTATAGCACTCACACTAAAGACCCTCTACCATGAATCAAATGGAGTACTCATTTCTTTGAAACCTAAGATATTGAAATTTATTCAACATCTTTTCCACATAATCAATTTTGCTCAAAGAATAACCCCCACTATATTTTAACTTTAGTCATATTGGTTCCAAAGTCCCCTTAGGATACCCCACTCTAAGAATATTTCAAGAGGCATCTGTTTGAAACTATGCATTATTGAATCTTTCGCAAACAATGTACCTTTTTTTTTTTTTTTTTTTAAGTCCATTGCATTCACATATAGCGATAGCCCACAAACAATAACGGTAATAAAACCATTGACTCTGTTTAAATGGCTAGAGCAAGGAAAGCAAATAGAGACACATTATTCTTTGGATAACACCTATGTCCATTCTATTCACAAACTACAGTAACCTCCAATTTCTTTTCAACGGACTATCCTTGTTGTCTTGTCGAATCGCATGGACGAGGTGACCAAGACTACTAAAATGGATAGCATTTCAAAACATTATGGATTTAGCATCCCTTCATTTATTCAATGTTTACAAGCATTCCTACACAAATCAACCTTACCAATATAATGAATACTCCATTTCATCTTTATTACAGAGATCTCAAAAAACTAAAACAAAATCAATCATCATCATGCCCATATTCCATATTGCCTTCATAAACAGAGCACTATATATCAGCCCACGCATGTAACAACATTCTTTAACCATCCAGTTGTTAGGATACACGTGTGAGTTGTGTTAGAGAAGTAGTCCCATATCGGATAATTGATGTGGTGTAGAGCAATTAATATATCCTAGTTGGCCCATAACTCACTAGCTTAAGCTTTTGAGTTGAGATTGGTCCAACTGGATATATTGATTGGCTCAGACTTGGGTTTTCCCCTTAGAGATCTCCCCTATTTAGAATTGGTATTAGAGCCGATGGTTACGATTTTCGGCAAGTAGATGTTGTGGTGAAACAAGTGGGCCCGTGAGGATGGCTTATGTGGGCGTTGTAGTGTAACAACGCGGGCCAGGATGATGTTGGGCCAGAAGGATATCTGATTTAAGGGGGAGTGGACCTAACACTGGAGCTCACATGTGAGGTAGGGTACCACAATTGCAATTCTTTCATTATATACAAGGGCATAGATGATTAATTACCTGCACAAATGCCCCACGTGTAAAACACCCATCCGTCGAGAAACCGGAGCACTTGTGGAGTTCGAGCACTTGCAGAACGCGTCTATGCGATCTCGCAATTAGTGCCAAGTTTGAATCTTCCTCCGTCGTGCACCGAAAGTGAAGCGACTTCAAGCAATCAAAAGACTGCACAATCTCGGTTGCCTAGGAGTCACGTACCCGTTCCAATTCTCGGGTATCAAATTTTCAGAGTTTTTTTAATTTTTTTTCGTATATGTCAGTGGACATCAGTTGACGAGGAACGATATCAACACGACGCTTAGCGCCTAGTTTTTCTCAGTCTTCATGTTTGCACACATGAAATATTTGTCATGTTCGTGTGTTCAGAATCCAGATCATGACTTCTCTTGCACAAACTCGAGAGTCCAGCGACATCGCCACCCCGCATTGGATGGAGATTTTTAAGTGTGCATACTGGCTCTGAACGACAAATATCAATTACATCATCTCATTTATAATGGTGACGTATTTTGTCCCTCATTTACTCTTGACCTTTCGAAGAGATTGTTCGTTGGATTTGTATCTGATTTCAACGTGACAAAGGCGGTGGAGAAGAACAAGCAAATAATATCTGCAGGCCATTCATCGGATTTCCAATTTTTTGAGAGGCATGTTGCAATGAGGAATAAAAGAGGAAGAAGAGAAAAATATGGGATCCATGGACAATATCTCGAGGACTGCTTGATTGTGAACCACCATGCGCCCAAACTTCCTTTGGCTTTGACTCCATTGTTACACAAATAAATCCTTAAAATTGTTGGGGAAATTCGTCTTCGTACTTGGGTAGAACAATGAAGTCAATGTGTGTTCAAATCAATAGAGTAATCACATCGCATTTTGAGGCTTAATATCACTTTCTTTAAGGATTTATTTGCCCCACAAAGTTGCTAATGGTCACCGGCAAATATCCTCCAGGATACAACAAAATCTTAAATGAGAATACTAGATAGCAATTCTAGTATATCTCCATGGTCTCTCTAAGAAACACTTGAAAAATTTTGGCTGTAATTTTGGGAAGAGGATTTGAAAATTGTATCCGTAGTTTTTTTCAAAACTGACATATATATATATAAACATAGGCACTTTTTCAAAAGAAGTTACATAACGAACAAATGTGACTTTTTAAAAGAAGTTACAAAATGAATCAATATAACCTTTTGGGAAAGTTGCAAACTGAACCGGTATAATTTCCAAAAGTTGTCTTGAAAAGACAAGTATAGAAAATTCGAAATAAATAAATAATTAATAATAAATAATCATAACTTTTTCATGAACAAGGTTGACTTTTGTTTCAATATAACATTATGGTTAATTTTTATAAAAATAAATTCGAATTTTTTCAATAAATAAAAATGAATGATCATTGGTTAGTGCCAAATCTCGTCCATGTGTGAACTCACATCTTTTCAATGTGGGACAAGACACCTCTCACTTTGTTTTACAAACAAACTACCAACAAATTAGTCGAAGCAAATCTATTCTTGGCATTAATCGAGCTATCGAAGAAGCCAGGAGAGACAATGTCGAGAGTCACATGACCTTGGCAGTTTTGACCCTTGTAAAACCATATGCTCGGCGATCAAGACCCTCAATAGAGGACCCAAATGTTCGAACCTAGACCCTTGGCGACCCTTAACCACCCTCATCAATCATCAGCAACCGTCGGTGAGTCGAGCACGATTACTAAGCGAGATGTCAAATTAATGATCAGATCTAGAACTTAGATAGGGAGAAGATGAATCCATATCCGACAAATGCAGTATCTTGGCATCATCGACTGTCCCTCAATGGCCATTGACTTTGGGCTCACGTCGAGCGGACCGGAATTCATGGTGACTAGTGTTGAGAGAGACGATGAACACTAGAAATGAGGGCACGAGGGTAAGGTAGAAATTCAGCAATGTTATTTATTGAACTACTAGAAAATTTCGAGAACACTGCCAAAGCCAGAAGCAAGGAGGACTTGCCTTGGGTTTTAGGCTTAGCCAATGCTGGCTTTGAGTCGAAGTGGTCCACAAAAATTTTACCAAAAACGACAATTTTCACTCAACGGCTTTGAAGACACAAAATCCCTTCCTAAGCCACAGGCAGCCTAAGCTTGTTTTGATAAAAATATGAAAAAATAAAATAAAATATGTGTAAGGTAGTTGAGGCAATTTCATCAATGCACAATTATTGTAAACCAAATAAATATGGCAAGTAATAATTTTAGATATCAAGTATGCAAGATTGAATAATAAAATGCATGTTAAAATGATGTGACCAAATATAAACATAAGCAGAAAACATGTCCATCATATCAAATTCATATTACTGTACCTAGTTTTATTTCTCTGATCAACTGCGTGGAGCAATTGAGGGATCCATCATCAATGCACAATTGTTATAAATCAACTAAGTACGTGGGCATTAATTTCCAGATGTTAGGTATGCCATATATATAAAAAATATATGTTAAAGTTATGTGATCATATATAGACATAAGTGGAGAGACACCTATCCCAACAAATTCATATTAATGTACCTAGCTTTATTTCTCCATTCAATCGACTGGAGTGATAAAGACATCCATCATTAATGCATAAGTAGAGAGACACTCTTATTGTTCTTATCCTGCTGTTGTGTAATAGGTTTAAGGCTTTTTGGACAATTTTCCCAATAATATGGTGTGGCTATTTATAATCAACAATCAATGGTTACATACAACTGTTATAATTTTGGAATTCAATAAAATAAATAATGAAGGTTACAATAAGTTGTGTTATTCACTAACTCCTATCATTTAGAACACTTATAAAATCCCCAAATTAGCAACAACAAAACATAACTTCCCAGTAGTTACGTTTGGAGTGATTGTTTTTCAGGTAGGCTGATTTTCGGTGTAAAATCGAAAACTGACCGTGTAACTCTTGGTTCCAAAATTTTGGAATCAAGAATAGGACTGGCCAATTCAAGAATCGGTAGAAGCACAAATCAGAGGAGTTTTTTTTTTTTTTTGGTACAGGTTGTTAATATGGGAGTAATTGCTTTATTTATTATTTATTGAGGGAAAATTGAAAGATAGAAAGTGCTAGACTCTAGGTGATGACATTAAGGAGACATGATGATGATTCATCCCTTCCTAAACCTATAGAGTTTGGTAGTTGAGCGGATGAGCGTTGAGCACTGATTGCGTACGGCCTAGATGAGCATTGCTGGCGATTGAGCGATATTAGATTTTGTTGTGTTCAATGAATCAATAAAATTTCTAGATCATTTGGCGTAGAGCCTACATGAGAATTGATAGCGATTGAGAAAGATTAGATTCTGCGTGGTTAATGAATAAATAAAATTTGAATAATCAAGTGGAAAATTGAGAATTGTTCTGGGCAAGTCACATGAGCAGCGTCTAGTGCGTGGACCTGCTGGATTCTTCATCTCTCATATCTAGGCTCAACCTCGCCTTTCTCCGTCTTTCGTAATTCCAGCCCCACCATTTTCTCTTCTTTGGTCTCGTCTTGCACCACATCCTCCAAAACATCCCTCTTCCCAAGCATAACAATCGTATCTTTAAACTAAAAATACAATGTCTGAGAGGCAGGCAATGTAAGAGGGAGAGGCCCACGACACGAGAGCTGGGGCCTAAGGCAAGTTGAGAGGGCGAGGCAGGAGATAAGACGAAAGTAAGAGAGGGAGGTGGGGGCCGAGAGGGAGGGACGGAGGGAGGGAGGGCAGTTGAGGCGAGGAGACGCGAAAGAGGGAGGTGAGATATGCAAGAGAGTCAAGAGCTATGACTAGAAAATATTCGATCGCCTCAAATCACCACCTACCCCTGGACCTGACATGCGTAGACAAACGTGGCTCCACTCAAAATGTGACACGCCTTACTTGACGTGGAATTAAAAATTCGGACCAAGGAAGCTCTCTTTCCTCTCTCTCTCCTTGGCCGAATGATTAAGGCACGCAACATTAAATGCTAAATTTATTGCCTCTCCTCTCTCTTTTCAAGTTCTCTCACAACCCTCTCTTCCCCTCCCTCATGTCGTGAAGAAGGAGGAGAGGAGGGGGGGAGGGTTTTGGGTGGGTGAGGGACAGAGAAAAGGACTCGTGAGGGAGGGGAAGAGTGTTGTAGAAGAGAGGGGCTGTGAGAGAACTGGAAGAGAGAGAGAAGAGGCGATAAATTCATCATTTTGTGTCGCGTGGGTGTCACTCCACCAGGGAGAGAGAGAAAAGAGAGTTTCCCCAATCCAATGTTTTAATTCCGCATCAAGCTACGCGTGTCACACTCTGAGTGGAGCCACGTCAATTTATAAATGCCAAGTTAGTAAGTAACATGGTGGTTTGAAACCATTGAATATTTTCTCAAGAATGAGAAACCTAGATTTTGCCTTTTGCCCTTGCTAGCTTTACTTTTTAGCTTAGAGAAAAATATACCCAAAAAAGGAAGTATTACATGTGTAGTCAATCTAATTCTACACAAGGAATCGGGAACTGGATAGGATATTGGTGATTCCAAGTTTTCAAAACTTAGAAACGCCCAGAACAGGTCGGTTCAATTTGGCACTAAAAAATTAGTTTTCAAAAATCTTGGCACTAAAAAAATCGTCTTTCAAACAATTTGGCACTTAAGTGGTACGCAAAAAGTTGGTTAGACAATGTTAAGTGCCACGCCAGCTAAACAATTTAATTAAAAAAAGTCATGTTAATTTTGATCGGAATATTACAGCTAAGGCACTTAAACGATCATCTTTCTTTGATTTTGACATTTAAGTGCTTCGGCAAAAAATTATAGTACTAAAGTGAGTGCCATACACAAGTTAAGGCACTGATAATGTACTTCTCTCATTTAACCACATTACTTTAACATACATTTTATATATCCATCTTGATAAGAAGAATAACAATAGCCATAATTTTTGTACAGCAGTCAATTAAATGTCATAACTTTTTTTCGCTCATTAAAGTATTATATTGAAGTAAAATCGATTACTTGGGTGCCAATTTTGGCCAATTCCACTCAGCTATTTGCGTTAATAAATTATGATACTCAAATGAACGCCATATGAAAGTTATGTCACTTTTACTATTTTTCTCCCCAAGATTGATATATAAAATGTATGTTAAAATGATGTGATTAAATGTAGACATAAGTGAACATTCAAATAACACAAGCTCATCCCATCAAATTCATATTAATATACCTAGCTTTATTTCTTTGTTCAATTGCATGGAGCCCGACATTGAGTGGATAAATCCCAAACTCGAGGAGTTCCAGACTAATTTCATCAATCAATTAAGACATAAAAGACGAAATTTGGATCGCTAGCCTAAAATGTTCCCTCTTATCCAAAGAGAACATCATGTAAGCGGGATCCAATTCTTCTTTTCTCCCCAAATTCTCCCCATCTATAATCACACATGGATAAGAGCACAATATAGATTTTCCCTCCGAAAATCACAAGAATGTTTCCCTGTTTATTTCTTCGAGTTCAAGGCAGTAGAAGCTGCTGCTTTCATTTCGAGCAAAGCATCCTCAAAGCACTTGGCCAGAAAATCAGGGTCGAGGATGATGTCCTTGGCCACCAGAATCTGCATGTCCGCCCTCCCCGCATAGCTCACCATGTGTATTGTGAGTGCCTGCATACATCGCATCTCACCGAACACCGCGCGTCAGTCCTGATGAATAATCCATTCTAGATACCGCAGAAAAAGGAAAAAGGACAAACGATGAGGCACGAGTATTTTGGAGCCTTACGTGAGGGAAACTCGAGGCGTTTACCCTTATGTACGTGATAGGGTTGCCCGCAAGTGCGATCTCCTCTTGCGGGCCGAGCACGTTCGAGATGCCGAACGTGGTGTTGCAAACGATCCTGTAGATGAGCAAGCTCACGGCCTGCATCAGCAAAACCCAGACAGATTGCGCGCGTTTGTCAGCTTATTCTCGTTCTGCTTTCCTAATTGCAGAAGCGTGAACTGATCCTTACATGTGCTCCTAGATAAGTCATGACGGTATTCCCAATTTTGTAGGAGAAGTGAGCCTCTAAGGACTTCTTCTTCCGGTCGATCTTTGACTTGGCTTTTCTCAGGTATTCGAGAGGGTCGCCGCAGCTTCTGTGGTAGTGAATGGGGAGGAGGAGAAACCCTAACTTGTTGCCCCACCGCAGTCCCGGGTTGCCTTTCATCATATTGGATAGTTCCTGATTAATACCAACACCACACTCAATTCAATCAACTTCCGTTAAAAGGCCAAGAAAATAAGTGAGATCATGAAAGAAAAGAGAAACGAGAGGAACAACAGTTAGACTCACCTGCAGTCCCGGTTGTTCTCGCAGGTTAACCATCGCCACTCCCGTTATTCGAGTCCCTTCCCGCACAGCTGACAAAAGCAAATGAGCATTTTAGTGGTCGAGATTCATTGTCTTTGAATCGACAAAAATCGAGGAAACTGTCAGAAATGCTATTCCTTTTTTTACCGTCGGGAGACTGGTGGTTTAGGTATTTGAACAAGCCACCCGATATGATCCCGAAGAGCACATCATTAATAGTTTGCATTTGCAACAATGAATGAGATTCATTTTCTATGGTCGGTATCATCCAGAAGTTTCGTGCAACAAAAATGCATTGGTAGTCATGACATTCAAGAAAAGCATGTAATATTCTTCTTTTAAAGATAAATGACCCATAAATGTAGTATTGCTTGCGCTTGAGAAAGTCGTGCAAACCCTAGCAAGCACTCTCAGTCAACCTTGGCATCATTCGACTAATCTCGGCTAACCCTCGGAATTGGCATCAGTGCTTGTTAGGAATCTACAGTATCTCTCTCTTTCTTTAGAAGTTTACTTTTGCCCTTTTAAATATGATTATTTTGTGTTACTAAAAATGATTTAAAACATGCCAAGCGATTTAACCGCCTATCATAACTTTTTTTAATGAAAAGATTAATCTGACGTGGTGTCATGGACTTCGGTTGAACAAAAGTATATTAGGGATCAAAAGGACAGAAGTTTGTGTATAAAGAAAAGATTCAACAGATTAGAAAGTATTGAATCCGCTGTGCTATTACTCTCTTTGAGCAATAAAAACATGAAACTTTAGAATTTACCGCATTAGTGACAGCTGACTTGACCACTTTCATGTCCTCCAGCGAAAACCTCGCCGTGGCCAGCTTCCTCGGCCAGAGTTCCACCCCTGCGCCACCGCTCACCGGCGTCTTCTGGTCGCTCACCCACATGCTTCTCAGCACGAAGTCCCCTACGAAGACAACGGTGAACCACACCACCTCCAACACCCTCACTACCGCCTTCCACCACTTGCCGCTGCCGCCACCTCTCCTCCCCTTAGCTGACGACGGAGGACCGATCGTCGGCAGCCCCTCGGGGTTGTCCACCTGCCGGCACATGTTCAGGAACATCGACATCAGTGAGATCCCATCACCGAGTGCATGGTGGATCCGGAACACCATGCACCTGTGGGCCATCAGGAGGTGGATGTCCCACAGGGGCTTGTCGTCACCGACGAGCCCCAATGAGTCAGTGGACAGGTCCGCGAGGTACTCGTTGACCGCCGCCTCATGGGAAAGGCCGTCGGCAATGGGGCCATGGACTGCGACGACATGGCGGTCGATGTCGACA
This sequence comes from Corymbia maculata, assembly GCA_014182735.1. Lineage (NCBI taxonomy): Eukaryota > Viridiplantae > Streptophyta > Magnoliopsida > Myrtales > Myrtaceae > Corymbia > Corymbia maculata. The sequence continues at coordinate 23,673,894 of CM024690.1, forward strand.
TGGGTCCTCCTCCAGTGCTCTCGGCCCGCGGAGTCCCGCACCATGAGGCTGCAGAACCTAGGGAGCTTCACCATGACGGAGCTCTGGATGGCCGACTTAAGGGCGTCAAAGTCCAGGGGGTGCTTCATGCCGACGGCACAGTAGATCACCTGGTTCATCTCCTTCTGGAGGAACAGGCGCCCCGCCGGCGTCAAGGGCTCATCAGAGACGATCACTCGCGACCCCATGCCTACGTGAAGATCGAAAAGGAGGGAATCTTCAGCACAGTTGGGACGGCGAGAAAACCACGACAGTGCCGGCACCTAAGAAGTTAGAACTTCCTGAATGAATAAAAACACGAATCAGAATCCAAAGGGGCGGTCCAAAAATGGAAACTTTCGTATGAATCTTGAACAAAGAACCAATTAATCGGACAGCTAAGAGGCTCCATCACTACCTTGAAAAAGTCGGTTGCATGGCGAACATGCGAAGAAGAAATCTGTTTTATATTGTTTTGGATATGAATTTCATAAGTAACTTGTTCCATGACTAACTTTTAAGTCAATCAGATCGAGCCAACCTCACCTCAACTCTAGCCATCATTAAATCTGCATTTAGTGGTTTGAATTTTTAGGTAGGATTTTCGAAGTCTTAAACAGTATAGGAGCTCCATCAATCATAATTATTTTGGTGGATCTGCCAACAAATGCCAAACCTAGTAAAAAAAAAAAAATATCATCATTTAACTTCGCAACTCTAAAAATATGTTGTTTCAACTCCCTCACCGCTTTCATGAACCTTCAACGTGAACCACAAAATTACAGAGAAGAATAAGTTTCGACTCTCTTGCTACTTTCATTGACTATTGACGTGAACCAAAGAGTTACGGAGGAAAATCAGCTTCAACTCTCTTGCTCTCTTTGTGGAGTTTTGATGTGAACCAAATAACAACAAAAGAGTTATGAATTTTCAACATAAACCAAAGATATGAAAGGGATGGAGATGAAGAACATAGGATTTTTTTTATTATAAAAAATCTCATTGCCCCTTTTTTCGCCGAAATTAGATCATCGACGAAGTATCTTTCACCGAAATTCATTCTTTCATTTTTATTAAGAGGAGATAGGATTTGTGGTGATTCAAACAAGAGTTGTATCAATGGAATACAAAAAACAAATATGCTTCAACATAATTTAATCAATGATAAAGCCCGATGACTTAAAAAGCTTTATCGAAACTTAATTGACAATAAAGTGCGATGACAAAGATACAACGCTGAATTTAATCAATAACGAAGATCTACAAACTACAACTAAAGTATGAGAATAAAAAGTTATTTAAATTGCAAAAAATAAAAGTTGTAGAAAAGTAAAAATAAAGATAAATTTGCAAAAGCATTGAGTTCTTTGATTGATTGATCAGGACTTACAGATAATACGGGGAAAATTATCCAAAAAGTTCTAAAAGTATTGTATGACGGCTAATATAGTGCCAAATCTTTTAGTTGTCATTTTAGTCTTAAACCTATTGTATGATAGTCAATTTAGTCCTAAACCTTTTAATTTTGTTAATTTTGTTCCAAATCTTTTAATGATTTGTCATTTTAGTCCTAAACCTTATAACAAATTGCGATTCTTCCGCTAAGTTTGATTGAAAATCATTGACATGTCAATCCAATCAGCTTTGGTCATCCTATGTGGCATGGCCAATGCTAGCGTAAATAATTTTTTAATTTTAAAAAAAATATTTTTATTATTTTTATTGATTTTTTTGTTTCATTTCTTTCTTTTCCTTTTTGTTTTCTTTTCTTCTTCATTGAGTCGATCGGGCTGAGGGCCAGTGACCTTTGCTAGCTGCAAGCGAGGGTTGTGGCCCTCATCAGGCCCTCGCAAGCCACACAAGGGCATCACAACCTTCGATGTGGTCAACAAGGGTCGCGACACCCTCCCCTAGATTTGGTGAAGGCATCATGAGCAGCCTAGGCCCTTGTGGACCACTACAAGGGTACTAGGCAGAAGGGATTGCTAGAATTTCTCGCTCAAAGGTCGATCAATCCAGATGAAGACAACCGTGACAAGTTTTGCTCCAGACGAATTATGCCGGAAATCATCCTCACCACAAAGCATAACATATGAACTTCCTCATGGACCATGAGCAACCCATAATCAATCCAAGGGACAAGGTTTGACTTAAAGCTGCCTCTTGTTTGAAGCACGTTTTGCAAGTAATGAAGATGCTTGGGAGGTTCAGTGGCAGCTACGTCCTTGATGAATGATAAATGACCTGCATTTTGATTCACAAATTCCCAAGCAACTCAGCCCAAGCATGAAAAGGAATGAACGATGATAGTGCAGAAAATCAAAAACTAACGACAGAAGGAAAAAAAAACTTCATACTAAATCATCATTTTCTAAAGCATTGAGATGTCGGAGGAAGTATGTCAGTTTTCAAACCCAACACCCCAAAAGGAAAAAGGTAAGCTTGGATACCACGCAGTCACCTTAAACAAGTCATTCAGAAAAAAATTTAGCCTCGCCTCAGGTATGTACGTGCTATACTAATGAAAGCTTAACCATTGTGATTAGAACTTCAACTTCATGTTGCTATTCTTCAGCTTTAAACAAATTAATTGCGAGCGTAGTGCCGTTGCTTTTGTGTTTAAAATTAAGTCATTCTGTCAACAAAAATCCGTTGTCCATTGTCGGCTGAAGCATAAAGTCCAGCTTAGATGAAAGGTATTGTTATTCTATCACACATGGTCCCCTATTCTTGAAGATGTTACTACTTCAATGCGCATGTTACTACTTCAATGCGCTCACTCAAAAGAAAGACAAGCTCAACCCAATCCCACTTCGAACCCTGGATTTGGTCATGGTCCCACAAGAAAGAGTGAACAACTTAACACAGGCATTACCACATCCACCTTGCCTTCCCCCCTCTCAAGAAAATTGGGGGGTTCACGACTAAGTCGTCCGGATGCAGCAAATTCAATCACCACAGTGAAATTACTTCAGTACCATCCAAAGCTTAACGAAAACAGAGAAATGGGTCTTTCATCTGCCAGCGATTTAACTCGGAAGATGTGGAGCAAAGACAAAATTCGCGGAGAGAGAGAGGGAGAGAGGGAGAAGAGAGAACCAGAAGAAGAGGAAGAGCATTTGACGGTAGCACTGGCGCGTGGCAAGGGAAGCAGGGTGGCGCCAGGCGCACCATGAATAATTCCCACCTTCATTCTGCTCCTCCTTCCCCTCCTCCTTCTTGGCTCTGCAATCTGTCACGACAAGCTGCAGCTGCGTCCATCACCAATCGTAAATTCTTGAAAGCGGATAAGAGCACCCCCGGCCCCCGACGTGTCGCGACTCGGTCCGGGCCATTCAATTCCGCGATGCTCTCGAGTCTCTCGACCAGCCGTCACGTGAGGATGTGTAATTCTTGCCTAGTGTTTTATCTTTCTCCGGATGTCTTTGATTTTTTTTTTTAAAATTATTTTGCAAAAATAAAATTCTTCAAGGTTTTTAGGTGTTATGATTATCATTATATTCATCAAAAGATAGGATTCAGTAAGAGTGCGTGTTTGTGAGATTTTTGAATTCGTTTCCCAATTTATTTATTTTTTATATTTAAGGTTCATTTACTCAAAACAAATATCATTTGATTAAATGATTATTTGATATATTTTTTGCCAAATAGCTTTGAAGTGAAAATGAAAAATGGAAAATTGAGGAATACATCCATCATCAATGCACAATTGTTACAAATCAACTAAGTACGTGGGTATTAATTTCCAGATGTTAGGTATGCTAGATATATATATAAAATATATGTTAAAGTTATGTGATCATATATAGACATAAGTGGAGAGACACCTATCCCACCAAATTCATATTAATGTACCTAGCTTTATTTCTCCATTCAATCAACTGGAGTGATAAAGACATCCATCATTAATGCATAAGTAGAGAGACACTCTTGCTGTTCCTATCATACTGTTGTGTAATAAGTTTAAGGCTTTTTGGACAATTTTCCCAATAATATGGTGTGGCTATTTATAACCAACAATCAATGGTTACCTACAACGGTTATAATTTTGGAATTCAATAAAATAAATAACGAAGGTTACAATAAGTTGTGTTATTTACTAACTCCTATCATTTAGAACACTTATAAAACCCCCAAATTAGCAACAACAAAACATAACTTCCTAGTAGTTACGTTAGAGTGATTGTTTTTCAGGTAGGTTGATTTTCGATGTAGAATTGAAAACTGACCGTGTGACTCTTGGTTCCAAAATTTTGGAATCAAGAATAGGACTGGCCAATTCAAGAATCGGTAGAAGCACAAATCAGAGGAGTTTTTTTTTTGGTACAGGTTGTTAATATGGGAGTAATTGCTTTATTTATTATTTATTGAGGGAAAATTGAAAGATAGAAAGTGCTAGACTCTAGGTGATGACATTAAGGAGACATGATGATGATTCATCCCTTCCTAAACCTATAGAGTTTGGTAGTTGAGCGGATGAGCATTGAACACTGATTAGCGTACGGCCTAGATGAGCATTGCTGGCGATTGAACGACATTAGATTTTGTTGTGTTCAATGAATCAATAAAATTTCTAGACCATTTGGCGTAGAGCCTACATGAGAATTGATAGCGATTGAGAAAGATTAGATTCTGTGTGGTTAATGAATAAATAAAATTTGAATAATCAAGTGGAAAATTGAGAATTGTTCTGGGCAAGTCACATGAGCAGCGTCTAGTGCGTGGACCTGCTGGATTTTTCATCTCTCATATCTAGGCTCAACCTCGCCTTTCTCCGTCTTTCGTAATTTCAACCCCACCATTTTCTCTTCTTTGGTCTCGTCTTGCACTACATCCTCCAAAACATCCCTCTTCCCAAGCATAACAATCGTATCTTTAAACTAAAAATACAATGTCTGAGAGGCAGGCAATGTAAGAGGGAGAGGCCCACGACACGAGAGCTGGGGCCTAAGGCAAGTTGAGAGGGCGAGGCAGGAGATAAGACGAAAGTGAGAGAGGGAGGTGGGGGCCGGGAGGGAAGGACGGAGGGAGGGAGGGCAGTTGAGGCGAGGAGACGCGAAAGAGGGAGGTGAGATATGCAAGAGAGTCAAGAGCTATGACTTAGAAATATATTCGATCGCCTCAAATCACCACCCACCCGTGGACCTGACATGCGTAGACAAACGTGGCTCCACTCAAAATGTGACACGCCTTGCTTGATGTGGAATTAAAAATTCGGACCAAGGAAGCTCTCTTTCCTCTCTCTCCTTGGCCGAATGATTAACACACACAACATTAAATGCTAAATTTATTGCCTCTTCTCTCTCTTTTCAAGTTCTCTCACGACCGTCTCTTCTGCAACTCTCTTCCCCTCCCTCATGCTGTGAAGAAGGAGGAGAGGAGGAGGGGAGGGTTTTAGGTGAGTGAGGGATAGAGAAAAGAGCTCGTGAGGGAGGGGAAGAGAGTTGTAGAAGAGGGGGGCTGTGAGAGAACTGAAAAAGAGAGGGAAGAGGCGATAAATTCATCATTTTGTGTTGCGTGGGTGAGTCACTCCACTAGGGAGAGAGAGAAAGGAGAGTTTCCCCAGTCCAATGTTTTAATTCCACGTCAAGCGACGGGTGTCACACTCTGAGTGAAGCCACGTAAATTTATACATGCCTAGTTAGTAGGTAACATGGTGGTTTGAAACCAACGAATATTTTCTCAAGAATGAGAAGCCTAGGTTTTGCCTTTTGCCCCCGCTAGCTTTACTCTTTAGCTTAGAGAAAAATATACCCAAAAAAGGAAGTATTACCTATCTAGTCAATCTAATTCTACACAAGAAATTAGGAACCGGATAGGATATTGGTGATTTCAAGTTTTCAGAACTTAGAAACACCTAGAATAAGTCGGTTCAATTTGGCACTAAAAAATCAGTTTAAAAAAATCTTGGCACTAAAAAAATCATTTTTCAAAAAAGTTGGCACTTAAGTCGTACGCAAAAAGTTGGTTAGACAATGTTAAGTGCCACGCTAGCTAAAAAATTTAATTAAAAAAGTCATATGTTAATTTTGATCGGAATATTATAACTAAGGCACTTAAACGATTATCTTTCTTCGATTTTGGTACTTAAGTGCATCGACAAAAAATTATGGTACTAAAGTGAGCGCCTACACAAGTTAAGGCACTAATAATGTACTTCTCTCATTTAATCACATCACTTTAACATGCATTTTATATGTCGATCTTGATGAGAAGAATAGCAACGGTATCATAATTTTTATACAGCGCTCAGTTAAATATCATAACTTTTTTTCACTCATTTAAGTATTATATCGAAGTAAAATTGATTACTTGGGTACCAATTCTGGCCAATTCCCCCTAGCTATTTGCATAAAGAAATTATGATACTTAAATGAATACCATACAAAGTTATGGCACTTTTATTATTCTTCTCCCCGAGATTGATATATAAAATGTATGTTAAAATGATGTGATTAAATGTAGACATAAGTGAACATTCAAATAACATAAGCTCATCCCATCAAATTCGTATTAATATACCTAGCTTTATTTCTTTGTTCAATCGCATGGAGCCCAACATTGTGTGGATAGATCCCCAATTGGAGGAGTTCCAGACTAATTTCATCAATCAATTAAGACATAAAAGACGAAATTCGGATCGCTAGCCTAAAATGTTCCCTCTTATCCAAAGAGAACATCATTTAAACGGGATCCAATTCTTCTTTTGTCCCCATCTATAATCACACATGGATAAGAGTACAATATAGATTTTCCCTCCGAAAATCACAAGAATGTTTCCCTGTTTATTTCTTCGAGTTCAAGGCAGTAGAAGCTGCTGCTTTCATTTCGAGCAAAGCATCCTCAAAGTACTTGGCCAGAAAATCAGGGTCGAGGATGATGTCCTTGGCCGCCAGAATCTGCATGTCCGCCCTCCCCGCATAGCTCACCATGTGCATTGTGAGTGCCTGCATACATCGCATCTCACCGAACACCGCACGTCAGTCCTGATAAAGATTCCATTCTAGATACCGCAGAAAAAGGAAAAAGGAAAAACGATGAGGCACGAGTATTTTGGAGCCTTACGTGAGGTAAACTCGAGGCGTTTACCCTTATGTACGTGATAGGGTTGCCCGTAAGTGTGATCTCCTCTTGCGGGCCGAGCACGTTCGAGATGCTGAACGTGGTGTTGCGAATGATCCTGTAGAAGAGCAAGCTCACGACCTGCATCAGCAAAACCCAGACAGATTGCGCGCGTTTGTCAGCTTATTCTCGTTCTGTTTTCCGAATTGCCGAAGCGTGAACTGATCCTTACTTGTGCTCCTAGATAAGTCATGACGGTATCCCCAATTTTGTAGGAGAAGTGAGCCTCTAAGGACTTCTTCTTCCGGTCGATCATTGACTTGGCTTTTCTCAGGTATTCGAGAGGTTCGCCGCAGCTTCTGTGGTAGTGAATGGGGAGGAGGAGAAACCCTAACTTGTTGCCCCACCGCAGGCCTGGTTTGCCTTTCATCATATTGGATAGTTCCTGATCAATACCAACACCACACTCAATTCAATCAACTTCCGTTAAAAGGCCAAGAAAATAAGTGAGATCATGAAAGAAAAGAGAAACGAGAGGAACAACAGTGAGAATCACCTGCAGTCCCGGTTGTTCTCGCAGGTTAACCATCGCCACTCCCGTTATTCGAGTCCCTTCCCGCACAGCTGACAAAAGCAAATGAGCATTTTAGTGGTCGAGATTCATAGTCTTTGAATTGATAAAAATTGAGGGAACTGTCAAAAATGCTATTCCTTTTTTTACCGTCGGGAGACTAGTGGTTTAGATATTTGAACAAGCCACCCGATATAATCCCGAAGAGCACATCATTAATGGTCTGCATTTGCAGTAATGAATGAGATTCATCATCTGAATTTTATTTTTTTCTGTGGTCGGTATCATCTAGAAGTTGTGTACAACAAAAATGCATTGGTAGTCATGACATTTAAGAAAAGCATGTAATATTCTTCTTTTAAAGATAAATGACCCATAAATGTAGTGTTGCTTGCACTCGAGAAAGTCGTGCAAACCCTAGCAAGCATTCTCAGTCAACCTTAGCATCTTTTGACTAATCTCGGCTGACCCTCGGAATTGGCATCAGCGCTTGCTAGGAATATGCGGTATCTCTCTTTCTTTTTAAGCTTTAACTTTTCTTTTCTTTTTTCTACATTTTAAATAAGTTAATGTTACGAAAAATCCTAAATCGATATATCTGTATCAAATTCACCCAAACAAATTCTTTTAAAACCAAAAACCCATGTACTAGTAAACATGTGAGAAATTTATCTTTCGTTAATTTTTGTTAATTTTTACTAGAAAATTGCTAAATTGGATAAAATGTGATAGTTAACTACTATATCAATTTAGAATTTTATCTTTCGTTGATCACAGGTTTACTAAATTGCGGTTTTTCATGCCATTGATCCAATTTAACAGAAACTAAATTAAGGTAAACTTATTATAAATGTATCAATTTGGGGTTTCGGTACTTAAAAAATTATTTTAGGGTACACTTATTACAGGTATACCAATTTAGAGTTTTTTGAGGTAAAAAAATTAGCATGAGATAAATTTGTCATTGGTGTATTAATTTAGGGTTTTTTGTGATATTAACCATTTCAAATAGAATACTAGACACCTAAAGTGTCAAAATTTGGTACGAGTGAACATATAAGTGCTAAAACTTCCAAAAGATCCAAAATCGAAGAAGAAAAGAACACTTAAACTGTCAATGGCATGAATTTTCGATCAAACTGCCAATGTGGCTTTTTCTAGGGAAATCTTTTATTGACGTGGCAATTCTTTAAAGAAAAATTATTCATGTGGCATTAACATGGCTAGATAAGGCCAAAACGATGTTGTTGCTAAATGCTGCTTGCTCCATTTGTCTTTTTCTTTTTTAAATTTAGTTTTCTAATTTGATTTAATTTAATATTTATATTAAAAATCAAATTTCAGGACAAAATGACATCGTTTTAGGACAAAGATTGATGAGTAGACATTTCGACAAGCCAAGTGGACTGGTTTTATTATTAAAATAATGACACATTAGATTTCGGCAAATAAATGTTCAATTTTTAGAAAAAGTGGTATTTGAGTGTACCTTTTAGAAATTTTGACACTTATATGCCTATCCATGCCAAGTTTTGACATTGAAGTTTACTTTTGCCCTTTTAAATACGATTATTTTTTGTCACTACAAATGATTTAAAACATGCCAACTGATTTAATGGCCTATCATAACTTTTTTAATGAAAAGATTAATTTGACGTGGTGTCAAGGACTTCGGTTGAACAAAAGTATATTAGGGATCAAAATGGATTAAAATGACAGAAGTTTGTGCATAAAAAAAAGATTGAACAAATTAGAAAGTATTGAATCCGTTGTGCTATTACTCTTTTTGAGCAATAAAAACATGAAACTTTAGAATTTACCGCATTAGTGACAGCGGACTTGACCACTTTCATGTCCTCCAGCGAAAACCTCGCCGTGGCCAGCTTCCTCGGCCAGAGTTCCACCCCTGCGCCGCCGCTCACTGGCGTCTTCTGGTCGCTCACCCACATGCTTCTCAGCACGAACTGCACTACGAAGACCAACGTGAACCACACCACCCCCAACACCCTCACTACCGCCTTCCACCACTTGCCGCCGCCGCCGCCGCCTCTCCTCTTAGCCGATGATGGAGGACCGATCGTTGGCAATGCCTCGGGGTCGTCCACCCGCCGGCAAGATGCCAGGAACATCGACATCAGAGAGATCCCATCCCCGAAGGCGTGGTGGATCCGGAACACCAAGCACCGGTGAGCCATCAGGAGGTGGACGTCCCACAGGGGCTTGTCGTCGCCGAGGAGCCCCGGCGAGTCGGTGGACAGGTCGGCGAGGTACTCGTTGATCGCCTCCTCGTCGGAGAGGCCGTCAGCGATGGGGCCGTGGACCGCGACGACGTGGCGGTCGATGTCGACGCAGGTCCTCCTCCAGTGCTCTCGGCCCGCGGAGTCCCGCACCATGAGGCTGCAGAACCTGGAGTGCTTCACCATGACGGAGCTCTGGATGGCCGACTTAAGGGCGTCAAAGTCCAGGGGGTGCTTCATGCCGACGGCACAGTAGATCACCTGGTTCATCTCCTTCTGGAGGAACAGGCGCCCCGCCGGCGTCAGGGGCTCATCAGAGCCGATCTCTCGCGACCCCATGCCTACGTGAAGATCGAAAAGGAGGGAATCTTCAGCACAGTTGGGACGGCGAGAAAACCACGACAGTGCCGGCACATAAGAAGTTAGAACTTCCTGAATGAATAAAAACAAGAATCAGAATCCAAAGGGGTGGTCCAAAAATGGAAACTTTCGTATGAATCTTGAACAAAGAACCAATTAATCGGACAGCTAAGAGGCTCCATCACTACCTTGAAAAAGTCGGTTGCATGGCGAACATGCGAAGAAGAAATCTGTTTTATATTGTTTTGGATATGAATTTCATAAGTAACTTGTTCCATGACTAACTTTTTAAGTCAATCAGATCGAGCCAACCTCACCTCAACTCTAGCCATCATTAAATCTGCATTTAGTGGTTTGAATTTTTAGGTAGGATTTTCGAAATCTTAAACAGTATAGGAGCTCCATCAATCATAATTATTTTGGTAGATCTGCCAACAAATGCCAAACCTAGTAAAAAAAAAAAAAATCATCATTCAACTTCGCAACTCTAAAAATATATTGTTTCAACTCCCTCGCCACCTTCATGAACCTTCAATGTGAATCACAAAATTACAGAGAAGAATAAGTTTTGACTCTCTTGCTACTTTCATTGACTATTGACATGAACCAAAGAGTTACGGAGGAAAATCAGCTTCAACTCTCTCGCTCTCTTCATGGAGTTTTGACGTGAACCAAATAACAACAAAAGAGTTATGAATTTTCAACATAAACCAAAGATATGAAAGAGATGGAGATGAAGAGCATAGGATTTTTTTATTATAAATAATCTCATTGCCCCTTTTTTCCCCAAAATTAGATCATCGATGAAGTATCTTTCACCGAAATTCATTCTTTCATTTTTATTAAGAGGAGACAGGATTTGTGGTGATTCAAACAAGAGTTGTATCAATGGAATACAAAAAACAAATATGCTTCAACATAATTTAATCAATGATAAAGCCTAATGACTTAAAAAGCTTTATTGGAACTTAATTGACAATAAAGTGCGATGACAAAGATTCAACGCAGAATTTAATCGATAACAAAGGTCTATAAACTACAACTATAGTATGAGAATAAAAAGTTATTTAAATTGCAAAAAATAAAAGTTGTAGAAAAGTAAAAATAAAGATAAATTTGCAAGACCGTTGAGTTCTTTAATTGATTGATTAGGACTTACAGATAATATGGTTGTCCAAAAAGTCCAAAAAGTATTGTATGACAGCTAATATAGTGCCAAATCTTTTAGTTGTGTCATTTTAGTCTTAAACCTATTGTATGATAGTCAATTTAGTCCTAAACCTTTTAATTTGTTTAATTTTGTTCCAAATCTTTTAATGATTTGCCATTTTAGTCCTAAACCTTATAATAAATTGCAATTCTTCCGGCTAATTTTGATTAAAAATCATTGACATGGCAATCCAATCGGCTTTGGTCGTCCTATGTGACATGGCTAATGCTAGCGTAAATAATTTTTATATTTAAAAAAATGATTTTAATGATTTTTATTGATTTTTTCATTTCATTTCTTTCTTTTCCTTTTTGTTTTCTTTTCTTCTTTATTGAGCCAATAGGGTCGAGGGCCAGTGACCTTTGCCAGCCACAAGCGAGGGTTGTGGCCCTCATCAAGCCCTCGCAAGCCACACAAGGGCATCACAACCCTCGATGTGGTCAACGAGGGCCACGATACCCTCCCCTAGATTTGGCAAAGGCATCATGAGTAGCCTAGGCCCTTGTCGACCACTACAAGGGTGTTGAGGCACCACCCAAAGGCCAATGCATCCAAGGGCATGCGAAGGTCACCAATGCTTTGCATTGGCACAATGAAGAAGAAAATGCAATAAAAAAATGGAAATTAAAAAAATTAAAAAAAATGTCCATGTTAGCCCATATCGCACCACATAGGACATTGAACTGTTACGTCAAAGGTTTTCGGTCAAAATTAGTCAGAAAGACTTCATTGACAATTCGTTAAAAAGTTTATGACTAAATTGACATAATTGAAATATTTAAGACTTAATTGGCAAATTCTAAATTATCACAATTGAAAAATTTAATACTAAATTGGCCGTTACACAATAAGTTTAGGACTTTTTGGACGACTTTCCAAGAATACAGTGTGGCTATTTATAACCCATAATCAACAATTACAAAGATTCTAATTTAGAATTCAATAAAATAAATAATAATGCTTATAATAAGTTGTGTTGTTCACTAACTCCTATCACTTAGAACATTTATCCACATTAAGTTATAAAATCCCTAAATTAGCGACAACAAAACAAAACTTCCCAATAGTTACATTTCAAGTGATCGTTTTCTAAGTAGGCCAATTTTCTTTGTAGGATTGGGAACCGATCTTGTGAATCCAAATTTCAAAGGATTCAAATTTTTGAAATCAATAACTGGACCAGCTAGTTTAGGAACCAGTAGAAGCACAAAGCTACTCAGTTTTTTTTTTTTCTGGCTATTATTATGGGAGCAATTTTTTTTAATTATTTATCGTGGGAAAATTGAAAAAAGAAAAAAGAAAGAAGTGCTACACATAATGACATTGAGGTGACATGATGATGATTCGTCCTTTCCTGAACCTGTGATGTTTGGTAGTTGAGCGGATGAACCTTGAGCACTGATTAGCGTCGGGGCCACGTGAGCATTAATGGCGACTGAGAAAGTTTAGATTTCATTGTGCTTGATGAATCCATAAAAATTGAATAATCAAGTGGAAAATTGAGAATTGTTCTGGGCAAAGTCTAGTGTGTAGAACTGCCTGATTCTTCTTCCTTCATATTTCGGCTTAGGTTCGTCCTTCTCCTTCTTTCATAATTCCAGCCCACCATTTCCCTTCTTTGGTCCCGCCTTTCTCCTCCACTACATCCTCTACGACATCCTTCTTCCCAAGCACAACAATCGTATATTTTCAAAAAAACAAAAAAACAATCCTTATGTTAACACTTAAATTTAGATTATTCATCACATATGTATTAAACATTTCATTTTGATCTTTGAAAATGATTTTTAAATTTTGAAGCAATTTTTCGGTTGAGCGGTTTTGGAAAATCGTCATTTGTTGAGTGAATATATATCACAATCGAAGGAAATATTTGCTGAATAAAAAATCATTTTTCGGTTGAGCGGTTTCAAAAAATCGTCATTTGTTGAGTGCATATATGCCACAATCGAGGGGAATATTTGCAGACCTCTATAAATAGAGGCCGGAGGTGAGACGATGAAGAGGGGTGCGACAGAGAGGCTGAAAAAGAAAAATCGTAAGAGAGGGGAGTGAAATGGGAGGTCTGAAGGAATGAAAAAAATAAGATAGAAGGGGCTGGAGAGGCTGGAAGAACGAGGGGTCAAAGAAAAGGAAAGGGAATGCTGAAAAAAAGTAAGGGAAACGTCGAGAGAAAAATGAGAGTGGGAGACTTGGCCAAAAAAAAAAAAAAAAAAAAGTGAAAGGAACGTGAGAGAGATAGAGTGTTTGTTCGTTTTTTTTTTGAGTCACAACGTGTCCGACGCCGCCTCGACGAGTTGCCGCTGCTGTCCAAATCTTTAACACGAGCCGCTGCCATCCGAACCTTCAACACGAGCCGCTATTCTCGCTCGTGTCCGAACCGAGACGATCCCACGAAGTTTCTGTTCTTGCAGGTTCGTTGACCGTGAGCCCACCCCACCAGTCGCTGCTGTTCGCGATCCACTACTTAAGCCGACGACGACCGAGCCCGTTGCTTTGGTCATCGTCGCGAACCGTCCGAGTGGCTGCCCGACACATCCTGCTCCGCTAATCAACTCATTGTCGTCGGCGTTGCTACCGTGGCTCGTTAATGCTGTTAACCAGCCTTTGGTCGAATTTGTTTTCCTTTTGCCGGTCTTCACGGTGTTGCCCAACGTAGAGATCCCCAAAAGAAAGGACGACGGTCAACCTCGAGGGGAAATTGACCGTGGGAAATTGACTGTGTTTTAGTCGTGTTCCATTTGCTAGTAGTGTACCTTGGTGCTCAGTAAATATCTTGCATATTTGCTTTCTTGCTCACGAGATCTAACGAATTCAACAGAATTCTTGGATCCAATTTGTTAGTCGCATTCTCCAAGATAAATCTCTACTAAATTAGGTAGTTTTCTTTAACTAAAATTAATTTGGTCATTTTCTTATTTAGTTTTACGATTATTTGATTTTTATTGCGATCGGTGATTTGTTAGGTGTGATCCAATTAGGAAGATTGTTGGGTCGAGAATCATAACAATCAAAAATATTAATCCAAGATACGTCGGATTAGATTTTTGATTATTGTGATTTTCCATCTTGGGTCGTGATGTATTGCATGATCATATGGTGATGTTTGTTGCTTGTGTTGATTTTACATTAGCTAATTTTTTCAAAATAAAAATAAAAATACAAAAAATTCACATTGCATTGCATGGTAGTTTGATTGCATGATAGTTTGGTAGCTATGTTACATCTTAGATTTACATAATATTTTTAGATGAAATTTTCTAGTTAGACTTAGCTTAGTTTCGGATTTTGATAAAAAAGAAAAGAAAAAATTAGTTTCGGATTTTGATAAAAAAGAAAAGAAAAAAAAGA